>CM061138.1:133648488-134248488 GCA_030789695.1 Scilla litardierei | reverse complement strand
TTCCGTATAGAGTCTCCTCTCCGCTCTGATCCTCCTCAATGTTCATTCGATCTCCGGATCGTATAGTATTTCTTCGGGGTCCGCCGTGGATCTCGTGTACATGCAAGAGAAGACAGAGTTTCAAAGAAATAGTAGCACAAAGGAAGGGTAAAATAAAAATAGATATAATAAAACAAAAAGAAAAATGGCTAGGTAGGTAGAATCAAACACTATCGCCTCCCCGGCAACGGCGCCAAAAACTTGATCGCGCCCCGGTATGCACACGCAACCGGGGCGAGTGACTCGCTAGTCTTACCGCAAGCACACGGTGTAGCGGTGAGCGGGTATCGAACACGAGGAGGGCAAATGATGGTGTCTTCTTCAATTCACCTGGCTATAAGAACAGTCGAGAAATATTCGCAATAAATCGGTCACAGTCGTTCAATCGTATAAAGGAAATATCAAATTAATAAAGACGCCTAGGGATAGGGAATCCCCGCTACAAACCGTATCTCGTCATTGTGATTCGTAGGTTTCACAATTGCTAGACTTGAAATTCAGGTGAACTAGTTGCAACTAAATGTAGAACCAATCTCACGCTCTCGTGCTATTGCCGGTCTATAGCAAACCTAGGGTAGGGTCCAATCTCTTGCAAACACTAACCTAGGCAAGCTAGCGTGAAGAACAACATCATTGTTCAATCGTATCTCGAGCCCACTCTCGTGCAAACTAGAGCTACGACCAAGGTTGGGATAGTTCCTACCCGTCCAATCTCTTGCTAACGGGTATTGGTATAGAATTGCAATCGAAAACCCTAGTTTCGGTCCAATCTCTTGCAAACCGATTCCGGAGAAATCCAATTGTAACCCAATTCGAATTTCTAGGGCTTCCTATCGAGTTGGGATCCAATCTCTTGCAAATCCCAATCGGTATGAATCCCTAGCTATTCGTATTAAATCAATCCCAAACTAACCCTAATCAATTCTAGCAATAATTTCACCAATTCATCACAAATTAGAAATAGGGTTTGTAGGGTTCATCCCTACGCCCTAAGACGATAAAACTACTCACAATTCATAATGTAAATCATTAGAAATTCAATAATAAAATCAATGGAATTCATTGCAATAGACAATATATCAATAAAAATGAGGTTTTTGATAGAGAGAGAGACAAACCAATGAAGTTTCAATAGCAGCCAACAAAATAGCACTTTTATCTCTCTCCAAAAAGCTCAATCTAATCTCCTAAAAAGTAATCTAAAAAAGGCTGCAAAAAGTTCTGAAAAAGATCTCTAAACTAGGTTAAAAACTGGGGTTAATTACCCCCCAAAATCGCCCAAAAAAATGTGACAAAATTGCCCCTGCGCAGCCTGAAAATCGCAATTTGCGCTACAGGCAGCGCGGCTCACTCGGCCGAGTGACAAATGTCATTCGGCCAAGTGAGAAACCCTGACGGATTCCAGTAACTTCGGACTTTTGGGGGTCGGCTCCTCGGGAGTCACTCGGCCGAGTGACTTTCTTCAATTCGACCGATGGGGTTTCTTCACTCGGCCGAGTCGGAACTCGGGACTGCACTGACAGATTCCAGTAAGTTGGGACTTTTGGGTTGCCGTCGTCTTGATGCTACTCGGGCGAGTGGTGTCTCCGTGGTTCGGCCGAGTGGGCTGGCGACGGTCGGCCTAGTGCACGCTGATACTCAGTCTGTTGCGTGTCCGATCTGGTCGGCCGAGCGGGCTTTCGATGGTCGGCCGAGTGACTCCTTCACTCGGCCGAGTGACATGCTGAAAATGCCCAATCTTCATATTTTTGCTCCCTCGTCGCTCGTACGACGTTCTTTCTTCTTCCACTCCTCTCCAATTGCAGAATTCCCCTCAAAAGAGTCACGGGTGACACTCCGGAGTGGGTGCATCTCAGAATCACTCCAAATCGCTCCAAATCTCCTGAAATACGACAAAAACAAGAAATCATGAAAAGCATCGCAATATTGTCGAATAATCGTGAAAAACGCGATATGGGTGATCTAAATGGCATGCAAACATGCAGAAAAAAGGTGTAAAATATGGAGTGATCAAAATCCCCCAAGCTTACCTCTTACTCGTCCTCGAGGAAGATGAGTAAAAAGCGAAACCGATGGATAAAGATAATAGAAACGATGGAAAGGTGGAAAATAAAATAAAAAGAAAAACAAAATAGAAAACGAAGAAGGAAGCTGCTAGATCATTTTTCTCAGGACGTGGGTTTTGCTTACTCATATAGCACGCACCGAATATAAAACACATGTCAAAGACTTTTATCTCGATATCATAGTATAATGGTGCATTTGAAATAGAAAACCCAAGAATATCAATATAGCATGAAAAATGGAATAATTCTAGAATTAACATCGTCTGAAGCATCTAAAGCGGTATACAAAATCGTAGATCACACACTTTTCAATTGAATGCTTTCTATGAGGAGTATAAGAGATATCACACAAAAGAGTAGTAAGAATAGAAAAGTGTGGTTTTCATGAAATGAATGCTAAGCGTAGATTTCTGGATTTCGTGAAACTTTTAGCAATCTCACCGAGTATAAAATATTACTTAGCCTAGGTTGTCATGCACCGTCAAGTAGTCACTCTCTCACACATCATAGGATCCTCTCCCACAAGCTTACCCATAAGTGTGGTGGCATAAACAAAACTATATTTACATCCCCCGTTTCTTTTGAAGCTCCAAAAGTCAAAGAAATAAAAATAAAAGCAAAAGATGGAAGAAAGAGAGAAAGTGTATGAGATGGGATCGTTTTCGAATTTCTTTTCTGTTTTCTTTTCCTTTTCTCAAATCTTTTTCTTTTTCTTTTTCTCTTTTTTTTCTCTTTTTTTTCAAATGATATATATACACAAATGATCCCAAATCAAAAGAGAAGGATATACAAGTAATTTTTTTTGGTTTGGGGAATTTGGAGCGTGGGATATAATAACGGGGGGAATGCCAATAATAGAATTGATAAGGGGAGATTCACCAATGAATTTAAAATAGAGAAATAATGTTCAAGATATGTGGAGAAAGAAATAAATGTATCTCTCGGTTCACTCTATAGGACGTGCATGACAACTTCAGCAGGGTAATCTA
Source organism: Scilla litardierei (assembly GCA_030789695.1). Taxonomy (NCBI): domain Eukaryota; kingdom Viridiplantae; phylum Streptophyta; class Magnoliopsida; order Asparagales; family Asparagaceae; genus Scilla; species Scilla litardierei. Next base: position 134,245,394 of record CM061138.1, on the reverse strand, counting down.
ATCTACTCAGTTTAATCTCAAAAAGCAAACTAGTCCAGATATATCAATGCTAGCAAACATTTAATCAACCTGAAGTGAAGCGTACAAATCATGCAATAAGAAGTGATATGAGAAAAGAAAGCAGTACTCCAGATATAAGCAAACAATGCATGAATCTTGGTGTGTTTTCTACGATAGCATACATATGAATCATCAGACATCAGCTAATAAAAGAATTTCATCCATTTTCATACGGAAAAAGAAGTGGGTTACTATTTCTAAATGCAAAGCAGAACATAGCATATGATATCAGAAACAAAAGCTATGACATGACAAAATTAGCATGCATATAGAGAAAAGCTAACACCACGTCATCGTCATCACAGAAAAATCATCTCTAGCAAAAGATGAAAGAAATAAAGATAAAGGAAAACAAGACTATTTACAATGCAGCACACAAAGAAAATAAGAAAAACGTGATGCATGGCAAAAAAAAAATGAAATAGTGGTGAAAATGGGTGCAAAAGCGGAAAAAACATGAAAAAAAACTAAAAATAAAGGTGATAAAAGTAAAAAGTGTGACAACTCACTCCCCCAAGCTAAAGTGCACAGTGTCCTCAATGTGCAAAGTGTGGCACACCGAGAGACGTGAAATGGGTGGGGTGGGTGAGGATGCATGCATGATACAAAAAAGGAAAAATAAACTAAAAATATGATGCAGATATGAATGATGCATGCAAAGATCAGAATGATGCAGGTAATGTGTCACCAAAAATACTTTCCCTCTCTCCCAAAAAAGATATAAAATGATGTGATCAGAATAGGGACCAAAATAGTGAGGGGAGGAGGAGGTGGGCAAAAAATATCTCCAGGACCAGCAGAGAATGGGCAGCATAATGATAAAAAAGATCAATGGCATCAAGGGTGTGTCTAAGCAGGTGGTGCTGCACCATCTCCGTCCTGTGGCGTGGGTGGGGGTGGGGGTGGTGGTCGAGGTGTCGGCTGGGTGGGTGGGTGTAGTGGAGGGAGTCGCGCCAGGATCTGATTCAGGCAAGCCTGAATATCGGGGAGCATGGCGACGCGGGTCTCCATGGAACTGACTGTGGCAGAGAGAGCCCTAAAATCGCCTTTGAGTCCACTCATCGCCCCCTCAAGAGCACGGAGGCTCTGAAGTAGAGCGTCAGGGGGTGGTAGAGCAGGGGGACGCACAGGTCTAGGCTGTGAAGGAAGGGGCTGTCGCACACGGGTGGAGTAGAGTATGGGGCCAACAGGAAAGTGCGGGTAGGGTGCTGTGCTCACTAGTGGATGCCCAGCCTCAGTGCGGGTAGGGTGCTTTTGATCCTCTTGATATATACACAGTTATCTTCATCAAGCATGGTAAAACCATTTGATAAGACAACTTCTTGAAATCGTATATACCATTGCCTCGAGGATTGTTTAAGACCATATATGTAACGACCACTTTTCGACCGTACTTTGTTCGTGCACGTGCTTTTGACCGTGCACGTGTTTAATTTAGACTTTGTTTGTTTGTGAACACTTTAGTGTGATATGCCGTTGTGAACGTCTCTGAGAGTAGTAAATTGTGGCACTAATTTGTAACGACATTTCTCGGGTCGTTCTCCCACGATTTGATCTTATTCGATGAGACGTTGTGATTTTCACTTTTGACGGGAGACGTTTCTATTAATAGTTTCGTCGTCCGACATCGAAATTGATATCCGTCTTCTTAGTTAGCTTTCTTTCGTCATCACGATCACCCCGATATTTATTTTATAATTTTTGGAGTTCATTTGACCTACTTTATATTTTTAGAAAGGTTTAAAATATTTTTAATACCTACGTTTTAAATTATTTTCGGCCAAATAAAATTTATTTAAGTTTAGAACATTTTAAACAATTTTTGAGCCAAATCATAGCCCCTATCTTGGCCGCACCCAATCCCTATGTGATTAGGAAAGAGAGTTTGGAATTTTAAATTATTTTAAACTCCTAATCCCATTAGGATTAGCCCTAGACCAAGTCAACCCCTCTACACTATATAAACAACCCCTAGGAAGACTCATTTTCGCAAGAAATTAACCATAGCCGCTCCCAAAACCCAAATTCACGCTTGCGACGATTCGTCGCAACGTTGCTGCACCAACCCCGCACCGACCGAAGGAATCACCCCCATTTCTCCGCACCGACCGAGGCCCCCGCCGCACCAACCGCTCCCCGCTTCGCACAGCTGCCCGTTGCAACCCCGCCCGCATCGCCCCGCACCGACCGAGAGGATCTCTTGGTCTGACCGAGAGATTTCTCCGCTCCGCACTGCACCCGCACCGTTGTAAGCCCCTGCTTCGCAAGACCGCACCGACCCCGTACTGCACTGTGTCTAACCGAGGCGACCGCCCGCTCACGGCCGCTCTCTGCAACATTACAACGCTTGCAACGTTGCAGCACCCCGCCAAGCGCCCGACCGGCGCTGTCGCCCGCACCGACCGAGACTTCGCCCTGCACCCGCTGCTGTGACCGACCCAAGCGCTGTACAAGCCCATCCACCGTGTCTGACCGAGCCTGACCCCCGCACCGGCTAGTGTCTGACCGAGAGGCAATCGTCGCAACCCCGTACCCGTCGCACCGCTTGCCACCGTGGGCCCCCCAAGTTCTCCAGAGGTATTGTGGGTCCCCTATTGGTCCCTAGGACTACTATGGGCCCCACCTAGGTGCGTTCTCTTCGAGGATTTGCCGTTTACGACGGTGCGATACGTCGTAGCCCGTTGTCGCACGTTCTAGCTTTGGAATCTGGATTCGTTGCTCCGGTTGCTACTCTGAACTTTCCAGCGAGGAATCTATTTTGGAAACAGGACTTGGAGCACGTTCTTTTATTCCAACCCCTGGAGTCGCTACCCGACGCCAGTGTAGCTTTCGCGTCATGTTGAAGTAACGCCTTGCACCCCTAGGACTCCCAACCCATTGCTTGCTAATCAAGACTAAAATCAATGTTTTTAAAGTATTTTAAATGTTTTAGAATTCACTAATCAAGATTAACAAAACGGATGTAGGCCGGTGGACTTGTGCACGTAGGATATTGTGACTTTGGACTCGTTGGACGTTGTTGCTCTGACGTGAAACTTGCCAATTCTTGCTTAAGGCAATGTTTTTAGGCCACTTCCTTGTTTTTAGCGTAAAAGAGACTAGACAGTGAAATGATAGCTGTCTAGACGCAATTTTAAGATCTAGCTTGACAACGAAGCTAGATCCGTCACCCTGTCATGTCATGCATGCATTGATATCTGTCACGTTTAAATTCCTTAACTGTACGCACTTTTAACTGCCATGAATTGCATCCTACATGTCATTCAAGTTTATTGTTGCATCCGTAGCACACGCTACAATACTTGTACTTGTACTTCCTTGTCCGGCTAGGTGCACCCCTATGCCATCAAGATAAAACACTTCCTGGCTCGTGATCCAGAAGCGAGCATTCCCGTTCGGGGGTAAGGCCCTGGCTCGATACACGTGGAGGGGTAGGGAGAAGCGATCACTTGAGCTTAGGAGTTGGCCCGTGCAGCCACTCTAGCCAAAAGGCGTAATCTCTGTGCACGAGGTGCTTACTTGACTTGTACTTGTATTTGTGAATGATTCATGTAAAACTTGTCATCCATGCCATGTTTAAATGACATGCTCGTACTTTACTTTACTTGTCGCACTCATTACTTTAACTGTCATGTCATTGCATCATGCTAGAACTGCTAGGTTGCTTTACTTTTACCTACTTTCAGTTTCCTTGCACAAGTCTCTTGTAGACTTGCTGACATGTGCCCCTTGCTCTTTTGGGTGTCACATGTTACACCCTAAGCCAGAGTCCGTAGCTGAGGACGAGGTGTTTGCTGATGTTGTGACACGCCCCGCTTCCCAAAAATACGGAGGCGAAGCGTGACTAAAGCCCGCTTAGGCCAGAGCTGAGAAGCTCGGACCCAATAAGCGTCTGTAGGGGTACCATTTTGAAAGTTTCAGGTTCTTGCATTAATAAAGTTCGAAACAACAGAAAGTACAGAAGGGAAGTTGCATTCATTAAATTAGAGATATAATATCCAATGAGTACAAAGTATAAAAAGAAGCCTAAGCATGGCAACAAAATATTTAAGGGCAAACTAAAAGCAGTAACCTCTGAAAGTGACGACTAAAAAGACCTCTAGGTCTGGTCCTCGTCGGGCACATACTCTGGGTCGACGTCCTCGGCTCCTCGTACTCCAGTGAGTCTGCCTCGTACACGAACTCTGGCTGAGCACCTGACGTACAACACCAAAAGAAGGAAATGTACGTTAGGTAAGGTCTACAAAAAGGGTTAGACCAAACTGCAAGTGTATCAACTTTTAAACAACGATTTACTGGTTGATTAGCATGATGGGGTTATAACTGAGTAACAAAAGAAGTAACGTAGCAGGAAAGTAAAGCGTAACAAGTAGTAGTCGTAGCGTGTACTACCAACTACGGGACTAACCTACAGATGTCATGACATGTCGGGACGTGACGGGACAAGACGAGACAAGACAAGTGAGACACGAAAGGGTTCACACCTTACGGTTCGAGGGGGATCAGACCCTCTTGCCGTGCGCACGCTCAGCCCAACCCCAAACCCCAAGGAAGACAAGACAAGACAAACAGTACAAGGGATCACTCGCTCTAGCTTGGCGAGTGCCCTATTGCCCGCAGGCTGTGTATCAGTACAAGGGATCACTCTCTCTAGCTTGGAGAGTGCACTATTGCCCTCAAGCTGTGAATCAGTACAAGGGATCACTCGGAGAGTGCCCTATTACCCGCAGGCTGTGCAAAACGGGACGGGACGTGACAAGACGGGAAGGGTTATTCTAGGGTGTCCACACACACGCACCCACATGATAGCCCTACGATATCAAAAGTTGTTGTTGTCAGGCTCAGACTTTGTCGTCAAGTCTAAACCGTCAAGGGTCATCCTGGACGCTATCATTTCACGTCCGGTTCTATTTGTTCACAGTTATCAGTTCTAACCAACTAAGGCCTAAGCACAGCCAAAAGTACAAGTGGGATACACTTGCCTGCGATGGCGAGTGTGTCGTCCTCTGGAAGCGTCTCGTCCAAGCGTCTCGTCTGCGGAAGCCCGTCTGAAATTGTGCCACGTCAACGGTGTCAGGTCTCAATCTCATCAAATCCTATTAGGGTTCGTTTCTAGGTTATCGGGACTATCCTATTCGTCAAAAGTCACATTTTGATATTTCAGCCTAATCGACGATCTACCCTATGTGCACAGTCAAAAAGTCCGTTCGTCGATATTCTAGATTTGCACAACGTTTCAAATGAACGAAAAGTAAATTTAATTCCAATTTGTCGATTTTTAGTTTAGGGTTCAATCAGCTATTGTGGGGGTTTCTACGAGTTCGGGGGACCAACCTTTACCGGGGTTCGGAGTAGAATAGAAGTCGTGTCTGAACGGAGAAAGACTCTTCGTCTTCAAATCTGGTCCACACACGATTTCCCAAAAGCTGAAACTTGCGACGAAGGCCTACGACGTGTCGTAACATCGTAGACGGTAAATCTGCGAAGTAGAACACCCAAGTGGGGCCCACAGCAGTGCTAGGGGTCAATGGGGGACCCACAACACTTCTGGAGGACTTGGGGGGCCCACAGCAGCAATTGGTGTGGAGGATGCGGAGTTGGGACGATTGGCCGTCGGTCAGACCGAGCCGCTGCGAGGAAATCTCTCGGTCAGACCGAGAGAACACAGCGCACGGGGTTGGTCGTCGCAGCGGAGAGCGTTGCAAGGCGGGTCTTGGTGCGGAGCGAGGGATTCCCTCGGTCAGACCGAGCGGGGGCGTCGGTCGGGCGCTACGGGTGCGGGCTTGCAGCAGAGCGGGTTGCTGCAGAGCGGGGGCTCCCGGTCGTAGCGGGCCGGTGCGGGGAGTTCTGTCGGTCGGGCGCTTGGGCTGGGGTTGCAACAAAGCGGGGTGCGGAGCGGGGTGCGGAGCGCTTGCGGGTGCGGAGCGGGGCGTCGGTCAGACCGAGCGGTGCTCTCGGTCGTAGCGGGGAGCGGTGGCGTTGCAACGTTGCAACTTGCAACGCTGCGGAGCACAGCAGGGTGCGGGAGCGGCTCTCGGTCTGATCGATGGATCCCGTCGGTCTGGCCGAGCGGCTGCGGCTGCGAGCTGCTGAAGGGGGTGTGAAGCTTGGGGAAGTGTTTTTGACGACTAGGGTTTTGGTGGCTGCGAAATTAATTTAACCTAGGTTTATTTAAGTAGGAAAAGAGGCTGGGGCTAGGTCTAGGGTTTAGGAAGTTAATTAAAATAATTAAAATAATTAAAAATAGCTAAATGACTCTCCCTCACCCTCTCTCACGCATGGGGTGCGGCTAGGGCTTGGGATTTGGCTCAAAAATTATTTGGGGAGTTATAAAGATATAGGAATTTTTTTAGAATAAAAATACTTATGAAAGTATGTTTTAAAAATATTTAAAACTTAGTCAAAATGGAAAATAGGTCAAATGAAGCCCAAAAATTGTAAAATAATTATGGGGTGCTCGGGACGACGAAAGAAAGAGGACTAAGAAGACGGATCTAAATTTCGACGTCGAGGGGCGAAACTAAAAATAGAAACGTCTCACGTCAAAATAGAAATTCGTGACGTCACATCAAATAAGATAAAATCGTGAAAGAACGACCCGGAAAATGTCGTTCCAAAATAGTTCCACAATCTAATATTCTCAGAGAAGATCACAACGACATATCACACAAAAGTGTTCAAAAACAAATAAAGTCTAAAATAATTACGTGCACGGTCAAAAGCACGTGTACGAAGAAAGTACGATGGAAACAGGCCGTTACATTCTACCCACCTTAGAAATGATTCCGCCCTCGGAATCACTTATAATAATAATAATATCTATAAGCACTTAAGCCTATCACTCCCATCTTCCACACAATAATCTCTAATTCACATAACTTCAACACCGTTCCTCAAATAATCCCTCATAACCCATCTTTTCACTGGACAATGCCACGACTAAACTCTCCTCCTAATACTTAACTATAGACCCATCACTACTGTTCAAATTTCCAACTCCAAGTCCTCACAAAAAAATAATAACCTTCTTCTCATACCATACCACTCCACTAAACATCATCGCCCCATAATATCTTTTAAATTTCTCAATCTCTTCCCAAAGTTAATCAATCTCCAAAAATGAGATTCTAGTCAACCACCAATCCAGGGCAAAAACTTTGTCTATTTTATAATACATTCACAAATGAACGATCGCCGTGCCCCTAATACGTTCCTTGTCATATCTTCCCATAAATTTATCCACCAAATAATTGAACTATCAAAATCACATCTCCTCCTACTTATTATAATTTTTTTTCAACCAAAATTAAATCCGACAACCTAACCATCCATTTATCTCAACACGTCGTGTTACTCCCAATGTCTTCTCACGTCAACTCATCAATCAAGTCTCGATGCTAATAAAAGCTCTACTCAATCTCATGATCACCCTAACTCATACCATACTCCCAGTTACTCCTATCTACCACCCGTCTAAGCCTCAAGTCTGATAAGTTGTCATCTCCTCGCATATAATTTCATCAGACCAGAATTTCCCATTGAGTCCGTCTCACATCGGTATTATATATAAGTCTTGGACAGCTCATTCTTTTCATCCAAAAGATATTCTAATCCATCATCCTTGTGTTCCCAAAATCAATTAATCATTGCCATAACAAAACTCATCTCACCCCAAGCCTACCTGCAAACAAAATCCTATAACGATAATAGCTAGCCCCAATAGTATAACAACCATAAACACAAATAAAGTTTCTAAGGGAGAAGGAAAAGAAGAGAAGGGAAACTTAAGACCAAGGACACATTTCAAAACATTTGGAAAACGTGTAGAGTTGTGGCAAGGATAAGGGAGGATATGTGATTTGTGATCTCGTGAGCTAGTCTCAAAACTTTAAAGATTTGGTTTAAAAGAAAACAAAGTTTTTGATACAGTCACATACAGCCCAGATAAACCATTCATTAAAACTAAAACTAAGTCTAAGGAACTGCCTGCCATGACACTATTCAATATAAGTATGAATACCGTCATTCAGACAACTTCAAGCATATCATGGTTAACACTGAGTACACATTCAAGACACAAAAAGGCAATCATCGGGATCCTAAAGATCACACACTCATACAGGTCTACGCACTCTACCTATACTCATGCGCCACGACGACATCACCTACCAAAGGGCCTCCTCCTAAACCGGAGATAATATAGACAACTACAATGACTAAAGTCTACACAACCTAAGGAAAAACAGAAGCCAGGAGTGTAACGAAATGAATCGGAAGGAACGAGTTTAAATAAGGCGAGATAAGGAGATAGTTGGTTGGATGGGACAAAAATATTTCTCAAAATAATTAGATAAATGAAAGGGGAATTACGTGTAAAATATGATATCATATACTTTTATACTTGTAAAGATATGTAGGGAAAGTGAGCAGATGGTAAAATTATTACGATTTGGAAAAGAGTTAGATGAAGAAATAAAAGTAGGATGAGGTAGCGATTGTTTTGCAAATGAAAATAAGTTTAAACAAAGATTCTTGAAGTATGAGTACGATGAACATAGGGCTGTTTATACATATACGAGAAGAAATTTAAAGTTCTCTTTGGTTTAGAAAATATTCTAAAAGTACGTGCGGTAAGTGATTAGCAATAAAATTTTGTAGTTTAGAAAAGTAATATATATATATATTGGATTATAGAATTGATAACAAGGTTTAAAACTGAAACACGAAAGATGCCGATTTGAAAATAGGTACGAGATAGTAAAATAATTTTACGACCAGGGAGCTTTCAAGATCAGTGAAAGAATTTTAACTTAACCGAAAAACAAGAAATTTTGAAATATATAATATAGGGGTTTTCAAAGAAATTAAGCTAAGCGAAAAACTTAATAATAAATTCCGAAAATACTTTTAGGAGAAACAGAATTGGTCAAGGAAGGGATTCGAAGGATCGACGATAATCGTCAGGAAACGATCAAGTGAATCGGGAGATAGGAAAATGATCGCTTGAAGAATATGTGTAGGATACGAATCGTGAAGAGCTACGATGGAACATTACGGTCGATAACACAAAAGTGTAATGATCAGAGGGACGCTAGAAGTCAGGGGTTCTAGTCATCGGGTCGTCTAAAGATCAGGATAACTCAGCTCTAAGACATACTAATGAGCTAGACTATAATTAGGATCTAAGGGAAGGTTCCTAAGAGAATCAAGGTTACGTTCTGCTGGGTCCGAAGTCGATGGACCCGAGCGAACGACTAAAAAGAAGGGCTCTGGAAATCTAACACGGTCAAATTCAAGTGAGCTACTAAGGTACTCTAGGATGAGGATGACTAATTCCTAACCAAGGCGTCAGACTGTCAACCTGGGTGTCTATCTAAGTCTTCCTACCATTTAAGACTGGGAACCTAATTCAGACTTGTACGTGGATATTAATGAATGCAGTACTTTTATTGTTCCGAACTTTTGCATTACCTGCATGGGCCACCACTAAAACCTGTCACGTCCCGCTTCCTAAAAATACGGAGGCGAAGCGTGACTAAGGCCCGCTTAGGCCAGAGCTGAGAAACTCGGACCCAATAAGCGTCTGTAGGGGTACCATTTTGAAAGTTTCATGTTCTTGCATTAATAAAGTTCAAAACAACAGAAAGTACAGAAGGGAAGTTGCATTCATTAAATTAGAGATATAATATCCAACGAGTACAAAGTCTAAAAAGAAGCCTAAGCATGGCAACAAAATATTTAAGAGCAAACTAAAAGCAGTAACCTCTGAAAGTGACGACTAAAAAGACCTCTAGGTCTGGTCCTCGTCGGGCACGTACTCTGGGTCGACGTCCTCGGCTCCTCGTACTCCAGTGAGTCTGCCTCGTCCACGAACTCTGGCTGAGCACCTGATGTACAGCACCAAAAGAAGGAACTGTACGTCAGGTAAGGTCTACAAAAAGGGTTAGACCAAACTGCAAGTGTATCAACTTTTAAACAACGATTTACTGGTGGATTAGCATGCTGGGGTTATAACTGAGTAACAAAAGAAGTAACGTAGCAGGAAAGTAAAGCGTAACAAGTAGTAATCATAGCGTGTGCTACCAACTACGGGACTAACCTACAGATGTCATGACATGTCAGGACGTGACGGGACAAGACGAGACAAGACAAGTGAGACACGAAAGGGTTCACGCCATACGGTTCGAGGGGGATCAGACCCTCTTACCGTGCGCACGCTCAACCCAACCCCAAACCCCAAGGAAGACAAGACAAGACAAACAGTACAAGGGATCACTCGCTCTAGCTTGGCGAGTGCCCTATTGCCCGCAGGCTGTGTATCAGTACAAGGGATCACTCTCTCAAGCTTGGAGAGTGCCCTATTGCCCTCAGGCTGTGAATCAGTACAAGGGATCACTCAGAGAGTGCCCTATTACCCGCAGGCTGTGCAAAACGGGACGGGACGTGACAAGACGGGAAGGGTTATTCTAAGGTGTCCACACACACGCACACACATGATAGCCCTACGATATCAAAAGTTGTTGTTGTCAGGCTCAGACTTCGTCATCAAGTCTGAGCCGTCAAGGGTCGTCCCGGACGCTATCATTTCACGTCCGGTTCTATTTGTTCACAGTTATCAGTTCTAACCAACTAAGGCCTAAGCACGGCCAAAAGTACAAGTGGGATACACTTGCCTGCGATGGCGAGTGTGTCGTCCTCCGGAAGTGCCTCGTCCAAGCGCCTCGTCCGCGGAAGTCCGTCTGAAATAGTGCCACGTCGACGGTGTCAGGTCTCAATCTCATCAAATCCTATTAGGGTTCGTTTCTAGGTTATCGGGACTATCCTATTCGTCAAAAATCACATTTTGATATTTCAGCCTAATCGACGATCTATCCTATGTGCACAATCAAAAAGTCCGTTCGTCGATATTCTAGATTTGCACAACGTTTCAAATGAGCGAAAAGTAAATTTAATTCCAATTTGTCGATTTTTAGTTTAGGGTTCAATCAGCTATTGTGGGGGTTTCTACGAGTTCGGGGACCAACCTTTACCGGGGTTCGGAGTAGAATAGAAGTCGTGTCTGAACGGAGAAAGACTCTTCGTCTTCAAATCTGGTCCACGCACGATTTCCCAAAAGCTAAAACTTGCGACGAAGGCCTACGACGTGTCGTAACATCGTAGACGGCAAATTCGCGAAGTAGAACACCCAAGTGGGGCCCACAACAGTGCTAGGGGTCAATGGGGGACCCATAACACTTCTGGAGGACTTGGGGGGCCCACGGCAGCAATTGGTATGGAGGATGCGGAGTTGCGACGATTGGCCGTCGGTCAGACCGAGCCGCTGCGGGGAAATCTCTCGGTCAGACCGAGAGAACACAACGCACGGGGTCGGTCGTCGTAGCGGAGAGCGTTGCAAGGCAGGGCTTGGTACGGAGCGAGGGATTCCCTCGGTCAGACCGAGCGGGGGCGTCGGTCGGGCGCTGCGGGTGTGGGCTTGCAGCGGAGCGGGGGCTCCCGGTCGTAGCGGGCCAGTGCGGGGAGTTCTGTCAGTCGGGCGCTTGGGTGGGGGTTGCAACGAAGCGGGGTGCGGAGCACTTGCGGGTGCGGAGCGGGGCGTCGGTCAGACCGAGCGGTGCTCTCAGTCGTAGCGGGGAGCGGCGGCGTTGCAACGTTGCAACTTGCAACGCTGCGGAGCACAGCGGGGTGCGGGATCGGCTCTCGGTCAGACCGATGGATCCCGTCGGTCTGGCCGAGCGGCTGTAGCTGCGAGCTGCTGAAGTGGGTACGAAGCTTGGGGAAGTGTTTTTGACGGCTAGGGTTTTGGTGGCTGCGAAATTAATTTAACCTAGGTTTATTTAAGTAGGAAAAGAGGCTGGGGCTAGGTCTAGGGTTTAGGAAGTTAATTAAAATAATTAAAATAATTAAAAATAGCTAAATGACTCTCCCTCACCCTCTCTCATGCATGGGGTGCGGCTAGGGCTTGGGATTTGGCTCAAAAATTATTTGGGGAGTTATAAAGATATAGGAATTTTATTAGAATAAAAATACTTATGAAAGTATGTTTTAAAAATATTTAAAACTTAGTCAAAAATGGAAAATATGTCAAATGAAGCCCAAAAATTGTAAAATAATTATGGGGTGCTCGGGACGACGAAAGAAAGAGGACTAAGAAGACGGATCTAAATTTCGACGTCGAGGGACGAAACTAAAAATAGAAACGTCTCACGTCAAAACAGAAAGTCGTGACGTCACATCAAATAAGATAAAATCGTGGAAGAACGACCTGGGAAATGTCGTTCCAAAATAGTTCCACAATCTAATATTCTCAGAGACGATCACAATGACATATCACACAAAAGTGTTCAAAAATAAATAAAGTCTAAAATAATTACGTGCACGGTCAAAAGCATGTGCATGAAGAAAGTACGATGGAAACATGCCGTTACACGTTTAGCCGGTGCCTACGTTTGACGAGGAGTTGGTGGACACCAGTGACCAGTCTTAGAGACTGTTTGAGTTGCTTTTGCTTTAGGTTGCTGTTAGTTGTCGGTGCTTAGCACCATTTTTTTGCTTTGTACTTTGTACTTTTGTTGGCCATGCTGGGGCCTCTTTTTAGACTCTTTTATTTTAGCCTGGTGGCTTTTCTGCGATGTTGGAATTTATTATTATGGATATTCTAAGATTTATCTTTTGTCTCATTTCCCTTATTATTATCTTTGTTTCGTTTCGCGTTGCAATGACCTGCAGTTTAATGTTGATTGACGCTTATCGGACTTGCAGCTTTGTAGCTTCAAGTCTGAGTGGACATTCTCACGTCTCGCCTCCACATTTTTGGGAAGCGGGGCGTGACATGTTTTGTTGGTGGCCCATACAGGTCACGTCTTGCAATTGCGAATTAATGGAACAACGATAATAACGGAATGTCCATTAAATAAATTGCAACATCCGAGTCATAAGCCTTGAGTCTAGTCGTTTTCTTATGTCACTAGGTGGTAAGAAGACTTAGTTAGACGTCTGTGCTTGCTAGTTAGCTGCCCTGATTGTTAGTTAGACTTCCTGCTAGCAATGGATTTAATCGTCGTAGGAGTTACCTTAGTGGTTCTTGTCTAACTCTGACCACAGTAGACTTCTAGAATTCCTTTAGTCGTTCACTTGGGCTCATCGATTTCGGACCAAGCTGAACGCATTTCATTACCGTCTAGCCCTTAGAAAGTCTTAGCGCTTAGTTTCTTAATCATTGGTTGGTCGACTGTAGGAGTTTCCCCGTAGATTTACTGGTTCATATCCTAGGCGTATGTATGTGTTGACCATCCTACCATTTTCCTTGCCTCGATTCACGAGATCGGCTCATGACGATCGTCGTCAATTTTCGAACCTCTCAGTTACAAATCTTGAATCTTTTGAAAGTATTTCTCGATTTCCTCTTTCCCTAAGTATAAGTTTGTTCAAATTTTAATGTATATATTTATACTTCATACTCCTTCGTTGACTTGAATTCTTAAAACTTTTGTCAAAATTTTGAATACTAGCTTATGGTATTTTCCCAGCCTACACTTTTTGTACCTATGAAAAATACATTTTCCTTTCATATATTAATTTTATTCTGAACCGTACTTTTATTTTGTCCAATTCGACTTATAATTTCCTTTCTTATTTATGCCAGTCAAACGACACATCGCACTTCCTTTTAATATACTTTTCAAGTCACATATGATTTCAGCTTTCAGCAAGTCGAAGTTATGCTCATCGTTTTCCCTATTTCAGACTTTTGTAAAATTACTATTTCATAACCTTTTCCTGATCTAGACCCTCCATAAATTGATTTTAAAGCTTATTACCAATTTTGATAATTACACTACTAAAGTTATTATTATCTTTCCGACCACCATACATGCTTTTAGAAAAAAAAATTTCTAAACTAAATAGAATTTCAAATATTTTTATATATCCGTATCTGGCTCGTTATGCTCGTATGGTAAGAGCTTTGTGTAAATCAGTTTCTTTTTGGCAAATCCTGGTTCCTCTAAAAGCAGTTTCAATATTGATTATTTTAAAAAATTTCCTGGCTTAAAGACTTTGAAAGCATTTAAACATGAGCTTAAATTCTTCAGTTACTTAATTTCATTCTTTGATTTTCAAAACTTTTGCCAACATTATATTAAATTACTGACGTATAATATTTTCTAAACCTCGTCCTTAATATTCGTGTAAATGATTTACTTCCTTTTATAATGATTTTATATAAACCAATAGACCATTTTCTCTTATTATGTATATTCGACTCAAACTTATTTTGAACAACTCGTTTTATCGATCTCCAAATATATTTTTTATGCAGATGAGGATTTCAACTTTTGAAGTACAACAGTTTTCAAATTTCACGTATGATAGCTTATGTTATTTACACTATTCTCTTTCTGCATCCTATAAGAGTATCACTACATCTCCCTTCCCATACCTAAACTTTCACAAGTGAGTCGTCGTTTCACCTAACCAAGCTGTCTACTTGTATTCATCCTATCTGAACTCGTGCTTATCGATCTTTCACTCGTCGCGCTTTCGACCTCGGTCTCCCTCTATTGCTTAGGCTTTAGTGTTCGTCAATGACTGTGTCAACTCTAATTTGTTAGTAGGCCCTTGGACCTTTGTGATGTGTCGTGGTGCAAGAACCTGAGTTGAGTATGTGGACTTGAATGAGTGTACTCCCCTATAGTATATTAATGTTTGCCTACTGTGTGATATATATATATTCGGAGTTATTCGTGATATTATGAAGTTGTTTGTGTGTTAGTATTTATAGATTTGTTTGTGGTTAGCTACACCATTCTAGGGATGCCTGTGTATATAAGAATTAGTGTGGGAATATCTAAGGGGGTGTATGTAGTTAGAGATACTTGTAATGGTTGAAATAAAATTATTGGTAAAGCTATGTGTATGTTAGGGGTGATAATAATAGGTGGGCGTATAGATAAGTGAGCAGGCCTATTAAGTGACCCATATGTTAGTACGTATGAGTGCGTGCTCGTACGTAGATATGTATTGTGCTTAGAAGTAAGTAGTTATGTTTTGTTGTATGAGTATATATGTGATATACATATGATAGTAGGATTATAACTTGGATTGGTATTGCTTGCTTTTACGGGATGTTGTATGCGTGTATACCATGAGGTATACACGACTAGTGCATCCCTTAATTATGTATGTGTAGATGTGTTAGTATAATAATTATAGGTAGTAGGCTATATATAAGTTACTTGGGTGTGACTATATGATGGATGCGTATGTATTAGGGAGTGTATTATAATTATACGTGTGCTGATGTCTGTATTATTATTATTACAGTATATAGAGTGATTGAACTATGCGAGTATTACCTGACTAAATATTAAGTGTGATTGGCTTATGGTATGTATATGGCTATATTGGTAAACGTATATATATATATATATTGGAGTGGTATTAGTATAGGTATAGATACAGTGTTACGTATATAGAATATTCTGATATGTGTATTGGGTCTCACTCAAGCTTGAGTGGGTATACTCTAAGTATATTGTTACGTATGTCTGTAGTTTGCGTGAAGTACCATGAACATAGCGATGGATGATGTATGTATAGTGATAGGATTGCTTGTGCCTGGTTGTGTTACGCACATGATTGTGGGTCGCTATACCAGTATATAGTTATAGGTGTTGATATTGTGGTATAGTTAATTACTAAGGACTTGCTTGTGTGAACGTATGTGTGCTAGCTAAACTAGGAGTGTAGATGTGCTAAGTATATAGTAGTATGATTGGTATATAAATGAATGAAATGTTAGCGTGTATGGGTGTGCACCATGAACGAGTAAGTATGTGCTTAGTTATAGTTATTGGTGACTATGGTATAGTGGCGTGTCGTAAATATAGTTATAGAACCGTATGTGATGTGAATATATGGTGAAATATTTGCATGCATTTGAATGACTATATATTGTGAAATTATAGTAGTGGTGGATGCATATTAGATGTAGTAAAACTTGAATTATTAATGGTATGGTGTGACCACATGAGTTGATGTGTTTGGTGTTGGATGTATACTAGGAAATATTAGGGAGTCGTATACCCATGTTTGTTTGTGCATAGGTAGCTATCTATACGTAGAGCAATGATTGTATTTACTAGTGTGAGACTATACTTATATGAGTATCTGAACTATTGTTTTGTGTTAGGTAAGTAGTAGTTATATAAGGGATGTATGCATATATATATGATTGAAATACGTGCATGAATATACACATGTTAGTGGTGTTATTGTCTGACTACCTAGCGTATGTATAAGCATTTGTAATGACTATAACTGGTTGAATTATAGTGTGGTGTTATTGTCTGACTACCTAGTTATATTTATAGTTAGAAAGTCCGAGGACGGACTTTATTCTAAGGTGGGAAGGATGTAACGACCACTTTTCGACCGTACTTTGTTCGTGCACGTGCTTTTGACCGTGCACGTGTTTATTTTAGACTTTGTTTGTTTGTGAACACTTTAGTGTGATATGCCGTTGTGAATGTCTCTGAGAGTAGTAAATTGTGGCACTAATTTGGAACGACATTTCTCGGGTCGTTCTCCCACGATTTGATCTATTCGATGAGACGTTGTGATTTTCAGTTTTGACGGGAGACGTTTCTATTTTTAGTTTCGTCGTCCGACGTCGAAATTGAGATCCGTCTTTGACCGGCGCCCCGTTTACGGTATGGGCGCGGTGTCGTTTTACCGCAAGTGCACGGTTAGTGTAGGGTGCGGGTTTATCGAACTCAGGGAGGTGGATGGCTTGAATGGTTACTAGCCTCACCTAGGTTGTGTGCTAGCTACGCGGATGATATGGGTGAAGTGTAGAAATAAAAGAAAGAAATGAAAAAAAGACACGAAATGAATCCCCGCTAACGCGGGCTAGAGCACTCATGACACTTGGCATTTGACTTGACCCAGGGTGAGACATTGCCCCAAAAGGTGGTACCTAGCGTCCATGGCCCGATATTCCGGTCGGTGCCAAGCACGCTAGGCCTACCCGGTTCCGGACGGTGGGCATTCCCATGTCCATTAACACCTTCCGCAACCGGGAGCATTAAGGCCACAATGATATCTCCCAACACTTCGTCCAAGCCGTTCCCACGCGCGAGGACTCCATGTCTACACTAGGGGCGTGAGCTATGGATAGGGAGTCAACCTCCAAGTTTATTCCCCCTTGGCCCGACGGTCAGAGGCGGTCTTTCTCCCGCCAATGACAATGAAACAACTACGCGTAACCCTAATGGCCAAATAGGTCAAATGTGATTTCTAGCAATACATCGAAGCGGATCTTGACTGGACAAGCACCGGACCCCAATCCCCAACACATCTAGTGTGTTGCCATACGAATTGGACCCAGATTGCTAGAAATCCCCATTGACGCATTTCATCGAACACATGTCATGCAACCAAGTCAAATGAAACAACCAAGCATCAATCCTACCCTAACCCGTATTAGGGTTCATCAATACTACTCCATGATGAAAAACATATAAACAAACAACACAAAAGACATACAAACATTCATTATGAAGCAAAAGAAATACAACACAAAAAATGGAGAACAAGAGAAAGAAATACTTATCTTGATTTTGAACCTCCAATCCAATACAAGACTTATTACAAGAGAAAACCTAATCTAACCTAATCTAAACTCACAAGAGAAAGGGGCAAAAAGCCCTAAAAACTGAGAAGGAACTCCCCAAAGTCGTGCCCAAACCCCTATTTAAAAGCCCCCAAAAAACTCTTAACAGTTCGGGTTCGAAACCCACTCAAAACTGTCAAAACAGGCTCACCCGATCGGGTGAAAACTCACCCGATCGGGTGGAATAAATAGAGAGCACGAAACTGCTGAAATTGACTTCAACCGATCGGTTGGACTCCCAACCGATCGGTTGAAGTGAAATTTCAGACAGCAGCCAATTTCAGCACATAGCTGCGCTCAGAAAATTTCAGAAAAATCTAGAAAAATCGGATTTGGGCATGCGACCTATCGTTGGAAAGCTAACGACGATGGCGATGCTAAAAAAATAAGAGATCACCCAAAATTCCTCTGGAATGATAGCAGATCTTCAATGAGTGTATCAGCAGCGTGCAAAGGCGGAAGAAAAGGCCACCCGATCGGTTGAAACATCAACCGATCGGGTGAGCCGCTTGTTGCTTTGGCCATCGGGCTTCGGGAGCTTCAACCGGTCACTGAAGAGAGCGGGTGGAGCCGTCGGTTCGATCTTTGAGGCGATGCGGCTACAGATGAACCGATCGGGTGAGATGTCACCCGATCGGTTGGAACTCAGCTCCAAATTCCCGAGAATTGGGGCGTTTGAACCGGTCACTGAACCGATCGGGTGACCTCTTGGCCGCTCCAACTTGTGTCCAGGTGGTGCACGCATGCATCACCCGATCGGTTGGAAATGACCAACCGGTCGGGTGAGGGGCTGAAAGATGAGATCTTCGTCGTTTGACCCCCTGGATCACGCGTGACTCCTCCCGTTGCTCCGGGGACTCAGAATATCGTCGTTTTATGTCCCAAATGATGTAAATTCCTGCAAATATACACAAAACATGGAAAAGTGAAAGAAAACAAGAAAATACAAGAAAACACGAGAAAACGAATAAAAGACGGCGGAAAATACGGAGAAACACGGAAGAAAACGTGCGCAAATATATGAAATATAAACGCACGTCAAAATCCCCCAAGCTGAACTCTTCCTCGTCCTCGAGGAAGAGGAGTGAGAGTAGGAGCTCGGAGGGAGAAAATAGGGAGAAAGAGAGAAAAAGATTACTCTAAATCATAAATCGCCCGTAAGGGCCAACAAAATCAAACACGCCACACGAAGAAAGCATACGACAAAATACAACACTAAACCAAGGAATGTGAGTCCAAACAAGTGTCGTGGGCCCACGCGGTGAAGCGCGAGTGAGTGTGGTCGTGTGCTAGCAGACGGTGTCACTATCTACATTGTGTAATAAAGCTCGATATACACAAATCCAAGAAATGACCCAAATATCGATTCGATTCGAATTAAGCGGTGAATATATAGCTCAAGCATGCATGAGAATAGAGCGAGAATCGAAGCGTATCATGCATCGGGGACTCCACAGCTAGGGACAAGGAAATCACCACACTATAGCCTAGATAATCGCTAGAAGGTCCCTATGCCAAGTGTTTTCGAAAACGATGGGGGTTGAGATGATGTGGAGTAGAACACTTGGTGAAAATTCTCGCCTTCCCTTTATTCTCGGCAAGTAGGAAAAAATATTCACACGGGAATTTTTGGGTTTTGGGTATTTGTATTTTTTTTTTATTTTTGGCTACACATATTTTTTTTTCTTTTTTTCTTTTCTTTTCTTTTCTCCTTTTTTTGGATTTTTGGGTATTGGGATATATACATGTGTACTCTCCCAAGTGGGAGAACGGTACACGACGAGGGGATTTGCACCAAGTAAAATAAAAATGAAATCGGATTCTAAATACTTGGGCAAAGGAGATATTTCTTGCTAATCAGAGCATAGGCTAAATGGGTTATCCTAGTCCTTGTTTGTGGAATCCCGACACATGCGAATTGAAACATACGATATAAACATATAACATGCAAATAGAAGCAGACAGTAGAAGCAAATACCGCATATTCAAATCGAAGCATGATAATCTAGGGGTCAACCAAGGATATGTATATAAATCAACATCACAAAGTAGAAGCACATAATAAGCTAGTCACGACACACGACTCACAAAAAGCTAAGTGGACCCACGATGCATGAAATGCAAGAGGACTCGATATCCTAGGGTTAGTGAATGTGATTATCGATGCCATGCTAGGTGTGTGTGATTTTGTGGCGATTCATCATAGGGTTCATCTCTAGGAGAAAGAGATAAAAAGAAGAAAAGAAAAAGAAAAAGGAAAAGACGGAGAAAAACGACTCAAATAGCGAAGAAAAAGAGACAAATGACACACGAAGTGTGACTCCCCCAAGCTGAAACTTGCATTGTCCTCAATGCAATAGTAGTGAATACGGGAGGGCAATGAAAATGGGGGGGGGGTGCACGGACACAAAAAATGAAAAACACGAAAAACACATGAATGAAACTAAAAAAAATAAAGAAAAAGAAACACTCAAATAAAAGATATAAAACACGACGAGGGACTCAAAGACACAAACACACGACAACGACACACGAAAACATGCACACAAAAGTCGATTTCCCCCAAGCTGAACATGACAATGCTAGCAAAATGATATGATCAATGGGGATGTAGAGATATGCTAGGGGGAAATCGGAAAAGAAAGAAATCAGAATGCAGGAGAGACAGTGTGCTCATTCTCCTCGGAAGAGGATGTGGGGTGTGGGCGGTAGAAGTGATAGAAGGGCACGACATGAAGGGTTATTAAGATGCAAAAGCAAATCCAAGATACGCTCCCCTCGCTAATGAGAGGAGACGAGATTATTCAAATCTAAACTAGAAAGCGGTAAATTTTTACACTACTGGATTAGGATACACCTGAGCATAGGCGGATCCAAGATCTGAAGTGGGGCAGGGAGCTGCTCTAACTGCTCCTTCTGTGGCTCCGCCAGAAGCGATGTGCCATGTGTGCCAATGGACCCAAGCAATGCACCTCCAAGCATCCCTCGTAGGTGTCCACCTGTGACCTGCAAAGGACGAGGTGCATTAGTCCATGGCAAGAAATTATTTCCCAAAATAAATGTATCCCAGAGATAATCGTCAACATGAGATGGAAAAATAATAAAAGGGTGACGAATACTCCCTGAGAATGGGTCGCTATCCTCTGTACTAGCGACGACCAAATCCTCGCTCTCCATGAGAAGTGGCTCTCCAGGTGGTGACACACCGCGACATACCTCAAGGGAAGTAGATCCTGTGTCCTGCGAGAGATATGGTATGTCAAATATATACGAGTCTAAAGAAATAGGAAGTGAAAAGCGAGACTCAAAAGTGGAGTGAGAGTGAGTATGAATATCTCCCTGAATAGGGGCAATATGCTCAAGTAGATGCTCAGCCGCAGAAGAAGTGGAGAGCGACGGTAAAGGTAGATGTGACTCGGGCTCCATGGAGTGGACCATCGTATCCAAGCCCTCATGCACATCCTCCTCGACGATATGCTCATGCTCCACCATCTGCTCGATGTCCTGAATGACATCCTCATGGTTGACCACCGACCAAGGAGGAAGCTGTGACAGAGATGGATGTGGAGGTGGATGTGGAGCGGACCACTCGTATGTGGTCGTGGTGTCGTCGTCCTCACGCACATCCTCCTCGCCGGTATGCATAAACTCTGTGGTCTCCTCGGTGCTCTCATAGGACTCATATGGGGTATCCAGATAAAGATGAAAAGTCTCTCCCACAGATCCTAGAGAAATCTCCCCATCCTCACTATCATCATCAAAAAATGCTTCGTCATCCAAGTGGTAGTGTGGGAAAATTGGGGCATCGACATGAGATGTGTCTATGGTGGCCGATGGCATGGTGGTCTTAACCATGAAGGTGGGTATATCCTCTCCTTCATCCCCTCTCCTCGGTGTCGGCTCGGTGATTGGTACCATCAAGTTTTGTAATATTTGGCCTTGGTTAAACATGGCACTTTCAAGGAGAGACACGAGGCTTGATTCTTCTTGTGTGTGTGGAGGGGTATAAGGTTGAGGAAACGGATGGGAGGTGTTTGGGCTAAGGTTGTGGGAAAATGTTTGGCCTTGGGGTGGGGGGAGGCTCTCAAGCGTAAATGGGCAATCATAATACACATGCCCCGCCATCCCATAAGTCTCACAAACCACAACCGAATAGGGATTGTATCCTCCCATCTGAGCATCGAAATTTGATCTCCACATGGTTACACCAAAGATACCTGGACAACAAAAATAAGAAAACTAGAGAGGAGCGTCAATAGTACAAGAAATAACAAAAAGATAATATAATAGTGGGGGAAAAATTTCTTGGTTATTGAATATTTTTTTTAAAAAAAATGAAAAATAAATTTTTTGTGTTTTTATGCGTAGTCTAACGAACCCAAGCTAACCTAATATCAAACCGAACGCCTCCCCGGTAACGGCGCCAAAAACTTGACCGGCGCCCCGTTTACGGTATGGGCGCGGTGTCGTTTTACCGCAAGTGCACGGTTAGTGTAGGGTGCGGGTTTATCGAACTCAGGGAGGTGGATGGCTTGACACTATAAGAAAGAAGACCATTTGTAGCGGTTGTAAAATTTGTTTGTAGCGGGTCGTAACCGCCACAAATCTGGTTTCAAGCGGTTTTCCAAACCGCTACTAAACAAGGGGTGAGAAACATGGTTTCTAGCGGGTTCGTTTCTAGCGGGTTCGACCTGCTTCTAATTAACCGCGTGAAACCCAACTTTATTGCAGTTTTGAACCGCCAAAAACAAAATTTCTGGCGGAAGTTTATTACGATAAAATAATTATAAATAATTATTTATGGCGGTTGTAAACCACATAAAACGAAGCGTTTGTGGTGGTTTAGAACCGCCATAAACCAATCAATTTTTTTTTAAAATTTAATCTGAAAGATGATTGTAGCGGGGTTTAACCGCTATAAATTAATATTAAAAGGCGGTTTTCAACCGACAAAAGGATTCAGGTTGTGGTGGTGTTCACCCGCTATAAAATAATTATTTTTTAAAAAATAAATGTTGTTTGTGGCGGTTCCAAACCGCCACAAACAAATTAAATTTATAAAAAAATAAAAATTGAAAACACCACTTGATAATATTTACAAAAATAATTAATACAAAACGAAAGTCTTTAAAGCCCAATACACCACATGATACACATGAAACTTTTCAACACAAAAACATAAGTCACAAAAAAATCTAGAACCTAGACCAACCATCCGACCTGGGTGATCTTCGCCTAGAATACGAGCGACGACATCATTTCTTCCTTGTCTTTCAACTCCCTCATGTTGTGACTGTACTCAAATGCTCTCCTATATAATAAAATAAAAAATGAGACATGAGATTATATAACTGAGAATATTGAGACTAAACAAACTGAAACTATACATTTATAACTACATCCTTCATACATATACTACAAACTGA
This sequence comes from Scilla litardierei, assembly GCA_030789695.1. Lineage (NCBI taxonomy): Eukaryota > Viridiplantae > Streptophyta > Magnoliopsida > Asparagales > Asparagaceae > Scilla > Scilla litardierei. The sequence goes on along the minus strand of CM061138.1, from coordinate 134,222,237 downwards.
GACATGAGAATGAACAGTTTTGTAGGAGATTATGAAACTAAATCTTGCATGTGCATAAGGAATTTTTCATGAGAACTCTCAAGAAAACATGACATGCACAGTTAAATCCATGTAAACATGTCATCCACAAACAATCGAAACTTCGATAGCAATCAGAATCTTAAAACAAGGAGCGAAATAAAGCATATCAGATTGGTCATAGCGAACAAGAAGTACATGACATGATAGCATGGCAATAGGAATCAACAGTTGAATTTTAAAATGCAGCCTAATCAGAGAAGAGTAGGGATCTTTTGCGGGATTAAACATGTAGTAGCAGCTAGATGCACTCTAGGAACAACACAGCCTTTCTACTTCAATCCATATCACCTATCAAATATACAAATTAAACATTAAAAATTGTTACCACGATAGATCCATTATAAGTATTACTATTACTAGTACTACTACTAGTGCTATAGATACAAGCTCATACAAAAGATAACCTGTAATTATTTGAAGTGTACTTAAAGATGTTTCCTCAAGAGCTTAGGCAAACTGTTTTTAGGTGTTTAGGCATTCCTTCAAGTAGTGTAATATGTGCCAAATTATGAAATAAACAACCACTGTATTTGTAATTAAGCATATAATGCATAAGAGAGAGATATATAGCTTCACCTGAACATAAAAGATTATAGTGTACAAGTTGAGGGGTTAGTTACAACCAAGTTCTGAATAGGATATGCAAGTACAGTGTTGATAAGGCTAATGACATTCTATACACAAAATGAATAAACTGCAAATAAGTAAAATCAAAATTAGACTGTTTGTTACAAGCATTAATCCATCCAACGTAAAAAAGATGACTTACATGATAAGTCATGGCTATTGTTTTATTAATTAAAGTATCTCCTTCAACCGTCGAGTACTAAAATTTTTACGAAATTTAGAAAGACACTTGACAATATTATCATGTCTGGTTTGTGTGTTCTTTCATGCTCTATCCGATATGAACTGATGTTCCTTTTTCCAACCAATTAAAGTGATCTTGATTAGTTTGTTATTTCTAACTAGAATAAAATCTGTTATATGATACATGATGGTGTATTTAATTACTTGAAAGTGATGTCATTCATTCCACTTGAAACCACAGAAGTCTTTTCTCACTTGCAAACAGGTACAAAATTGACACATAAAGGAGTAATAAGATTATGAAAATAAACCATTTGTTTGATTTCTAATCCCTTTCTCCATTGTAAATTCAACATTGTAAAGAATCATTACCATCAGATAAATAATAAAATGCTCAATTTTTATGTTAATGAAGATGTCTACCTGTTCAAATAACTCAAGGTCACATTTATGAATATATAAACTATAAAAAGTGTTAACAATATACTACTATATCACTTCATGCTTTTCCGTCAATTGTTGAATTGAAAACATAATTTTTGATGTGATTCTATCTGTGATTTATTGAAGCCAAAATGCTTTTCTTGGAACAACAAAAAAGGCAGCACCTTTATCTTCTATGTTGAAGATGGGAATATATATTTCATATGATGTGCCAGTTCACTGAATAAATATACTTAATGTATGATTGTCTCCAATAAACTACAGAAGTGAAACTTTCATTTCATGAGCACTGATTTTGAGTACGGAATGATCCATGCTGAAGAACTACACAGCTTGTGGGCTATATAAAAGGGGAACATTAAAGAAACCAGAAAACATGAGAAAACAGTAATGAATTCGTCCACACAGACATGTATGCCAACATCAACCTAGGGGCAAGACTGTTGAGAAAAGCGAAGAAAATGAAACAAATAGATAAATGGTAAACAATGAAAATTTTATCCTGATACTTAACATACGAACACACATATACATCATACATTCAGTATTGAGAAAATCCAAAACGATCCTATGATATTTTTAAACCCCCATCTTGTAACAAGTATACAGACTCATGCGGTATGTTGCGATTTATTAAAGATGACTGAGTAGATGCAGCATGCATTGTTTATCAATATAAGAGAAGTTTTGAAGCTTTAAAGTAAGATCTGAAGAAAATTTTAAGGTAAATAGAGAAGAAGAAAATTGCATGATATTGCTAGCTAATTGGAGGACAACAGTCTTGAGCTTCGAAGCCCTAATAAAATACTATCAGCAGCTAAAACTTGGACTATCTTCAATAAGAGCAACTTGGTGGTTCATATCAGATAACCGAAATATTTAAATTAGTAAAATGACCTATGGACCATTAGATATTATCTGAAGATGGAATATTGTTCTTTTGTGTAGCATAGTTTTGTAGTGGATAAAAGTTCACAGCTTTAAAACTGTCCAACATAGCAGGGCACATGTGTCGTGTCCAGTCTTATCGGACATGTCAATTTTGGTTGAGTGAAGTGTCCTACATATCATAGAGCATGTTCGATCACTTCTTCGTTCATTTCCAGTATTAATCATGGAACAAAATAGGCATCAAGATGTCGGGTTCTGGAAGTTAAAGTGAAAATTTTGTTTTACCAGTTCCTGAGCTATCTGAGAAAGCTTGTGAAATAAGAAAGATGAACAAGATGAAGCAGGCTAGACAATGTACAAAACTATATGCTCAAAGCATGTGAGCACAATAGTCTATTTAACTTTCTTGATGAGCCAACTTTCTTGCTTTAGGAAGGGAAGTCATTTTAGCTAGCTTCTCCTGTCTCTCACCATTTTCTTCTAGGAAAGGCACAAAGCTTTTATTGACATTAATCTACAGACCAAAACCAAACTCAAATCTATATAATAGCAGCTTTACAGCTCTCAATTAAAAATTGTTACTTTGACCAAAAAAAGTCTATGTATCATTAGCATATTAAATAAGCAACTTCCTGGTCAAAACCATCTAAGGACGGTGCTAGATATTATGCTTTTGTGGGTAAATTTAACAGAAATAACACAGTTGGGGTAACTTATAATAAAGGTAGATTATAATATATTAATTCAAGTTGATCCAATTTTTCTATGTCATATATCCTAGACTATTTTTTTATTGTTATAGACTTGTCCAATTTGTATCTTTCTATTTTGAGGATAACTTGGAGGTCTAAAATGCATATTTAGATATCACAATCCAGAAAAGACCATCGTATTGATCTTTTCTTTTGCAAACATTAATCTGACATGCTCACTCATAAAGAAGCAAGAATGTTGACTTCACCAGTAGTTCGGTTTTTATTTAATTTTTTAAGGCACGTCTCATATTATTTACTAATATTGATGAGCCAAAACACAACAGTCATTTCAGCAATACATTTATACCCTACAGTTTCTTATTTTTCACATTATCCAATTTGTATATGGCAGGCAATCAGTTTGTTTACACACAAATTATGCAAGGTAGAACATTTAGTTTAAACAGTCGGAGTAAATTAGATATAACAAACATCAAGCTTAGATTCAACTGGCCCATCAAAATTTCTTCAAATTAAGCGAGAATGGTTATCAAACTGAACTACCAAATTATATCCCCTTATACAACTAAACACAACACAAAAGAAAATAAACAAACAAACCAGATACTTACAATGATCTCTCTCACAGAATCGTTTGGATAAGACCCGTCATCTCTGGAACGTGTCAACAACTCCATCTCTGCCCGGGTGGGGTCCGCTCCATTTTGTTTAGCCTAATGAACACTGCAGATATTATTCAGTATGACAAACAAATGGTATAAATTTAGAATGTTATCATGAAAATGGTATAAATTTAGTATGACAAACAAATGATAGGAAAAGATTCCATGTAATTACACAAACCAAACAGTAGGAAACATGTAAATGTGATATGGATTACTAAACAATTTTAAGAGAGTAAGCATTCTAGATGGCATCCAAATCCAAAGCCATTGAGAAATAAATATCAATGACAGAAGAAAAATCAACACGTAACATAGCATAGTGATGACTTATCAAAGTATACATAAAAGAACACAATTAAGTTCACTCCGCAGAGAACTTACCAGGATTCATTATTTGTTCGTTCCATTCCTTATCACATCACTGTTCATTATTTCTCGGTAAGTGCTTCCTGCTCTAGGTTGGTAATGTGGTGATACAAGTACCACTGTTAGCGTACAACCCTTGGCTATATACTTCTATTGAACATCAAAGCATGTGGGTAACATGGCACAAGCCTTGCTAAAAACAAGGAACATTTCCATATATATTGAGTTTGTAAGCTCTGTTGGAAGTAGAATTGAAACTTATAACTACAGAACAAACCCCAAACAAAATTGATGCATACATGCATCGTGGATGCTTACCTGAGGGGGAGATTCACTTGGGATATCTGGATACATGCAAGCAATGATTTTTACCTTCATACTGGCCCCAAAAAATTGACACCTAGCAAATTTGTGCAGATAAACCAAGCAAAATTTCCATATTTCAACAAACAATTTCCAGAGTGTTAATATTTGCATGTTAAATTGCATAATGCAATTGGCCCCCATTTCTGAAACAAATATGAAATTATCCTACTTTCAATGAACAGCATAAAGAATCAGCTTTAAAAGCAATGACAAGAAGGAAATTATGATCAGTTGTGGCTTTCAGAAGTATATGATGCATAGAACCCTAGGCCACTCATGTGTGCAAATAGATCACAACAATTAGAGCAACAAGTCCAACACGAGCAGGAGCTCCAACCTGATTATAGATAGAAAACTGAGGATTAAGCAACTATACCATAATTTCATGGACATAGGTGAATCCCAACAAGATTCAAGCAAATATCTGGAGTTTCTTTAATCACACCTTCCGCAAGCCAGCATATTTTTGAGACCCGCCATGTTTAACATCAGGTTATTATAGCATTTTAGCATGCCATCAAAGTAAAATATTTAGGGGAGGAACTAGTCATGTAATGGTAAAAAGAATAGCATAAATTATGAGAGAAGAGTTCCATATAATTAATGAATAGAGGACTAGTACAACAATAAACCAAGCGAGACTCAACAAAACTTTAAGGCCGAGTCAATTGGGTTAATAAGAACAATTACACTTTAGTGTATAGAGTTTCAGTGGAGATCGTAGCTTCTCTCTTGCTTTCACCTTTTCATTTGTAATGTTTCTTATCCTCTGGATAAGAAAAGATACATACGTTTGAATCAAAAAAATAAAATAAATCACAATCTTCCTTTTTCTGTGTGTATAATGGGCTAAATCTTCTTCACCTCTGTGCACTGTCAAATCCTCTCTCATCTGTTTCAAATGAAAGAACTCGAAGTTGTATTCCGATGGATTAAAAAGAGAACAAATATTACAATTTCAACGCACAAGAACTCACCTGAAGGAGTTGTAGACGATGCAAATGCTGTAGTTGCCCCTTTCAAATGGCTACTATACATGAATGAAGATTTCACATATCAATTAGAAAAAAATGTATCAGATATGATAATACATTATTTTTTACTTGTAACAATGAAAGGTTAACTCACAATTAGAGCTGCATTCGTCAAAGACATTAGAAACGGCATCTGTATCACTTGCATTTCACATAGTAAAAATATTTTCCAAGGTTTCCAGTAGCTTGACCATTTCTTTGAATGGATTTAGAACATTTTAATCAAATATTAGGCCCTTGTTTGAGGATAAGCAAAATTCGCACACTCAGCAGCAAATCTGAAAGCAATAGAAGTGCACATGATAGCGGGAGGAGTTAGGATCTGAAGATAGTTGAAGTTTTATCAGTTGGAGGGGAGAATTCAGGGTAATCGTTCTCTGATTCATCACTCGTCAGCGGCGAACTGGCAGATCGGGATCGTGGACTGGAAACCCAAACGACGACGAAGAAAGGTGAGATTTTTGTTGAAATTGAGGAATATGATGTTGGCGGCACGATGGCAAAGGCCCACTTGTAAAGGAAATAGGAAAAATCGAAGGAGTCGTTAGGGATGCCGTTGAGGCCGAAGAAGTGGCAGCCGATGAAAGGGTTGGATGGGGATCCGAATGAGAAGGCGAAGCCGAATAGGTAGTAGAATAGGGTGCCTGCGGCAGCGTCAACGACGTTGGTGACAGTGATGTTCATTGTGTTCTTGGTGCAGACATTGCCCGCGTAGAGCATGATGAAGCCGATGTATGCTGAGAAGAGGAGGTAGGTCGAATTGACGGTGGAGGCCGCGTCGATGATTTGGAGGAACAGGATGTGAACTGAGAGCACAGATAGTCGACGGCCACCGTCGAGTTGAGGAGGGGAGCGAGATCGGAAGTGTAGCAAGTCGCAGCAGCCATTACAAAACGCATGATGAACTTTTTGAGTGATGATGTGTTATTGTGGGGAGAAGAGAAAGTGGAAAGGACGGTCAAGGGTTTCTTCGTTTTGAGATTGAATTTGGGGTATAAAAAATATGACCTTTTTAGTAGCGGTTCGAACACGCTACTAATGATCATATTGTAGCGGTTTCGAACCGCTACTATTGGTATGGGAATATATTTAGTAGCAGTTCGTAACCATTACCAATAATCCGCCTTTTTAGTAGTTCTTTTGAACCGCTACTACTGGTGCGGACATATAATCAGTAGCGGTTTCAAACTGCTATAAATTGGTAAATAATTTTTAAATAACTAAAATTTTTACCGAAGGAAATTTGTAATTGTTTTTGACGGTTTTGAATCACTGCTATGAAAATTTAACCGTTACGAACAAAAATTAACTTTCGTGCCCATTGGACAATTCTTCCTGCCACTTCTTTTGATATGTGTTAGCGGTTTCGAACCGCTAGAAACTTTTAATATCTTTATAGCGGTTCGAAACCGCTCAAACGGAATATATTTAGTAGCGGTTCCGAACAGCTACTAAATTAACCGCTAGAAACACCCAGTTATCTTGTAGTGTGAATGGTTACTAGCCTCACCTAGGTTGTGTGCTAGCTACGCGGATGATATAGGTGAAGTGTAGAAATAAAAGAACGAAATGAAAAAAAGACACGAAATGAATCCCCGCTAACGCGGGCTAGAGCACTCATGACACTTGGCATTTGACTTGACCCAGGGTGAGACATTGCCCCAAAAGGTGGTACCTAGCGTCCATGGCCCGATATTCCGGTCGGTGCCAAGCACGCTAGGCCTACCCGGTTCCGGACGGTGGGCATTCCCATGTCCATTAACACCTTCCGCAACCGGGAGCATTAAGGCCACAATGATATCTCCCAACACTTTGTCCACGCCGTTCCCACGCGCGAGGACTCCATGTCTACACTAGGGGTGTGAGCTATGGCTAGGGAGTCAACCGCCAAGTTTATTCCCCCTTGGCCCGATGGTCAGAGGCGGTCTTTCTCCCGCCAATGACAATGAAACACCTCCGCGTAACCCTAATGGCCAAATAGGTCAAATGTGATTTCTAGCAATACATCGAAGCGGATCTTGACTGGACAAGCACCGGACCCCAATCCCCAACACATCTAGTGTGTTGCCATACGAATTGGACCCAGATTGCTAGAAATCCCCATTGACGCATTTCATCGAACACATGCCCTGCAACCAAGTCAAATGAAACAACCAATCATCAATCCTATCTTAACCCGTATTAGGGTTCATCAATACTACTCCATGATGAAAAACATATAAACAAACAACACAAAAGACATACAAACATTCATCATGAAGCAAAAGAAATACAACACAAAAAATGGAGAACAAGAGAAAGAAATACTTATCTTGATTTTGAACCTCCAATCCAATACAAGACTTATTACAAGAGAAAACCTAATCTAACCTAATCTAAACTCACAAGAGAAAGGGGCAAAAAGCCCTAAAAAACTGAGAAGGAACTCCCCAAAGTCGTGCACAAACCCCTATTTAAAAGCCCCAAAAAAAACTCGTAACAGTTCGGGTCCGAAACCCACTCAAAACTGTCAAAACAGGCCCACCCGATCGGGTGAAAACTCACCCGATCGGGTGGAATAAACAGAGAGCACGAAACTACTGAAATTGACTTCAACCGATCGGTTGGACTCCCAACCGATCGGTTGAAGGGAAATTTCAGACAGCAGCCAATTTCAGCACATAGCTGCGCTCAGAAAATTCCAGAAAAATCTAGAAAAATCGGATTTGGGCATGCGACCTATCGTTGGAAAGATAACGACGATGCCGACGCTAGAAAAATAAGAGATCATCCAAAATTCCTCTGGAATGATAGCAGATCTTCAATGAGTGCATCAGCAGCGTGCAAAGGCGGAAGAAAAGGCCACCCGATCGGTTGAAACATCAACCGATCGGGTGAGCCGCTTGTTGCTTTGGCCATCGGGCTTCGGGAGCTTCAACCGGTCACTGAAGAGAGCGGATGGACCCGTCGGTTCGATCTTTGAGGCGATGCGGCTACAGATGAACCGATCGGGTGAGATGTCACCCGATCGGTTGGAACTCAGCTCCAAATTCCCGAGAATTGGGGCGTTTGAACCGGTCACTGAACCGATCGGGTGACCTCTTGGCCGCTCCAACTTGTGTCCGGGTGGTGCACGCGTGCATCACCCGATCGGTTGGAAATGACCAACCGGTCGGGTAAGGGGCTGAAAGATGAGATCTTCGTCGTTTGACCCCCTGGATCACGCGTGACTCCTCTCGTTGCTCCGGGGACTCAGAATATCGTCGTTTTATGTCCCAAATGCTGTAAATTCCTGCAAATATACAAAAAACATGGAAAAGTTAAAGAAAACAAGAAAATACAAGAAAACACGAGAAAACGAATAAAAGACGGCGGAAAATACGGAGAAACACGGAAGAAAACGTGCGCAAATATATGAAATATAAACGCACGTCAGTCTTCTTAGTTAGCTTTCTTTCGTCATCACAATCACCCCGATATTTATTTTATAATTTTTGGAGTTCATTTGACCTACTTTATATTTTTAGCAATGTTTAAAATATTTTTAATAGCTACGTTTTAAATTATTTTCGGCCAAATAAAATTTATTTAAGTTTAAAATGTTTTAAACAATTTTTGAGCCAAATCCTAGCCCCTATCTTGGCCGCACCCAATCCCTATGTGGTTAGGAAAGAGAGTTTTGAATTTTAAATTATTTTAAACTCCTAATCCCATTAGGATTAGCCCTAGACCAAGTCAACCCCTCTACACTATATAAACAACCCCTAGGAAGACTCATTTTCGCAAGAAATTAACCCTAGCCGCTCCCAAAATCCAAATTCACGCTTGCGACGATTCGTCGCAACATTGCTGCACCAACCCCCGCACCGACCGAAGGAATCACCCCCGATTCCCCGCACCAACCGAGGCCCCCGCCGCACCAACCGCTCCCCGCTTCGCACAGCCGCCCGTTGCAACCCCGCCCGCATCGCCCCGCACCGACTGAGAGGATCTCTTGGTCTGACCGAGAGATTTCTCCGCTCCGCACCGCACCCGCACCGTTGCAAGCCCCCGCTTCGCAAGACCGCACCGTGTCTGACCGAGGCACCCGCCCGCTCACGCCCGCTCTCCGCAATGTTGCAACGCTTGCAACGTTGCAGCGCCCCGCCAAGCGCCCGACTGGCGCTGTCGCCTGTTGGATATGGACGACATGAATACACACATGAGGGGATGTATGAGGGTATACAGACCTCAGATGTCGCGTACACGAAGGTGTGCACGAAGGGAACCTTTTCTCGTGTGAAAAGGACCACTCGATAAGTGGAAAAAGCCACTCGATAAGTGGAAAACGTCACTTTATAAGTGCATAAAGGCACTTGATAAGTGAATGAAGAAGAGGATAAATGAATGTGCTTTTATAGGCTAATAAGCTTATAATTGGTTATTTCCTACAATAACCACCCCAAAAGCCTATAAATAGGACCCAAGGGTAAGGCATTCATTCCACACTTTCCATGCCATAAGTTTGCAAAAGGCATCTTATATTCTTCTTCTCCCTTCCATTAAAATCCTCTTCTAAATAGAGATTTAGGCGGTGAAATTCTACTTCGATCCTCCGTGACGAAGTATCGACCGTTGTGGCGAATCCGAGGGCAAAGTTCAGAGATTACGGTGCCGCATACGCGAACGTAAGTCTCTACTTTATTATTCAATCCTAACGTCGCTGTTTTGACAGGATACTACATTGGTATCAGAGCCATACAGGTTCCCCCCGGTTAAACCGCCGCCCCGTCGAACCGATGAACGAGGCGTTGTCTTTTTCACGAATGGGTATCCTACCATTATGGATATGGTAGGAACGCTTCGTGACGGAGAGAACGCAGCGGTTGTTCTTTTCACGTTAGGGTCTTCTGTCATTACGGATATGGTAGGAACTCTCCGTGACGGGAAGAACCGACCGTTCATATCGTCAAGCTCGCACTCTTCATGGATGCTGAGTCTCCATTCATAGGGAATGTGAAGTCTCTTCATGTGGAGCGTGTAGTTTACGAACTTTAAAGTATGTTATTTTTTTATTTTGGCACAAAGCCATTAGAGAATAACTACTTTCTCGACGAACGGGTGCTTCATCGACGAACGAGTGCTTCATCGAGGAAGAAGATGGAAGTTATTCCCATCGGGGAAGATGACTTTTGGTGCATGATCACCATGGCCAAATGGGCTATGGAGGCAATGCATCCCCCCTCCCCATGTGGAGGGGGTTGGCTACGGCCAAATGACAACGAAACCCACCCCGACGAGGAGGAGGAATGCATGCGGCAACCCCATACAAGGGGGTGGCCGGCCAAGGCCAAAGGGACATGGCCCGGCCATGGCCAGCCATGGCCATGGCCGGACCTGGCTGGCCCTGGCCAGGGCCAGGGGGCCCTGGCCGTGGCCAAAGCCAGGCCTGGCCGACGCCAGGCCAGGGCCAGGGGGCCCTGGCCAGCCTCGGCCAAGGCCAGGGCCGGCGCCCTGGCCTCTGCCAGGGCCTGGCCGGCCCTGGCAGTGGCCAGGGCCGGCCTGGCGGGCCCTGGCAGAGACCAGGGCCAATGCCCTGGCCTTAGGCCAGGTTCTGGCCGGCCCTGGCAGAGGCCAGGGCCAAGGCCTGGCTGGCCCTGGCCGGCCTCGGCCAGGGCAGAGGCCCTGGCCGAGGGGCCAGGGCCCCTGGCCGGCCAGGGCAGAGGCCCTTGGCCGGCCTCGGCCAGGGTAGAGGCCCTTGGCCGGCCCCGACCAGGGCAGAGGCCCTGGCCAAGGGGGTGCAAAATTGGTCGGTATTGGTCGACCAATCCGGGATTTTTGGTCGACCAATTCCAAAAAGGCCTTGCCAGTGGTTTTGGCCCCGGCAACTTGCAAGACTAGCCCATACGGGGCCGACGGCAGTCGTCTGCGGCAAAATTCTCCAATAAGGGGAAGCGCTTGGATCCGTATGGGAGCCGGTGACGATAGCTTGCAGAAAAATCCCCAAAGGGGGGATCCGACCTTGGCACGGCTACGACTCATCCCGGCAAATGGCCAAGAAGTGCCGAATATTTCACTAGTATCATAAGGGTACTAAGTTGATATATACATTTTTTTGAAAAATACGTTTTCATACATTTTGAAAAATACGTTTTCAAAAACGCTTTTTCGCTGCGAAGTACTATAAGAGTACTTTTAGTTGATAAAGTGATGGGGAAATACTGAAAGTTACTATAGATGGTGATTGGAAACGTAGTGACCTTTTCGATTCTAGGGTAACATCTTCAGTATTTTTCGAAAGTAACTTATCAAATTATAAATATCATTCCAAGTGGGAGTTGAAATTAGAACTATCCAAATGGGATATTCTATTATCATTTCAAATGAGAATTATATTTTAAGAATTTTCAATGCAATGTTTTTGTTCAAACCTTCGGTTTTGTGTCTTTTGCAGCATTTTAAAAGTAAAATGTCTTCCGCTTCAAAGAATATCGTCGCTGAGTTAAACAGAGGTGAAAAACTCAACGGCGATAATTACAAACTTTGGTCCATCAAGATACAATATGTTCTAGAGGAGCAAGAAGTGCTCGAAACTCTAAAGAACGTAATGATTGAACCCGAGTTGGGCACTACGGCCCAATACAGACGAGACAAGGAAGCTTTTGATGCTTGGTCTCGGAAGAATAAGATAGCGCGCATTACGTTATTAAGCAGTATGGCTGATGACATAATGCGCATCTTCTGAGAACATGACTTAGCCATGGACATATGGTCCAAGCTTGAGGAGAAGTTTGGTGGCACATCGGTGTCCAAACTTCGCGCCTTAACTATAAGATTTGATTCATACAAGAAACGTCCAGATCATTCCATGGGGAAACATCTGCGACATATGGCAAATCAAATCTCAGAGTTAAAGGATGCGGGTCATGTGCTCACAGATGAGCAACAAATCCAAGCAGTCATACGTTCCCTACCAAATGGGTGGGACCAAATGAAGATGCATCTCACTCACAATGAGAGCATCAAGACCTTCAGCGATGTTTCCAAGCACCTCGAATTAGAGGAAGAGCGGCTTGCTGCTGCCAATCCAAGTGCAAAAGTGCACATGGTTGCTAGTTCCTCACACGGGGGAAAGAAACGGAAAGATCGTTCGAAGTTTACAAATGAACGTAATAAGCAACCTGAGTCTACCAAGAAACCCAAACATAAGGGTGGGCACAAGAAATGGCACAAGAAGAAAGACTTGAAGAAGATCAAGTGCTTCAAGTGCAACAAGCTCGGTCACTATGCTCGTTCGTGTACGAGTGGAAGCGACAAGGTAACTTGTAATTATGCTAGTTACATATGTGTTTCTAGTTCAATATTTCTTGTGGAATCTAATCCATTTTGGATAATTGATTCAGGTGCCACCGATCACATAGCAAGTGACAGACGATCCTTCGTGGAGTATCACCGGATACCCCAAGGAACGAAGTGGATCTATGTAGGAAACAACACACGTGTTGAAGTGAAAGGCGTTGGGACTTGCAAGCTAGTCTTGGACAACGGCCGCACTCTCCTACTTCATGATGTTCTCTTCGCTCCAGATATTCGAAGGAATATAATATCGGTGGTCGTGTTAATGGGTCTTGGTTATAGCTGGGGTTTTCATGATTGTAAAATGGACTTGTGTTGTAATAATTCCTTAATTGGTACTGGGTAAGTATTTAAAGGATTTATTATATTAAATACAATGTATGATTCCTCTGATTGTAATGAAAATTTCCTTTTTGCAAATTCTTTGACTTATGAGTCTGATATAATTTGTTGGCACGCAAGGCTTGGTCATATTGGACCAACGCGTATGGATAGACTTGCCAAACGTGGCTTTCTATCCAATGTTTCAAAGGTTGATATGTCGACCTGCGAACATTGCCTTGTGGGGAAATCTTGTCGCAAGCCATTTGGAACCGGCACAAGGGCCGAGGTTCCATTACAGCTCATCCATTCGGACATATGTGGTCCGATGAATGTCAAGACAAGGCACGGGAAGTCCTATTTCATCACTTTTATTGATGATTTCACCCGATTCGGACATATCTATTTGATATCCCACAAAAGTGAAGCATTAACATGCTTTAAAAACTATATGAGTTTAGTGGAGAATCAATTAGATCGCAAGATTAAGGTCTTGCGAACCGATAGGGGCGGTGAATATCAATCAACAAGTTTTAAGGAACTTTGTGATGAAAAGGGCATAGTACATCAGGTAACTATGCCTTATACTCCTCAACAAAATGGTGTTGCTGAAAAGAGGAATAGGACTTTAATGGAAATGGTCCGTTCAATGATGGCGCAAGCTAACTTGCCAATTACCTTTTGGGGTGATGCATTATTAACGGCCACTTTCATTTTGAACCGCGTACCCTCGAAATCAGTTAGCTCCACTCCTTATGAGTTGTGGAACTAAAGGTCTCCTGACTTAAACATTTTAAAACCTTGGGGATGTGCATCTTACGCACATATTTCCTCCCATAAGTATGGCAAACTTGGGCCAAGGGGAAGGAAATGTATCTTTATACAATACGCTGAAAACTCCAAAGGTTATGTTTTCGTTAATCAGGAAGACAATGGTGGTCTAATTGAATTTGAGTCGAGGGATGTCACTTTCTTGGAAAACGAGTTTCCAAGACAGGGCGAGACAAGTCAGGACTTATCTCTATTTGAGATTTATGATCAAGATGGATTACCTCATTCGAGTGGGAGAATTCTTGGTGAAGACGAAAATATGTTTCAAACTTCACCAATGGATGATACGAATGACGCTAATCCTATTCCATATGGGAATAATGATCCAAGTGGGAGCATTTCTAACAACAATCCAAGTGGGAGTGATATTAGAATTGATCTAAATTCAAGTCAACACGGACTTGAAGAATCTCAAATACGACGTAGTAGTCGTACAAGGTTGGCTCCTCTAAGATTTGAGGATTAATTTCCGTAAACCTTTATGACTTTACTACAAGATGATGACGAGCCTGCTACTTTTTAACAGGCCGTATCATGCCCTGCAAAAGACAAATGGATGGAAGCGATGAAGGAGGAATTGGAATCCATGAAAGTTAACCAAGTCTGGGACTTAGTTGACTTACCCAGAGGACGTAGAGCAATTGGGAACAAATGGGTTCTCAAGATCAAGCATAAGGCTGATGGCTCTATTGACAGATATTAAGCTCGCCTTGTCGCGAAAGGTTTTACGCAACAGGAAGGGATAGACTACGAAGAGACCTTCTCACCTGTTGTCCGTTTTACCTCGATTCGCCTGATACTGGCAATGGTAGCTTGCTTAGACCTCGAATTACATCAGATGGATGTAAAGACTGCCTTTCTCAATGGAGAATTGGACGAGGATATCTATATGGAACAACCAACAGGGTTTGTAAAAGAAGGAAACGAACATAAGGTTTGTAAACTTCGTAAGTCCATATATGGTCTTAAACAATCCTCGAGGCAATGGTATATACGATTTCAAGAAGTTGTCTTATCAAATGGTTTTTCCATGCTTGATGAAGATAACTGCGTATATATCAAGAGGATTAAGAGCAAGTATGTTATTATGTCTCTATATGTAGATGACATTTTAATAGCCGGAAATGACAAGGGCTTTGTGATGGATATCAAGGCTTGGCTTTCATCAGTTTTTGAGATGAAAGACATGGGAGAAGCCGCATATATCCTTGGAGTTAAGATTTCAAGGAATCGTTCGAAGAAACTTCTTTCTCTTTCACAGGAGACTTATATAAAGAAGGTTTTAGAACGTTTTAATATGCAGGACTGCAAGTCCATTAATACTCCTATAAGCAAGTGCGACAATTTATGTCTGAAATCATGTCCAAAGAACCAAAAGGAAAAGGAAATTATGGAAAAAGTTCCATATTCCAGTGCAGTTGGTAGTCTTATGTACGCTATGATGTGTACAAGACCGGACATCTGTTTTTCCGTTGGAATGGTAAGTCGTTACCAATCCAACCCATGGCAAGTACACTGGAAAGCGGTTAAAAGGATAATGCGGTATCTCAAAGGAACTGTAGACTATGCTTTACGCTATCAAGGAGATGCCTTGAGGCTCGAAGGCTACACTGATGCTGATTGGGCGGGTGATCTCGATGAGCGATGATCGACCTCAGGATATGTTTTTCTACTCGGATCCGGTGCAATATCCTGGAGTAGCAAGAAACAATCCTGCATCGTACTTTCAACTATAGAAGCCGAGTTTGTAGCATTTAGCATGGCAGTCCAAGAGGCTGTTTGGCTTAGGAAGTTCTTAGACAGACTTATAGATGCAAATGACTCAGGTGATGTACTAATACACAGCGACAGTCAAGCATCTATAGCCTATGTCAAAGATCCTAAATTCCATTGTAAGACCAAACACATAGATATCCGCTACAAATTTGCAAAAGACTATGATAAGACCAAGAAGGTAGACATAAGGTACATATCTACGCATGAGATGATAGCGGATCCGCTTACGAAGGCGATCCCCAGAGATGTGTTTTACAAACACTTATCATCTCAAGGATTGCGTAAGAGCTGAGTTGTACCAATGTAAATTCCCATGTCTGTAAATGATCAAATTTAATAAAAGAATAAGTTCTTTTTAACATTGCATATAAATTTCTTAAGAAATGTTTGTGTACATTTTTTGAAATCTCAGCTGAATTCTAGTATGTCGGACAGATTAAGGTTGGCTCTCTCACATGAGCAACTTCCTTTATTTTATCAGACGGGTAAAATAAAGATGAGACCTGTTTAAAGTCAAAATCGTCAGACGGACGATTTAGAGTCATGAATTAAACAAAATGATCGTATGAAAGATCTGCATCATATGGATGCTTTCAAAAGATCTAAGAGGATTTTGAAATCCTATCTGTCTTATGCGGGATGTGAGGCCAGAAAATTATTTGAGAAGTAAAAGGGACTCAAAGTCAGTCATTGTGGTATCTGGTTATCATCCTTACAACATCATTAAGACATACGCTCCCTGGGAAAGGAGTGATGTTGTAATACGTATTCATACTACGTATGCATTTTGACCATTGGGTTAGAATAGTAATTGTGTTTACTATTATGTGAGACCCAAAGACCACATGGGTCTTAACTCATTACCATTATGGACTCTAATTGGTTCCTTAAGATTTGACTGGGTGATTGCTATCTTAGCATGTTGCTTATGGACTATGGTTAATTCGGTCCGGCGGGGCATGTTAGAAAAGCGAGTCAAGTCAAGATCAAAAGGATCGCAAGAAGAGGAAGATTAATTTCATATTCACATTTGGACTTTAAAGATTCAAAGCTGGCCAGCCAATTGTAATCCAGATGGGATTCAATTGTTGAATGTAAAGTATAAGAAATGTGAAGAAATAATCTAGGGTAAAGCATGCGTTGATCTACTCAACCTTGCACCTTGAGTGGTGTTATGTATCTCTAACAAGTGCATAACAGCAGACTCTATGCGCATGACGGTCACACGGCCTATTTCTCGGTATGATAAACAAAAGAGTTGAAGGAAAGATGTTTCCTTACAATCCCCTCAAGTGTGAGTGGGAGATGTTGGATATGGACGACATGAATACACCCATGAGGGGATGTATGAGGGTATACGGACCTCAGATGTCGCGTGCACGAAGGCGTGCACGAAGGGAACCTTTTCTCGTGTGAAAAGGACCACACAATAAGTGGAAAAAGCCACTCGATAAGGGGAAAAAGTCACTTTATAAGTGCATAAAGGCACTTGATAAGTGAATGAAGAAGAGGATAAATGAATGTGCTTTTATAGGCTAATAAGCTTATAATTGGTTATTTCCTACAATAACCACCCCTAAAGCCTATAAATGGGACCCAAGGGTAAGGCATTCATTCCACACTTTCCATGCCATAAGTTTGCAAAAGGCATCTTATGTTCTTCTTCTCCCTTCCATTAAAATCCTCTTCTAAATAGAGATTTAGGCGGTGAAACTCTACTTCGATCCTCCGTGACGAAGTATCAACCCTTGTGGCAAATTCGAGGGCAAAGTTCAGAGATTACGGTGCCGCATACGCGAACGTAAGTCTCTACTTTATTTTCGATCCTAACGTCGCTGTTTTGACAGGATACTACATCGCCCGCACCGACCGAGACTTTGCCTCGTACCCGCTGCTGTGACCGACCTAAGCGCTGCACAAGCCCGTCCACCATGTCTGACCGAGCCCGACCCCCGCACCGACTAGTGTCTGACCGAGAGGCAATCGTCGCAACCCCGCACCCGTCGCACCGCTTGCCACCGTGGGCCCCCCAAGTTCTCCAGAGGTATTGTGGGTCCCCTATTGGTCCCTAGGACTACTGTGGGCCCCACCTAGGTGCGTTCTCTTTGAGGATTTGCCGTTTACGACGTTGCGATACGTCGTAGCCCGTCGTCGCATGTGCTAGCTTTGGAATCTGGATTCGTTGCTCCGGTTGCTGCTCTGAACTTTCCAGCGAGGAATCTATTTTGGAAACAGGACTTGGAGCGCGTTCTTTTATTCCAACCCCTGGCGTCGCTACCCGACGCCAGTGTAGCCTTCGCGTCGTGTTGAGGTAACGCCTTGCACCCCTAGGACTCCCAACCCATTGCCTGCTAATCAAGACTAAAATTAATGTTTTTAAAGTATTTTAAATGTTTTAGAATTCACTAATCAAGATTAATAAAACGGATGTAGGCCGGTGGACTTGTGCACGTAGGATATTGTGACTTTGGACTCGTTGGACGTTGTTGCTCTGACGTGATACTTGTAGGCAAGTGAAACTTGCCAATTCTTGCTTAGAGCCATGTTTTTAGGTCACTTCCTTGTTTTTAGCGTAAAAGAGACTAGACAGTGAAATGATAGCTGTCTAGACGCAATTTTAAGATCTAGCTTGACAACGAAGCTAGATCCGTCACCCTGCCATGTCATGCATGCATTGATATCTGTCACGTTTAAATTCCTTAACTGTACATAATTTTAACTGCCATGCATTGCATCCTACATGTCATTCAAGTTGATTGTTGCATCCGTAGTACACGCTACAATACTTGTACTTGTACTTCCTTGTCCGGCTAGGTGTACCCCTATGCCATCAAGATAAAACACTTCCTGGCTCGTGATCCAGAAGCGAGCATTCCTGTTCGGGGGTAAGGCACTGGCTCGATACACGTGGAGGGGTAGGGATAAGCGATCACTTGAGCTTAGGAGTTGGCCCGCACATCCACTCTAGCCAAAAGGCGTAATCTCTGTGCACGAGGTGCTTACTTGACTTGTACTTGTATTTGTGAATGATTCATGTAAAAATTGTCATCCATGCCATGTTTAAATGCCATGCTCGTACTTTACTTTACTTTTCGCACTCATTACTTTAACTGTCATGTCATTGCATCATGCTAGAACTGCTAGGTTGCTTTACTTTTACCTACTTTCAGTTTCCTTGCACAAGTCTCTTATAGACTTACTGACATGTGCCCCTTGCTCTTTTGGGTGTCACATGTTAGACCATGAGCCAGAGTCTGTAGCTGAGGACGAGGTGTTTGCTGACGTTGAGCCGGAGCCTACGCTTGACGAGGAGTTGGTGGACACCGGTGACCAGTCTTAGAGACTGTTTGAGTTGCTTTTGCTTTAGGTTGCTGTTAGTTGCCGGTGCTTAGCGCCATTACTTTGCTTTTGTACTTTGTACTTTTGTTGGCCATCCTGGGGCCTCTTTTTAGACTCTTTTATTTTAGCCTGGTGGCTTTTCTGCGATGTTGGAATTTATTATTATGGATATTCTGAGATTTATCTTTTGTCTCATTTCCCTTATTATTATCTTTGTTTCGTTTCGCGTTGGAAGGACCTGTAGTTTAATGTTGATTGACGCTTATCGGACTTGCAGCTTTGTAGCTGCAAGTCTGAGCGGACCTTCTCACGTCTCGCCTCCACATTTTTGGGAAGCGGGGCGTGACAATATATGAACTTACGAAGTTTACAAACCTTATGTTCGTTTCCTTCTTTTACAAACCCTGTTGGTTGTTCCATATAGATCTCCTCGTCTAATTCTACATTGAAAAAGGCAGTCTTTACATCCATTTGATGTAATTCGAGGTCTAAGCAAGCTACCAAAGCCAGAATCAAGCGAATCGAGGTAAAACGAACAACAGGTGAGAAGGTCTCTTCGTAGTCTATCCCTTCCTGTTGTGTAAAACCTTTCGCGACAAGGCGAGCTTTATATCTGTTTATAGAGCTATCAGCCTTATGCTTGATCTTAAGAACCCATTTATTCCCAATAGCTCTACGTCCTCTGGGTAAGTTAACCAAGTCCCAGACTCGGTTAATTTTCATGGATTCTAATTCCTCCTTCATCGCTTCCATCCATTTTTCTTTTGCAGGGCAAGATACGGCCTGTTTGAAAGTAGCAGGCTCGTCATCTTCTTGTAGTAAAGTCATAAAGGTTTGTGGGAATTCATCCTCAAATCTTAGAGGAGTTAACCTTGTACGACTACTACGTCGTATTTGAGATTCTTCAAGTCCTTGTTGACTCGAATTTAGATCAATTCTAATATCACTCCCACTTAGATTGTGGTTAGAATTGCTCACACTTGGATCATTATTCCCATTTGGAATAGGATTCGCATCATTCGTATCATCCATTGGTGAAGGTTGAAACATATTTTCGTCTTCACCAAGAATTCTCCCACTCGAATGAGGTAATCCTTCTTGATCATAAATCTCAAAATTATCTCGCCCTGTCTTGGAAACTCATTTTCCAAGAAAGTAACATCCCTCGATTCAAATTCAATCAGTCCTCCATTGTCTTCCTGACCAATGAAAACATAACCTTTGGAGTTTTCTGCATATCGTATAAAGATACATTTCCTCTCATTGGCCCAAGTTTACCATACTTATGGGAGGAAATATGTGCGTAGGATGCACACCCCCAAGGTTTTAAAATGCTTAAGTCTGGAGACCTTTGGTTCCACAACTCATAAGGAGTGGAGCTAACTGATTTCGAGGGTACGCGGTTCAGGATGAAAGCAACCGTCAATAATGCATCACCCCAAAAGGTGATTGGCAAGTTAGCTTGCGCCATCATTGAACGGACCATTTCCATCAAGTCATATTCCTCCTTTCAGCAACACCATTTTGTTCTGGAGTATAAGGCATAGTTATATGATGAACTATGCCCTTTTCATCACAAAGTTCCTTAAAACTTGCTGATTGATATTCACCGCCTCTATCGGTTCGCAAGACCTTAATCTTGCGACCTAATTGATTTTCCACTAAACTCATATAGTTTTTAAAGCATGTTAATGCTTCATTTTTGTGGGATATCAAATAGATATGTCCGAATCGGGTGAAGTCATCAATAAAAGTGATGAAGTAGGACTTCCCGCGTCTTGTCTTGACATTCATCGGACCACATATGTCCAAATGGATGAGCTGTAAAGGAACCTCGGCCCTTATGCCGGTTCCAAATGGCTTGCGACAAGATTTCCCTACAAGGCAATGTTCGCAAGTCGACATTTCGACCTTTGAAACATTGGATAGAAGGCTGATTCGGGTTCAATATTACATATTTAACCCCCCATTTAGCCCTATTTTGTGCTTATGTGGTACTACATTGTTCTCTAATACATACGTATTTTCTACACATTTATTTATTAGAGAAAACACACTATTTGAGCATAAAACAGTATTTAACGACGTATTTCTGCACTTTTTATATTTTCCCTAGCATCGTCTCGATCTCACGATTCCAACTACTATTTATTTGTATTTTTCTGATATCTGTGCTAATTACTATGAATTTTTGAATGCAGAATACCATTTATTGGAAATAAAAAAGAAATCCGCACGAATCTCAAAGCACACGCGGCAACCATCTACCGCTTCCCGCTTCATCCTACGGCTATCAGGCGTCGGCGCTTGCAAAATTTAGTCGCCGTTGGATCTTGATCCAACGGCGAAGAACAACCCCGCGATTTGAACTCGAGGCGGCAACGTTACAAGGCCACGTGGCACAATCGCGTCGATTTCCGCTCAATCCAACGGCTCCTGCCGACCCCGTAGCGAACGCGAAGCAGCGTAATTCTGAGCCGTCCGATTAAGAATCCAACGGTCGAGATCCGGGCTGCGAACGAGAAGGCGACATTTTTTTCTCCGAACAGCGGGGCGACGTGGCTCGTAGATATCCGTTCGATCTCTCGATCGAACGGTCGGAAATTCACCCCGATGTGAATACGGAGAGTGAAACGGATGCGGGCGAATTCGAGTTTTAAACCTGATAAAGCTGGACACGTGTCGATCCCATGTTCGATCCCGCTGCGATGGACGGCCGTGGTTTGCCCCGATCCAGATCTACGGTCTGGATGAGTTCGGGCGCGATATTGGTGCGGGTTTTCAACCCGATACACACAGTAAACCCGCAATCTCTTTATTTAAGCGTATTCTAGGGTTTTTGAGCGTATACAAGCAGATTTGGGGCGTATTTTGAGCGTATTGGAGGCTCTAGGAGCCGTATTTCCCCTCTGTAAAATTCTATAAAATTTCAGAGGCTGTTCTTATTATTTTCAGAGAGTTTGAAGTCGAAACTTGGAGATTTGGTGATATTTTCTTTAACTCAAACCCCGTATTTTGGTGTTTTCTAGCGTATTTTGCTATAAAGTTGATGTATTTTGCTATGGAAGTTGTTTATTATTGCATGATGAGTAGATAAATCTCTGTTGTGCATGGTATGGAGTAGTTAGGGGATGTGATTTGTGTTAGTTTGGTTGAATATCCTTGTGCTAAATCGTTAAACGTCGTTAAAGTTGTAATCTTTGGTCGTAAATCCTCTTTTTCATCTTCCAAAAGAAGTGATTGAGTTGATGATCGCCCCAAAAGGGTGAGTTTCGATCTCCCCAAAAGGGAGTTTCATACCGTAGTTTTGATCTCTCCAAAAGAGAGTTTCATATCGTATTATAACTTTAGCGACGATCATATTAAATATTTTGCTTGAACCCGCAAAAGGGCATCTTCCGATGAATTGCTCCCAAAAGGAGAATTCATTGAGTTATATTGGGTATTTTCCGATGAATTGCTCCCAAAAGGAGAATTCATTGTGTTATACTTGTCAACCAAATTAATACGAATCATTGATCCTAACGAACCCATACCATGCGCATACTTTTTATAGATATTTTCATACACGAATTTCTTTGTTCGCACATCACCATCACGCACTTTCAAACCATCGCCATCATTGGTGAAGTGGTTAGTTTCTTTTCGTAGGATTTCTATTTGATTTGAATTGTGGTTGCAACAGATTTCTTCCCGTGGATTCGACATCTGGACTCCTAGATTTTACTACTTGTACGGACTCTTGCGCTTGAGAGAGAGCACCTTTTCGGAGCCCACCAAAGGCCACGTTTGGCAAGTCTATCCATACGTATTGGTCCAATGTGACCAAGCCTTGCGTGCCAACAAATTACATCAGATTCATAAATCGAAGAATTTGTAACAAGGAAATTTTCATTAAAATTAGAGGAATCGTACATAGTATTTAATACAATGAATCCCTTAAAAACATACTCAGAACCAATTAAATAATTATTACAAGATAGGTCCACAGTACAATTATGAAAGAACCAACTATAACCAAGACCCATTAATACCACCACTGATATAATATTCCTTCGAATATCCGGAGCGAAGAGAACATCATGTAGTAAGATAGTGCGGCCGTTGTCCAAGACGAGCTTGCACGTCCCAATGCCTTTCACTTCAACACGTGTGCTATTTCCTACATATATCCACTTCGTTCCTTGGGGTATCCGGTGATACTCCACGAAGGACCGTCTGTCCCTTGCTATGTGGTCGGTGGCACCTGAATCAATTATCCAAAAGGATTAAATTCTACAAGAAATATAGAACTAGAAACACATATGTAACTAGTATTATTACAAGTTTCCTTGTCACCTCCATCCGTACATGAACAGGTATAGTGACCTAACTTGTTGCACTTGAAGCACTTGATCCTCTTCAAGTCTTTCTTCTTGTGCCATTTCTTGTTCCCACCCTTCTCTTTGGGTTTCTTGGTAGACACTGGTTGCTTTTGGTGGTTATGAGCAATCTTCAAGTGATGTTTACGTTTCTTTCCTCCGTGTGAGGAACTAGCAACCATGTGCACTTCTGCACTTGGCTTGGCAGCCGCAAGCCGCTCTTCCTCTAACTCGAGGTGCTTAGAAACATCGCTGAAATTCTTGATGCTCTCATTATGAGTGAGATGCATCTTCATTTGTTCCCATTCGATTGGTAGGGAACGTATGACCGCTTGGATTTGTTGCTCATCAGTGAGCACATGACCTGCATCCTTTAACTCTGAAATAAGATTCGCCATGTGTCGTAGATGCATTCCCATGGAATGATCTCGATGCTTTTTGTATGAATCTAATCTTATAGTTAAAGAGCGAAGTTTGGTCACCGAGGTGCCACCAAACTTCTCCTCTAGCTTGGACCATATGTCCATAGCTAGGTCATATTCTCGAAAGATCCGCATTATGTCATCCGCCATACTTGACAGCAACGTAATGCGAGCAATCTTGTTCTTCCGAGACCAAGCATCAAAAGCTTCCTTGTCTCTTCTGTGTTGGGCCGTAGTGCCTAACTCAGGTTCAATCATTATGTTCTTCAGAGTTTCGAGCACGTCTTGCTCCTCTAGAACATATTGTATCTTCATGGACCATAGTTTGTAATTATCGCCGTTGAGTTTTTCACCTTTGTTTAACTCAGCGACAATGTTCTTAGCAACGGAAGACATTTCAGTTTTAAAATGCTGCAAAAGACATAAAACAAGTTTGATCAAAAAACATTGCATAAAGTTTTCATTTGATAAGTTACTTTCGAAAAATATTGAAGATGTTGCTCTAGAATCGGAAAGAACATCACGATGCCAATCACCATCTAGAACAACTTTCAATATTTCCCCATCACTTATCAAATAATAGTACTCTGATAGTACTCGCAGCGGAAAAGCGTTTTTGAAAAACGTATTTTGAAAATGTATTTTGCAAACGTATTTTGCAGCGGGAGGTAGTGGCCTGCCCCAGCCATTACCGGGGTCGAGCCGTGGCCGTGCCAAGGCCGGATTCCCCTTGCATGGGGTTTTGCCATATGCAACTACCGCCGGTCCTGTATGGGCCGGCCATGCAGACCCCCCCATCACCTTGGTCGAGGCCGGGGCTCGGCGGTCCTGGATAACCAGGGCCGGGCCTCCTCAGCGTGGCCATGGCCCCTCGGGCAGGGCCTCTGCCCTGGCCGAGGCCGGCCAGGGCCGGCCAGGGGGCCCTGGCCTCTCGGCCAGGGCCTCTGCCCTGGCCGAGGCCGAACAGGGCCGGCCAGGGGCCCTGGCCCCTCGGCCAGGGGCCCTGGCCCCTCGGCCAGGGCCTCTGCCATGGCCGAGGCCAGCCGGCTGGCCGGCCTCCTTGGAGTCTGGCCGGGCCGACCGGCCGGCCTCCTTGGAGTCCGGCCGCACACCCCCCCTATGGGGGGTGGTCTTGGTTCTCATTGGCCGAAGCCAACCCCCTCCCCAATGTGGAGGGGGGGTGCATTGCACCATGGAGATACGTGTTCATCTTCTCTGATGAGAAGTTTTGAAACCACCTTCTTCTCCGATGAGACACCCGTTCATCGAGAAAGTGGTTATGCTTCAATGGCCGTGTCCCAAAAGAAAACAAAAAACACACTTTCAAGGCCGCAAACTTCACGCTCCACATGAAGAAAGTTCACATTCCCTATTGAATGGAGACTCAGCATCCATGAAGAGTGCGAGTTTGGCGAGAAGAACGGTTAGTTCTTCCCGTCACGGAGAGTTCTTGCCATATCCGTAATGACAAAAGACCCTAACGTGAAAAGAACAACATTTGGCGTTCTCTCCATCACGATGCGCTCCTACCATATCCATAATGGAAGGAAACTCATTCGTGAAAGAGACAACGCGTCATTCATCGGTGAGACCGGAGCGAACCCGTATGGCTCTGATACCAATGTAGGATCCCATCATGCGATGATGGAGGATCGAAAGAGAACTTACGTTAGCGTATGCTACGATGTAGTCTCTGAACTTCGCCCTTGGATTCACCACAACGGTCGGTACTTCGTCACAGAGGATCGAAGCAGCGTTTCACCGTCTAAATCTCTACTTGGATGAAGAACTTTAATGGAAGGGAGAAGAGGAAAGAAGGTTGACTTATGCAAACTTATGGCATGAAGGATTAGCCTTAAAAGCCTTACCCTTGGGTCCTATTTATAGGCCTAATGGGTAGTTATTGTAGGAAATAATCATATATAAGCTTATTAGCCTATATTAGCACATTTCATTATCCTCTTCCTTATGCACTTATCAAGTGCCTTTATGCACTTATAAAGTGACTTTTTCCACTTATCGAGTGGTCCTTTTCATACATGAAAAGGTTCCCTTCACACATGCTTTCATGTACGCGACATCCGAGGTCCATAGACCCTCATACATCCCCTCATGGGTGTATACATGTCGTCCATATCCAATAGATGCCACCAATGAAGAGAAGGAAACATACAAGAAGTGGCAAAAGGATGCAGAGAAGGCCAGGTGCCTTACTCTGGCTCAATAAATAATGATCAACAGAGAAAGCATGAATATATGGATGTTCAGAGTATGCTTTTGAACACATAGAAATTGTATGGCAAGCGTTTAATGGCTGCCAGATTTGAGGCTACCTACAACCTTTGGGAGACAAAGATGACGATGGGCCCTATCCAGGATCATGTGATTAAGATAATCGGGTTCGTAGAGGATGCAGTCTAACTAGGATTTGTCCTTGAGAATGAAATGAGCACGGACATAATATTAAAGTCTTTGACCCTTGACTTCAACCAGTTCATAACAAGTTTTATACTAAACAATACAGAGGTGGAACTTCCAGGTCTCCTAAACATGCTTCGACAGTTTGAGGAGAGAATCAAGAAGAAACCACCAGTGTTGGTTGTCGGCTCTGCTTCTTCTCACCAGCCTAAGGGCAAGGGTAAGAAGAGGCAGATCCCTCAACCTACAAAAGGGGAGAAGGGAAAAAGAAGAAAGGGGCATCGTCAGAGTCTGAGTGTTTCCATTGCCACAAGCCGGGACAATGGAAGAGGAACTGCAAGGCCTACCTTGCGGAGAAAAAGGGGCATGGTGATGCCTCAACCTCAGGTACAAATCTTGTTTAAAGAGTATATTAATTTCCATAAAGATTAATACATAGTATGAGATACCAGAATGATTTCTAAAAGATCTGTATACTGTCTATATGTGCTTGAAGCGATGGATGGATGAAATTCCCAAGTGCGGTCGGCAATCAGAGTAACTGTTGCTGCTGGAGCTGTCGAGGGACTTTGGAGATATCGAGGAAGAAGTCGTATGTTTATTTTTGAATAAATGTAAGGATGGTCTTTTGTGAACAATGGTTGAGTGAGTGTCACTAGAGAGATATGTTGTGAACAATTTTCATTCTAATGAAGTCGTTATTTCTGGTATCTTGATGAATATGCTCTAGTGGCTATTTGAGTTGTTGTGTATGGTTTTCTGAGTTATTGTGAATGCTTCTAAGTTAATGTGATTGATTGGAACTATCAGTAATTTTAACAAATCTATAGTAATGAGTAAATTCCAGGTGCATGTAATTTAGATATGATCTTAATTATGCACATAATAAGAAAGGTTCTTGTTAGGCCTGCATATAATACTTCAAGTTGGAAGATTAATGCAGATATATGAATTGTAGTGTAAGTAGTTTTGATTGAGTCAGTCATCATCAAAACTTCTATAAACGAATTTTGATGTAACTTATTCGTCAGAAGGACCTAACACGAATTCATTCCATATTAAATTCATTCAGCACCAATGGACTTGTTATACTTAATAATCAACATTCCAAATGAGATTTAGAAAATTAAGTAATAAAACCAGACAGTTCTCAAAGTCAGAGGGAGCTAGCATATTACTTGGTTCTGGTTTTTGGAGCTAAGTTAAAGTTCTAAGTTATAAAACATCTATATGTGACGCACAATCAAAAGAGTTTGATTATGTCAGTGATATAAAATACTTGGTGGCATAAATGTACTAGACATAAATGACACAAGTATATTGGAATATGCTATGATATGACCGACTAGTATGTAATAATAAACATTAATATTAAGTCGTATATGCTAATCGTTAGCCATACAGAAAAGGGAAATCGTTGGATGAGATCTAAAGATGGTTTCGAAAAATCACCCATGTGTGATTAATAGTGGATTAGTTATTAGACTCCGTAATACTATATAATAGATAGGTTTTTAGCAAATCCCTTTTTTAGGCTTTGCCATATGATTGATATGTTATAACGATATGAGATACCGAGATAAATAGCCTAAGCACAAGTGGGAGATGTAGGGAGATATATGCCTCGAGGCAATTTATCCTAGTATGCGTCTTGTTCAAATATAAATGGTACTAATTATCCTAGTATGGTTTATATATTCATTATATACTTGGATAATTTCCTTAGACTTAAAGTAAGGTCATGCACATATCTAGATGGAGATCTCAATTGTGGAAAGTGAATGATCGATAGGAACTTGAGTCTTTAAATGCTCATGGTCATAGATGTGTTGAGAGATGGATATCGACACATCAGACAGATCATTGTGTCTTTGTCTTATCCTGAAGGGTAATGATGATCTCATAATCATTCGACCTTGCAAAGTCGGAGACGAGACACAGATGCTCATTAGAGAATGAGTTCACTGAACGACCCTATATAGAGGTATCAAATGGTTAACCTTAAATAAGCTGTCGTTGATGACTCTCTAGTGTTGATAGGCTAGTTGGTCCTTCAGACTTGAGGTCATTGTACGAACATGTGCGTAAATAGTGTCATTTAGATCTATGATATAGTCTCGAGTCTTTACTTGTTGAAAGGTCTTAGGTTGGATGGCGCTTGAAGCGTACGAGGTAAGTAGTGACTAAGATAGGATTCGTCTCTTTTGTTAAAGGAAGTCAGTGTCACAGGCTCAGTACGGTTCTTTGTGCTAAACCTCGGCTGAGGTATGTTGTAGGTAGTACAACATGGACATACCAAAGACCGATGTATACTGACCAATGCTAGCTAGTAGGGTTGACATTTTACCATACCCTAGGCTAAGCAGTGACATAGTTATGACAAAGGGACTAAAACAGTGGTATTCATCATTGACACAGTCACATTGATCCCGACTATATTTTGTCAATGGATTAATCACGTAATTATGATGCCAAAACAGGGGCAACACCTGCTACTAGTGGTCACTGTCGTCTAGGGTTTTCGAGCCCCAACCTGTGGTAGTGGTCATACTGTAGGGTCTTACACTAAGTGGGACTTGCATCTTAGTAATAGGAAGGGTTCGAGAGAAGTGCACTCGGGTGCACGAGAATAATTGAAGTCATAAAGAGTTTGTGATGATAAGTCTAGATTAAATGGGATTTAATAATGTCGCAAAAGGGTTTGTGATTTTAGCATTAGTAGAATGCTATAAGGGGTTACTGCATGTGATGCAAAAGGATTGAAAATATATTGTAAAATGTTTGCAAGAATATTTTGCATAATAATAGCAGAGAAAAATGATGCAAGGTTTCTTGGGATAGTTCCATTCAAACCTTGCTTTCCAACGGTTCGAAAATCGGCTCATCAAAACTATAGAACTCAAGAAATAGCCCAAAAGGCCAGAACTGGGCAAAAGCCCAATTCTGGCCCAGCCCAGCTTTTACGGGAGTGTTTAGACCCGCTAAGTGGGTTGAACCCGCCCGTAAAAAGGGGCCCAGCCTGCTTGGCAAGCTGGACCCGCCTGCCAAGCATGTAGGCGGCTCAAGATCTACCAGCACAGTGCGGGCAGGCGCAGGACCGAGCCTGCCCACACAGTGGGCGGGTTTGACCCGCCCGCATAGTGCGGGCAGGCGCGGAACTGAGCCGCTCGCATAGTGGGAGGATCTGACCCGCCTGCCTAGTGCGGGCAGGCGTGGGTTCGACCCGTTGGCAGGCCCGGGTTTTGGGAAAACCCTAGAATAAATTGCGACAGCTGCAGTTTAGATGAATTTGCGAATTTTTGCTCAACTTTGAGCAATTGTTTGAGGTGTCAAACCAAGTCAGAATTTATCGCTGTTTATTCCTATGCGTTCACCATTCAAAACTCTTCGAAGTGATAAGTTGTATCACTTCTGAAGCCCAACGACGAGAGAGAAATAATTGGCTGAAGTTGAGCCTTAGTGTAAGCCTAAGCTAAACCTAATTCCCTCCACTAATTAATTCGCATATTGATTAATCCCACATTGCTTTTGAGACGAGCAAGGGGTCTGGCCTCCAATATAAATAGGGGTCGACTCCACTTAGAAAATTGCACCATGTCTCTGAATCGAGTAGCTCCGAAAAGTTTTGAGCACGCCCGATTGAAGACAAAATTCTTCTCTCCTCCTCGTCTCTTCCGATTCCTTTGTTCATGTCCAAGCAAGACGATGAGGAGGATTGGATTCGATCCAAAGTCTACGACACGGATCGCTCTCAAAGTAAAACTTTCTTCGGTAGTTGATTGGCTCAGAGGCGAGGTATCGGCTCGCTTCGGTTGGAGTAGTTCAGTGGTGTGGAGGCGGCTAAATTCGGGGGATGCCAAAGTCTGTTGCTGAAAATGACGCTTTGTTCTCTGCGATAGCAAAGTTCCATGTTTGTGTTTTTTTCTTAATGCATTTTACTTATTTCATTGTAATAGTTTAGATCTATTTTAGGGCTGGTCAGAACCACCCCAAGGTAGTAAAGATCCCGGCTAGGGTCTTTGACATTCTTAGGGTATGTTATTAAATAGTTTAATGATTTTTTCCGCTGATGTTTTAATTCTTTCGTCCGTGCGACATAGGACATGCAATGAATTATGCCATATGGGTCCCTTAAAACCCATCAAGCTCGACTCCCTATGATTGTCAATGATGATCTTTTATGTTTGGCACATATGCGATGCGCTCATCGTGTTTTCCTATGAGTACATGTGGTGAGAGTTGGTTCACCTCGCTTCATCAGTCTTCAGAAATTATAAAGATCACGGCCTTCGATTGATGAAGAAGAAGTGGTATATCGGGTGGCTCCACGTCCAAGACCTTCAAGTAGGCGGCCAACGCATTATCATGTATGACGTCGCCCTCATCGTCTATGCCCTTCCTCATAGGATATCTTGCAATCTCCTCCATGGTATATTCTTCGGTAGCTTCATCATCTAATAGTTCAAGATATTTAACATCTTTGCATGGGAAGCGCTCCTTCATCAGCTTTTGTAGATGGAATTCGATCTCTATATTTCCAATATTCATAGATAACTTCCCTTGACAAACATCGATCAAAACTCCAGCTGTGACCATGAAAGGACATCCCAAGATGATTTGAGAACTCCCCTTCTCAGGCATGTCCATAATAATGAAGTCCACCGGAACACTAATTCCTCCCGGTATTTGTAGGATGACGTCTCATGCGATGCCAACTGGATAGGTGATGGATTGGTTTGCCAACTGTATGCTCATGCCAGTGGCCTCCAGCTCCATTCCCTTATTCAACCTCTTGAAGATGGAGATCGACATCAAGCTAATGCTCACCCCCAAGTCAATTAGTGCTCTATCGATGGGGATGCCGCCTATGGAGCATAGCACCGTAAAGCTCTCGGGATCGGGCAATTTCTTCGGTAGGGTGTTCTTATGGACCAAAGTGCAAATATCTGCCAACTTTATTGCTTCTCGTTTTCTCTTTCTCGCTATCAAATCTTTCAAAAATTTGCATAAGTAGGGATCTCTGTAAGTGCATCCATGAAAGGGATGTTCAAGTGAACACCCTTGAGAAGATCTATAAATTTGGTGTATTTCTTCTCAAGCTTTACCATGGATAATCTCTGTGGGTAAGGAGATAGAGGACGGCTTCCATTGTCTTTGTTGGCATCCTTTGGTGTAGATATTTCAGAAAATGGAATGTCTGCCCGGGCCGTGGTGATAGGAATAGGTAGTACGATAGGTGAAGCCTCCTTCTCTTTAGTGGCAGATGGCTCATCTATAACCCTCACCTCATTCTCTGTAACAATAGGCTTAGAAGTAGCAGTATCTTCCTATTGTAGAGGCGTCGACGATTGTTGATCCACATTCGTAGAGACTGGTACCATCACAGCATCGGTACTCTTTCCTCCTCTAGTCATAACTGACACGACTGCATTAATTTGCCCCCTTGGGTTTGGCTCGGGTTGAGATGGCAATCTCCCTTGAGCCTTCATAAATTGAGTCATTTGCACCGACAAGTTATTGACGGTGCTGAAAGTTGCCTTTGCATGGCTGAAAATTCTGAATTGAGCTTCGTTTGGGCGCTCATAAAGGCATCTAATGTTGCCTCACTCCAGGTTTTTGTGCCGCCGGTTGTTGATATTGTTGTTGTTGTTGTTGTTGGTTTGGTTGACGATTGAAATATCCCAGTAGTCTATAGGGCCCAAATGGCCTGAATCCATACTGCTACTGTTGTGGAGGTGGTGCTTATTGTTGAGGTGGCTATATTGGCCTCGGTTGGGATGGTGGTTGTAGGGATCCGTTGGGGTTGCTATAGGAGAATCCATGATGTGATTTACATGCCGGATTTGACCACTGAGGTCTAGGATTGCTCCACTCGTCCACTATATAATTGACTTGCTCCGTCGGTGCATCCATTCCCTCATAGGAACCTTCAATTGGTGCGAACCCTTGCTCGACGTAGTCTTCATAGGTAGCATATACCAGAGCCTTGGAAGTAGATAAAATAGCATTCACCCTTTGTTCAATTCTTGCAACTTGCTTGCAAAGGGTCTCAAGTTGCCCATTAAGATGTATAGCCACATTTATCTCATGACCGGTGCCTCTAAGTGTTAAGCGATCCTCTCTCCATTGTTGATTGTTGGAGGCCATTTGTTCCAAAAGTGATGTGGCTTCCTCAGGTAGCTTAGCCAATAATGTGCCTTGTGCAGAGGCATCGATAATCATCTTTGTATCGGGCTTGATGCCATTACAGAAACTCTGAATAAGATCCCAATCCAGAACGCCGTGGTGTGGGCACTGATGCTGCAAGTCCTTGAAGCGTTCCCATGCTTCTTAAAGTGACTCCAGCGGGAGCTGCTTGAAGTTCATGAGCACCCCTCTTATCTTTACCGTTTGGATGGTGGATAATAATTGTTGATGAAGGTCAAGGCCAACTACTCCTAAGATTTGAAAGTGTTCGTGGTGTGCGCCCTCAACCAATAAGCCTCTTTGTCCCTCAGAGTAAATGGAAACAGACGAAGCTTTACGGCATCTCTGCTCACGTCTGTGACTTGGAAAGTATCGCACTTTGCCATGAAAAGATCAATATGGTGGTTGGGATTCTCATGAGTATGTCCATGGAAGGGATCTTGCTGCAACAACTGAATCAAGCCCGTCTTCAGTTCAAAGTTACCTGTCGCCATTTGTGGTCTCAAGATGGAAGATATGCTAAATAGATTAGGCTTCATATGGTCTTGAATGTTGCAGGTACGTGTCGGAGAAAGAGGAGTCTCTACCATTTGACCATGTAAGAGTTGGTTCCTCCTATCTGCTCTGTGCTGCTGTCTCACTGTCCTTTCAAACTCGGGGTCAAATAATAGATCGTCGGATCCCCCAAAGCTAGTGTTCACGCATAAGAAATAAACTCAGAGAAGAAGTCAGTAGCAAAGGAAAAAAGAATAAAAATATGGATAGATAAGAGATGGTAAAAGTAACTAACAAGTTCTTTAACAAAGAAAGTAACCCAAGTAAAAACCGTTTGCCTCCCCGATAACGATGCCAAAAGCTTGATGCATCCCGAATTCACACCCGAAGCAACCTCGTATGGCACGAAATACACGGAGATGAATCACCGGCAACGGCGCCAAAAACTTGATGTGCTCCGAATTTAACTCCGTAAACTTACGGCAAGTACACGGTGTCAATATTTTGTAATATAGAAAAATGTCGAACCCACAGTGAGGCAGATGCTTATATAGTCTTGGGTCTATTCAAAGTCTCAAAACAATGCTAGTTTGGCATACTCAAAAAGATGTTCACGAATGGTTACTATCTCAACTAACAATAGAATAAAAACTAGGGCAATAAGAGTCACCACTAGGATCGTTGGATGCTAGTGCTAGATTACAATTTCTACGTTGAATAGGCTTTATTAGGGAGAGATTGTCGCATCTAAAATGTAGAACTCATGGCCAAATATTGTTGTGCCACTCGTCTAACGTATCCCATGCTTGGCTCCATCATCATGGATGGCCATACACACGATCACTGCATTACGAACGACAATTAGTCTCAATCTTTACCCACGCCACCATTATGGATTAGAGCTTCGATCTGTGATTTGATGGCTCTTATTGATGCTACTATCGTAGATCATCAATTAGTAATATAGGACACAGGTAGAAACCATCAAAGTGTATGCCACTATCGTGGATGATGAACTCTAATTGAATTCACTAACGTGCCTAATTAAGTTTATAAGTTATCCGTCCAAGGTGTGTGCCACTATCGTGGATCACAAACCCTATATTAGATCTCCTACAAACTTGGCTGGATCAACCAAAACACATCCCTTTTATACAAAAATAACGTAAAAATCCTAACTTTGCATCTAAATCCTAAGATCATAGGGCTAATCCATTAACCCTACAAATGTCTACTCATAATTCATAGCGATATCAACAAATACGTTTAGAATAGCAATATAAATTATAATCACAATGAAAGACATCGAAATAAGCATAGATAGATGAGAGATCATTACCAATAATAAAAATATCAACTTTGTCTTCAAAACAATAGAGACGGCTCAAAAAACTCTCTAAGAAAACTAAGAAATAGAAAATAATAATATTTAAATTGCCTCTCTGCAAGACTAGGGTGAAAGTGTACTCAAGTACAATAAGGATGGATCCTACAAAAATCTGGGAAAAGGGCTTCTTGGGCCCATAATTAGTTGGGCTACGACGCCCTACTCGGTCGAGTAGCAGCACCGCTCGGTCGAGTGATGACACGGTCAGCCGCTTCCTCTTGCATTGGTCTGAATGCAAATATGTGCTACTCGGTCGAGTAGCCGCAGTACTCGACCGATTCAATGAGGTTGAAACTTTAAGCTCAAATCATAACTCTGTTATTGTTTCCGCTCGGCCGAGTAGTTGCTGAAGGGTTTTCGCGGACCCTCAGGGCTAAAATCCGTGCCCATCCAGAGTCCGACGGAACACGGAAGCAAAAATATGCAGCGGAAAATAAAATTATGTTAATCTAATTAACATGCAGCCCTAAGGAACAAGACCCTAACTCAGGATCTCTGCCAACTCGGGGTGGATCTGACCACCCCAAGAGGGATCTACACTACTGCGAATAATTAAAATGAAAGCTTATAAAAGACATACCCGAAATCTCGTCCCTAAGGCGGGCAAGATGTTCTGCACCGTCTTTCGAGCCGCTCCCCATTTCACGCCGAGTCGCTCCTCGAACCACTTCGCATCCCGAGGCGAGCAATCCTAGTGTCGTCGAGCCAACCACGCGTCGAAGAAAGTTTCACGCGAGTGAAAGCCTTCGCCAAGATTTCAGATCCGAAGCCAAACTCCTTCGTGGTTTTGCAAGAGCCCTCAGGAGTAAGGCATAAATATAGGGAGAAGAAGAATTAATTTATGCCTAGATCTGAGCGTGCTCCAACATTTACGGGAGCCGCACAGATCTGGAGCTTGGGACGAGTTTAGAGGAGGAGAGCAGACCCCTATTTATATAGGCGGCTGACCCCTCCCCTCTACTCAATTTCCGATATGGGACTATTAAATTAGAGTTTAATAAAATCAAGTTATTTTGCCTTTCACAAAGGGTAAACTTCCGTGAATTTTAACTCCATCACTGTTGAGCTTCGTGATCGATACTACCTATCAATTCGAAGGGTGTTCAATGGTGAACGCATTGGAAAAAACGGCACGTCAATCAGATCTGTTTGACCCCACAATCATATGTCCAAAGTTGAGCCCAAGGGTGTATTTTCGCACAAAACAGTAGCCGCCGAAAACAATCTGCTAGGGTTCCAAAACCCTGCTTGTGGGACCCACCACATGGGCCCCACTGCGCGTGCATCCCAACTGCTGGGAGCGTGCCTAGCACATGCCCAACTGGTGCGTGCTGGGCACGCGCCCAGAGGGGCGTGTGGGCACGCGCCCAATTTATCTGGGTGCCTGCGCACTGTTCATAGGGCGCATGCTCCCTTCTCTTGGGCGCTTGGCCCGGCGGCCCAATGGGCCAATCCGGAAAAAAGGCAGATGTTTTTTACAAAAAAATAAAACCAGCATTAACTTTTAAGGCTGTTGGGCTTTCTATTTAAATGCCTTAAAATAGACTTATTGGGCTCGTTTGGACTCCATTTCTGACGCGGCTTGAACCTAGGTTTAGACCGGGACATTCCTGTCTTAACCGTGAATTTTTTATTGCGTTTATTTTATTAAATAATAAATATTGTCGTAAACTATTTACGACACATTTAATCCGGTTTGCATCAAATGCAAAATAGCCCCTATCTAAGCTTAAATTATTATATTGCCTCAAATGCAATATTCCATCCATTGCATCAAATGCAAATTCTTCAACCTAACTAATTTCTACCTATTACTAGACGAAGGTCGCACTCTGTGTGAGACCCTACAGCATGACCCTTACAACAGGTTGGGCTCGAAGCCCTATACGGCAGTGACCACGAGAAGTGGTTGCCGTCCCTGCTTCAGAATCATAATTATATGGTTGACTCATCGACATGAGTATTATCGGGACCGCCCTGACTGTGTCCGTGATGAGCTCTACAGTTATAGTCTCTTCGTCTTACTATGTCGTGTGGATCAAATCTAGGGTACGATCAAACTGTCAACCCCAATAACATGACTCCGGTTAGTTTCCATCGATCTTTAGTCAACTAATGTTGGATTTCTACCAACATACTTGATCACTCCATATTTTAAACTTTTTTCCCGCATGTTTGCATGCCATTTAGATCGCTCAAATCATGTTTTTCACGATATATCGATGATATTGCGATACTTTTTACGATTTGTTGTTTTTGTCGTATTTCAGGTGATTTGGAGCAATTTGGAGTGATCCCGAGATACGCCTACTCCAGAGTGTCACCGACGACCTCCCCGAGGGGTATTTTGCCATTGGAGAGGAGCGGAAGAAGAAAGAACGTCGCAGGAGTGACGAGGAGGCAAAAACAAGCTGTTTGGGCATTTTTGGTGTCTCACTCGGCCGAGTGAAGGAGTCACTCGGCCGACCAGCGAGACACCGCTCGGCCGACCAGATCGGACACACTTCATATGTGCACTCAGCCGAGCATCAGAAACCACATCGGCCGAGTTACGAGACCCCGTCCGCCCGAGTGGCACTCAGACGACGCCCATCCAAAAGAGCCAACTTACTGTTTTTCATCTGCCTGAGCTTAAGAAGACCCACTCGGTCGAGTGGAAAATACCGACCGCCCGAGTGAATAGAAGCCATCGGCCGAGTGACGACAACTCACTCGGCCGAGCGACCCCCGAAGAGAAGACCCCCGAAGGCCCAGACTTACTGGAAATTTTCAGGGTTTCTTGCTCGGCCGAGCGACTTTTGTCACTCGGCCGAGTGCGACGCGCTGCCTGTAGCGAAAATTGCGATTTTCAGGCTGCGCAGGGGCATTTTGGTCACAGTTTTTTGGACGATTTTGGGGGGTATTTAACCCCAGTTTTTGACCTAGGTTAGAGAGCTTTTCCCTTTACTTTTTGCAGCTTTTTAGATTAAACTTTTTAGCTTTTGATTATTATGATTGGAGAGGAGAGAAAAGATTATTTTTGTTGGATTCTTGGAGAACTCTATTGGTTTGTCTCCCTCTACATTAAAAATACTATTTTTATTGCTTATTTGAATATTGTGATGAATTCTCTTGTTAATTCCATTGATTATTTTTGTGTTTGTGCTATGAATTGTGAGTAGTCCTTACGTCTTGGGGCGTGGGGATGAACCCTACGAGCCCAATTTCTGATTTGTGATGATTTGGTAGAAATATTGCTAGAATTGCTATTAGGGTTAGTTTGGGATAGATTTAACAAGGATAGCTAGGTGTTCATATCAATTGGGATTTGCAAGAGATTGGATCCCAATTCAATAGGAAACCCTAGAAATCCGAATTGGGTTGAAATTGAGTTTCCGTAGTATCGGTTTGCAAGAGATTGGACCGATACTAGGGTTCTCGGTTGCAATTCCATGCCGATACCCGTTTGCAAGGGATTGGACGGGTAGGAACTATCCCAACCTAGGTCACGACCCGAGTTTGCACGAGAGTGGGCTCGGGACGTGATTGAACGATGATGTTGATCCTAATGCTAGCTTGCCTAGGCTAGGGTTTGCAAGAGATTGGACCCAACCCTAGGTTAGCTATAGACCGGCAACAGCGCGAGAGCGTGAGCTAGGTTTTACATTCAGTTGCAACTAGTTCATCCGAAATTCTACCCTAGCAATTGTGACACCAATGAATCACATTGACGAGATACGGTGAGTGGCGGGAATTCCCCATTCCCTAGGCGTCCTTTATTTGATTTTATACATCCATACTTTGTCTGACGATTGTGACAGGATCGCCAAAAGGCAAATTCCTTCTTTTCTGTTCCTATAGCCAGGTTGTTTGGAGAAGACACCGTCATTCGTCCTCCCTGTGTTCGATAACCCGCTCGTCGCTACACTGTGCGCTTGCGATAAAACTACACGGTCGCTCTTTTTGGGTTACATTATGAAGCGATCAAGTTTTTGGCGCCGTTGCCGGGGAGCTTAGGGGAGCCCAGGGGAGCTTCCGGGGATTTTTTTGGGCTACGTGGAGGCGTCGTCTTCGCACGCTTCCATAGCTTTGCTCTCGCGGCATGTCGCGGTATACGCTTTCCTTAATTTTACGCACGCCACACTTTTCACGTCTGTGGTGAGCACCCGGGGCCCATATGCCGCCCCGGACACGGCCACGGTCGAGGAGAGCTTCCGCCAAGCGGAAG
This sequence comes from Scilla litardierei, assembly GCA_030789695.1. NCBI lineage: Eukaryota > Viridiplantae > Streptophyta > Magnoliopsida > Asparagales > Asparagaceae > Scilla > Scilla litardierei. The sequence continues at coordinate 134,183,807 of CM061138.1, read as the reverse complement.
CGGTCGGATGTTGCCGGCCCCTCCCACGAGGTGGAGGACTCTCCTCCGCCTACTCCACCACACCCCGTTCACCCAGCACAGCCTGCAGGCCCCGCACACCCCGCACAGCCTGCAGAGCCCGCAGAGCCCGCACACCCCACACAGCCACTCCCTGCCATCCCACAGCCCGTACCACCGCCACCAGCTCCACTTGTCGGGCCGCTCGGGATTGCGTTCTGAGACGACGCACACCGCGTCGTCTTCGAGCGCATTTCCCAGCGATCGATCGTACCCTCCAGGTTCGCACACCTTGCAGACCTAGGACGCCTGGGGGTACTCGAGGGCATGCTCACGTTGTATGACAACGTGGACTGGCGAGATTTCTTCCAGGTGTCGGCGGACAAGTTTCTCCGTCCGACACTTGAGGTCCTTAGTTCAATCGCCCGGACCGACGAGGGATGCTCGTTTAGGTTCATGGACCGGTAGTGCCAGGTCACTCTCGGTATGATGAGAGCATTCTTCTCTTGGCCCGATGTCCCTGGGGCCGACCGTGGTTACGCCCCCACTCGCATTCCCCCACCTTCGTTCGATTCCGGCGCCTTCTGGGCCCGGATCACGGGTCTACCTGTCGCCTTTGACCCTAGTAGGGCCAAGGCCTCGGCCATCGTCCATCCCTACCTCCGCATAGCTCAGCGCCTTATGGAGACTACCTTTTTGGCGAGGTATGAGCCTGGGACGATGTCCACGCCAGAGCTTTATATGCTCTATGCGATGACGCGTCCCAGAGTTCTAGCTAGGGACAGTGACGAGTTGGTCCCCGCCGTCGTGATTGATATCGTGAGCTGGTTTTTGGACTGCATCATCGTATCGGTGGGCGCTCGCTCATCGATATGCTGCGGTGGTCTGATCACGCTGCTCACCTTGATGACCGGCGAGGACCTACCGGCCGATTTGCGTCGTTCTCCGAGCCCCACTTCACTGTCCATAGATGTCATATCCCGGATGAAGATGCTTCGTACGCACGGTGAGCGACACTGGATCTGGCTGCATGGTCCATTCGGTGCCGACTACATGATTCTTCCGAGCCCAGCTCGGACAAAGATTGCACCAACACAGGTGGACTGGCTCCCGGCGATGGATCTCCTGATCCCCGCCGCCTACGTGCTCGAGGCCGAGGACGCCGAGCAGGCCCACGCTGCCCACGCTGCACCCGCTGACCCAGCTGCACCTGCTGACCCTGTGGCCCCTCAGCAGCCCGATATTTCTGCTGCTCCCGACACCTCTGTCCACACTTCTGCCGGTGTCGGGAGTACACTCGCTGAGACCACCACCGCTACCACCACCACTACTACCACCCCTGCTGGCCCTATGTCTGTTGCGCCCGTTTCCTCTGCCTTACCCGAGCGCCCCCCGACCATAGTTGAGTGCGGAGAGCCCTCTTTTGCTGCGGTCGTGGAGACCATGGCTAGCATGATCTCCGCTGGGATTTCGCCTTTCGGACCACACACTTCCTCCCCAGCGGTAGTCACTTCTGTCCCCACCGCAGCCGTACTTTCCGAGAGTGTGGTGACGTCTGTCTTCACTTCTGTGTCACCGACCTCTCTGGCCGCCTCGTCGCCATTTTTATACTCCACTTCCGCTGCTGTTGCTTCCACTTCACGCCTGCCTGCGTCCCAGCCTCACCCTGAGGCTAGGCCCCACTAGTGAGCACAGCACCCTACCTCCACATGCCTGCTGAGCCCATCACCTACGCCACCCGAGTACGCCAGCCTCGTCCTGCACAGCACCGACAGGTCCGTCCCTCTGCACCACCTCCCCCCGACACTGTACTTCTGAGCATTCGTGCTCTCGAGGGGGCGGTGAGTGCCCTCAGAGGCGACCTTAGGACCATGTCTGCCACCGTCACCACCATGGCCAGCTGTTTCGACCTTCTCCCAGGCATTCACTACTGCCTCACACAGATTCTCGACCGGCTCCCTCGCGTACCCACCCAGCAGGTACCCACACCCACACCCACCCAGCAGGTACCCACCCCGACACCCACCCAGCAGGTACCCACCCCCACCCCTACCCCCACCCAGCCTGCTACCACACCCACACCCACACCCACTCAGCAGTCTGTTCCCCAGCCACCACCACCACCACCTCCTCCTCCGCCTCAGGACGGAGACGGTGCAGCCCCACCTTCTTAGGCACCCTTGATGCCATTGATCTTTTTGCCGTCGTGCTGCCCGTCTCTGCTGTGTCCTGACGATTTTGTCCACCTCCCTTCCCTCACTGTTCTGGTTACACATTTTGATCATATATTTATATATCATTTTTGGGAGAGAGGGAGAGTTTTTGGTGTCACACTTTTATATCGTATTCACTCCTATATCTGCATGCATCATGTCCGCATCATTATTTTCATTTCATTATATTTTTATTTTATTTTATTTTCTTTTTCATCATGCATGCATCCTCACCTTCCCCTCACTTTACGCGTCTCTCGGTGTGCCACACTTCGCACATTGAGGACACTGTGCACTTTAGCTTGGGGGAGTGAGTTCTCACGTTCTTTTCGATTTACCACCTTTATTTTTGTTTTTTCACGCCATTTTCTGCATTTGCACTCATTTTCATCACTTTTTCTTCTTTTTTACCATGCATCACGTTTTTCTTATTTTCTCTGTGTGCTGCATTGTAATTAGTTTCATTTTCCCTTTATCTTTATTTCTTTTTCATCTCATGCTAGAGATGACTTTTCTATGATGATGATTACGTGGCGTTAGCTTTCTCTATATATGCATGCTATATTTTTCATGTCTTAGACTTTATTTCTGATATCATATGCTATGACTTGCCTTGCATTTAGAGATAGTAACCCACACTTTTTCCGCATGAAAATGGATGAAATTTTATTATTAGCTGAGTCTGAATATTCATATGTATGCTATCACAGAAAACTCACCAAGATTCACGCATTGAATGCTTATATCTGGAGTACCGTTTTCTTTTCCTATAGCACTTCTATATGCATGATTTGTACATTTCACTTCAGGATGATTGAATGATGTTAGCTATGATAAATCTGGATTAGTTTAGCTTTTTTTTGTGATCGAAATTGAGTAGATTAGATTACCCTGCTGAAGTTATCGTGCACGTCCTATAGAGTGAACTGAGAGACATATTTATTTCTTTCTCCACTTATCTTGAACATCATTTCTCTATTTTAAAACCATTGGTGAATCTCCCCTTAGCGATTCTAATATATGGCATTTCCCCCGCTATTAATTCCTAGCTCCAAATTTCCCAAAAACAAATAAAAAGAAAAAAATTCTTGTACATCCTTACTTCTCTTTGATTTGGGATCATTGTGCATATATGCTATTCAAAAAAAAAGAAAAAAAAAGAAGAGAAAAAAGAAGAGAAAAAAAAAGAGAGGAAAAAGAAAAAGAAAAGAAAAGAGAAAAGAACCTCAATAAAAGATCTCATCTCATGTTCTCTCTTTCTTTCCCTCTTTTTGTTTTTATATTTATCTACTTTTGGAGCTTCATAAAAATGGGGATGTAAATATTGTTTTTGTGCCACCACGCTTATAGATAAGCTTGGGGGAGAGAATCCAATGATGTGTGAGAGAGTGACTACTTGACGTTGCGCGACAACCTAGGCTAAGTAATATTCTATACTCGGTGAGATTATTTTTAGCTTCACAAAATCCAGAGATCTATGCCTAGCACTCATTTCATGAAATCCATGCTTTTCTATTCTTTCTATTCTATTGCGTGATATTCTTATAATCCTCATAGAAAGCATTCAACTGAAAAGTGTGTGATCTGCGATATTGTATACCGCTTTAAATGATTCAGACGATGTTAATTCTAAAATTATTCTGTTTTTCATGATATATCAATATTCTTGGGTTTTCTATTTCCATTTGCACCATTATACTATGATATCGAAATAAAATTCTTTGACATGTGTTTTACATTCGGTGCATGCTATATGATTGAGCAAAACCCACGTCCTGAGAAAATGATCTAGCAGCTTCCCTCTTCGCTTTCTTCCTTCTTCTTCGTTTTTCGTTTTCCATTTTTCCGCCGTTTTCGTTTTCGAAATCCACCGGGTTCGCCTTTTACTTGTCTTCCTCGAGGACGAGTAAGAGGTAAGCTTGGGGGATTTTGATCACTCCATATTTTACACTTTTTTCTCGCATGTTTGCATGCCATTTAGATCGCTCAAATCATGTTTTTCACGATATATCGACGATATTGCGATACTTTTCACGATTTGTTGTTTTTGTCGTATTTCAGGTGATTTGGAGCGATTTGGAGTGATCCCGAGATACGCCTACTCCAGAGTGTCACCGACGACCTCCCCGAGGGGTATTTTGCCATTGGAGAGGAGCGGAAGAAGAAAGAACGTCGCAGGAGCGACGAGGAGGCAAAAACAAGCTGTTTGGGCATTTTTGGTGTCTCACTCGGCCGAGTGAAGGAGTCACTCAGCCGACCAGCGAGACACCGCTCGGCCGACCAGATCGGACACACTTCATATGTGCACTCGGCCGAGCATCGGAAACCACATCGGCCGAGTGACGAGACCCCGTCCGCCCGAGTGGCACTCAGACGACGCTCATCCAAAAGAGCCAACTTACTGTTTTTTGTCTGCCTGAGCTTCAGAAGACCCAATCGGCCGAGTGGAAAATACCGACCGCCCGAGTGAATAGAAGCCATCGGCCGAGTGACGACAACTCACTCGGCCGAGCGACCCCCGAAGAGAAGACCCCCGAAGGCCCAGACTTACTGGAAATTTTCAGGGTTTCTTGCTCGGCCGAGCGACTTTTGTCACTCGACCGAGTGCGACGCGCTTCCTGTAGCAAAAATTGCGATTTTCAGGCTGCGCAGGGGCATTTTGGTCACAGTTTTTTGGACGATTTTGGGGGGTATTTAACCCCAGTTTTTGACCTAGGTTAGAGAGCTTTTCCCTTTACTTTTTGCAGCTTTTTAGATTAAACTTTTTAGCTTTTGATTATTGCGATTGGAGAGGAGAGAAAAGATTATTTTTGTTGGATTCTTGGAGAACTCTATTGGTTTGTCTCCCTCTCCTTTAAAAATACTATTTTTATTGCTTATTTGAATATTGTGATGAATTCTCTTGTTAATTCCATTGATTATTTTTGTGTTTGTGCTATGAATTGTGAGTAGTCCTTACGTCTTGGGGCGTGGGGATGAACCCTACGAGCCCAATTTCTGATTTGTGATGATTTGGTAGAAATATTGCTAGAATTGCTATTAGGGTTAGTTTGGGATCGATTTAACACGGATAGCTAGGTGTTCATATCAATTGGGATTTGCAAGAGATTGGATCCCAATTCGATAGGAAACCCTAGAAATCCGAATTGGGTTGAAATTGAGTTTCCGTAGTATCGGTTTGCAAGAGATTGGACCGATACTAGGGTTCTCGGTTGCAATTCCATGCCGATACTCGTTTGCAAGAGATTGGACGGGTAGGAACTATCCCAACCTAGGTCACGGCCCGAGTTTGCACGAGAGTGGGCTCGGGACGCGATTGAATGATGATGTTGATCCTAATGCTAGCTTGCCTAGGCTAGGGTTTGCAAGAGATTGGACCCAACCCTAGGTTATCTATAGACCGGTAACAGCGCGAGAGCGTGAGCTAGGTTTTACATTCAGTTGCAACTAGTTCATCCGAAATTCTACCCTAGCAATTGTGACACCAATGAATCACATTGACGAGATACGGTGAGTAGCGGGAATTCCCCATTCCCTAGGCGTCCTTTATTTGATTTTATACATCCATACTTTGTCTGACGATTGTGACAGGATCGCCAAAAGGCAAATTCCATCTTTTCTGTTCCTATAGCCAGGTTGTTTGGAGAAGACACCGTCATTCGTCCTCCCTGTGTTCGATAACCCGCTCGCCGCTACACCGTGCGCTTGCGGTAAAACTACACGGTCGCTCTTTTTGGGTTACATTATGAAGCGATCAATACTCTGTTCAGAGATTTTACTAAAGACCGAACTAACTTTACTACACTAACTCCCATTGACCGATAGAGACGAATCCTCTCTTGGTCACACTCCTCGTACGCTTCAAGTGATACCCAATCAAATACCTTCCGACAGGCCTAGCCTCGAAGCTTGGTCAGTGATCTAAGTGGCACCGTTCACGCACAGGTTTGTAAAATGACCTCAAGTCAAAAGACCAACTTACCTATCATCACTAAGAGTTATCATTGACAGATTGGTCAATATAACCATATGATAACTCTTGTGGATCGTTAAGTGAACTCATTCTCTAATGAGCACATGTGTCTCGTCTTCAACTTCGCCAAGTCAAATGATCATGAGATCATCGCAACCGCTAAATGGTGAAGACTAAGACACAATGGTCTATCCGATGTTTCGATATCCTTGTCTCGAAACATCTACGATCACGAACCCTTTTAGACTTATGCTACAGACGGTCAAACATTTCTCCATGATTGAGATACTCATCTCGATACATGTTTGACCTTGCATAAAGTCTCAGGACTTTACGTAAGTTGATATCTAATGTTAACTACATTATAAAATAACTTAGATAAATTATTACCAAACAGCTTACTGTTATTTCGAAGAAGACATTTGTTCTATACACACAGAGATATATAGCCTCGAGGGCATCATCTCTCTACATCTTCCACTTGCACTCAGGCTCATTTATCCCAGTATCTCATACCATTTTTACACATAAGTTTTTTCGACTTCATGTGGCAGAGCCTTTGTGAGTGGATCTGCTAAAACCGTCTACAATATAGACTTAAAGGATTTATATGTTCATGTTAGACGAACCATTTGAATCTCATTCAAAAAATTCACTTGGTCTTTCAGAATCCATAATATTTTATTTCCTTGGATCTTATCCAGTTCATCGTACCTTACGATAATCATTTAAATTTGTTACTTGTCATTTCAAATGGCTCATATCTATTTCTGATAAAGTATCAAAATATTTGATTACTTTGTCAAAATATATGTTCCATCCCTTTAATGCCTCGCATGTAATTTATACGCTCACACTGACCTTGAAACTTTCTGGCTAATTCATATAAGTTGGTTCTTCTAAATCATATTTAGAAAAATGAACGTATAATCGAATGTTCCAGTTTTCATGGTCATCATGAGCATTTACATCGAGTTTGGTCAAAGTAGATCTGTACACATCTGCTGGCGAAAACAGTTTCATCGTAATCCGTTTATAGGAATTAGGATGAAAACTGTTCTCGACCAACATGATTGTACTTCACTATTTTTCTTTTTGCACCAATCTTTTAACTTAAAGTTTACTTACAGAAAATTAGGAAACATTTTCATTGGGTACGTAAACTAAATTCCAGAATTTATTTATGCTCACGGACCTGTTCTGATTGCATCAAGTTATAAATCGAAGTTACTACTCCGAATTTTATCCTAGAAGTTGACTAAGTCATCTTCAATTATGATGTCTAACTCGACTCTGCGTCTTACGAGATTCGAGTAATTATACAACTTCCTAATGTTCGATTTAATGAATATCTTATTAATAATGTCCTTATAGAACATTATCAAAACATAGGCATTACTATCTAGGACTTGACCCAGAGGGAGGACTTAACTGAGAGTCACTTGATATGGATCGCACCAAGTCTAACTAAGTGTGATTCATACCTTTTAACAGACCGATGTGTTAACAGACTTGACTTGAGAGAAAATCACATTTTCTGTTAATTACGCAAGATTTTATGCAGCTAAGTATTTGACCATTCGATCTAATCGAATCAGTTTAAATACTTTTGTCATTTCGTTCTTTTTTTATCAGATTTGTGTTTCATCAAGAACACGTGTCTTAATAAAATATACGAATAACTTATTTTCGTTAATCTAGACTCAGGTACATCAATATGTACGAGACTGAGTTCGACAACTCATTCTTCCACTGTCTTACAAATGGGTTTCGGCCATTATATCTAAGAGGATAAGTTTCACAAGTGTCTATAGACTTCATAATACGAGAGGTCGGACCTCTCTTTATGTGACTTGTGAAGCTTAGTCTCTCGATTCGACCTAGTCTATTTTGCCATATAAGTGTGCTACTATCTTGTGTTTCTAGATATTAACATATATATATATATATATATATATATATATATATATATATATATATATATATATATATATATATATATAATCGTTATATTACTCATTGCAATGTCACGACAATCGTCAAAATGTGTTAATCTTTTGTATAACAATAATTTTGAAATCGTGGCATCAAAATATGTCACATTTTCATTTCCCTCCTACTTATGCATTTTACTAATGATAAATTAAACTATTTAACTCGATTGACTTTCCGGAGTGCCTTCTTCCTTTTCTAAATCACATTTAGATATTAAATAGCCCAACATAAATGAATAGCTATGCAAGCATATCATGTATCCAAACGACTAAGTTTTGCAACCATGAGTATAGCTCAACAAGTTGCTTGTCTCAAGATCTGGTTGGGATACATAGCCTTGCACCGTTCATGCACTAGTATTCGACTCAAACAGTTTGATCGGATTCTCGAACTTTGCAGATCGAAATTGTTTTTCCATACAACCTTGTGCATAGCTCACTAAGTTGTAGGGAGAAACATACTTCGAATATCCTATATGTTCAAGCTGCCCCATATAGAGGTGAGTGGAATCTATTTGTTGGACTCAGAACTTAATGAAATCATATTTCTTAAGTCTATTCTTAAGAACGTCATTTTAATGTCAACGAGAATATAGTTTAATTCTATCAATTAGAATTTAACTTGATATTCAATTAATCAACCTATTTGACCAGTTAACTTATTTCATTAAAATATTATATTTTGATTCCATTTGTAAACTTAGAACGTACCCTAGTTTAGCATATGTTCAATATTAAATATAGGTAGATTGGCTTTTATCTATCTATATCCTCCCACTATTTTTACTATCATTTTTAAGCATAAATAATGAACGATTTAATCAAATTAAATTAATGGGTAAGAGATCCAATCACCTTGAGCCTAACAACCTCGGTATATTCACGACAAATTGCTTGACTCTGTAATCGGAAGATGACTCTTCATCGATCATATCAGATATGACTCTCTTATCGGTTTTTACCCTTAGCCATTTGTGATCATGAGGGTGCTCATCCAAACCACAAAGTCTAGTCTAGTCGGAGCCTTGTTTTCGTGTCTAGCCTGACTTGCCCCGGTGCTTGGTGTATTCATGACCCGTCGGTTTTGGTCAGGTCTTAGACTACATCTAGCCAGATTACATCATTGACTTAACTTACGCCGGCGCTCTATGTATTCACGACACGACGGTTTGGGTCAAGTCAAGGTTCCATCTTATGTATAGAGAAGTTGGTTTCTACAAGGTTGCCATGTCACAGCTAGAGTGTAGCTCAACAACTAGAACACGGGTCCTATAGTTGCAAACCCTTAAAACAAGGAGGGCTATGGCTAATCTTGAAGAGGATTATTAACGTATTTGACTTAGATATAGTCCAGGGTGTCATACAATCATGATTCGCATCATTGCGGTCCAGCGGAACACAGCCATGGAATTGACTAAGCCTGGATAACTTATCACTTAGACTAGCTAGAGTGATCCAACAAACTTAGCCAAGCACATTGACTAGATCATGGTCCATTGAATGAAGCTTGTCATTTTCGTATGCGTGTCATAGACTAAAAGGCTTTTATTAACGACTAATTAATCTTATCAACTAGTTGAATCCTTAAATTCAAAATTTTAGGATTTGTTTAATAACTTTTATTAAATCCTTATCAACTATAAGGTTCACGTGCTGCCCTAATCGATATTAGGATTTTAATAAATTTATTAACAATGCTAAAAGCGAAGTCCTTTAATGAGAATTAATTTCATAACAATTAGAATTAAAATTTTCATTAAAGGGACTACCCTAATCAGGAATTAGGCCTTAAAGTGTTCTTAGATGTTTTATTAAACATAGCATGTCATTAAAATTCAATTAATAAATTTTAAAGATTTCTTAATGGCTAACATAAAGGGTTGTCTTGTGTTATCAAATAAGGAAAAAGATGACATCGCCATTAACATAAAGTTACACTAATTTTATCGCATAAAAGAGTGTACAACTATTTAACAATTAAATAGAATAGTGTTTATCAAATAAACAATTTTAGCATGCATAGTTAAATTTAACATTTAAATTTAAAATATGATTTTTAAACCATTTTATTTTATCTCGTAAAAATAAAAAAACTTGTTTTAAAAAATCACAAAAGTTGAATGCTACTTGAAATATTTATCGCATAAAAATTCTAAACTTTTAAAATTAGTTTTAAAAATATCACATAAATTTTAAACATCATTTTAAAAGATTTCATGTTTAAAAATTTATCATATAAAATTTTTAAACATCTAAAATCATTTTAAACTTATCGCATAAAATTATAAAGTTTTAAAATCAGTTTTAAAAATATCACATAAATTTAAACGTTATTTTAAAATTTTCATGCATAAAATTTTATCATATAAAATATTTAAACATCTAAAATCATTTTAAACGTATCACATAAATTTAAAATTTTTAAAATCATTTTTAAAAATATCACATAAATTTAAAACATTATTTTAAAAATTTCATGCTTAAAATTTTATCATCTAAAATATTTAAACATCTAAAATCATTTTAAACTTATCGCATAAATTTAAAGAAGCATTCAATTAATTAATCGCAATCCTAAATCAACATACAGACGCGGCTCTGATACCACTAAAGGGTTTTTGCGGACCCTCAGGGCTAAAAATCCGTGCTCGTCCTACGTCAGATGGAACACGGAAGCAAAAATATGCAGCAGAAAATAAAATTATTTTAATCTAATTAACATGTAGCCCTAAGGAACAAGACCCTACGCCAGGATCTCTGCCAACTCGGGGTGGATCTGACCACCCCAAGAGGAATCTATACTTGACGTGTGTTTATATTTCATATATTTGCGCACGTTTTCTTCCGTGTTTCTCCGTATTTTCCGCCGTCTTTTATTTGTTTTCTCGTGTTTTCTCGTTTTCTTTCACTTTTCCATATTTTCCGTGTTTTACAGGAGTTTGCTGGCATTTGGGACGCAAAACGATGATATCATGTGCCCCCGGAGCAGCGGGAGGAGTCACACGTGATCCAGGGGGTCAAAGCGATGAAGATTGATATTTCTCAGCCCTCAACCGATCGGGTGGACCAGTCACCCGATCGGTTGGTGCACGCGTATCCTACCTGGGTGGCAGCTGAAGAAGAATAGCAGCTCACCCGATCGGTTCAGCGATCGGGTGAACCGACGGAGCTCTCTGTCATTTGGGCTGAATTCCAATCGATCGGGTGACTTATCACCCGATCGGTTCACCTGTAACGGAATTTTCTAAGAGACGACCCGGACAGCTCAACCGACCGGTTCGTGGACCGTTTGAATTCGACAGAGCTCTCGGCCAAATGGAGCGTAATTCCAACCGATCGGGTGACTTATCACCCGATCGGTTCACCTGTAGTTGCAATTCCTCATTTGGCGAACCGATTGAGCCACCCGCTCACCTCAGCGCCCGGTTGAAGATTTTTGAAGCTCTCACCCGATCGGTTGGTGAATTTTCTGTGGGTTTGGACCCAAACCATTAGGGTTTCGAAGTGGGGCTATAAATACACGAGGCTGGCCGACTTGAGGGGGATCTCCTGGAGTTTTTAGGGCTTTTTGCCCCCCCTTCTCTTGTGAGTTCTAGGTTAGTTTAGATTAGGGCTTTTGGTTAATAAATCTTGTATTGGATCGTTGGATTCAAACGGAGATAAGTATTTTCTTCTCTCTTTCTCCATTGTTTTGTATTGTGTTAAGTTTTTTTGATGATGAATGTTTGTATGCCTTTTGTGTTGTTGGTTTATATGTTTTTCATCATTGAGTAGTATTGATGAACCCTAATACGGGGTAGGGTAGGATTGATGCTTGGTTGTTTCATTTGACTTGGTTGCATGGCATGTGTTCGATGAAATGTGTCAATGGGGATTTCTAGCAATGTGGGTCCAATTCATACGACGACACACTAGTTGTGTTGGGGGTTGGGGTCCGGTGCTTGTCCAGTCAAGATCCGCTTCGATGTATTGCTAGAAATCACATTTGACCTATTTGGCCATTAGGGTTACGCGGGGGCGTTTCATTGTCATTGGCGGGAGAAAGACCGCCTCTGACCGTCGGGCCAAGGGGGAATAAACTTGGCGGTTGACTCCCTAGCCACAGCTCACGCCCCGAGTGTTGACATCGAGTCCTCGCGCGTGGGAACGGCTTGGACGAAATGTTGGGAGATATCATTGTGGCCTTAATGCTCCCGGTTGCGGAAGGTGTTAATGGACATGGGAATGCCCACCGTCCAGAACCGGGTAGGCCTAGCGTGCTTGGCACCGACCGGAATATCGGGCCATGGACGCTAGGTACCACCTTTTGGGGCAATGTCTCACCCTGGGTCAAGTCAAATGCCAAGTGTCATGAATGCTCTAGCCCGTGTTAGCGGGGATTCATTTCGTGTCTTTTTCATTTCTTTCTTTTATTTCTACACTTTGCCCACATTATCCGCGTAGCTAGCACACAACCTAGGCGAGGCTAGTAGCCATTCAAGCCATCCACCTCCCTGAGTTCGATAAACCCGCACCCTACACTAACCGTGCACTTGCGGTAAAACGACACCGCGCCCATACCGTAACGGGGCACCGGTCAAGTTTTTGGCGCCGTTGCCGGGGAGTCGTTCGGTTTGATATTAGCTTAGCTTGGGTTCGTTAGACTACGCATAAAAACACAAAAAATTTATTTTTCTTTTTTTTAAAAAAATATTCAATAACCAAGAAAATTTTCCCCCACTATTATATTATCTTTTTGTTATTTTCTTGTACTATTGACGCTCCTCTCTAGTTTTCTTATTTTTGTTGTCCAGGTATCTTTGGTGTAACCATGTGGAGATCAAATTTCGATGCTCAGATGGGAGGATACAATCCTTATTCGGTTGTGGTTTGTGAGACTTGTGGGATGGCGGGGCATGTGTATTATGATTACCCATTTACGCTTGAGAGCCTCCCCCCACCCCAAGACCAAACATTTTCCCACAACCTTAGCCCAAACACCTCCCATCCATTTCCTCAACCTTATACCCCTCCACACACACAAGAAGAATCAAGCCTCGTGTCTCTCCTTGAAAGTGCCATGTTTAACCAAGGCCAAATATTACAAAACTTGATGGTACCAATCACCGAGCCGACACCAAGGAGAGGGGATGAAGGAGAGGATATACCCACCTTCATGGTTGAGACCACCATGCCATCGGCCACCATAGACACATCTCATGCCGATGCCCCAATTTTCCCACACTACCACTTGGATGACGAAGCATTTTTTGATGATGATAGTGAGGATGGGGAGATTTCTCTAGGATCTGTGGGAGAGACTTTTCATCTTTATCTGGATACCCCATATGAGTCCTATGAGAGCACCGAGGAGACCACCGAGCTTATGCATACCGACGAGGAGGATGTGCGTGAGGACGATGACACCACGACCACATACGAGTGGTCCGCTCCACATCCACCTCCACAGCCATCTCTGTCACAGCTTCCTCCTTGGTCGGTGGTCAACCATGAGGATGTCATTCAGGACATCGGGCAGATGGTGGAGTATAAGCATAGCATCGAGGAGGACGTGCATGAGGGCTTGGATACGATGGTCCACTCCATGGAGCCCGAGTCACATCTACCTTTACCGTCGCACTCCACTTCTTCTGCGGCTGAGCATCTACTTGAGCATATTGCCCCTATTCAGGGAGATTTTCATACTCACTCTCACTCCACTTTTGAGTCTCGCTTTTCACTTCCTATCTCTTTAGACTCGTATATATTTGACATACCATATCTCTCGCAGGACACAGGATCTACTTCCCTTGAGGTATGCCGCGGTGTGTCACCACCTGGAGAGCCACTTCTCATGGAGAGCGAGGATTTGGTCGTCACTAGTACAGAGGATAGCGACCCATTCTCAGGGAGTATTCGTCACCCTTTTATTATTTTTCCATCTCATGTTGACGATTATCTCTGGGATACATTTATTTTGGGAAATAATTTCTTGCCATGGACTAATGCACCTCGTCCTTTGCAGGTCACAGGTAGACACCTACGAGGGATGCTTGGAGGTGCATTGCTTGGGTCCATTGGCACACGTGGTATAGCGCTTTTGGCGGAGCCACAGAAGGAGCAGTTAGAGCAGCTACATGCCCCACTCCAGATCTTGGATCCGCCTATGCTCAGGTGTATCTAAATCCAGTAGTGTAAAAATTTACCGCTTTCTAGTTTAGATTTGAATAATCTCGTCTCCTCTCATTAGCGAGGGGAGCGTATCTAAGATTTGCTTTTGCATCATAATAACCCATCATGTCGTGCCCTTCTATCATTTCACCCCCCATCCTCTACCGAGGAGGACGAGGACTCGTCCTCTCCTGTATTTTGATTTCTTTCTTTTCTTTTCCGATTTTCCCCTAGCATATTTCTGCATCACATTGATCATATCATTTCGCTAGCATTGTCATGTTCAGCTTGGGGGAAATCGATTTGTGTGCATGTTTTCGCATGCCGTTGTTATGTTTTTGTCGTGTTTTATATCTTTTATTTGTGTGTTTCTTTTTCTTTATTTTTAGTTTCGTTCATGTGTTTTTCTTGTTTTTCACTTTTTGTGTCGGTGCGGACCCCCCATTTTCTTTGCCCTCCCGTATAAACTATTATTGCATTGAGGGCAATGCAAGTTTCAGCTTGGGGGAGTCGCACTTCGTGCGTCATTTGTCCCTTTTTCTTCGCTATTTGAGTCGTTTTTCTCCGTCTTTTTCTTTTTCTTTTTCTTTTCTTCTTTTGTTCTCCCTCTCCTAGAGATGACCCCATATGATGAATTGCCACAAAATCACACGCACACCTTGCATGGCTTCGATAATCACATTCACTAACCTCAGGAAGCCGAGTCCTCTTGCATTTCATATATCGCGGGTCCACTTAGCTTTTTGTGAGTCGTGCGTCGTGCCTAGCTGTCACGCCCCGCTTCCCAAAAATATGGAGGCGAAGCGTGAGAAGGTCCGCTCAGACTTGAAACTGCAAAGCTGCAAGTCCGATAAGCGTCGATCAAATTTAAAACTGCAGGTCCTTGCAACGCTAACGAAACAAAGATAATAATAATGAAATGAGACAAAAGAAATATCTCAGAATATCCATAAAATAAGTTTCCAACATCGCAGAAAAGCCACCAGGCTAAAAGAAAAAGAGACTAAAGGCCCAAACATGGCCAACAAAAGTACAAAGTACAAACGACGGTGCTACGCACCAAAAACTAACAAAAGGCCTAAAACAATATAAAGCTCAACAAAGACCCAAAGAATGGTCACCGGTGTCCACCAAAATCCTCCTGGGCAATCATGGACTCAGACTCAGCGTCAGCAACACATCACGTACTCAGCAACGACTGTCTCTGGCTCAGGGTCTAACATGTGACACCCAAAAGAGCAAGGGGCACATGTCAGCAAGTCTACAAGAGACTTGTGCAAGTGAAACTGAAAGTAAAGCAACCTAGCAGTTCTAGCATGATGCAAATGACATGGCAGTTAAAGTATGAGTGCAACAGGTAAAGTAAGGTAAAGCAAAGTACGAGCATGGCATGACATTCACAAGACAAGTACAAGACAAGAAAAGTAAGCACCTCGTGCACAGAGTTCACGCCTTACAGCTAAAGAGGCTGTACGGGCACACTTTTACGCTGAGTGGTCGCTCAACCCTACCCCTCCACGTGTGTCGAGCCAGGGCCTTACCCCCGAACGGTAATGCTCGCTTCTGGATCACGAGCCAGGAAGTGTCTTTAACAAGTATGGCATAGGGGTGCACCTAGCCCGGGACAAGCAAGTACAAGTATGTAGCGTGTGCTACGGATGCAACATTCAATGCATGGATGACATGACATGGCAGTTAAAGTAAAGCGTACAGGTAAGGAAAGTAAACGTGACATTTTAGCATGCATGAACAACAATTTTAAGGGGTTGGATCTAGCTTCGTTGTCAAACTAGATCATTTAGGTGACGGATCTAGTTTCGTTGTCAAACTAGATCAAGTAGGCGCCTAGCCAGCTATCATTTCACTGACTAGTCTCTTTTACGCTAAAAACAATTAAGTGGCCTAAAAACATGGCCCTACGCAAGATTCAGCAAGTTTCACTTGCCTGCAACTATCACGTCAAGGAAACACCGTCCAACGAGTCCAAAGTCACGATTCCTACGTGCACAAGTCCACCGGCCTACATCCGTTTTATTAATCTTGATTAGTGATTGCTAAAACATTTAAAATACTTTAAAATACTGATTTTTAGTCTTTATTAGCATGCAATTGGGTTGGGGGTCCTAGGGGTGCAAAACGTTACCTCAACACGACGCGAAAGCTACACCGGCGTCGGGTAGCGACGCCGGGGGTTGGAATGAAAGATCGCGCTCCAAGTCCAGATTCCAATTAGATTTCTCGCTGGAAATTTCAGAGCAATCAACTCGGGCGACGATTCCAGATTCCAAAGCTCGTACGTGCGACGACGGGCTACGACGTGCGACGACGTCGTACGCGACGAATCCTCGAAGAGCAAGCACCTTGGTGGGGCCCACAGTAGTCCTAGGGACCTATGGGGGACCCACAATACATCTGGAGAACTTGGGGGGCCCACGGAGGCAAGTGGTGCGACGGATGCGGGGTTGCGACGAGTGGCTCTCGGTCGTACAGCCTCGGTGCGGGGACTTGGCTCGGTCAGACACTAGGAACGGCGCTTGGGGCGTGCAGCGGCTGCGGGCGGCTGTGGTGCGAGAGCTTTCTTCGGTCAGACACTAGGAACGGGTCGGTCGTGCGCTTGGGGCGGGGCTGCAACGTTGCAAGCTTGGGCGCTCGGTCACAGCGGGCGGGGCGATCGGTCAGACACGCTGCGGAGCGGGGCGACGAGCGGGCGACAAGCGGGGGGTCGGTGCGGAGCGGGGCCTCGGTCTGACCGAGAGCCTCTCTCGGTCGGAGCGGGGGACGGGCGTGGGCGGCTGCTGCAGCGTGCGGACGGCGATGGATGCGGGCGGGGGCTTCGGTCTGAGCGGGGGAACGGAGCGATTTCCTTCGGTCGTGCGGTGGCTGAACGTCGCAACGTTGCGACGATTCGTCGCAACGTCCAATTTCGAGTTTGGAAGAGGCTAGGGCTAATTTCTTTGGAAAATAGGTCTTGCTAGGGGTTGCTTATATAGTATAGATGGGTTGACTTGGTCTAGGGCTAAATCTAATAGGATTAGAAGTTCAAAAAGATTTAAAATTTGAATTTAAACTTCTCCAACCCATCCTAGAATTTGACCTGGTCCAAATGAGCTGGAAATTGGCTTAAAAATTCTTTAAAACGTTTAAAACTCAAATAAATTTTATTTTTCCGAAATTAATTTAAAAATAAATTATTAAAAATATTATAAAACTTGTAAAAATTATATAAGTGGTCAAATAAACTCCAAAAATTATAAAATAAATATCGGGGTGATCGTGATGACGAATGTGAGCTAACTAAGAAGACGGATCTCAGTTTCGACGTCGGACGACGAAACTAAAAATAGAAACGTCTCCCGTCAAAAGTGAAAATCGCCACGTCTCATCGAATAAGTTTAAATTGTGGTAAAACGACTCGAGGAACGTCGTTCCAAATTAGTGCCACTATTTAATACTCTCCGAGACGTTCACAACGGCATATCACACGAAAGTGTTCACAAACAAATAAAGTCTAAAACAAACACGTGCACGGCCAAAAGCACGTGCACGAAAAACGTACGACGAAAAGTGGACGTTACATCCTCCCCACCTTAGAATAAAGTCCGTCCTCGGACTTTCTAATATAGCTAGTCGCTCTAGTAACTACCCCAATCAAGTCACTTTATAATTCAAACCAAGTATAGTCATTACAAGTGCTCATATATGCACTAGGTAGTCAAACATTATTACTACCAACACTTATATATATACATTCACGTACGTATACACTTATACCTATTATAGTCCGTCAACTTCATACATGTATTTCAATCAGGTATATAAACATACATCCCTTATATAACTGCTACTCACAAACAGTAGTTCAGATACTTATTTAGGATAGTCTCACACTTAGCCAATACAATCATCGCTCTACCTATATGTAGCTACCTATGCACAAACATCAAGGGTATACTACCCTCTAATATTCATCCATTACCAAGCATCTCAACACATATAGTCACACCATACCATTATTAAATCAAGTTCACTATATCTAATATACATTCACCACTACTATAATTTCACAATATATAGTCATTCAATACATGCAAATAGTTCACCATATATTCACATCACGTACGGTCCTATAACTATATTTATGACACGCCACATATACCATAGTCATCAATACCTATAACTAAGCACATACTTACCTGTGCATGGTGCACACCCATACACGCTAACATTTCATTTACATACACCAATCATGCCATTGTATAACTAGCACACAAACACACCTAATTTAGCTAGTACACATACGTTCACATAACAAGTCCTTAGTAAATAACTATACCACAAGACCAGCACCTATAACTATATACTGGCGTAGCGACCCACAATCATGTGCGTAGCACAACCAGGCACAAACACTCCTATCACTATACATACATCAAACATCGCTATATTCAAACTACAAACATACATTCAATATACTTAGAGTTTACCCACTCAAGCTTGAGTGAGACTCAATACACATATCAGGATATTCTATATACGTAACACGACATTCATACCTATACCAATATCACTCCAATATTTATATATATGCCTACCACTACAACCATATACATACCATAGTCAATCACACTTAATATTAGTCCGGTAATACTTACATAGTTCAATCATTTTATACACCATAATAATAGTAATACAGACATCAGCACACATATATTTATAATACCCACCCTAGCACAAACATAGCTTTACCAATCATTTTATTTCAACCATTATAAGTATCTCTAACTAATACACTCCATTAGATATTCCAACGCTAACTCTTATATACTCAAGCATCCCTAGTATAGTATAGCTATCCACACAAAATCCATAACTACTATCTCACAACAACTTCATACTATCACGAATAACTCCGAGTATATATATATATATATAAATATATCACACAATAGGCAAGCACCAATATACTATGGGGGGTACACTCATTCAAGCCCACGTACACAACTTAGGTACGTGCACAACGACACCTCTCAAGGGTCCAAGGGTCTACTAACAGCTAAGGGTTGACACAGACATTGACGGACCCTAAGGCCTAAGCAATAAAGAGAGATCGAGGGCGAGACGAGGGAAGGATCGATAAGCACGAGTTCAGATAGGACGAATACGAGGAGACGGCTTGGTTGGACGAAACATTGACTCAAAGGTGAGGTTTAGGTTGAGGGAAAAAGGAGATGTAGTGATGCTTTATAGAGGGGGAAAGAAATAGGGTAAATAGCATAAGCTAAAATACGCGGAGTTTGAAAACTGTTTGTACTTCAAAAGTTAAAATCCTCGTCTGAGAAGAAATGTTTGGGGATCGATAAAACGAGTTGTTCAAAAATAAATCTGAGTCGAATATTCAAAATAATAGAAAATGGCCTATTGGTTTTAAAAATCATTTTGAAAGGAAGTAAAATCATTTACGCGAATATTTAGGACATGGTTTAGAAAATTCTATCAGTCAGTAATTTAATAAAATGTTGTCCAAAAAGTTTTGGAAAGTCAAGAATGAAATCAAGTAACGGAAAGGTTTAAACTCATGTTAAATGCTTTCAAAACTTTGGGCTATGGAAAATTGAAGATAATCAATTTGAAACTACTTTTAGAAAACCAAGGTTTACCGAAAATGAAAAACTGATTTACACAAGGTTCTTAATATACGAGCACAACAAGTCTGGCACGGTTATAAAAATAGTTGAAATTCAATTTGGTTTAGAATTTTTCTAAAAGCGTGTATGGTGAGCGGAAAGAAAATGGTAGTAGCTTAGCATAATAATTATCAGGATCGAATAGCAAATCTTTAAAATCAAATCAGGGAGGGTCTAGAGCAGGAAGAGGTTATGAAAATAGTAATTTTGCAAAAATCTGAAATAGTGAGAACGACGAGCAAAAACCAACTTGCGGAAATCTGAAATTCCATGTGACTTGAAAAGTATATTAAAAGTAAACACGAAGTATTATCCAAATGGCATAAATAAGAGGGAAAATTATAAATCGAACTGAGCAAAATAAAAGTACGGTTCAGAATAAAATTAATATATGAAAAGACGACATGAGTACGAAAACATAGGCTGGGAAAATGCTATAAACTAGCATTCAGAAATTCCGACAACGTTTTTTTTAAAAAATTTAAATCAACGAAGGGGGATGAAGTATAAGTATACATGCATTGAGATTTGGTTCAAAATTAGACTTCGGAAAGGAGGAAGTCGAAAAATACTTTCAAGAGTTTCAAAGTTCATATTGGAGAGGTTCGAAAATGGACGACGATCGTCATGAGGCGATCTCGTGAATCGAGGCAAGGAAATTGGTCGGATGATCAAATCGTACATATACCTAGGATATGGATCAGAAGAGTCTACAGGGAACTCATACGGTCGACCATCTAAAGATTAAAAACTAAGCGCTAAGACTTCTAAAGGTTATACGGTAAAGAAATGCGTTCAGCTTGGTCCGAAATCGATGAACCCGAAAGCGAACGCCCGAAGGAAAATTTTAGAGGTCTAACATGGTCAGGGTTAGGCAATAACCACTAAGGTAACTCCTACGACGATTAGATCAATTGCTAAAAGGGAGTCTAACTACAGTCAGGGCCTCTAACTAGCAAGCACAGACGTCTAACTAAGCCTTCTTATCACCTAGTGTCCTAAGAAAGCGACTAGACTCGGGGCTTTATAACTCGGATGTTGCAATTTATTTAATGGACATTCCGTTATTATCGTTGTTCCGTTAATTTGCAATTGCAAGACTAGACCTGCATGGGCCACCAACAAAACCTGTCACGCCCCGCTTCCCAAAAATATGGAGGCGAAGCGTGAGAAGGTCCGCTCAGACTTGAAACTGCAAAGCTGCAAGTCCGATAAGCGTCGATCAAATTTAAAACTGCAGGTCCTTGCAACGCTAACGAAACAAAGATAATAATAATGAAATGAGACAAAAGAAATATCTCAGAATATCCATAAAATAAGTTTCCAACATCGCAGAAAAGCCATCAGGCTAAAAGAAAAAGAGACTAAAGGCCCAAACATGGCCAACAAAAGTACAAAGTACAAACGACGGTGCTACGCACCAAAAACTAACAAAAGGCCTAAAACAATATAAAGCTCAACAAAGACCCAAAGAATGGTCACCGGTGTCCACCAAAATCCTCCTGGGCAATCATGGACTCAGACTCAGCGTCAGCAACACATCACGTACTCAGCAACGACTGTCTCTGGCTCAGGGTCTAACATGTGACACCCAAAAGAGCAAGGGGCACATGTCAGCAAGTCTACAAGAGACTTGTGCAAGTGAAACTGAAAGTAAAGCAACCTAGCAGTTCTAGCATGATGCAAATGACATGGCAGTTAAAGTATGAGTGCAACAGGTAAAGTAAGGTAAAGCAAAGTACGAGCATGGCATGACATTCACAAGACAAGTACAAGACAAGAAAAGTAAGCACCTCGTGCACAGAGTTCACGCCTTACAGCTAAAGAGGCTGTACGGGCACACTTTTACGCTGAGTGGTCGCTCAACCCTACCCCTCCACGTGTGTCGAGCCAGGGCCTTACCCCCGAACGGTAATGCTCGCTTCTGGATCACGAGCCAGGAAGTGTCTTTAACAAGTATGGCATAGGGGTGCACCTAGCCCGGGACAAGCAAGTACAAGTATGTAGCGTGTGCTACGGATGCAACATTCAATGCATGGATGACATGACATGGCAGTTAAAGTAAAGCGTACAGGTAAGGAAAGTAAACGTGACATTTTAGCATGCATGAACAACAATTTTAAGGGGTTGGATCTAGCTTCGTTGTCAAACTAGATCATTTAGGTGACGGATCTAGTTTCGTTGTCAAACTAGATCAAGTAGGCGCCTAGCCAGCTATCATTTCACTGACTAGTCTCTTTTACGCTAAAAACAATTAAGTGGCCTAAAAACATGGCCCTACGCAAGATTCAGCAAGTTTCACTTGCCTGCAA
This sequence comes from Scilla litardierei, assembly GCA_030789695.1. NCBI lineage: Eukaryota > Viridiplantae > Streptophyta > Magnoliopsida > Asparagales > Asparagaceae > Scilla > Scilla litardierei. Next base: position 134,161,484 of record CM061138.1, on the reverse strand, counting down.
CTATCACGTCAAGGAAACACCGTCCAACGAGTCCAAAGTCACGATTCCTACGTGCACAAGTCCACCGGCCTACATCCGTTTTATTAATCTTGATTAGTGATTGCTAAAACATTTAAAATACTTTAAAATACTGATTTTTAGTCTTTATTAGCATGCAATTGGGTTGGGGGTCCTAGGGGTGCAAAACGTTACCTCAACACGACGCGAAAGCTACACCGGCGTCGGGTAGCGACGCCGGGGGTTGGAATGAAAGATCGCGCTCCAAGTCCAGATTCCAATTAGATTTCTCGCTGGAAATTTCAGAGCAATCAACTCGGGCGACGATTCCAGATTCCAAAGCTCGTACGTGCGACGACGGGCTACGACGGGCGACGACGTCGTACGCGACGAATCCTCGAAGAGCAAGCACCTTGGTGGGGCCCACAGTAGTCCTAGGGACCTATGGGGGACCCACAATACCTCTGGAGAACTTGGGGGGCCCACGGAGGCAGGTGGTGCGACGGATGCGGGGTTGCGACGAGTGGCTCTCGGTCGTACAGCCTCGGTGCGGGGACTTGGCTCGGTCAGACACTAGGAACGGCGCTTGGGGCGTGCAGCGGCTGCGGGCGGCTGTGGTGCGAGAGCTTTCTTCGGTCAGACACTAGGAACGGGTCGGTCGTGCGCTTGGGGCGGGGCTGCAACGTTGCAAGCTTGGGCGCTCGGTCACAGCGGGCGGGGCGATCGGTCAGACACGCTGCGGAGCGGGGCGACGAGCGGGCGACAAGCGGGGGGTCGGTGCGGAGCGGGGCCTCGGTCTGACCGAGAGCCTCTCTCGGTCGGAGCGGGGGACGGGCGTGGGCGGCTGCTGCAGCGTGCGGACGGCGATGGATGCGGGCGGGGGCTTCGGTCTGAGCGGGGGAACGGAGCGATTTCCTTCGGTCGTGCGGTGGCTGAACGTCGCAACGTTGCGACGATTCGTCGCAACGTCCAATTTCGAGTTTGGAAGAGGCTAGGGCTAATTTCTTTGGAAAATAGGTCTTGCTAGGGGTTGCTTATATAGTATAGATGGGTTGACTTGGTCTAGGGCTAAATCTAATAGGATTAGAAGTTCAAAAAGATTTAAAATTTGAATTTAAACTTCTCCAACCCATCCTAGAATTTGACCTGGTCCAAATGAGCTGGAAATTGGCTTAAAAATTCTTTAAAATGTTTAAAACTCAAATAAATTTTATTTGGCCGAAATTAATTTAAAAATAAATTATTAAAAATATTATAAAACTTGTAAAAATTATATAAGTGGTCAAATAAACTCCAAAAATTATAAAATAAATATCGGGGTGATCGTGATGACGAATGTGAGCTAACTAAGAAGACGGATCTCAGTTTCGATGTCGGACGACGAAACTAAAAATAGAAACGTCTCCCGTCAAAAGTGAAAATCGCCACGTCTCATCGAATAAGTTTAAATTGTGGTAAAACGACTCGAGGAACGTCGTTCCAAATTAGTGCCACTATTTAATACTCTCCGAGACGTTCCCAACGGCATATCACACGAAAGTGTTCACAAACAAATAAAGTCTAAAACAAACACGTGCACGGCCAAAAGCACGTGCACGAAAAACGTACGACGAAAAGTGGTCGTTACACTAGCTGTTTGGTGTGCTTCTACTTTGTGATTTTACTTTATATACCTATCCAGGAATGACCCCTAGATTATCATGCTTCGATTTGAATATGCAGTATTTATTTTCCCTGTCTGCTTCTGCATGCTATATATATATCGTGTACTTCATTTCGCATGTGTCGGGATTCCACAATTAAGGACTAGGATAACCCATTTAGCCCATGCTCTATTTAGCGAGAATAGTTTCCTTTGCCCAAGTGTTTAGATTCTGACTTCCTTTTTGTTTTACTTGGTGCAAATCCCCTCGTCGTGTATCGTTCTCCCACTTGGGAGAGTACACATGTGTATAGCCAAAAACCCAAAAATCCAAAAAAAAGAGAAAAGAAAAGAAAAACCCAAAAAGAAAAGAAAAGAAAAATTTTGTATAGCCCAAAATCAAAAAAATATATACAAATACCCAAAACCCAAAAAAATTCCCGTGTGAATAGTTTTTCCTACTTGCCGAGAATAAAGGGAAGGCGAGAATTTGCACCGAGTGTTCTACTCCACATCATCTCAATCCCCATCGTTTTCGAAAACACTTGGCGTGGGAACTTTTTAGCTAGTATCTCGGCTATAGTGGTGTGATTTCCTTAACCCTAGTTGTGGAGTCCCCGATGCATGATACACTTCTATTCTTATACTCTTCTCATGCATGCTTGAGATAATATTCACCGCAATTTCAAATTCGAATCGGTATTTGGGTCGTTTCCTGGATTTGTGTATATCGAGCTTTATTGCACAATGTAGATACTGACACCGTCTGCTAACACACGACCACACTCACTAGCGCTTCACTGCGTGGGCCCACGGCATTTGTCTGGACTCGTATTCCTTAGTTTAGTGATGTGATTTGGTGTTTGCTTGCTTGGTGTGTCGTTTTTGACTTTGTTGGCCCTGACGGGCGATCTAGGATATAGAGTTTTCTTTTTCTCTCTTTCTCTCTATTTTCTCCCTCCGAGCTCCTACTCTCACTCGTCTTCCTCGAGGATGAGGAAGAGTTCAGCTTGGGGGATTTTGACGTGCGTTTATATTTCATATATTTGCGCACGTTTTCTTCCGTGTTTCTCCGTATTTTCTGCCGTCTTTTATTCGTTTTCTCGTGTTTTCACATTTTCTTTCACTTTTCCATATTTTCCGTGTTTTGCAGGAGTTTGCTGGCATTTGGGACGCAAAACGATGATATCATGTGCCCCCGGAGCAGCGGGAGGAGTTACGCGTGATCCAGGGGGTCAAAGCGATGAAGATTGATATTTCTCAGCCCTCAACCGATCGGGTGGACCAGTCACCCGATCGGTTGGTGCACGCGTATCCTACCCGGGTGGCAGCTGAAGAAGAATAGCAGCTCACCCGATCGGTTCAGCGATCGGGTGAACTGACAGAACTCTCTGTCATTTGGGCTGAATTCCAATCGATCGGGTGACTTATCACCCGATCGGTTCACCTGTAACGGAATTTTCTAAGAGACGACCCGGACAGCTCAACCGACCAGTTCGTGGACCGTTTGAATCTGACAGAGCTCTCGGCCAAATGGAGCGTAATTCCAACCGATCGGGTGACTTATCACCCGATCGGTTCACCTGTAGCTGCAATTCCTCATTTGGTGAACCGATTGAGCCACCCGCTCGCCTCAGCGCCCGGTTGAAGATTTTCGAAGCTCTCACCCGATCGGTTGACTCATCAACCGATCGGGTGGTGGATTTTCTGTGGGTTTGGACCCGAACCATTAGGGTTTCGAAGTGGGGCTATAAATACACGAGGCTGGCTGACTTGAGGGGGATCTCCTGGAGTTTTTATGGCTTTTTGCCCCCCCTTCTCTTGTGAGTTCTAGGTTAGTTTAGATTAGGGCTTTTGGTTAATAAATCTTGTATTGGATCGTTGGATTCAAACGGAGATAAATATTTTCTTCTCTCTTTCTCCATTGTTTTGTATTGTGTTAAGTTTTCTTGATGATGAATGTTTGTATGCCTTTTGTGTTGTTGGTTTATATGTTTTTCATCATTGAGTAGTATTGATGAACCCTAATACGGGGTAGGGTAGGATTGATGCTTGGTTGTTTCATTTGACTTGGTTGTATGTCATGTGTTCGATGAAATGTGTCAATGGGGATTTCTAGCAATCTGGGTCCAATTCGTACGACGACACACTAGTTGTGTTGGGGGTTGGGGTCCGGTGCTTGTTCAGTCAAGATCCGCTTCGATGTATTACCAGAAATCACATTTGACCTATTTGGCCATTAGGGTTACGCGGGGGCGTTTCATTGTCATTGGCAGGAGAAAGACCGCCTCTGACCGTCGGGCCAAGGGGGAATAAACTTGGCGGTTGACTCCCTAGCCACAGCTCACGCCCCGAGCGTTGACATCGAGTCCTCGCGCGTGGGAACGGTTTGGACGAAATGTTGGGAGATATCATTGTGGCCTTAATGCTCCAGTTTGCGGAAGGTTTTAATGGACATGGGAATGCCCACCGTCCGGAACTGGGTAGGCCTAGCGTGCTTGGCACCGACCGGAATATCGGGCCATGGACGCTAGGTACCACCTTTTGGGGCAATGTCTCACCCTGGGTCAAGTCAAATGCCAAGTGTCATGAATGCTCTAGCCCGTGTTAGCGGGGATTCATTTCGTGTCTTTTTCATTTCTTTCTTTTATTTCTACACTTTGCCCACATTATCCGCGTAGCTAGCACACAACCTAGGCGAGGCTAGTAGCCATTCAAGCCATCCACCTCCCTGAGTTCGATAAACCCGCACCCTACACTAACCGTGCACTTGCGGTAAAACGACACCGCGCCCATACCGTAACGGGGCGCCGGTCAATACTACTGCGAATAATTAAAACGAAAGCTTATAAAACACATACCCAGAATCTCATCCCTGGGGCACGCAAGATGTTCAGCACCGTCTTCCGAGCCGCTCCCCGTCCCACGCCGAGCCGCTCTGCATCCCGAGGCGAGCAACCTAGTGTCGTCGAGCCAACCACGTGTCGAAGAAAGTTTCACGCGAGTGAAAGCCTTCGCCAAGATTTCGGATCCGAATCCGAACTCCTTCGTGGCTTTGCTAGAGCCCTCAGGAGTAAGGCAGAAATATAGGGAGAAGAAGGATTAATTTAAGCCTAGATCCGAGCGTGCTCCAACATTTATGGGAGCCGCTCAGATCTGGAGCTTGGGATGAGTTTAGAGGAGGAGAGTAGACCCCTATTTATATAGGTGGCTGACCCCTCACCTCTACTTAATTTCCGATGTGGGCCTATTAAATTAGAGTTTAATAAAATCAAGTTAGTTTGCCTTTCACAAAGGGAAAACTTCTGTGAATTTTAACTCCCTCACCGTTGAGCTTCATGATCGATACTACCTATCAATTCGAAGGGTGTTCAACGGTGAACGCATAGGAAAAAACGGCACGTCAATCGGAGTCCGTTTGACCCTCCAATCGTATGTCCAAAGTTGAGCCAAAGAGTGTATTTTCGCACAAAACAGTAGCCGCCAAAAACAATCTGCTAGGGTTCCAAAACCCTGCTTGTGGGCCCCACTGCACGCGGATCCCAACTGCTGGGCACGTGCCCAGAACGCGCCCGATTGGGCGCGTGGGCACGCGCCCCTTTTATCTGGGCGCCTGTGCCCTGTTCACAGGGCGCCTGCGCCCTTCTCTTGGGCGCCCGGCCCGGCCCAATGGGCCAGGCCGAAAAAAAGGCAAATGTTTTTTAAAAAAAAAGAAAACCAGCATTAACTTTTAAGGATGTTGGGCTTTCTATTTAAATGCCTTTAAATAGACTTATTGGGCTCGTTTGGACTCCGTTTCTGACGCGACTTGAACATGGGTTTAGACCGGGACATTTCCGTCTTACCCGGGAATTTTTCCTTGCGTTTATTATATTAAATAATAAATATTGTCGTAAACTATTTACAACACATTTAATTCGGTTTGCATCAAATACAAAATAGTCCATATCTAAGCTTAAATTATTATATTGCATGAAATGCAATATTCCATCCCTTGCATCAAATACAAATTCTTCTCACTATCTAATTTCTACCTATTACTAGACGAAGTTCGCACTCTCTGTGAGACCCTACAGCCTGACCCTTACAACAGGTTGGGTTCGAAGCCTTATACGGCAGTGACCACGAGCAGTGGTTGCTGTCCCTGCTTCAGAATCATAATTATGTGGTTGACTCATCGACATGAGTATTGTCGGGACCACCCTGACTGTGTCCGTGATGAGTTCTGCAGTTATAGTCTCTTCGCCTTAACTATGTTGTGTTCATCAAGTCTAGGGTTCGGTCAAACTGTCAACCCTAATAACTTGACTCCGGTTGGTTTCCATCGATCTTTATTCAACTAATGTTGGACTTCTTCAAACATACTCTGATCAGAGATTTTACTAAAGACCGAACTAACTCTACGACACTAACTCCCATTGACCGGGAGAGATGAATCCTCTCTTGGTCACTCTCCTCGTATGCTTCAAGTGATACCCAATCAAATACCTTTCGACAGTCCTAGCCTCGAAGCTAGGTCAGTGATCTAAGTAGCACCGTTCACGCACAGGTTCGTAAAATGACCTCAAGTCAAAAGACCAACTTACCTATCATCACTAAGAGTTATCATTGACAGATTGGTCAATATAACCATATAATAACTCTTGTGGATCGTTTAGTGAACTCATTCTCTAATGAGCACCTGTGTCTCGTCTTTGACTTCACCAAGTCAAATGATCATGAGATCATCGCAACCGCTAAACGGTGAAGACTAAGACACAATGGTCTATCCGATGTTTCGATATCCTTGTCTCGAAACATCTACGACCACGAACCCTTTTAGACTTATGCTACAGACGGTCAAACATTTCTCCATGATAGAGGTACTCATCTCGATACATGTTTGACCTTACATAAAGTCTCAGGACTTTACCTAAGTTAATATCTAATGTTAACTACATTATAAAATAACTTAGATAAATTGTAACCAAACAGCTTACTGTTATTTCGAATAAGACGTGTGTGCTATACATACAGAGATAAATAGCCTCGAGGGCATCATCTCTCTACATCTCCAACTTGCACTCTGGCTCATTTATCCCAGTATCTCATACCGTTTTTACACATAAGTTTTTCGGACTTCATGTGGTAGAGCCTTTGTGAGTGGATCTGCTAAAACCGTCTACAGTATAGACTTAAATGGTTTATATGTTCATGTTAGACCAACCATTTGAATCTCATTCAAAAAATTCACTTGGTCTTTCGGAATTCATAATATTTAATTTCCTTGGATCTTATCCATTTCATCGTACCTTACGATAATCATTTAAATTTGTTACTTGTCATTTCAAATGGCTCATATCTATTTCTGATAAAGTATCAAAATCTTTGATTACTTTGTCAAAATATATGTTCCATCCCTTTAATGCCTCGCATGTAATGTATACGCTCACACTGACCTTGAAACTTTCTGGCTAATTCATATAAGTTGGTTCTTCTAAATCATATTTAGAAAAACGAACGTATAATCGAATGTTCCAGTTTTCATGGTCATCATGAGCATTTACATCGAGTTTGGTCAAAGTAGATCTGTACACATCTGCTGGTGAAAGCGGTTTCATCGTAATCCGTTTATTGGAATTAGGATGAAAATCGTTCTCGACTAACATGATTGTACTTCACTATTTTTGTTTCTGCACCAATCTTTTAACTTAAATATTTACTCGCAGAAAATGAGGAAACATTTTCCTTGGGTACGTAAACTAAATTCCAGAATTTATTTACGCTCACGGACCTGTTCTGATTGCTTCTAGTTATAAATCGAAGTTACTACTCCGAATTTTATCCTAGAATTTGACTAAGTCATCTTCAATTATGATGTCTAACTCGACTCTTCGTCTCACGAGATTCAAGTAATTATACAACTTCCTAATGATCGATTTAATGAATATCTTATTAATAATGTCCTCATAGAACATTATCAAAACCTAGGCATTACTATCTGGGACTTAACCTAGAGGGAGGACTTAACTCAGAGTCACTTGCTATGGATCACACCAAGTCTAACTAAGTGTGATTCATACCTTTTAACAGATCGATGTGTTAACAGACTTGACTTGAGAGAAAATCACATTTTCTTTTAATTACGCAAAATTTTAGACAGCTAAGTATTTGACCATTCGATATATTCGAATCAGTTTAAATACTTTTGTCATTTCGTTCTTTATTTTATCGGACTTGTTTTTCATCAAGAATACGTGTCTTAATAAAATATACGAATAACCTTATTTTTGTCAATATAGACTCGGGTACATCAATATGTACGAGACTGAGTTCGACAACTCATTCTCCCACTGTCTTACAGATGGGTTTCGGCCATTATATCTAAGAGGATAAGTTTCACAAGTGTCCGTAGACTTCATAATACGAGAGGTCAGACCTCTCTTTATGTGACTTGTAAAGCTTAGTCTCTCGATACGACCTAGTCTATTTTGCCATATAAGTGTGCTACTATCTTGTGTCTGTATATATTAACTTATATATATATATATATATATATATATATATATATATATATATATATATATATATATATATATATATATATATATATGTTATTAGAGCTATTAACTCTGCTTGCAGGAAATTCATCTGGGGGAAGATGACTAATTGGGCTTGGAAGGACATGTGTACCCCAAAAAAGGAGGGGGGAAGTGGGACTGAGGTACCTAGCGGATTTGAATGCTGCCTCTGGTGTTCGCCTGACTTGGAGAGTGCTCTCTAATAAAGGTATCTGGGCCAACTACATGAGAAGGAATTATAAAGCGGTGGACAAGGGGTTTTTTGCGGCAAGACCAATTCCGACAAATTCTGGAAGCTGGAAATTCATGCTCAAGTGCCGTCGACTATCACAGCAACTGATTATACGGACAATCAAGGATGGTAAGTCCACATCATTCTGGTACGACAACGGGCACCCAAGAGGCCCTCTCTATCTTCTCCAAGACCCATTGCCTGGCACAGAAACAAAGAGCGTGGGGGATTTCTGGACATCTGCGGGGTGGACTAATGTTCCATTAATACAAGGCCTAGGTAATCCATTACATAATGTCCTCCTGAGTGAGGGACATGATGAATGGTACTGGGCTACAGGCCGAAAGTGCTGCTTGCAGGAGGCTTGGGAGGGAGCCCGCGTGCCAGGCCCACCATTTCTCCATGCAGACGCTGTGTGGTATCCTAATCACATACCGAAGTACTCCATGGCGTTACTCAGGGCTCTGCGAGATAAGCTTCCAACTAAAACCCGGCTTCAGCAAAGGGGCATTGGTGTTGATAATTTGTCTTGCGTCCTGTGCACCCATAATATTGAGGAGAGTGTCCCCCATCTCTACTTTGAATATGAGTACGCAAAATATATTTTGGCAAGAAGTTTGCTTAAGCTCGGTATCTTAAGCTGTGTTCCGCAATCAGCTCCGGGAGTATGTGACCTGATTCTTTCCAGATACAAGGACAAGAATCCGGTAAGTGTTCTTGCCAAAACAGTCCTGGCTTCTATGGTGTGGCATATTTGGAAGCAACGGAATCAACGAATATTTGAAGGAAAATTCACTACAAAAATAGCACTATTCGAGGAAATTGCGTCAGATATCAAGATAGCACTAAGCGGATTGAATACTGAAGAAGTCTCGGATAGCACGCCATTTGCTAATTGGGGGCTTATTACATGATTGATAATTTCCTTTGTGATATTTTGGTACCGTTATTTGTTGTATTACTGCACGATGTTTTTTTCCAGATCTGACATATAGGGATAGTTGGTAGTAATCTGTTGAAGGTGACGGCGCTTGTGCCCACTCCCTTCACTTATTATTATCACTAGTCCTATCTTATACATAGACTATGTACATTTTTAATATAAATAAAGACTAACCATTCGTCAATATATATATATATATATATATATATATATATATATATATATATATATATTGACGAATGGTTAGTCTTTATTTATATTAAAAATGTACATATATATATATATATGTTATCGTTATACATATTACTCATTGCAATGTGAAGTCATTCGTCAAAATGTGTTAATCTTTTGTATAACAATAATTTTGAAATCGTGGCATCAAAATATGTCACATTTTCATTTTCCTCCTACTTTCTTTTACTAATGATAAGTTAAGCTATTTAACCCTATTGACTTTCCGGAGTGCCTTCTTCCTTTTATAAATCACATTTCGATATTAAATAGCCCAACATAAATGAATAGCTATGCAAGCATATCATGTATCCAAACGACTAAGCTTTGCAACCTTGATTGTAGCTCAACAAGTTGCTTGTCTCAAGATCCGGTTGGGATACATAGCCTTGCACCGTTCATGCACTCGTATTCGACTCAAACAGTTTGATCGAATTCTCATACTTTGCGGATCGAAATTGTTTTTCCATACAACCTTGAGTGCAGCTCACTATGTTGTAGGGAGAAACATACTTCGAATATCCTATATGTTCAAGCTGCCCCATATAGAGGTGAGTGACATGTAGCGTGAATCTATTTGTTGGACTCACAACTTAATAAAATCATATTTCTTAAGTCTGTTCTTAAGAAGGTCATTTTAATGTCAACGAGAATATAGTTTAATTCTATCAATTAGAATTTAACTTGATATTCAATTAATCAACCTATTTGACCAGTTAACTAATTTCATTAAAATATTATATTTTGATTCCATTTGTAAACTTAGAACGTACCCTAGTTTAGCATATGTTCAATATTAAATATAGGTAGATTGGCTTTTATCTATCTATATCCTCCCACTATTTTTACTATCATTTTAAGCATAAATAATGAACGATTTAATCAAATTAAATTAATGGGTAAGAGGTCTAATCACCTTGAGCCTAACAACCTCGGTGTATTCACGACAAATTGCTTGACCTTGTAATCGGAAGATGACTCTTCATCGATCATATCAGATATGATTCTCTTATCGGTTTTTACCCCTAGCCATTTGTGATCATGAGGGTGCTCATCCAAACCACAAAGTCTAGTCTAGTCGGACCCTTGTTTTCGTGTCTAGCCTGACTTGCCCCGGCGCTTGGTGTATTCATGACCTATCGGTTTGGGTCAGGTCTTAGACTACATCTAGCCAGACTACATCATTGACTTAACTTACGTCGGCGCTCGGTGTATTCACGACACGCCGGTTTGGGTCAAGTCAAGGTTCTATCTTATGTATAGAGAAGTTGGTTTCTACAAGGTTGCCATGTCACAGCTTGAGTGTAGCTCAACAACCGGAACACGGGTCCTATAGTTGCCAACCCCTAAAACAAGGAGGGCTACGGCTAATTTTGAAGAAGATTATTAACATATTTCACTTAGATATAGTCCAGTGTGTCATATAATCATGATTCGCGTCATTACGGTCCAGCGGAATACAGCCATGTAATTGACTAAGCCAGGATCACTTATCCCTTAGACTAACTAGGGTGATCCAACAAACTTAGCTAAGCACATTAACTGGATCATGGTCCATTGAATGAAGCTTCTCATTTTCATATAGTTGCCATAGACTAAAAGGCGTTTATTAACGACTAATTAATCCTATCAACTAGTTCAATCCTTAAATTAAAAATTTTAGGATTTGTTTAATAACTTTTATTAAATCCTTATCAACTATAAGGTTCACGTGCTACCCTAATCGATATTAGGATTTTAATAAATTTATTAACAACGCTAACAGCGAAGTCCTTTAATCAGAATTAATTTCATAACAATTAGAATTAAAATTTTCATTAAAGGGACTACCCTAATCAAGAATTAGGTCTTAAAGGGTTCTTAGATGTTTTATTAAAACATAGCATGTCATTAAAATTCAATTAATAAATTTTAAAGATTTCTTAATGGCTAACCTAAAGGGTTGTCTTGTGTTATCAAATAAGGGACAAGTTAACATAGCCATTAACATAAAGTTACACTAATTTTATCGCATAAAAGAGTGTACAACTATTTAACAGTTAAATAGAATAATATTTATCAAATAAACAATTTTAGCATGCATAGTTAAATTTAACATTTAAATATAAAATATGATCTTTAAACCATTTTATTTTATCTCATAAAAATAAAAAACTTGTTTTAAAACATCACAAAAGTTGAATGCTACTTGAAATATTTATCGCAGAAAAATTCTAAACTTTTAAAATCAGTTTTAAAAATATTACATAAATTTAAAACATCATTTTAAAAGATTCATGCTTAAAAATTTATCATAGGGAATTTTTAAACATCTAAAATCATTTTAAACTTATTGCATAAAATTGTAAAGTTTTAAAATCAGTTTTAAAAATATCACATAAATTTAAAACGTTATTTTAAAATTTTCATGCTTAAAATTTTATCATATAAAATATTTAAACATCTAAAATCATTTTAAACTTATCACATAAATTTAAAAGTTTTAAAATCAGTTTTAAAAATATCACATAAATTTAAAAAATTATTTTAAAATTTTCATGCTTAAAATTTTATCTTCTAAAATATTTAAACATCTAAAATCATTTTAAACTTTTCGCATAAATTTAAAGAAGCATTCAATTATTTAATCGCATTCCTAAATCAGCATACAGACAAGGCTCTGATACCATTGAAGGGTTTTCGCGGACTCTTGGGTCTAAAATCCGTGCCCATCCTAAGTCGGACGGAACACGGAAGCAAAAATATCCAGCAGAAAATAAAATTATGTTAATCTAATTAACATGCAGCCCTAAGGAACAAGGCCCTAAGGCAGGATCTCTGCCAACTCGGGGTGGATATGACCACCCCAAGAGGGATCTATACTACTGCGAATAATTAAAACAAAAGCTTATAAGACACATACCCGGAATCTCATCCCTGGGTGGGCAAGATGTTCCGCACCGTCTTCCGAGCCGCTCCACGTCCCACGCCGAGCCGCTCCTCAAACTGCTCCTTGAACCCCTCCGCATCTCGAGGCGAGCAATCCTTGTGTCACCGAGCGAACCACGCGTCGAAGAAAGTTTCACGCGAGTGAAACCTTTGCTAAGATTTCGGATCTGAATCCGAACTCCTTCGTGGATTTGCTAGAGCCCTCAGGAGTAAGGCAGAAATATAGGGAGAAGAAGAATTAATTTAAGTCTAGATCCGAGCGTGCTCCAATATTTATGGGAGTCGCTCAGATCTGGAGCTTGGTATGAGTTTAGAGGAGGAGAACATACCCCTATTTATATAAGTGGCTGACCCCTCCCCTCTACTCAATTTCTGATGTGGTATTATTAAATTAGAGTTTAATAAAATCAAGTTAGTTTGCCTTTCACAAAGGGCAAACTTCCGTGAATTTTAACTCCCTCACCATTGAGCTTCATGATCGATACTACCTATCAATTCGAAGGGTGTTCAACTGTGAACGCATAGGAAAAAACATCACATCAATTGGAGTCTGTTTGACCCCCCCAATCTATGTCCAAAGTTGAGCCCAAGAGTGTATTTTCGCACAAAACAGTAGCCGCCAAAAATAATTTGCTTGGGTTACAAAACCTTGCTTGTGGGACCCACCACGTGGGCCCCACTGCGTGCGCATCCCAACTGCGGGGCACGTGCCCAATTTATCTGGGCGCCTGCGCCCTTCTCTTGTGCTGGGCCGGGCCGATAAAAGGCAGATGTTTTTTTTCAAAAAAATAAAACCAGCATTAACTGTAACGTTCTGTTTTCGTCGTACTTTGTTCGTGCACGTGCTTTTGACCGTGCACGTATTTATTTTAGACTTTGTTTGTTTGTGAACACTTTGGTGTGATATGCCATTGTGAACGTCTCTGAGAGTATTAAATTGTGGCACTAATTTGGAACGACATTTCTCGGGTCGTTCTCCCACGATTTGACCTTATTCAAAGAGACGTTGTGATTTTCACTTTTGACGGGAGACGTTTCTATTTTTAGTTTCGTCACTCGACGTCGAAATTGAGATCCGTCTTCTTAGTTAGCTTTCTTTCGCCATCACGATCACCCCGATATTTATTTTATAATCTTTGGAGTTTATTTGACCTACTTTATATTTTTAGCAAGGTTTATAATATTTTTAATAAGTAGGTTTTAAATTATTTTCGCCCAAATAAAATTTTATTACGTTTAAAATACTTCAAAATATTTTTGAACCAAATCTCAGCTCTTTTGGGCCGCACCCAAGCCTTGTGCGAGTTGGAGAGGGTGAGATTCGAATTTTAAATATTTTTAAACTTCTAATCCCATTAGGATTAGCCCTAGACCAAGTCAACCACTCTTCACTATATAAACAATCCCTAGGAAGACCTATTTTCGCAAGAAAATAACCCTAGCCGCTTCCAAAACCCCAAAACCCACTTGCGACGTTTCGTCGCAACGTCGCACAGCCGCCCCCGTGTCCGACCGAGGAAACGGCCCCAAAATCCCCGCACCGACCGACAGCTTCACCCGTACAAAGCATCCACCCCGCAGCCGTCGCTCCGCATCGTCGTGCCTGACCGAGAGATTCTCTCGGTCTGACCGGCCGCCTGCTCCGTATCCCGCATCGCTCCGCACCCGCTTCGCAAGCCTGCTCCGCACCCCGCATCGCACCGTGTCAGACCGAGGCGCCCGCCCGCTCACGCTCGCATCGCCCGCAAATTGCAACGTTGCAACGTTGCAAGCCTCGCCCAAGCGCCCGACAGGCGCTGTCTCCCGCACCGACCGAAGAACCCCTCCGCACCGCTGCTGTGACCGACCCGCTGCACTACACAGCCCCGTTCTCCCGTACGGACCGAGCCAAGTCCCCGCACCGACGGTGTCTGACCGAGAGAATTTCGTCGCAACCCCGCACCCGTCGCACAGCTTGCCACCGTGGGCCTCCCAAGTTCTCCAGAGGTATTGTGGGTCCCCCATTGGTCCCTAAGACTACTGTGGGCCCCACCTAGGAGCTTTCTCTCCGACGATTTGCCGTTTACGACGTTGCGATACGTCGTAGCCCGTCGTCGCACGTGCTAGCTTTGGAATCTGGATTCGTTGCTCCGGTTGCTGCTCTGATCTTTCCAGCGAGGAATCTATTTTGGAATCTGGACTTGGAGCGCATTCTTTTATTCCAACCCCTGGCATCGCTACCCGACGCCAGTGTAGCTTTCGCGTCGTGTTGAGGTAACGCTTTGCACCCATAAGACCCCCAACCCATTGCCTGCTAATCAAGACTAAAATCAATGTTTTTAAGAGTATTTTAAATGTTTTAGAATTCACTAATCAAGATTAATAAAATGGATGTAGGCCTGTGGACTTGTGCACGTAGGATAATTGTGATTTTGGACTCGTTGGACGGTGTTTCTCAGACGTTGTACTTGCAGGCAAGTGAAACTTGCCAACTCTTGCGTAGGGCCATGTTTTTAGGCCACTTCCTTGTTTTTAGCGTAAAAGAGATTAGTCAGTGAAATGATAGCTAGCTAGACGCCTATTTGATCTAGTTTGACAACGAAACTAGATCCGTCACCTTAATTGATCTAGCTTGACAACGAAGCTAGATCCAACTCTTTAACTTGTTGATCATGCATACTAAACTGTCATGTTTACTTTCCTTACCTGTACGTTTTACTACTTGCCATGTCATGACATCCATGCATTGAATGTTGCATTCGTAGCACACGCTACCTACTTGTACTTGCTTGTCCCGGGCTAGGTGCACCCCTATGCCATCATGAAAAACACTTCCTGGCTCGTGATCCAGAAACGAGCATTCCCGTTTGGGGGTAAGGCCCTGGCTCGATACATGTGGAGGGGTAGTGTTGAGCGACCACTCAGCGTAGAAGTGTGCCCGTACAGCCTCTTCAACTGTAAGGCGTGAACTCTGTGCACGACATGAAAACGTGACTTGTGAATGATAGTAGTTTACTACTCTTGCCATGCCATGCTAGTTGTCCTCTTGTACTTGTTGTACTTTACTTTACTTTACATGTTGCACTCATACTTTAACTGTCATGTCATTTCATCATGCTAGAACTGCTAGGCTGCTTTTACTTTACTATCAGTTTCCTTGCACAAGTCTTTTAGACTTGCTGACATGTGCCCCTGGTCCTTTGGGTGTCACATGTTAGACCCTGAGCCAGACACCGTTGTTGAGGACGAGGTGTTTGCTGACGCTGAGCCTGAGCCTACGTTTGACGAGGAGTTCGTGGACACCGGTGACCAGTCTTAGAGACTGTTTTGAGTTACTTCTTTTAGGTTGCTGTTAGTTGTCGGTGCGTAGCACCATTACTTTGTTTTGTACGTTGTACTTTTGTTGGCCATGCTGGGGCCTCTTTTAGACTCTTTTCTTTTAGCCTGGTGGCTTTTCTGCGATGTTGGAATTTATTATTATGGACATTTTGAGATTTATCTTTGTCTCATTTTCTTTTATTATCTTTGTTTCGTATTGCAATTGCCAGGACCTGCTATTATTGTTTATTGACGCTTATCGGACTTGCAGCTTGTAGCTTCAAGTCTGAGCGGACCTTCTCACGTCTCGCCTCCACGTTTTTGGGAAGCGGGGCGTGACAGGTTTTGTTGGTGGCCCATGTAGGTCTCTTCTTGCAATTGTGAATTAACAGAACAACGATAATAACGGAATGTCCATTAAATAAATTGCAACATCCAAGTCATTAAGCTTTGTGTTTAATTTGTTTGTTCGTTTTCTATGTCACTAGATGGCTGGACGACGACACACCCGATCTGGTAGTGGGCCCAATCGTGCTGAGGTGCCGGATAGAGAGCCCACCAATGCTGAGATCATGAGGATGATGCATCAGATGATGCAGGTGCAGCAGGGCATGCTCCAGAATACCCAGAGTGCCCCTCGCTTCGAGCCAGGAGCAAAGCAGTTTCGGGAGCTGGGCCCGACTTACTTTGATGGATCTGAAGGACCATTCGCTGCTGAGGAGTGGATCAGGAATACCGAGGATAATCTAAAGATGTCAAAGGTCAACCCGGCTGGATGGGTTGATCTGGTGAAGAAGCAGCTTAAGGATAATGCCCGTAACTGGTGGGATGTAGAGGAGGAGCTGTTGACGACGCCGATACCTTGGGCTACTTTCAAGTCCAAGTTCGATGAGGAGTACTTTCCGAAGGCTGCCATGAGGGAGATGTTGCAGCGATTCATTGAGCTGAAGCAGGGAAATCTGACGGTGGACCAGTACCACCAGGAGTTCACTAGATTGAGTCGCTTCGCACCGAAGATGGTGGAGGATGCTGAGGAGAAGGCTCGGAGGTTTCTGCAGGGCCTTTCCCTAGACTTACAGAGCCTGATGTCTACGACGGACATGGAGTCATATCAGAAGTTGCTGGTATCCGTTCGGATACATGAGCTGATTGCGAGACAGAAGAGAGGACAGATTTCTGGAGCTGTGAAGAGGCCTACGGAGCAGGCCAGAGGAGTGTCTAGGCCTGGGTTCAAGCCTACCCAGCCAGTGCAGTTCAAGAGGCCAGGTGGGCCTACTGTGAAGACTTGTCATTTCTGCGACAAGACTGGCCACATCAAGGAGCAGTGCAGGAGATTTCGGGGGCAGTTCCTGGTCTGTGGAGACGGTACTCATGTAGTGAAGGATTGTCAGCATGCGAACCAGTTGAGGAGAGGTCCTGATGGAGCACAGCTACAGAGGGGACCAGTTGCAGCCCAGCCGTTGCAGCAGAGAGCACATGTACCTGCTGGGCGTGGAGCGCCTCTTCTTCCGCAGAAGCATGCGTTTCAGCAGGCTGTTCAGCCAAGGAGGCAGGCTTACTTGATGACTGCAGTGGAGAGCGAGGCTATGGATGAGGTTATCGCAGGTAACCCTCTGTCTAGTTGTTTCTTTCCTTAGTTACTTTTGGTTGTTAAATTATGTTTGTTGCTTGCATATGATTGTTTGTTAGAATAGGTTTGATTGTTAGACTGCTTGTTAGGTGTGATTTTGGTTTGCACATTTCCTGCACGAGTCCTCTTTGACTCCGGTGCATCAATGTGCATTATATCCCGGAGCTTCGTGGAGAAGCATTCCTTGACGACATCCCCTCTTCCCAAGAGTTGGAACATCGTTACAGGAAATGGCGTGATCTCGGTGCATCGTGTAAGGAAATGGCTAAGCCTTGGGTCTTATTTATAGCCCCCAAGGTAGTTATTTTAGGAGTAATTGTTCCTTTGGAACAATTTAACTAAAGTGTACCATCATACATGGCACATTATAAGCTTAAGTTGTACCATATGCATGGTACAACATAAGCTTAAGATATTACCCCTTTATTAGCCATATGTCGCATGCACTTATGCACATATAATGCGACTTTCCCATTAATCTAGAGATCCTCTCCGCAAGGGAACATATTCCCTTTGCACACGACTTCATGTACGCGACGTTCGAGGTCCGTATTCCCTCGTACATCCCCTACAAGGGTGTACAAACGTCATCCATATCCAACACTCGGTTCATCTTGGGTGCAATTCTTTCCCTTTGGTGGTCTGTGGACATGAACTTTACGCTGATTTTATTGTCCACGACATCATCAACTACGATTCAGTACTTGGAATGGATTGGCTTGCGAGTTTTTATGCAACGATCGATTGTCAGAGGAAGAAGGTGGTGTTCGAGGTCCCTTGACATCCAGTGTTTGAGTTCAGTCGAAGTAGCAGTTCGCTTGGTCCTGTCAGGTTTCGGGCCAAGCCGGTGGAGATTGTTGCTATGCAGATGAAGCAGAGTAGACCAGCTGTGGTGCGTGAATTCGACGATGTCTTCCCCGAGGAGATGTCTGGACTGCCACCCGATCGAGAGCTCGAGTTTTCGATCGATCTTATTCCGGGAGCGCAGCCTATTTCGAAGGCGCCGTATCGAATGGCACCAGCAGAGTTGGAGGAGTTACGTAGGCAGCTGGATGAGCTTTTATAGAAGGGTTACAGCAATCCTAGTGTGTCTCCGTGGGGAGCACCGGTGTTACTGGTGAAGAAGAAGGATGGTTCGCGTCGCATGTGTGTGGATTACCACGAGCTGAATGCTGTGACCATCAAGAATAAATATCCCTTGCCTCGTATAGATGACATTTTTGATCAGCTTGGAGGATCGAGGGTGTTCTCTAAGTTGGATCTGAGGAGTGGTTACCATTACCTTAAGGTGAAGAAGGAAGACATCCCGAAGACGGCGTTCTGGACAAAGTATGGTCACTACGAGTTCGTGGTTATGCCTTTTGGTGTAACCAATCCGCCCGCAGTCTTTATGAACCTGATGAATATGATCTTCTACGACTTTCTAGACAAGTTTGTCGTTATCTTTATTGACGACATCCTGATCTATTCGAAGTCGGAGGAAGAGCATGCCTCGCACTTGAGGACAGTGTTGGAGATCTTGAGGAAGCATCGTCTGTATGCTAAGTATTCCAAGTGCGAGTTTTGGCTGGATAGATTTGCTTTTCTCGGGCATGTGGTGTCAGGCGATGGAATTTCTGTGGATCCTGAGAAGATTATGGCTATCAGAGAGTGGCCTGTTCCGCAGTCAACGTCTGAGATTCGGAGTTTCCTTGGGCTTGCAGGTTATTATCGGCGTTTCATTAAGGACTTTTCCCGGATTGTTGAGCCGATGACCAGACTGACGCGGAAGGATGTACCATATGTTTGGTCTGATGATTGTGAGAAGTCTTTTGGTGTTCTGAAGGAGAGATTGACGACTGCCCCTGTTCTTGCTGTGCCTGATCGGAGTGGAGGATTCGAGATCTTTTGTGATGCTTCTGGCAAGGGTCTTGGTTGTGTGCTGCACCAGTATGGGCATGTGGTTGAGTATGCTTCTCGTCAGCTTAAGGCTCATGAGAAGAATTACCCGACACACGATTTGGAGTTGGCTGTTGTCGTGTTTGCGCTCAAGATTTGGAGGCACTTCCTGCTGAGTGAGAAAGTGAAGATCTTCACCGATCACAAAAGCTTGAAGTATATTTTTACGCAGAAGGAGCTCAACATGCGACAGCGTCGATGGTTGGAGCTCATGGCAGACTATGAGATTGATTTACAGTATCACCCTAGAAAGGTGAATGTGGTTCTGGATGCGCTGAGCAGACTTCCAGCGGTGATGATGTTGACCTCGAGAGGAGATTGCATCAGGATTTTTGCGAGACCGATATTGAGATTATTCTTCCTGGAGAGACTTCTTCGTTGATGAGTATGCAGATACAGTCGACGATCGTGGATAGGATCAAGGCTGGACAGGCTGGAGATGCTAAGCTGGTGAAGATTCGGGAGCAGGTGGAAGCCGGTCTGCGGACTGACTTTTTGATTCATGAGGATGGTTCGTTGAGATTTGGAGCCAGGTTGTGTGTGTCAGCTGGGGATATCAGAGAGGAATTATTGGTGGAGGCACACAGTTCGCCGTATTCTGTACATCCTGGTGGGACCAAGATGTACAAGGATCTTCGTCTGAACTATTGGTGGCATGGTATGAAGAGGAGTGTGGCTCGGAGTGTAGCCAAGTGTTTAGTTTGCCAGCAAGTAAAGGCGGAGCATCAGCGTACGGCAGGGTTGCTACAACCGCTTCCGATTTTGGAGTGGAAGTGGCAACACATCACTATGGATTTCGTGACTGGACTACCTTGGAGTCCGAAGCAGAATGACGCGATTTGGGTGATCGTAGACCGATTGACCAAATCCGTGCACTTTATTCCCTTCTGAGTAGGACAGTCTACTGAGACGCTAGCGAGGAGATATATGGAGTTAAAATATTTTACTCTCCGTTTTTATTTCCTTTTCCTAGTTTAGATAGTGATGTAACGTGAATCGTGCAGGAGATCATACGACTTCACGGAGTCCCTGTGAGTATCGTGTCGGACAGAGACACAAGGTTCACGTCTCAGTTCTGGCAGAGTCTGCAGAAGAGTCTGGGTACGAGTCTGAGTTTCAGCACGGCGTACCACCCGCAGACGGACGGCTAGTCCGAGAGGACAATTCAGATTTTGGAGGACATGCTGAGAGCGTGCATGTTGGACTTCAAAGGATCTTGGAAGGATCATCTCCATCATGTTGAGTTTGCCGACAATAACAGCTACCAGGCGAGTATTGGAATGGCGCCTTTCGCCGCGCTATATGGAAAGAAATGTCGATCGCCACTGAGCTGGGATGACATTGGAGATCAGGAGCTGTTTGGACCGGAGATGATTGTGGAGGTTGTGAGGAACATCCGGGAGAAGCTGAGGATTGCGCAGGACCATTTCAAGCATTGGGCCGATGCTAAACGGAGACCTTTAGAGTTTCAGACTGGAGATCATGTCTTTCTGAAGATTTCTCCGAACCACGGAGTTATTCATTTTGGGAAGAGAGGCAAGCTGAGTCCGAGGTACATTGGGCCGTTTGATGTCTTGGAGAGAGTTGGAGCTGTGGCTTATCGCTTGGCGCTGCCACCGTCACTGGAGGGAGTTCACGACATATTTCACGTATCTGAGTTACGTCGATACGTTAGTGATCCATCCCACGCTGTGGATTTCTCGGAGATCACGGTTCGTCCGGATCTGTCTTATGATCAGCAGCCAGTTGAGATTCTGGATCGTCGACAGAAGCAGCTGAGGAATAAGACTGTCGACTTGGTTCGAGTGCAGTGGCGTCACGGTTCCCCTGGTGAGTCCACCTGGGAGCGTGAGGATGAGATGAGAGAGCGCTTCCCGCACCTTTTCCCGAGCAGTGCTTGATGTTGATTCCGAGGACGGAATCATTTCTAAGGTGGGGAGGATGTAACGGTCTATTTTCGTCGTACTTTGTTTGTGCACGTGCTTTTGACTGTGCACGTGTTTATTTTAGACTTTGTTTGTTTATGAACACTTTTGTGTGATATGCCGTTGTGGACGTCTCAGAGAGTATTAAATTGTGGCACTAATTTGGAACGACATTTCTCGGGTCGTTCTCCCACGATTTGACCTTATTCAAAGAGACGTTGTGATTTTCACTTTTGACGGGAGACGTTTCTATTTTTAGTTTCGTCACTCGACGTCGAAATTGAGATCCGTCTTCTTAGTTAGCTTTCTTTCGCCATCACGATCACCCCGATATTTATTTTATAATTTTTGGAGTTTATTCAACCTACTTTATATTTTTAGCAAGGTTTATAATATTTTTAATAATTAGGTTTTAAATTATTTTCGGCCAAATAAAATTTTATTACGTTCTAAATACTTCAAAATATTTTTGAACCAAATCTCAGCTCTTTTGGGCTGCACCCAAGCCTTGTGCGAGTTGGAGAGGGTGAGATTCGAATTTTAAATATTTTTAAACTTCTAATCCCATTAGGATTAGCCCTAGACCAAGTCAACCCCTCTTCACTATATAAACAATCCCTAGGAAGACATATTTTCGCAAGAAAATAACCCTAGCTGCTTCCAAAACCCCAAAACCCACTTGCGACGTTTCGTCGCAACGTCGCACAGCCGCCCCCGTGTCTGACCGAGGAAACGGCCCCAAAATCCCCGCACCGACCGACAGCTTCGCCCGCACCAAGCATCCGCCCCGCTCCGCACAGCCATCGCTCTGCATCACCGTACCTGACCGAGAGATTCTCTCGGTCTGACCGGTCGCCCGCTCCGCATCCCGCATCGCTCCGCACCCGCTTCGCAAGCCCGCTCCGCACCCCGCATCGCACCGTGTCTGACCGAGGCGCCCGCCCGCTCACGCCCGCATCGCCCGCACGTTGCAACGTTGCAACATTGCAAGCCTCGCCCAAGCGCCCGACCGGCGCTGTCTCCTGCACTGACCGAAGAACCCCTCCGCACCGCTGTTGTGACCGACCCGCTGCGTTGCACAGCCCCGTTCTCCCGTACCGACCGAGCCAAGTCCCCGCACCGACGGTGTCTGACCGAGAGACTTTCGTCGCAACCCCGCACCCGTCGCACCGCTTGCCACCGTGGGCCTCCCAAGTTCTCCAGAGGTATTGTGGGTCCCCCATTGGTCCCTATGACTACTGTGGGCCCCACCTAGGAGCTTTCTCTCCGACGATTTGCCGTTTACGACGTTGCGATACGTCGTAGCCCGTCGTCGCACGTGCTAGCTTTGGAATCTGGATTCGTTTCTCCGGTTGCTGCTCTGATCTTTCCAGCGAGGAATCTATTTTGGAATCTGGACTTGGAGCGCGTTCTTTTATTCCAACCCCTGGCGTCGCTACCCGACGCCAGTGTAGCTTTCGCGTCGTGTTGAGGTAACGCTTTGCACCCCTAGGACCCCCAACCCATTGCCTGCTAATCAAGACTAAAATCAATGTTTTTAAGAGTATTTTAAATGTTTTAAAATTCACTAATCAAGATTAATAAAACGGATGTAGGCCGGTGGACTTGTGCACGTAGGATAATTGTGATTTTGGACTCGTTGGATGGTGTTTCTAAGACGTTGTACTTGCAGGCAAGTAAAACTTGCCAACTCTTACGTATGGCCATGTTTTTAGGCCACTTCCTTGTTTTTAGCGTAAAAGAGACTAGTTAGTGAAATGATAGCTGGCTAGACGCCTATTTGATCTAGTTTGACAACAAAACTAGATTCGTCACCTTAATTGATCTAGCTTGACAACGAAGCTAGATCCAACTCTTTAACTTGTTGATCATGCATACTAAACTGTCATGTTTACTTTCCTTACCTGTACGTTTTACTACTTGCCATGTCGTGACATCCATGCATTGAATGTTGCATTCGTAGCACACGCTACCTACTTGTACTTGCTTGTCCCGGGCTAGGTGCACCCCTATGCCATCATGAAAAACACTTCCTGTCTCGTGATCCAGAAGCGAGCATTCCCGTTCAGGGGTAAGGCCCTGGCTCGATACACGTGGAGGGGTAGGGTTGAGCGACCACTCAGTGTAGAAGTGTGCCCGTACAGCCTCTTCAGCTGTAAGGCGTGAACTCTGTGCACGACATGAAAACGTGACTTGTGAATGATAGTAGTTTACTACTCTTGCCATGCCATGCTAGTTGTCCTCTTGTACTTGCTGTACTTTACTTTACTTTACATGTTGCACTCATACTTTAACTGCCATGTCATTTCATCATGCTAGAACTGCTAGGCTGCTTTTACTTTACTTTCAGTTTCCTTGCACAAGTCTTTTAGACTTGCTGACATGTGCCCCTTGCTCTTTTGGGTGTCACATGTTAGACCCTGAGCCAGAGACCGTTGTTGAGGACGAGGTGTTTGCTGACGCTGAGCCTGAGCCTACGTTTGACGAGGAGTTCGTGGACACATGTGACCAGTCTTAGAGACTGTTCTGAGTTACTTCTTTTAGGTTGCTGTTAGTTGTCGGTGCGTAGCACCATTACTTTGTTTTGTACGTTGTACTTTTGTTGGCCATGATGGGGCCTCTTTTAGACTCTTTTCTTTTAGCCTGGTGGCTTTTCTGCGATGTTGGAATTTATTATTATGGATATTTTGATATTTAATTTTGTATCATTTTCTTTTATTATCTTTGTTTCGTATTGCAATTGCAAGGACCTGCTATTATTGTTTATTGACGCTTATCGGACTTGCAACTTGTAGCTTCAAGTCTGAGCGGACCTTCTCACGTCTCGCCTCCACGTTTTTGGGAAGCGGGGCGTGACATTAACTTTTAAGGCTATTGGGCTTTCTAATTAAACGCCTTTAGATTAACTTATTGGGCTCGTTTAGACTCCGTTGCTGACGCGGTTTGAACCTGGGTTTAGACCGAGACATTCCCGTCTTACCCGTGAATTTTTCCTTGCATTTGTTATATTAAATATTTTCGTAAACTATTTACTACACATTTAATCCGGTTTGCATCAAATGCAAAATAGTCATTATCTAAGCTTAAATTATTATATTGTCTCAAATGCAATATTCTATCCCTTGCATCAAATGCAAATTCTTCTGCCTAACTAATTTCTACCTATTATTAGACGAAGGTCGCACGTGTGAGTCCCTACAGCCTGACCCTTACAACAGGTTGGGCTCAAAGCCCTATACGGCAGTGACCACGAGCAGTGGTTGCAGTCCTTGCTTCAGAATCATAATAATGTGGTTGACTCATCGACATGAGGATTGTCGGGACCACCCTAATTGTGTCCGTGATGAGTTCTGCAGTTATAGTCTCTTCGTTTTTACTATGTCATGTGGATCAAGTCTAGGGTACGGTCAAACTGTCAACCCCAATAACTTGACTCCGGTTAGTTTCCATCGATCTTTAGTCAACTAATGTTGGACTTCTTCCAACATACTCTGATCATAGATTTTACTAAAGACCGAACTAACTCTACGACACTAACTCCCATTGACCGGGAGAGATGAATCCTCTCTTGGTCATTACTCTCCTCGTACGCTTCAAGTGATACCCAATCAAATACCTTTCGACAGGCCTAGCCTCGAAGCTAGGTCAGTAATCTAAGTGGCACCATTCACGCACATGTTCGTAAAATGACCTTAAGTCAAAAGACCTACTTGCCTATCATCACTAAGAGTTATCATTGACAGATTGGTCAATATAACCATATGATAACTCTTGTCCATCGTTCAGTGAACTCATTCTCTAATGAGCACCTGTGTCTCATCTTCGACTTTGCCAAGTCAAATGATTATGAGATCATCACCACCACTAAACGGTGAAGACTAGGACACACTGGTCTATCCGATGTTTCGATATCCTTGTCTCGAAACATCTTCGACCACGAACCCTTTTAGACTTATGCTACAGATGGTCAAAGATTTCTCCATGATCGAGATACTCATCTCGATACATGTTTAACCTTGCATAAAGTCTCAGGACTTTACCTAAGTTAATATCTAATGTTAACTACATTATAAAATAACTTAGATAAATTATTACCAAACAGCTTACTATTATTTCGAACAAGACGTGTGTGCTATACACACAGAGATAAATAGCCTCGAGGGCATCATCTCTATATAGTTGCAGTACTCTATCGAGTCACTGGTCTACTTGGTCGAGCTACTGTAAGTTGGAGATGCCTTCGAAATCAGCATTTTGTTTGGGCTCAGCTCAACCGAGCAGCTGCAGTGCTCGGTCGAGTCGCTTATGCGCTCTCCTTCTTCGATTAGGAGTTGGAATAAGAAGTAGATGGCTGAGTTGATCTGACCGATTAGCTTTCCTACTCGGTCGAGTAATGTGTGCATTTCACAGTTGGGAGCTCTTGTCGTCAATCTATATGGCAGCTCGATCTAGTACTGAGGCACTCGACCGAGTGGTCTGGGAAAATCTGCATGTCAACTCCTTTGAGTTCTCTTCTCTTCTTCTCCTTTCTTCTCCACATTAATTCTTCTTCTTCACATCGTCGAACACGTATTGAACCTCACCATAGATGATCGGCATATCTTGGATATGTCCATACGCTATAGTCGCTCCAAAGTTCCTAAAATCCACAATTCTATACGAAAAGCGAATATATCATGAATAGAACGATAATATATATAAACGTAAACTTTGGATGGAAAAAATGCTATGAAAACATGCCATAAAAACATGGAAAATATGGACACATCACATACCAATCTCCCAACATCTTTCACTCGCACTCAGGCCCATTTATCCCGATATCTCATACCACATTTACACATAAGTCTCTCTAGACTTTATGTGGCAGAGCCTTCGTGAGTGCATCTGCTAAACCGTCTATAGTTATAGACTTAAGGAGTTTCTATGTTCATGTTAGACCACACATTTGAATCTTATCCAAATAATTTCTTTGGTCTCTTAGAATCCACAAGATATCTGACTTGCATAGATCTCATCCAGCTCATCGTATCTTATGAGAATAATCCAAAATAGTTACTAGTCATCTTCACGGTTCACATCATTTCTGATAAAGTGTCAAACTCTTTGACCACTTTATCAAAACATGTATGTTCTGGCTTGATGATGCCTCACATGCTTTTTATTTGCTCCCACTGACCTTGAAACCTCTCTGGATGATTCATATAATTTTGTTCTTTTAAATCATTTTTTGAAAACAGACTATACATGAATACACCAGTTTTCATGATCATCACGAGCATTAACATCGAGACTGATCTGAATAGATCTGTACACTGCTGTTGGCGATAAAGTTTCATCACATTCGATGTATAGGAGCTCTGATGATAACTATTCTCTACCAGCATTACTTGTACTTCACTTTTTTCCATCTGCACTAATCTTATGTCTTGAAGATTCACTTCCAGCCAAGGAACACTTTTCTTGGGCACTTCTTCTAAGGTCCATACTTTATTTACATGCAAGGACCCTTTTTTGAATTGCATCAAGCCATTTCTCAGAGTCACTACTTCGGATAGCATTTTGGAAGTTGTCTAGGCCATCATCAACTATGATTTTTTACTCGACTCATTTGTCTCACGAGGCTCAAGTAATCATGTGACATCCTTACAATTGATATGAGGAATATCATAATGATAAGGTCCTCATAGATCCTTGTTAAGAACTTAGGCATTATTATCTGGGACTTAACCCAGAGAGAGGATTGTAATTCAGAGTCACTTGCCATGTATCGCATCATGTCTAAAAGAATGTGATTCATGCTCTCCAACACACTAATGTATTAAGAGACTTGACCTGAGAGAAAATCTCATTTTCTTTTAGTTACGCAAGATTTACATAGCTAAGTATTGTTCTCTTCTATCTGATCGAAGTAGTTCAAATACTTCTATCATTGTGTTATACATTTTATCAGACTTCTGTTTCATCAAGAACACATGTCGTAATAAAATAAGTATAACATAGCTAGACTAATTTAGACCTTGGTCTGAATACATTCGTATGTACGAGACCATGAGTTCTCCAACTCATTCTCACACTGTTTTACAGAAGGTGCTAGGCCAACATACATTTGAAACAACACTTACAAGTGTTTTTCGACTCATAATACGAGAGATAAAAAAACTCTCTTTATGTGACTTTTCAAGTCTGTTCTCATCGATACGGCCTAGTCTATTTAGCCATAAATTAGTTTTCTATAACTTGCATATTCTTGTATTAACATTTAATACAATATCGTTAGATAAATTACTCACACAAAAAACATTGCTTTAGAAGCAAGGTGACGACATTCACCAAAATGTGTTAGACGTCCTCTATGGCCCAAGAAACAACAATTGCTCCTTTTTCCAACACATTGACAATCTTTTCCTTCTGTATAATGATTATCCTGAAACCGTGACATCAAATATATCATATTTTCAGTCCATCCTACTTTTGCCTTTACTAATGATAGAAAAATCTTTCTTTCTCAATTGACTCTCCTTAATGCCTTCTTCCTTTCTAAATATCATTTAGATATTACACGGCTCAACACAAATAATAGCCGTGCAAACATCTCATGTATACAAATGCTTGAGCTTTGCAACCTTGAGTGTGCTCAACAAGTTGATCATCTCAAGATCCGGTTGGGATACATAGTCTTGTACCACTCATGCAGTCATCTTTGATTCAAACAATTTGATTGAAGTTTCAAACTTTACGGATCGAAATCGTTTTTCATACAACCTTAAGTTGACTCAACAAATTGTATGGAGAAACATGCTTTGAACATCAGTATGTTCAAACTGTCTCTCATAGAGGCGAGTGACAGGTAGCGTGCATTTATTGTGTTGGACTTAGATCTCAAGGAAATCATTGTCCTGAAGCCTGTGCTAAGAAGGACATTTTTAATGTAAGTGAGAACATAGTTTAGTCTATCAATTAGAATTTGAGTTAATATTCCTTAACCAACCATTTTGACCATTTAACTTATTCTCTTAGGATATTATGATTTGGATTCCATCGGTAAACATAGAATTGCCCTAGTTTAGCATATGTTCATATTAAATGTAGATAGAATGGCTTTTATCTAACTATATCCTCTCATTATTTTGGCAATCATATTTAGCCATAAAAATGAACGCTTTAAATAAATTAAATTTAATGGGAAAGAGATCCAACCACCCTGAGCCTTACAACCTTGAGTGTGCTCAACAAATTGCTTGACTCTGCGATTTGTAGATGACTCTTCATCAATCATATCATATATGATTCCCTTATTGGTTTTTACCCCTAGCCACTTATGACCATGAGTGTGCTCATCCAAATCATAATGACTAGTCTAGTCGGACCCTTGTTTTCGTGTCTAGCCTAACTTAAGCCGGTGCTCGGTGTATGGACACTACGCGACGGTTTGGGTTAAGTCTAGACTACATCTCATGTAATAAGAAGTTGGTTTCCATGTAGTAGCTATGACATAGCTTGAGTGTGCTCAACAACTATAACATAGAACCTATAGTTGCCAACCTCTAAAGCAAGGAGGGTTACGTCTAATCTTGAGGAAGATTTTAAATGTAATTGACTAGATGTAATCGATGGTTTCACATAATCGTAACTCGCATCCTTGCGGTTCAGCAGAACACAACTAGGGATTTTTCTAGGCCAGGATCACTATCACCAGTCGAGCTAGAGTGATCCACAACACTAGTCAAAAAACTCTAGACGAGATCATGATCCATTGAAGGATACTAATTATTCAAATGTGTGACATCGACTTGAAATGCCTTCATTAAAACTGGTTAATCCTATCAACTAGTTGATTTCTGAAATTCGAAATTATTAGGATTGGTTAATAACTTTTATTAATGTCCTTAACAACTATAAGGAATGAATTTGTAGGGTGCTATCCTAATCATATTTTAGGCATTTAAACAAGTTTAAATCATAGCATGTCCATCAAAAATTATCTTATAATGTTCTGAAAGTTTTTAATGGATATCCTAAAAGGTTTTCTTGTATTATCACATAATCAACAAGAAATTATATAACTATAAAAAAAATATCAACTAAACAATTTAGCATGATAACAAATTAAATAAAAGTTCTCACATAAAATTAGTTAAACATTCAACTTAATAATTATTGAATAATTATGAAGATCTAATTTTTAAAATAATCACATAATTTTAAAATTAGATCTAATTTTTCAAAAACAAATTTTCGAAACATCACATTTAACGACAATTTAATAGCTTAATTAAAACCTCCATCTGATGGAGAAACATGATGCATCATATAAACTTTATAATTGCAAATAACATAGATCATGGTAGACTGGCTCTGATACCACTGTTGGGTTTTTAGGACCTTAAGGCTATAAATTCCATGTCCAGCCTTAGTCGGACGGACGACGAGATCAAATTAGCAGCGGAAAAACAGACTTAAAACAATTTTAAATCAAGACCTAAGGAAATTAACCCTAGCCAGAATCTCTACTATCCTGGGGTTGGGTCCGACCAACCCCTAAAGATAGATCTATCTAACAGTTGCAATTATAAACGCGTGATTAATTAAACTACATAACTTTCACTTCGTTTCTGCAGAATACGAAGCGTTGTTTTCAGTAACGTTTCTTTATCTCCGAAGTGATACCCCCCGCCGCTTCTTCCGGGCCGAACCGTGTCCTGAACTGAACCATGTCCCGAACCGAACCGCGTCCCGAATCGAATCGTGTCCAGAGGAGAGCAACACCATGTTGCCGAGCCAACCACGCGCCAAAGAAAGTTTCATCCTGAGTGGATCCTTCGTCAAGACTTCGGATCTGATCCAAGCTCCTTTGTACCTTTGCTAGAGCCTGATCAGGAGAAATGAAGAATTTGGGAGAAAAGGGAATAATTTATTTAAGCTCAGATACGGGCTTGCTCGCGTTTAATGGAGCTAGTCAGATCTGGAGCTTGCTACATGTTTCGAGGAAGGGGCAGGCCCCTATTTATATAGGCGGCTGACCCCCCCATCTCCTCATATCCGATGTGGGACTAAAGATTTTGGTGGAAAAAATTAATAAAAGTTTGCCTTTCACAAAGATCAATCTTTAGCGAATTTTTCAGCCCTCATCATTGAGTTTCGCAAGTGAAACAACCTATCAAATCGAAGAGCACTGAACGGTGAACGCATAGAAACAAATAGTGCTCAATTCCAACTTCGTTTGACCTCTCAAACAATATCTCAAACATGGCCCAAAACTTACTTTTCGTAGAAAATTCCAGCCGCCAACAACAATTAACTATTGTTCAAAACCCAAGATGTGTGGCCCACCATGTGGGCCCCACTGCCCTGGCGCGCCTCACTGGGCAGGCCCCAGCCAGGATGGGCACTGGCGCACGCTGGTGCCCAGGCCCAGTGCCAAGACCGGGCGCCTGGGCCCAGCACCCAGGCCAGGCAATGCCCAGCAATGGGGCCAGGCTCCCGGTCCTAGCGACCGGGCCCAGCGCTGGGGTCTGGGCACCCTAGGCGGGCTTCGGCGAACAAGGCCCAGTGCCTGGGCCTGGGCGCCCGGGCCCCGCTCGGCCTGGGCGCCCGGGCCCAGCTCGGCCTGGGCTGGCCATGCCCAGTTTGGGCATGGGTAAGGCCCTTTTATCTGCTTTTTTTTAGTTTTTTTGGCTTTGTTTTGTTTTCTATTTAAAACTCCTTTTAAATAGACTTTCTGTGCCCGGTTTGGACTCCGATTTGAGCGCGGTTTTATCCCCAACTTTCGTGGAAAAAACTCTTCATTTCTATGCCTTTATAAAATATATTTGTAACCATTTTACAATATATATTTTATTTTCTATTGCATCATATGCAATAATCCACATCTGTAATATTAAAATCCATTTGCATCAAATACAAATGAACCGAGGGCATACATCCCTCAACAAATCTCGGAAGAACAAGGACTATTTTAAGTAATAATTTGTTAATTATAAATAATTTTCATGTGAATATTGAAGCACGTGATAAAACACATTATTATTGATTAATAACATCATTAGATGACTAATACAAAAGAATTTTCCCAAACACTTAAAATTTCACAAGAGATACATACCATCACTAGTCGACCAATGCTTTTACTAGCTGACTAAAAGTCATATTGGTCGACAAATAAAAGAAGCTAGTCGACTAATGCAAATCAAATATGGTCGGTCTATTTTTGTTATTGTGTAGTTTTCTTAAGCTGTTTGGTTTCAAACCCAATCAAGTTGATTTGAGTTTGGCTTTTTAATGATTAACGCAACCCCAAGGTTCCTTCAAGGAGACCTACTCCGTTCGAGCTCTGAGCTCGATCTAAGCTTCTTCCGAGCTTTGTCAACCTCAGACTGAGTTGTCCTAGGTGGTGAAGAAGATGGGTATCGAAAATCGGATAAGATCCAGACTACAGAGCAAGTTCGATTAATCGACTGAACTTGGGCTCCTCCATCTCTAAACATCTGAATTCGTAACATCAATGCAAGTCCGATACAAGATCTTCAAAGAATTAAAGGAGCCTTTGGTAGCGCTCAAACCAATCGAAGCTATGGAAGGTGTGAAAATCATTTTCTCACAGGTCGTCATTTTCTATCCATGATCCATATATAACTTAAAACAATGGACTACTTTTTCCTCCCTTGTTCACAATTCTTGCTTTGCTCTCTCTCCTATTGGTGAGATGAATTTTGACCCCATGATAGCTATGGAGGATGCTTCGTGGGCCAAAAGTGGCTCCGCAAATGCGGCTCCACAAAAGTAGCTCCCCATTAACTTCAATCTATCCTACATATGTCTACCTTGCCGGAGCCAACTCTTCCTCGAACTTTGATATCGAAATCCACATCAACAAATCAGATGTCCACAGTATGTTTTTCATCTTGTACCTAATTGCAGCGAGAATGACCTATCCGAATGTGAGGATGACCCACTCTGGGCAAGAATAACCTAATCAGAGGCGAGGATGGCCCATACTAAGCAAGTATGACCCATCTTGGGTGAAGATGGCCATTCCATGATGACCTATACAGGAGGATCAGCCCAGGATGACCTATGCTGGATAACCAGTCCAGGATGACTATCTAGAATGACTTATCCATGATGGTAGACATTGCCTAAGATCATCCAAACGGCTTGGAAGAGGTGTATCGATAAACCAAACCCAACCAGGCAATTTTTTTAGTTCATTTGGTTCTTATGAGCTAACACACGCTTGATGATCTGACATATTTTTGACAAGTGCACCCTAAGAGGGCATTTAATCGGCCATATTTTCCACTTTACTAAAGTGTGCATACCCACAAGTTAGCTTAGGATACTTTGTGATCAAATCCGCTATACAATCAGGGGCCACTCCCTCGTCGGTTGACCTTGCTAAGCGCTTGAGGATAACTCGCATTACCCTTGCAAGCGACTT
Source organism: Scilla litardierei (assembly GCA_030789695.1). Taxonomy (NCBI): domain Eukaryota; kingdom Viridiplantae; phylum Streptophyta; class Magnoliopsida; order Asparagales; family Asparagaceae; genus Scilla; species Scilla litardierei. The sequence continues at coordinate 134,128,721 of CM061138.1, read as the reverse complement.
GGCTATACGACCGGGGCCACTACCTCGCGGATCAAGTAAGTTGTATGATCAGGGAAGAACTATACATACTCTCACTCCTCTCGCCACAAAATGAATAAGTCCACCGTAAGGCGAGGGGCCACTCCCCCGGGGGCCGTCCTTCTCCTTGTCGGATGTAAGTCAAAGGGTCACTCCCTTCGCTTACCAAACCACTTATATCTTGACTATAAGGCGAGGGTCTAGTCCCCTCATGAGCCCACCCAACTATATAACCGGAGTTATTTCTTCCTCATGCTTATCACATCACCCGACCTTAACCTTTGCAGCGAGTGAGCTTGAGTGATGGGGGCCATTATTACATCACATATGGATGCCCTTGTAAAGGCCATTGCCATGCTGGCCCATGGCCCATAGTGTAGGATCGCACAAATACACTAGAAGGGGGATTGAATAGCGTATTATAAAAACTTGTTGCAAATAAAACGTTGCTAAAATTTGCAAAGATTAAATACAAGTATTGAAAATAAACCAATCACAAACACAAAGATGTATCCTGCTTCGGATCCTTTTGATCTTACTCCAATCATCTACTCCCCGTAGAGATTTTCAATCCACTATAATAACTTGCCCTGCAAGTACGAACTTACAAAAATGGCGACACTCTTCGTGTCCCAAACTTTGTACAATATCTACAACCAGAGATTCAAACTTTGTAGAAGAAATAATAAAATAGAAAAACACATATAGCCTTGGTATGAATACCAAGAATGAATTCAACGGATGTTGTTTAAAAATAGAAACTTCAATGTGTTAAGATATGTAAAGGTGAAACACAATTGAAGTTCTTCCGTTCTTAAACGAAGAGAGAAATCTAATGATTTCTTCATACAAATAAGAACTTAAACAACTTTCCCAAAAGTGTCGAAATCCAAGTACTTCCGTTCTTAAACGAAGAGAGAAATCTAATGATTTCTTCTTGCAAATAAGAAAAGATCAACTAATGGCCAGAATGCTGAGTTTTAACAATTCAACCAAAGAGAGAAACATTGAAGGGAAAGTGTGTGAAGAAAAAGAGGGTGTACGCCTCTATTTATAGGATTTAGAAACGGTTCTGAACGGTTCTGAGGGAAGTTACAAACGGCTAGCAACTGTCCAAAAAATTTCGGACTCAAACGGTCTAAACAACGGTTTAACATGCTACGAAAATTCGTTGTCGACAAATTTTAAAACAATCATAAACGGTCCGTTTGAAGGTGGTGATGTGGATCAGTCAACAGGTAGATCCTTGTCAGAAATTTTCAGGTCAAAAGTTGAAGAAAATATGTTTAGCAAGCTACGAAAAATCCTAGCAGACTTGTAACGACCCACTAACGTGGCCCGTGACTGTTTGGACATGCACAAGTCCTGATAGGCACCAATGAAGTCAACACAGGCTCTGTTGCAGAAATACGCCAAAATACTGATAATGAAAGTGGTTTTACAACCTTATTACAACCCAGCAGCTAACAGGAAAGGAAAATACAACAGAATACAAAAGATACATCAATCCACACTGAAAGCAACATAGCAAATCTCTCACACTCACTCTCAATACACAGGGTCCTGCTGGTCCTGCTGGTCAAACTCAACCACAAATTCAGCCTCTGCGGCCTCAGGTGCAAACTCCTCGACCTGTGAGATATCTGGCGAATCCACCACAAAGAGAAGGGTCGCCAGGATCAGACGTAACTCAAAGTATCTCTATACATGGATATTGAAACAAATATACAAGCATGGCATTTTAAAAGAAAAGAGGTAAAGTACGAACAATAATAGTAAGAGAAAATGAGCAGAAAAAGTAAACTTCGCAGTTTTACAGCTATCAACAATTTCTAGCAGTTAAAAGTGCAATGATAAAAGTAACTATGATGCGAGAGTCTAATTGTGCCTTTACCTAGACTGTGACTTATAATGCGGGGTACAGTAAGCAACCAAGAGGCCAACTCTTGCCGCGGGTGCTACCCGGGCGAACCAATTCTCTGAGTAATGTGCAATAATCTGTGATGGTTGTCACCGGCACTGTTATGGGTTGCTAGAACCCGCACGGTGACAACAAAGTCTGGACTAGTCGCTCCCGTACCCTCGCCATTATAAGTTACCCCAAAACCCAGTGTCAGTGCAATTTTACATTTCCAGTCACAATTTTCTGTCAATCATGTCAAGTAGCCCAATTCTGCCCCCTTTACGATACTGTGCAATTGACGATACGATACCGTGTAATTTTAGCTAACAGTTAAAAATGGAAAAACACTGTGATAATGAAATAAATCTAGGTTGCATGCATTTGTTTTTGTTGTTAAGACCCATGCCAAGGGTACAATGAGTTACCAAAATCGCCTTGTAGAAAAAGGCGCGTTTGAAAGGCGGTCGGTGTACCTGGTTCACACAGGTTACGAACGAGTTAGATACACAAATTAAGAATGCTAAGAGAGCAAGATACACTAACTAACTTATAACTAATTATTGGTAACATGTTATTAAAACTCAGGCTAATTTAAATAACTAATCTTCTAAACTTAATAAAAATAACTTATAAAATAGCTTATACATTTGCATTAAAAACTGATTAATAATTTATATTAAAAACTTATATTATAAATTAACTTATTTTATAAAACTAATAGTTTATAACCTATCTTATAAAATATTACTTAACTATAATATATTATTAATAACCTTATCTTTAACTTTTACCTTCTCCCTCTCTCTCTGTCCTCTCTGTCTCTTCTCCTTCTCGTTTCTTCTCCTCCTTTTTTTTTCTTTTTTTTGTTCCTCGTTGCAGCTGGCCGAAGGGGGCAAGGGGGTCTCGGCCTGGGGGCGGCGCGATGCGAGGGGGGCGCGGGGGTCGGCGGGAGGCGGGGTCGGCGCAGGCGGCTCGGGGGCGGCGGCCTAGGGCGGTCGCGAGGCGGATCCAAGCGGCGACGGCGGCGGATTCGAAGCAGCGGCGGTGGATCGGATTCGAAGCAGCGGCGGCGGATCGGCGTTTCAGGCGGGGGCGGCGGCCTAAGGCGGCGGCTAGGGCGGCCTCGGCATGTCGACAGGGGCTTGGGCACGGCGGATCCGGCAGCTTCGGGGTGGCGCGGGTAACGGGGGTTTGATTTTGGGATCGTTTGATTTTCGGTTGATTTTGATTTGTGATTTGTAATCTGGGTTGATTTGGGTTGTAAGGAGATGGTGGAGGTAGACTTGTTTGTATATTGGAGTTGTATGGTGGAGGAGATGTTGGCTTGTTTGCTGGTGGTGAAGGGGTTGGTGGCTGAAGGTGGTGGAATGGCTGATGTTTGTTTGTTCTTGTTCGTTCCTGCAGGTTGGTTTAAGAACGGGGAATGGAGGAGGGACAGATTGAAGAGGGTAGTTGTGAGGTGGGTGGCTTTGAATACAGATGTTGGATCTCACCGATTCTTTCGGTGGGATTCAATTGGGTGGGTTAGGGTTAGGATAAAGTAACATGGTAAAGGTAGTTTAGGAAAAGTTTTTAATAAACATAATTTAGTTAAAGGTAACAAGTAATTTAATAATTAACCTTTTTAATTAAAACAATCACGATTTACAGATAAAAATTACGCTACGGTTAACTGAAAACGACGACGCGCTCGCGTCGACGGGCGGACGATTAACCACTCGGATGAAAATAATCGGATTAACGAAGTAAAAATACACGCACACAACAGTCAAACATACTACTAGAAAAACAGGCCGTTACAAGACTAAATATGAAAAATGTTAATTTTGACTTAGGATCAAATGGGTTGGAAGAAAATGTAATTTGGAGCTTAGGGATATATGATATATTATAGCCAAGGCCATGAAGCTATCTAAAAAGAAAATTACATTATTCTGAAGTTACGTTATCCAAACGTAATATGAGTAGCAAAGGCCGTTTCTGCAGAGAGTCCTTATAATCTGAACATATGCATAATGTGAATGAAATAAGCTTTATGTCTGCACATCTGCATAGATAGAGTTAGTAACAGAAAATTTATTGATTGTCACATCAAAACCATCTGGAATAGAAGATGGAAAATACTAAGTTCCAACATTCTCCCCCTTTTTGATGATGATAAACAATTAAAAGATACAATGTGATTTAATGTGATTATTACTCCCCCTGAATATATGCCTTAAGTTCTCCTACTTTGTCATCCACAAAAAGTGAAAAAACAAAATTAGCATGCTTTTATTTTAGTAGTCGGCTAATAACGAAATGGAGAGAAATGCGCATAAAAACCCAACATAAGAGAGTAACAACCAAAGAGATAATTAAAAAGAGATGGATCAAATTAAAACATAACAAACTATAGGACAACAAACAATGAAACAAACAACAAAATGAATGAAACAGAGACGAATTAAACATAACTAAACTTCCGATTACTGGGAGACCAGTACAATAAGCACCATAAGCAAAATGAAACCAGATTCATGCAAACTGACGACAAAGTAAAAAAAGGTCACGATGTCCAGAAAACCAAAAGAAAAACATCAAAAACAACCATGATTAACGCCCCCAAACTGAAACATGGAAAGAACTAACGACATCTGAAGTAGGGACGATCAAAGGGTCATGCAAGAGGCAAAGGGTGCATGGGGCTTAAGAACGGTACGACGAAGGTCCAGGGGAGGAAGGGCGGGGTCTAGTGCGGTGGGTTGGAATGACGTTCTGGGCTTCTAGGGCGGAGACTAGCTGGGACAGGTTAGTTTGAAGTTGGTCTAACACCTATGAATGATGCTTCAGGGTAGCTGATGTGTCCATATTTTACATCTTTTCATAGCATCATTTCATTGCATATCATGCCATTTTCGCACCCAAATCCCGTATTTTCCTACGAAATTGAAATTCTAACATTATATTCGAGTTTCGTAGTGTTTTATGGATTTTCAGGTATTTTGGAGCGATTTGGGACCCAATTTGGATATGGATACATCTGGCACGCCTATGAGCCCATTAGCGAAGCTCTATACGAGTTCGCCGAGTTTTGGGAGCCATGGGAGGAGTGGAGGAGACAGCTAGAAGAGAAGAGAAGCTGCAGGAGTTTCAGAAATAATCTTCCCAGGCGACTCAACCGTGCAGAGCAGCTGCTCGGTCGAGCAGAGGTAAGTTGAAGAAGGAGAACAGATATGCAGGCTACTCGGCCTGAGCACCCATGGTGCTCGATTGAGCAGCTCCAATCTTTCGCAGCTCAAGCAACGCCCTACTTGGCCCGAGCATATCTTTTGGCGATCGAGTCAGCTAGCTGCTCGACCAAGCAGAGCCGACTCGGGCCGAGCAGACATAGTGATTATTTTTGGAGGCCCGAGACTTACTGACGTGCTCGGTCGAGCAGTACATCTGTTTGACCCAAGCAGCTGACCAAGCAACATCCTGCTCGACCGAGTCACTGACTCGGTCGACGACGCTGAAGGCTATTTTTGGAAATTTTCTGCAACCGTCTGTTGCGTGCTTGGGGGATTGAAGAGTGGATCTGCTACTGCGTTTTTGGGGGTTGATTCATTTGTTAATTTTCGAATTACTTTTGGAGAGGATGAGAGATTAGGAAAACTTGTAAGATCTAGATTAAATTCTTTAACGATTATTGGATAATTTTTGGGAGTTCTATTGCTACTATTGCGTTTTGGAATCTTGGTTTATCTTTGGATCTATTGCTCGCTGTTTTTTCTTCGACTTTGGCACGTAAGCTCCTCAATCTTTATTTGATTAATTTCCTACGATGTCTTCTCTTGCAAAGATCGTATTTTTATTTGTTGAAATCACTATGAGTGAGTAGTTTCTTCTAGGGTTGATGGTTTAGCTCTAAGACCTTAGGAGGTAGATGTAGATCTGGATCTCTAGGTTGAAATAGGAATAATTTCGGTCGATCCTACCGGATTCCTAGGATAGCCCGCACTGAGATAATGCCCACGGTCTGTGGAATTGATGAGCTTAAGGAGTGTCCTAGGGATTTGAATAGGGAAATCGGGGGATCCAACAAAGGCTCGTGACCATGCCCTGCTCGTGCTTTGAGGGGATCCACCAACGAATTATATCGCTACATTGACGGCTACCGCCATTGCGTATATGAGAGCGATCGAAATACCTCGCAATTCTAACACACGAGTGTGGTATGAATTGCGAGATTAATCTCCTAAACCTAATGCAACGTAAGGAACCTATTCCAACATCGATCTCCGACAATCTTAGCGGTGATCCTTGATGCCCTAGCCTCTTTTATTATTGAATCAACAACAATATCACATTCAATCCTATTCAATCCGATCGAAATAATCTGAGAACCCAAATACATTGTCACCGTCCATATGGGATCCGACATCTTTTATACTATAATTTGACACCGTTCGCTTGCAGATAGAGCCCGAAATTGACACCGAGGGGCCATGCTATGCCTAGCGACCGTAACACTGCTAGGTGGAATTTAGGTGTAGGTTCTGGGTGTGTCAAGTTTTTGGCACCGTTGCCGGGGACGACAATAATGTTTCTCGGTTTATTTTTATTTTGAGAAGTTTCTGAGCAACTCTAATCATTCCTTATCTCTCCACCATTTTTATTATTTTATTTATTACCGTGCTACTAATGGTATTTGTCTGAGTTGTTTTGGAGCATGAACTCTCGCTTCGAGGCATTAAGTCAAGAATAATTGTTCGACCCTTAGATCGAGAAAACAGCAAGGGCTCTGAGGGCCTCAAGCAGAAATCAATCTCCCTCTGCTCAGACGACAGACAATACTACTACTCCTCCTCGCACCGGGTCCATTAGGGACCATATGAAGCTAACATTTGGAAATAACTCTTCTATCCTTAGACCGAAACTGGCAGCGGTGAGCTTCGAGATAAGACGAGGCTCATAAATTTAATGCAGCAGGATCCCTTCCATGGGCATCCTCACGAGAACCCCAATCACCACATCGACACTTTCCTGGCAAAGTGTGACACTTTCAAGGCGAAGGATGTGAGTGATGACGCCATCAAGCTGCGGCTTTTCCCATTCACCCTGAGGGATAAAGCATCATATTGGCTACGGGCCCATCTGCCCAACCATTTCACCACATGGGAGAAGCTGGCACTTGCCTTCGTGGATAAATTCTATCCACCCTTGAAGATGGTGCGGATCCGGGGGCCATTTCAAATTTTAAACAGCTCCCGCAAGAATCTCTTTATGAGGCTTGGGAGAGATTCAAGGACCTCCAACATCAATGCCCTCATCACGGAATCCAGCCTTGGGACTTGGTGCAGAGCTTCTATAATAGGCTGCAGCCCAGCACCAAAATGATAATTGATGCTGCTGCGCAAGGCGCCTTGCTTGACAAGTCTCCTGAAGAAGCCATAGACCTGCTAGAGCATTTGGCAGCTACTAATCAGCAGTGGAGTGAAGAACAGACCATCGTGACCCGGACCCCCCGAGGTCAAAGCTGCCAGCCATCTTGATTCTCACATCGAGACCTCGTGCAAACATGTGGCCAGAATTGAACAGCGCTTGGATTCCATCCCTGCATCCACCAACACCTCTGCTTATCATCATGCGGAGGATTATGTAGAGCAAGGTTACATTCCTAGTCAGGCACATTATGATGGTGCTAAACTATCTGAGTCTGTGCAGTACATCCAAGGAGAGGGACGAAATCAATGGCAACACCCGGCTGCTAGGAATCATCCGGGATTTTCTTATGGGAATTCCAGTGGAGGGCTGCAACCTCCACAATTGCAGAGACCGCCACACCCTCCTCAGCAAAAACAAGTGCAGCCACAGAATCATCAGCAAAGTGGGTTTAGGCCAACTGGGCCTTACCGACCACCGGGTTATCAGTTCAATCTCCCATCTCAGCAGGGCTACATACCAAATCAGCCCGATCCAATCTGGAGGCCATATTGGAAACTTTTACGAGTGGTTAGGTCTAGTTCAACCAGGACACCTCCGCCCAGTTCAAGAATATAAATACTTCACTAGGTGAACTGAGGGGCCAGATGTCCCAGCTTCTGAAGAACCAAGGGAGGTTGCCTTCGCAACCAGAGCCAAATCCGAGGGCCCAAGCGAATGATGTGGTTTCTGTCACTACACGTGGAGGACGGGTGACTGACCCCTTTATGATACCGGTTGTGAACAAGGAGAGAGTCATTACGGAAGAGGCAGTTATCGATGGTGATAAATAAGAGGTTATTGAAGAGCCTACAAAGAATGAGGAGAAGGCAGATCCACCATCCATCACACCTACAAAAACGTCGTCTCCTGATGATGCCACAAGGAACAAGGTAAGCCGACCTCCCCCGCCATATCCACAGAGATTGGCTTTGGCTAAGATGGAGAAGAAATACTCCAAATTCACGGAGCTGCTAAAGGGAATCCAACTAAACATTCCATTCATATATGCTATCACGGAGATCCCCATCTATGCCAAGTTCTTAAAGGACCTGATCACGGGGAAGAGGAAGCACGAAGAGATAAAGCTCATGGAGGACTCCACCTCCATTATAAAGAATCATCTCACCTGGAAGCTACCGGATCTGGGAAGCTTCACCGTTCCATGCTCTATCGGAGGGATGCCCATCAGCCGAGCTTTGATCGATCTTGGGCGAGCATCAGTTTGAAGGCGCTTTCTATATTTGAGAGATTGCATACCGGAAGTGAATTGGAGACGACGAATATGTCCATACATCTTACGGACCATTCGATCACATACCCGGTGGGCATAACCAGGGATATTATTCTCCAGATACCTCCTGGGTTGTGCTTTCATATTTACTTTGTTATTGTGAACATGCCTGAGGGAGGGAGCTCCCAGCTTATACTTGGCCGCCCCTTCATGGCGACGGCCGGCGTCTTGATTGATGTCTGAGAAGGGACTCTCTTATTGAACATGGGCAACATTGAAGCTGAATTCAGGCTACAGAAGCCAATGAGAGAGCACGTTTGTAAAGAATGAGCTAGCTACTTGGAGCTCCTGGAAGATGAAGCTGTAGGAGATTTTACTTCTGAGGGGGTTATGAAGGACCCAATAAGACCAGGAGTTGACGAGGACGACGACCCAACCTACCATAAAGCAGTCGCTACCTATATCCGAGTGTTAGATAAGGAGCTTTTGAATCATTCTATGCATCGTGAAGAACCGGAGGCCATGGGCTACGCAAGGGAGAAGCTTGAAATAGACGAATACCAAATACCGCCAGATAACGTCATTGGCAAGAATGACACGCGAATTCCACGCGCACCCAACGACTATTACTGAACCAAAGGGAGTCGAGCTCATGACTCAAAACGAGCGTTGCGCTTATTGGGAGGCAACATAATCTTTTGTATCTTGGATTCTCATTTTTTCGATTTTTTTAATTTTCACTTTACTTATTTGAGAAAACCAAACAAAAACATTATTTATTTCTTGTAAAAAACACAATATCACAAAAATTTGATGAGTTCTTCCTTTTTACAGGTTGAACATGAAGGGGCATTCAAATCGACAATTTAAACGGAAGAAAGCTGGAGAAGAGCAGCAGATTTGGAGAGATGACCAAAGAAAAAGAGCTGAAAAAGAGATACAGGTTGCTCGACCGAGCAGTCACTCTGCTCGGTCGAGCAGCGCAGGCTTGGGAAAGAAACTCAAAAACGTCGCTCTGTTTACACGGCCCGAGTAGCCTATGCTCGGCCCGAGCAGACACTCTGCTCGGTCGAGTAGCGCAGGCTCACCAAAATTTTAAAGAAACGACGTTTTGTCGACGCGGCCCGAGCATTTTCTGCTCGGTCCGAGTAGCGACCTGCTTGACGAGCAGACCACGCTCGATCTGAGCAGATGTGGGAATAATATAAACTTAATTTTGATTTCTGTTTGACTCGATCGAGCAGCTACGTTGCTCGACCGAATCATTTTATCCTACTTTGCAGGTCCCACTTCCAAACGAGTTGGGTTTTAAACCCAACATGTTTCATTTTTTAACCTTAAGCTCTGAAAAATTACCCTAATCTCTCACATTACTGCCCTAGCTACCTCCCAACACTACTCGATCTCCCCCATCGCCGCCTTCCACCGCCCGCGCCGCCGTACGTGCCATCCGATCTCTCCCTCTCTAGTCAGTCTCTCTGTATCTCTCTCTCTCTCTCTCTCTCTCTCTCTCTCTCTCTCTCTCTCTCTCTCCCTCCCTCCCTCCCTCCCTCCCCCCGTCTCACTCTTCTCTTCCCCCCTTTTCTCTATCTCTCCGCCTTTCCCCTCTCCATCCACCTTTATACCTTTCTGATCGACGACGACCACCGCCGGCGCCACCCATACCGGCAGCGCCGCCCACCTTGAAACCCCCCCGACTCCCCACATCCTCTTCTGACTTTCTCCCCTTCTCACCGTGCCTCACAAGCCCACCCCCAACCTCCACGTCGCTACTTCCCTAAGGCATTCCCGCTGCTCGATCGAGCACCCATGGTGATCGACCGAGCATCTCATCACCTCCCCACCTAGCTCGCCAAGCTGACCGAGCAGTACAGCTGCTCGGTCCGGATTCCCCCAATGAGCTAAACTGCTCGATCGAGCAGCACAGTTACTCGGCCCGAGCAGTTCCAAACTTAGCATCTCACAGCATTTTCACTGCTCGGCCGAGCAGGGCTTGTGCTCGGACGAGCAGGTTGACATATCCCTTATTATAATTTTCATAAACTGACGTCTTATTTGTTTCTATTTCAGGTTCGACTCGCCTACATCAGCGTACACATCCGGGACTAGCTTGGGGGAAACTTTCGCTGCGCTCGCTCAGTCGATACACTCTTTCCTCTTTTTACTTTTATACCGACACGATGGTTCACACTAGAGGATCCACCGCACCCCCGGTCGTGGGAAGAGGAAGGCCACTGCCGCCTCCTCTTCTCAACCTACACGTCGCACTCGTCATGACCCATCACCCTCCTCTGAAGAGGAGTACGTTGGCGATCCATCGTCCCCGTTCGACTCCTCTCCCACACGCACACCCACCACTTCTGCACCTATCCCCACCACTTCCGCACCTATACCCACCACTGCACCCACCGCCCCTCCATCATCACTCCAACACCCTACCCCCACCAGGGACGATCTGCCAGCACATCTACTAACCTACGACATCACTTTCCATGACGACGCACACCGTGAGCGCTTCGTCAGGCTCTCGCAGTGTCGTCTCGTCCCCACACTGTTCGTAGACGTCCCCGCCCTCCGATCCCTTGGACTTTTGCAGGGAGTCCATTGGCTCTACCGTACGATCGGCTTCAATCGTCTCCCAGTCGTCCACGCCCCCACGTACTCTCACCTTACCCTAGAGGCCTTGAGCTCCATCTCCCGCACCCCAGCAGATGATGGCATCACTTTCTGCCTTATAGATCACGACTTCAAGATCACACACACCATGATCCACGAGCACTTCTACCTCCCAGCCATCCCTGAGCCTCGAGATGCTTTCTCCCCAGACTACGATATTGGCACATTCCATGCTTCAGCTTTTTTGCATCGTATTTCAGGTCTGGAGCACTACCGCCCTAGCCGGTCGAAGGCATCATGCATCATGCATTCATGCCTTCGTTATGCACAGAGACACCTTGCCACCACCATCTTTAGCAGGCCAGAGGTCGGGACCATGTCCCTACCAGAGCTTACCTATCTTATGGGCATGACCCGACCGATGCGCTTCCACCCAGGCGGCTCCCATCACCCTTTCATGCTATCAGACGCAGCCCACTGGTTGTGTCATCGCCTTCTGCAGAACGCCACCACCCACTTCTTTACCGACATCTGCTATAGTGGATTCTTTATCATTTTTGCATGCATATTAGATATCCACCTCCCCGATGACCTAGTTTCCCCTGCTTTATTCTGTCCCTGCAGATTTATGCCTCCTCCATACTATAGTGTGCCAATCTGTCTGTTCGGGGTCCTGATCTTATATAGCTTGGGGGAGGACCCTCCATTCATCATTCTGTACATATGCATCATTCTTCTTCATCATTGCATCACATCATGTTTTATTACTTTTGCACAGTTTTTATTTTTATATTCCATGCCCACCCCACCCTATTTAACATCATCTCCCGCTTACTAGCGTTTTCTCAGCAGTGAGGACATGCTAGGTTTAACTTGGGGGATGAGTACTACCGCTTTATTTTATTTTCCTATTTACTTTTCCTCCTTTTTCGGCTTTTTATTTTACTTTCCCACTCATTTTCCACCCTTTTATATTTTTTCTCTTGCAGCACCATGTTTTTCTTTTTGCCATGCATGCATGTCTGTTTTTCATTCCTTTATTTTCTCCGCCCTTTTCCTTTTTATTCTAAGGATGTTCTGCATGATGATACTTCTCGTAGCCCTAGTAGTTACTCACGGTGCTTATTACTTGCTGACATGCTATTTAGGGTAGTTTAAGTTTTACTTTCTATATGCGTGCATATTCTTCTGCTGATCTATCTGAATTGATGCCTGATATGAATTGAAAATCAAATTCATGAAATAATATCTAGTATGTGCTTAGTTGGGTAATGCACCTAGGTTCACGCATCATTAGAACACTTGGAGCATCGGTTTTCTATCTTATTCACTTCTGTTGCATGCTTGATGTCATTGTGCTTATTACTGCATGCTTCTCAGTATCTGCCTCGATGAATGCCAATATCCACGCTAGTTATGAGTTTAGTTAGAGTGTTATCATTTCGAATCGTTGTGCACCTCTTACGAGTGAACCGAGTGATTCATTATTTTCTTTCTCCATACATCTTTATAATTCTCTACATATCAGTTGGTTTCACCCATACAGCTATCATTACCGCATTTCACTTCACAAACCTAAAAAGAAATATAAAGCTTCTAAATAAAATGAAATGAAAAAAAAAGAGAGTGAAAAAATGTGAAAAAAGTGAAAAAGAAAAGAAAAATAAAGAAAAGAGAGAAATCAAATCGTTTGTATCCCTTTATTAGAAGCTATCACATATACTGGGAATGATATCCTATTTCTAGATGCGACGCCTCGAGCTAAGCTTGGGGGTGAAGCAATTGATCATATGAGTGAGTATACCATTAGAGTGGGGATGGTGCACAATGGGGAAATTTGACAATGCTTGCACTTTACGAAATACTTTAGTTTTCAGAGATTTTTCGTGATTCGAAGTTGATTTTGAAAAGCATGATTCTTTCCATTCTCTATTGCATACTGGTGTGATTTCTATTTGCGTTATGTGTATCTATTGATTGAAAAGTGCATTGCCAATTCTTTTTATACTAGACTATGTGGACTGCATGAGATTGATATGAGTTGATGGCATCATTTTAGTAAGACCCATCCTGGGTGAAGATGGCCATTCTATGATGACCTATACAGGAGGATCAGCCCAAGATGACCTATGCTGGATAACCAGTCCAGGATGACTAAGCAGAATGACTTATCCATGATGGTAGACATTGCCTAAGATCATCCAAACGGCTTGGAAGAGGGGTATCGATAAACCAAACCCAACCAAGAAAATTTTTTAGTTCATTTGGTTCTTATTGAGTTAACACATGCTTGATGATCTGACATATTTTCGATAAGTGCACCCTAAGAGGGCATTTAATCGGCCATATTTTCCACTTTACTAAAGTGTGCATGCCCACAAGTTAGCTCAGGATACCTTGTGATCCAATCGGCTATACAATCGGGGGCCACGTCGGTTGACCTTGCTAAGCGCTTGAGGATAACTCGCATTACCCTTACGAGGGACATGGCTATACGATCGGGGGCCACTATCTCACGGGTCAAGTAAGCTATATGATCAGGGAAGAACTATTCATACTCTCACTCCTCTCGCCGTAAAATGAATAAGTCCACCGTAAGGCGAGGTGCCACTCCCCCGGGGGCCGTCCTTCTCCTTGTCGGACGTAAGTCAAAGGGTCACTTCCTTCGCTTACCAAACCACTTATATCCTGACTATAATCCGAGGGTCTATTCCCCTCATGAGCCAACCCAACTATACAACCGGAGTTATTTCTTCCGCATGCTTATCACATCACCCGACCTTAACCTTTGCAGTGATTGAGCTTGAGTGATGGAGGCCATTGTTACATCACATATGGATGCCCTTGTAAAGGCCATTGCCATGCTGGCCCATGGCCCATAGTGTAGGATCGACTGTACACACAAATACACTTGAAGGGGGGGTTGAATAGTGTATTATAAAAACTTGTTGCAAATAAAACGTTACTAAAATTTGCAAAGATGGAACAGAAATTAAATGACAAGTATTGAAAATAAACCAATCACAAACACAAAGATGTATCCTGAATCAGATCCTTTTGATCCTACTCCAGTCCTCTACTCCCCATAGAGATTTTCAATCCACTATAATCACTTGCCCTGCAAGCACGAACTTACAAAAATGTTGACACTCCTCGTGTCCCAAACTTTGTACAATCTCTACAACTAGAGATTCAAACTTTGTAGAAGAAACAATGAAATAGAAAAACACATATAGCCTTGCTATGAATATCAAGAATGAATTCAAAGGATGGTGTTTAAAAAGAGAAAGTTCAATGTTTCAAGATATGTAAAGGTGAAACACAATTGAAGTTCATCCGTTCTTAAACGAAGAGAGAAATCTAATGATTTCTTCTTACAAATAAGAACATGAACAACATTCCCAAAAGTGTCGAAATCCAAGTTCTTCCGTTCTTAAACAAGAGAGAAATCTAATGATTTCTTTTTGCAAATAAGAAAAGAACAACTAATGGCCAGAATGCTGAGTTTTAACAATTCAACCAAAGAGAGAAACGTTGAAGAGAAAGTGTGTGAAGAAAGAGACGGTGTACCCCACTATTTATAGGATTTAGAAACGGTTCTGAACGGTTCTGAGGGAAGTTACAAACGGTTAGCAACTGTCCAAAAATTTTCGGAATCAAATGGTCAAAACAACGGTTTAGCAGGCTACGAAAATTCGTAGTGACAAATTTTAAAACAGTCATAAACGGTCCGTTGAAGGTGGTGATATGGATCAGTCAACGGATAGATCCTTGTCAGAAATTTTCAGGTCAAAAGTTGAAGAAAATATTTTTAGCAGACTACGAAAAATCCTAGCCGACTAAGTATGAAAAATGGGAATTTTGACTTAGGATCAAATGGGTTGGAAGAAAATGTAATTTGGAGCTTAGGGATATATGATATGTTATAGCCAAGGCCCTGAAGCTATCTAAAAAGAAAATTATGTTATTCTGAAGATACGCTATCCAAACGTAATATGAGTAGCAAAGGTCTTTTCTGCAGAGAGTCCTTGTAATCTGAACATATGCATAATGTGAATGAATTAAACTTTATGTCTACACATCTGCATAGATAGAGTTAGTAACTAAAAATATATTGATTGTCACATCAAAACCATATGGAATAGAAGATGGAAAATACCAAGTTCTAACATTCTTCCCCCTTTTGCTGATGACAAACAATTAAAAGATACACTGTGATTTAATGTGATTATTACTCCCCCTGAATATATGCCTTAAGTTCTCCCCCTTTGTCATCCACAAAAATTGGAAAATCAAAATTAGCAGGCTTTGATTTTTAGAAGTCAGCTAATAACGAAATGGAGAGAAATGCACATAAAAACCCAACATAAGAGAGTAACAACCAAAGAGATAATTAAAAAGAGATGGATCAACTTAAAACATAACAAACTATAGGACAACAAACAACGAAACAAACAACAAAATGAACGAAACAGAGACGAATTAAACATAACTAAACTTCCGATTACAGAGAGACCAGTACAACAAGTACCATAAGCAAATTGATACCAGATTCATGCAAACTGACGACAAAGTAAATAAAAAGGTCACGATGTCCAGAAAACCAAAAGAAAAACTTCAAAAACAACCATGATAAACACCCCCAAACTGAAACAATGAAAGAACTAACGGCATTTGAAGTAGGGACAATCAAAGGGTCATGCACTAGGCAAAGGGAGCATGGGGCTTAAGAACGGTATGACGAAGGTCCTGGGGAGGAAGGGCGGGGTCTAGTGCGACGGGTTAGAATGATGTTCTGGGCTTCTAGGGCAGAGACTAGCTGGGACATGTTAGTTTGAATTTGGTCAACACCTCTGAATGATGCTTCAGAGTAGGTGATGTGTCCATATTTTACATCTTTTCATAGCATCATTTCATTGCATATCATGCCATTTTCGCACCCAAATCTCGTATTGTCCTACGATATTGAAATTCTAACGTTATATTCGAGTTTCGTAGTGTTTTGTGGATTTTCAGGGATTTTGGAGTGATTTGGGACCCAATTTGGATATGGACACATCTGGCACTCCTATGAGCCCGCTGGCGAAGCTTTACAGGAGTTCGCCAAGTTTTGGGAGCCATGGGAGGAGTGGAAGAGTGAGCTAGAAGAGAAAAGAAGCTGCCGGAGCTTCAGAAATAATCTTCCCAGGCGACTCGATCGAGCAGAGCAGCTGCTCGGTCGAGCAGAGGCAAGTTGAAGAAGGAGAACAGATACGCATGCTGTTCGGCCCCGAGCACCCATGGTGTTCGGTCGAGCAGCTCCAATCTTTCGTAGCTCAAACAACGCGCGATTCGGCCTGAGTATATCTTTTGGCGACCGAGTCAGCTAGCTGCTCGACCGAGCAGAGTCGACTCGGACCAAGCAGACAGAGTGATGATTTTTGGAGGGTCGAGACTTACTGACATGCTCGATCGAGCAGTACATCTGCTCGACCCGAGCAGCCGACCGAGCAACATCCTGCTCGACCGAGTCATTGACTCGGTCGACGACGCTGAAGGCTATTTTTGGAAATTTTCTGTGGCCGTCTGTTGCGCGCGTGGGGGAGTGAAGAGTGGATCTGCTGCTGCGTTTTTGGGGGTCGATTCATTTGTTAATTATTGGGAGTCTATTGCTACTATTGCATTTTGGAATCTTGGTTTTTTTCTCGCTGTTTTTTCTTCGACTTTGGCACGTAAGCTCCTCAATCTTTACTTGATTAATTTCCTACGATATCTTCTCTTACAAAGATCGTATTTTTATTTTTTGAAATTGCTATGAGTGAGTAGTTTCTTCTAGGGTTGATGGGTTAGCCCTAAGACTTTAGGAGGGAGATGCAAATCTGGATCTCTAGGTTGAATTAGGAATAAAGGGGAGTATTTCGGTCGATCCTACCGGATAACTAGGATAGCCCGCAATGAGATCATGTCCACGGTCTGTGGAATTGATGAGCTTAAGGAGTGTCCTAGGAATTTGAATAGGGAAATCGGGGGATCCAACCAAGTCTCGTGACCATGCCCGGCTCATTCTTTAAGGGGATCCACCTATGAAATATACCGCTACATTGACGGCTACCGCCATTGCGTCTATGAGAGCCACCGAAATTCCTCGCAATTCTAACCCACGAGAGTGGTATGAATTGCGAGATTAATCCCCTAAACCTAATGCAACGTAAGGAACCTATTCCAACATCGATCTCCGACAATCTTAGCGGTGATCCCTGATGCCCTAGCCTCTTTTATTATTGAATCAACAACAATATCACAATCAATCCTCTCAACCCGACAGCTATCTCACATTAAGATATAGACATAATCTAAGAACTCAAATACATTGTCACCGTCAATGTGGGATCCGACATCTTTTATACTATAATGTGACACCGTCCGCTTGCGGATAGAGCCCGAAATTGACACATATGGGCCATACTACGCCTAGCGACCGTGACACCGCTAGGTGGAATTTAGGTGTAGGTTCTAGGTGCCTCAGTAGCATCGTATGAACTGAATTGCACTTGAATCACTGCAAAGCCTTCAGCGACAGTTTCGATGAGGTGACGAAGAAGGACATCGTTTGTTTCGTGAGAGGGTGAGATGCCATCTTTCGAAAAAAGGAGATTCTTGCTTTACTTGGAACAAGAGGTGCCTGGAACGGCTGTCGGTGTTGGAGATACCCGTTGATGAGGCTGTGGGGTCTGAGTGTGAGTCCCTTCGGACTCATCGTCATCATCGGTGCCATCGTCCTCGGACTCGGAAGGAGAAGAGGCAAGATCCGGGAGGCGCATGCCATAGATGGTGAATTCATCGATATGGATATCACTATGAACAAGATACTCACCATCAGTAGGGACAATGAACGTGCGAAGGATAAGGGTAATAAGGCATGGCAGATAAAAGTGGGAGGTAATCCATTTTGCAAGGGTGAAGTACAAGAGATGTCCCCAATGGATCGGAAATCCACCCAAAATGGCATAGAGGCAGTGCTCGAGGGATGAACTAAGGTAGTTAAGGGATCCAGACTTCGGCATTAGGTTGTGGATTATGATTTTGTGGAGAAGCCGGGCCTCGGGATGAAGTTTAGTGGCTAACATGTGAGGGAAAAATTTTGGGGCCAATTTCGCAAGGATAATAGGGTCGTTCATGGGAAAGGAGAGATGGCCATGAAAATCGGGGGGCTGGTTGATAATCGTGGCAATAGTCTTGCCAGACACCGTGAAGGAGACGCCACGAACCATTGTTGTGAAGTGCTTCTGACCGCGGTAAACTGAGGGTTCAAGGTTGGCATAGAACTCTTTGACAAGGGATGGATAATATGGGACCTTGTTAGCCAGAGACCAGATTTGGTGTAGACTGACAACTTCGAGGATATCTTTGACGTTGATCATAGCGAGAGTCCCATAGTCGAGGAATCGCTCGGGGTTGAAAGTGAGTGGCTTCGAAAGAGAGATAACGATCCTTGGCGACGGTGGAACGGAAACGAGAAGATGGATTGGTTTCGACCATGGTGAGGAGAGGAACGAAATGAAGAACAAAATGAAGGAGGAAGATAAATAGGGGATAGAAAAAAATATAGAATTCGAAGGAAATACATAGAAAGAGGAGAAGAACACAGATACCGAACGGTTGCCATGATCAGTTGGAAGTGGAGGAAGTTGCTAAAACTGAATGTGACACAAAAACTAAACAAATAGCCGTTTTAAATAACCCTAAAAACAAATAATTAAAAAGAGATGAAGTTAAAACAAAAAGACAAAAAATAAAGAGGTTAGGTGAAAGGTGGCATGCAAAGTGTTGAACGGGTTATGTGAGTCCCAAGGACATTGAATATAGGAGGGGAAAAAAATCAATGCCGAATTTAATAAAGAGGACGGGTTAGTGGATGGAAGCAAATGGGAAATAGCTATGTGGCAAATTGAAATCATGATTCCAACGTAAGACAAAGAGAAATAATGCCATTTCACTTTCCAAGGGAGAAGAAGTTACTTCAACTTGAAGAGAGAATGACTGTTGGTGAGGAAAAATGAAGATTGACCAATGAAAACAAGCCAAATGCAAAGAAAATGACGTTTGATGGTTAATCCCAAATCTCAAGGAAGAGAAAATGGAGTTTGACCAATTTCCAAGACAATTAGCCGTATTCAAGGATAGGTACGGATTAAAAGATAGCGGGTAAGTGTTTTTATAAAAATTTTATTATAAAAATATTTCCAAACCCGCATGTTTAAATGGTATGAGGCAAAAATGATAACACATGGGTTAAAACATTAAATGACTAAAAGATAGCCACCAAAAGTAGAAGACAGAAGCGATTTACAAATTAGTCGGCTTCAAAAATTTGTAGTCGGCTAAAAAATAAATAATGATGAAAAAATTATAGAATTTTTTTAAAAATAATCAGAACAAATTAACATACTTATATATCAAATTCAGATTCACTGATAATGCCCAAATTTCTTCTTAGCTTAATGAAAGATTCCTCTTTCAAAGGTTTAGTCAAAATATCGGCAATTTGATGTTCAGTGGAAATAAATTTTAATATGATATCACCTTTTTGAAAATGATCATCCAAAAAATGATGACATATGTCAATATGTTTAGTTCTTGAGTGGTGAACATGATTTTTAGATAAATTAATTGCACTAGTGTTGTCACACATAATAGGACATGTAGAACACTGAATGCCATAATCTGATATTGTTTGTTTTATCCATAAAATTTGAGCACATGCTAAACCAGCGGTAATATATTCTGCCTCTATGGTAGATAATGAAACAGAGTTCTACTTTTTGCTAAACCAAGAGACTAAGACATGTCCAAGAAAATAACATGTCCCACTAGTACTCTTTCGGTCTGATTTACAACTAGCAAAATCTGAGTCATTATATGATAATAAATCATATGTGCTAGTTTTAGGATAGAATAAACCATAATCTGATGTATGTTTAATATATCTAATAATTCTTTTCACTGCAGTTAAATGTGACAGTTTTGGCTTAGACTGAAAACGAGCACATAAACATACTAAAAACATAATATCGGGTCTACTTGCTGTAAGATAAAGTAGAGAACCAATCATACCTCTTTAGAGACGTTGGTCAACATCCTTACCATTTAAATAATTATCAAGAGATGTTGATGTGCTTATATGAGTATGCTTATCTAAAGAATGTTCAAGTCCAAAGCGTTTGATGAGTTCTTTTGAATACTTGCTTTGGTGGATGTATATACCTTCATTCATTTGCTTGATTTGAAGACCAAGGAAGTAGGTGAGTTTACCCATATGACTCATTTCAAATTCTTTCTACATAATGTTAGAAAAATCTTGGCAAAGAGATTCATTAGTTGAGCCAAATATAATATCATCCACATATATTTGAATAATAATTATATCTGAACCTATATTTTGAATAAATAAAGTAGAATCAATTTTACCAATAGAATAACCAAAATTTAAGAGATAACTTTTAAGTCTTTCATACCAACCACGAGGTGCTTGTTTAAGACCATATAAAGCTTTTCTTAACTTGAAAACATGATTATCTAATTTTTCATGATGGAAACCAGGAGGTTGTTCAACTTAGACTTCTTCTTTAAGAAATCCGTTGAGAAAAGCACTCTTGACATCCATCTGAAATAATTTAGAATTTCTAAAACATGCATAAGATAATAACATTCTTATAGATTCAAGGCGAGCAACTGGTGCATATGTTTCTTCATAATCAATACCTTCTTCTTGATTATAACCTTGTGCAACCAATCTTGCCTTGTTTCTTATTAACTGTCTAGATTCATCTAATTTATTTTTGAATACCCACTTGGTACCAATAACTGGATGATCTGATGGACGAGGAACTAATTCCCAAACATCATTCATTTGGAATTGGTTGAGTTCTTCCTGCATAGCCATGATCCAGGAACTGTCATTACAAGCATCATTAATGTTCTTTGGTTCAATAGATGATAGAAATGCATAATGTGCCATCTGTTCTATCTGTCGGTGAGTTTTCACTCCATCTGTGATGTCTCCAATGATTAAATCTGATGGCTGATTTGGAACTTGTGCAAATGCTTTTGGAAGATCTGAAACAGACTCAACAGAAGGGTTAGTAGCACCATCATCATTAAGTTTAGTATTATCAAAAGATTTAATGACAGGTAATAAATTTTCTTCATCATCAATGATTGGAGAATTAGATGAGGGGGTCTCATCAAAAGTGACATGTAATGATTCTTCAACTACTGAAGTTCTTTTATTGAAGACTCTGTAGGCTTTACTACATGTTGAGTATCCAACAAAAAATTCCTTCATCGGATTTAGAATCAAATTTGTTAAGTGCATCTGTATTGTTAAGAATGAAACATTTACATACAAACACTTTAAATTAAGATACTCGGGGAATACGATCGAAGAATAATTCAAAACAAGTTTTGTTTAAAAATGATCTTATATGAACTTTGTTCATGACGTAACAAGCAGTTGCAACAGCTTCTGCCCAAAAATATTTTGGTAAGTTACTATCACAAAGCATTGTTCTGGCACATTCTTGAAGAGTTTTATTTTTCCTTTCTACAACACCATTTTGTGGTGCAGCATGTGGAAAAGAAAAATTGTGAGTAATACCATTTTCATTACAAAACTTGGTAAAAGATTCATTCTCAAATTCTCCCCCATAATCACTACGAATAGTAACAATGTTTGAGGATTGATCTTTTGAATCTTTTTACAAAAGATGGAAAATTCTTCGAAAGCATCATTCTTATTATGTAAGAATAAAACCATAGTGTATCGTGAATAATCATCAACAATAACAAATGCATATCTACTTTTATTCAAAGAAGCTACTCTAAAGGACCAAATAAATCCAAGTGTAAGAGTTCTAAATGTCTCTTTGTTGAGATGATGTCCTTTGATTTAAAAGAAGATTTGTGTATTTTTCCTTGTTGACAAGCATCACAAAAATGTTTGTGTTTGAATGAAATATTTGGCATTCCAATAACTAACTTGTGTTTTGAAATATGTGTGCAAGATTTTTGACATTAGTGTGTCCAAAAAGTTTATGCCATAAAAGCGTATCGTCTGATGAAATCATCAAACAATGATTGTGAGTGGCAACTGACATGCATAAGATATAAATATTATTCTTACGCTTGCCATGGAATAAAATAGAAGACATATCAGAATTATAAATGATGCACTCATGTTGTTCAAAAATGATTTCGAAATCTTTATCACATAATTGACTAATGGAAAGAAAATTATGTTTCAAACCATCAACCAGGAGTACGTTATCAATGATAGGCTGATCGGAGTTTTCTACAGTTCCCATGCCTATAATTCTTCCTTTGTTGTTATCACCAAAGGTAACTGAGCCTCCATCTTTATATTGAATGGTTGAAAGTAGGTTGATGTTTCCAGTCATATGTTTTGAACATCCACTATCTAAGATCCATCTTTCTTTTCTTGGTAGCTGAAAAAATAAAACATGAAATATTGGTACCCTTTTTCTTTATGGTCCTTTGGATTAGATCTTAGTAAGCCAAACCCAAGTAGAATTTGGCTTTCTTAAATAATTAACAGAATGAACAATAGATTGCATATAATTAGAAATGTATGCTTTTCTATTATCTAAACATATATCCTTAGGAACCCATATACTAATTGTATTAGGTTTCTTAGGAGATGCATTTGAAATGTTTGAAACATTTCTTTGTGAAGAAGATGTAGAAATGTTTACAATCTTCGTGTAGATGAATGCATGATTCTTCTTTTGTGGTTTTACAAAAGTTGTCTTTCCTACAAATGAAGATGGGTTAGAAGGCTTGGATATATTCTTTTTAGAATATCCCAATCCTTGCCTATGATTTGCTGGAAATTGGATTTGAAGCAAATCATCGAGAATAGTATTTCATTTGTTAAACTTATTAACATTAGAAGACATCTCATCGTACTTCATCTTTAGTGATGAAATACTATTATCCATATTGGATATTTGTGCATGCAATTCTTGATTCTTAGTTTTGAAAAGTTCATTCTCTTTGCTAAGATTCAAGATATGAGAAGATGTATTCTCAGTGTGTATTGCATCAAATAAAGTGCATTTTGATGTTAATTCTTGATGTTCAAGAATGAGATCATCATTGCTTTGTTTCAAAGACTTGTGTTGTGCATTTAGTCATTTGAAACGAACAAAGAGATCATTGAATGCATCAAGTAATTCTTCATTGTCAATTGTACTTACATCGATTTCATCATTTTGTGCCATAAATCACATGTTAGCATTCTCTTCATCGTTGTCTTCTTCATCTGAAGAATCCCATATTGCTGCGAATGCTTTCTTCATTCTATCAAACTTCCTTTCCTTCTTGGAATGATCATTGTTGTAGTTGTTGGAAGTTTTGTACTTTGCTTTGAGGAGTGGACAATCCTTCTTTATATGTCCAGGCCTATTACAATAAAAACAAAGAGAAGAATCAGAATTTTTAGATTTGAAATTATTATACTTACCTTTTCTTACGAACTTCTTAAAGTTCCTTGTGAGAAAAGCTACATCTTCATCATCCATTTCTGAATCTTCATCATCTGATGAAGCTTTGAAAGCAAGTACTTTCTTCTTCTGGTGGGTTTCTTCTTTCTCATCTTCTAATTGAACTTCAAAAGCCATTAGATTACCAACAAGACTTTCAACAGATAAAGTTGAGAGATCGTTGGCTTCTTCAATTGCGATGATCTTTGGACGTCATTCTGGAGTTAAAGTTTTAAGAATCTTGCGAACCTGTTCATGTGAATTGTAAGTTTTTCCAAGATTATTTAAAGAATTTATAATATTAGTAAACATGGTGTTCATTTCTCCAATAGTCTCTTTGTCCTTCATCTTGAACAACTCGAATTTGTGAACCAAAACAGAAATTTTAGTTTCCTTCACTTTATTGGTTCCTTCATGAGTTACCTCGAGTATGTGCCAAATATCTTTAGCAGTTTTGGCCTGAGATACTCGATTAAACTCATTCTTATCCATGGCACAGAATAGAGAATTCATAGCCTTTAAGCTGTTGGTTGCTGCAGTTCGGTCGTTGGCAGTCCAATCGGAGAAGGGAGTTATTGTCTTCTGATATCCTGTCACTATGATGTTCTATAACACATAATCCATACTTTGGAGATGAATCTCCATTCTAACCTTCCAGTATGAATAATTGGAACCATCAAATATAGGAGGACGAACTTGAGAGTTGCCTTCTGGATATTGAGATGAGTAGTTGTGTGGAACTACTGTCATGTTCTGTTCTGCCATCTTAATCCTGCTCTGATACCAAATGTAGGATCGCATGTACACACAAATACACTAGAAGGGGGTTGAATATTGTACTATAAAAACTTGTTGCAAATAAAACGTTACTAGAATTTGCAAAAATCGCAAACACAAAGATGTATCCTGATTTGGATCCTTTTGATCCTACTCCAGTCCTCTACTCCTTGCAGATATTTTAAATCCACTATAATCACGTGCCCCGCAAGCACAAACTTACAAAAATGATGACACTCCTCGTGTCCCAAACTTTGTACAATCTCTACAACTAGAGATTCAAACTTTGTAGAAGAAATAATGAAATAGAAAAACACCTATAGCCTTGGTATGAATATCAAGAATGAATTCAAAGGATGGTGTTTAAAAAGAGACACGTCAATGCTTCAAGATATGTAATGGTGAAACATAATTGAAGTTCTTCCGTTCTTAAACGAAGAGAGAAATCTAATGATTTCTTCTTACAAATAAGAACTTGAACAACTTTTCCAAAAGTGTTGAAATCCATGTTTTTACGTTCTTAAATGAAGAGAGAAATCTAATGATTTTTTCTTGCAAATAAGAAAAGAACAACTAATGGCCAGAATGCTGAGTTTTAACAATTCAACCAAAGAGAGAAACGTTGAAGGGAAAGTGTGTGAAGAAAGAGAGGGTGTACCCCTCTATTTATAGGATTTAGAAACGGTTCTGAACGGATCTGAACGGGTTTTGAGGGAAGTTACAAACGGCTAGAAACTGTCCAAAAAATTTCGGACTCAAACGGTCAAAACAGCGGTTTAGCAAGCTACGAAAATTTGTAGTTGACTAATTTTAAAGCAGTCATAAACGGTCAGTTTGAAGGTGGTGACGTGGATCAGTCAACGGATAGATCCTTGTCAAAAAATTTCAGGTCAAAATTTGAAGAAAATATTTTTAGCAGGCGATGAAAAATCTTTGCCGACTAAATATGAAAAATGGAAATTTTGACTTAGGATCAAATGGGTTGGACGAAAATGTAATTTGGTGCTTAGAGATATATGATATGTTACAGCCAAGGCCCTAAAGCTATATAAAAAGAAAATTACATTATTCTGAAGATACGTTATCCAAACGTAATATGAGTAGCAAAGGCTGTTTTTGCAGAGAGTACTTGTAATCTGAACATATTCATAACATGAATAAAATAAGCTTTATATCTACACATCTGCATAGATAGAGTTAGTAACAGAAAATATATTGATTGTCACATCAAAACCATATGGAATAGAAGATGGAAAATACCAAGTTCCAACACATAGCTCCAGGGTTGAATGAGTCAACCCATACCTCCCTCACAAAGAGCCATCAATGATAGGTGGTTACACTCCATCATTGTCCCCTTAAATAGCCACTAATTAAGCAATTAAGCCCTACATTAGTGGTGGTGGTGGTTAATCCAAGAGTGCCACTTTATTAGCTGGAAGTTACAAGCTACCAAGGGGATAAATACTCCAGAGGACAATGGAGAAAAGGATGCCAGATCCTACATTACGGTATCACAATACTCTATACTTTCCATGTTATACTTCCTCCATAACTCGACGTGATGGTGATCGGACGATCTCCCTATAGGTCAGACCTAGCCACCCAGTGCCCCTTTTAAGTCATCCACTGACTTAAGCATCGAAGGAGATTTGGTCGGTCCCCAGCCCCGACCCCCAGACCATCTTCTTATGTTGCAGATTAATGGATATAGCACGAAGCTAGGTCGGCCTTCAAGCAAATAGCTCATTCATAGCTCTCCACGACCTGGGATCTCCTCTCCGCGGGTCATACTTCTTACCCGATGGAGAGTCCTCTCCTCGAACGCATCCACGTCGGCCTATTGGATCTGGATCTAAGCCTAGAGGGGGCTGAATGGCTAATAAAAATTGTCGTGATCACACAGGCAATAATCAGTCCAATCAATCAGACACAGAGCAAATAAAAAGCAATCACAGAGTGCATGAGCAATGTACTTAAGTTCGGTCGTCCCAATGACATACTCCAGTCCCAAAGCAATTACAAGCATTAATAATGTCAATGGTACAACTATAAAGAGCTACGAGCACCCACTCTATGCTCACCAAGTTCGTACCGCACTCACCAAAGTACCAAACACTTACTAATCTAGTAAAAGCTCTCTCTTGACTAGCACCAACTAGTCAAGAACCCAAAACCCCTAAAAAGAATGTTTTAGTAACCTACAAAGATCAATATGCCAATACAGGAATGTAAAATAATAAAGAGTTTAGAAAAGCTCAATTCATGTCTATGTTATCGTCTCTGTCGTCCAGCGCAGATCAAATCTAATCTGACAAGATGTGGTCGTCTATCTCACATCCCTCCCACCAGCTTCTCAAGTCACGGCCTCTGATGGGTTGAAGCTTTGGAAGATGGTCGACAATGATGTTGTCTCAACACATCAATAGGTCGTCAATGAAGCTTTGTGCAGCAACAAGCAATGAGTCGGCTTGGAAGATGATGCATGTGGAAGCTCGGTCTGTAATCAAGATGGCACGACATCAAGGGGTCTGTAATGCCTTGTAGTCGGCTCTGCAGTAGGTCAACAATACCTCCAAGTGCATAGGCAAGCAGGTCAACAGCTTAGTGTGGTAGCTCCTCGCTTCGATCGACAGCCTCAATAGGTGCACCAGCTAGATGGGTCGGTAGCTATGTTGGCACGGGCTGCAGTATCTTGGCATTGGATCGACAACAAGGAGGGTTCAGCAGCAAGACAGGTGGGAAACCCCTTGGTGCGGCTCCAGGCAACGGGTCGGCAAGCTTGCTTGGTGCACAGAGCAGCTTAGTCAGATGGCTTGTTGGTGCGGCTGCTCCATGGGTCGGCAATGAAGGATGCGATAGTCAACACGGTCAGCACATGCACTTGGCACTAGAGGATGTCGGTCGACAATCCACTTGGTTGATTGCTTGGATGTGTCATCAAGGATGTTGAAGCTTGGCTTGATGGCACGAGTCGACGTGCAACAAGGTAGTTTCTCCAAGTTGTCGGCAA
Organism: Scilla litardierei; assembly: GCA_030789695.1. Lineage (NCBI taxonomy): Eukaryota > Viridiplantae > Streptophyta > Magnoliopsida > Asparagales > Asparagaceae > Scilla > Scilla litardierei. The sequence continues at coordinate 134,101,176 of CM061138.1, read as the reverse complement.
GCAGTATATGTGTGAGCAAGCCTCTCTTATCTGTTGGCGAGGCTCCTTGTTGAGTTTCCTCATTCACAATTGCAAGTCATTGGATCTCCAAGGATTGTTCAAGAAGTTGGGAAGTTTGAATGGCCTTGTAAATGTTTGGGAGATGAGATCTTGGGCTTGATGCTTGCAACAATGGAAGGAGAGGCTTGCTTTGATTGGTTGCGGCTTAGAGGATGCTAGATGATGCTTGCAGCAACTAGGATTTTTGGCATTTGTAACTTGCGGCTAGGGCTTCAAGACCATATGGATGATTTCGGCAATGAGAGGGTATTAAAGATTTGGGAATTTCTTTTTGTTGGCCGCATGCCTCTCTTCTCTTTTGGAGAGGGTTTCTATAGGAGAGGCTGAAGATCAATTTGGCTATAGATGAATCCCTCAATTATATTGGATTTGAAGTAATTGTAGGAATAAAGATTTGAAGTTTGAATGCAAATCTATTTGCAATTGAATTGGATTTAAAGTAATCACAAAGTGATTTGATTCAAACACAATTAGATTTGAATTGATCAATATGGATTTGAATTGGATTTGAACCTTATCTCTCAATCTTTGCCCAAGTCTTCATATGTGTAGCAATTTTCTACATCGCTTTGACTAATTCTCCAATTGAATATTTACGTGCTTGTCACTCCTGAAAAACATGTAGCACACACATTAGAATGTTCACACATGTTTGTTATCAATAAACATGAAGTCATCGATAGTTTTATCCAACGACACATTGTATCCAACACGGCCCACCTTTACTGGATGGCGGATCCATCTGTCAACAATTAATCAACCAATTGGGCTTGCTAGTCGACTAATGAAGCTACAGTTGGCTGCGTTGATCTTCATAAGCTAAACCGTTAAATAGATATTGGAAGGAGTATTTAAGTAAACTCTATTCATAGAAATTCTCTCTATAAATTAAAATATTTATCATTTATTTTTACAAGAAAAGCGAGAAAAATTAAAAAAATTCCTATCTTGCCTGTGTTTTGATTTCCTATCTACTTTGGACCAAAAGAACTTATTCTATTCATAAAAGATTATATCCTATAAAACAGAAATACATCTTCTTAGCCACCATTGTATCCACATAAATAATTCTTTAAAGCTCTATGATTTTTGTAACCTTTCTCTTACAAAGGTTTACATCGGGTGCTGAGGTAATGTTGATCTCGGTATGAAAGGTTTTCAATCTTAGTGTGTTGAGAATGGTGTTTACAATTAACAAGGATGTTTACCAACTTGTAACATGTTTCTCTTGCGTGTTTGCAAGAAGTGATAGTGAAAATCTCCAGCGGAGGGCTTGTGGACTGGTGTATGTCAGTGAGATCGCACCCGAATACATCTTGGTGTATGTGATTGGATACATCTTGGTGTTTGTGAATGGATATTCTGTGGATTGGTTGTATTTATATTTCTATATCGTGATAACTGTTATTATTATTCAGTTGCAAATTATATTGAGTTTATGTGGTTGTTGAAAGATTCTATTTGAAAAATCTTTTTGAGATCTTTATTGTTGTAGTTTAAAAACACTTTTTGCACTAACTCTAGTGTTTACTTGACCATTAACAGGATCGAACACTTTTTCTGCTTGCATTCGCAACTCTTAGCGAGGAGCTTTTCTCTTTCAAACAAGTTAATCATAACCCATTACGATCACTTTTGTATATATGATGGCCCTAACTTGTTATACTATATTTTGTTAGTAAGATTTTTGAAGCGTTTTTATTCTCATTATTTTAAATAAATTATTAGAATTTCTCTCATGAATTTGATGCGGTTACGACAATTTTAACTTTATTTTTAAAAAGATGAATTAATAATTATGCTTATTGAAATTTAAAAGATTATGAAAATATACAAAATAAATAAATAGGTAATAAAAGAACTAAACAAATAAATTAAAAATATTATCTAATTAGCTAGAATTAAAAATCCCAGTAGGATTCCTAATTCTAAACCTAATCTAAACCATAAAACACATATTCCTAACGAGGACTCTAATCCTCTCCTTACCCTAGCCCCCCCTCTCTCTCTCTAATCTTCGGATTTTTCAAGAGGAGGAGGAGGAGACAAGGAAGAGGAGATGTATCACAACGAAATCCACGTAGATTCCCAATGTTTCTTCTTTAAATTTTCACATTTTCAGGTTTAAAAATTGATAGAAACTCTACAAAGATTTTGTTTTTCCAATTAGAGAAAAATTTTAATCAACTCGATTTGATCAAAGAACTATTTGTTAGGATTCCATCGACCTTGTTTAGATTCTTCTCAAGATTTTCTATTGATTATATTTATCTTGTTTATGTAATTTTTGGCATCTCGCTTGTTTTATACTGCAAGATTGTTTTGCCGAATGATAGGTGAAGGTTAGATTCTGGATTTGATTGCATTATTCTCTTTTCTAAATAAGTATGTATCTTAATGTTCAACTGTTGATTAACAAAGCCATTTGTTTCGGGGTGTTTTCTCACCACTGGTTGATGGTTTGAAGGTCCGGGGGTCGTCATGGTCACGTGAGACATGTGCGGCCTTCGGGGTCGGTTATCCGAGCATTTGCTTGGGCGAGAACGTGTGGATCAGTGTGTTAATGTGCCGAAGGGCAGCTTCGACAAAGCGACGGTTTCCTAGAACGATCGATCGAACGGGCCGGGCTCGGGAGGGTTCGGACCCGAACGATGGAGCATCAAAGGGTGGCTTTAGCTAGTTGATGTCTCCTTTGACCTGCACAGGCGAGAAAGCTCATCAATGGGTCGGACCTTGGTTTTGGCCAAGTCCCCTCCGATGCTTAAGTCAGACGATGACTGATAAGTGCCCAGTGGAATCGAGCTTGGTACGTAGAGATACCAAGCGCGAATTCTCGAGCCAGGTTATGGAGGAGAATGTAATGTGGAAGAAAAGTTCTTGAGAGGTGGAAGAAAAGTTCTTGAGAGGTGGAATACATGAGACTTGGGTATTCATGATCATTTGGCATCCCATTTTTTGGGTCCCTTATAGGAATCTCGCTCGACAACGCATTCATGGTGTCCCCTCCTTCCGTCCTTCGCACCCACCATCTTTGATGGTCCCTTCAATGGTGATCAAGGGAGGCACGATCTGGGGAGCGGTTTCCTCGAAGGGCGGGAGGCAAACAGTGCACTGGGTAACGGTGCCAGCTGCGATACCCCGGACCTGCTGATGGGGCCTTTTGTGCTTGGGCCCAGTTCAGATCCTTGGACGTGAGGTTGGTCCGTCTCTCTTCGGCATGTTCGAGGGTCGTATCAATTACCCCCATCGCTCAGGCCGTTTGCTTTTGGCGGTTCGGTCCAAGGGATGTTATACACTAAGATTTTACGGGTGCATCAGTCGAGGCAATGCATTGAATGAAAACCATCATGGCATTGGATGCCAAGGATCTTCCCGCTCTTTGGGTGTGGGAGTCGGTGAGCCGCCTCTTTTGGGATGCTGACACGTGTGCACTCACGAATAGTCAGTGATGATGCAAGGGGTTTCGGAGAGGTCCGTATAAGAAGGGGTGGTTACATTTTGAGTGAAGGTTCTGACCCTCTAACGATGTTCTCCCGTCTCTTGATTTCTCGCTCACCGTCGATTTTTGCAGTGCTTTTCCATGTGTCCTTCGTCATCTTCTTCCTCTGCCTCAGAGGCAAGTCGGTCGGTGGTTGTCGTCGGTGGCACCGGGGATCGTTGCTGGGCCCTGCCACAGTGGCTGTCAATCTTCCTGGTGCGGGCCTCGAGATTCATATGGCCAGAGGCGACCCTTCTGGCGCCTCCGACGGTGATGAAGCGTGCATTGGCGGTTAGTGCCACTTCCGCAGGGCTGCTCCGTGTTAAGTACCTTCTTCCACCTCATCGTATCAGGGCCCCCCAGATGAATGAGAGGCTTTGCTTCCCTGGCAGCTGAGAGGTCAGTGTGTAGGTCATGAATTTTACGTTCGTGTTGTGGTTCCCTCTTCATCCCTTCGTGGCGGTTTTCCTGAGGGTGTTTGGGCTCGCTCTATGTCAGTTTTACCTCAATGCCGTCGGGTCTTTAGTGGGGTTCCTTATGTTGTGTTCGCTTCAGGGGGTGGAGACGACTCTTTCCCTTTTCAACCATTTATATCATCTGAGCCATCATAAGTCAAGTGCGTGGCATTACATCAATGCTCGGAGGGGAAGAATCTGGTATCCGGGCTGCCATCCTCCTTGAAGCATTGGAAGGAGGATTATGTATTTGTAACCCTCCCCGAGGAGGCAAATTTTTTGGTACATTGCGGTAGCCTACGTTTGCTGACCCTCACGCAAGGGAGTCTTATCGACACGGAGCTCGCGACAGTCGACAAGTTATGTGCCCCCCTGTCGAGCTGCATGTCAAGATCCTCTTTCAGGATCATGTTCTGAGGAAGACCGTGGGGCCCATCAGTAAGTCTTCATTTATCAGGTTTTGATTTTTCACCGTCTCCCGGTCGCTTCCTTACCATCGTCTCGCTAGGTGGGTTTGCATCTGGTTGTTCCTCGTACACTCTGTCGGTCGCCCTTCCTGACCCCCAGCCAAAGTATAAGGGATCACGTCTTAGAAGTTTGATCGAAACAATGAGTTGGGTCTTCCCAGGTCAGTAAGGGTCTGTCTAGAGAGGCTGTGAAGAGGGCAAGGGATTGCTCATCGCTAGGGAGAGGGAGCGCCGAGGGGAAAACGGCTAGGGTCCGAGTTCTAGTGAAGAAGCACCGGCTTCCAAGGCTACTACATCCCCCACCCATTCCCATCGGATCGAGGATAAGTGGCCTTAGGGTGGTCTCTCTCCAGCCTGCCCCAGGCTCGCTCCCCGTGGACTACGAGCGGTCCTTAGGCATCTTTAGGTCGACTAAGGCCGATCTTCTACAGTCGAGCGATGGGTTGGTCGGCTCTCGGTTCCCGGTGGGACTGAAGGAGTCTGTTTTCACAGACTGTGGCGTCGCAGCTCGATTGGCTAAGAACTCTTGCCTACCCAAAGACCTATCTATACGGGATGGGGTAAAGGGAGATAGGCTCGTAGCTTTCATAGTGCTAGCTGGCTAGCAGGTAAGCTCACTCGCAGCCCCATGCATCATCTTTGGTGGGTGGTCCTAACATGCGGTTTTCACTTGTTACAGCTGTCCTCGGTTGGCCTATCGATGAGGAGACAGTTTATGGCGATCGTCGATGTCGAGGCAAGTCTCGCCCAAAAGTCTTTATCGAAGGGGACAGTCGAGGAGGAGGCTCAGGAGGTCGAGGCACGCATAAGGTCGATGGAGACCAGAATAACCGAGCTTACCACAAATGTTAAGAGGTTGGACGTTGAGAGGGCTATGGAGCTAGCCAAAAAGTCCCAGGCCGAGGAGAGGGCTGAAAAATTAATGGCATCTGGGGAGGCCGAGGAGGATGCTAGGATCAAGGAGCTTGAGGAACTGCTGAAGGCGACAAAGGAGAGGGATGGTGCCATCACAACCAAGCTCGTCGAGGCTTCTTACGTGAATGAGGTGGAGTAGATGGAGAGGTCGAGGCTCCAGGGTCAGATTTCTGTCCTTGAGGCCTGGGTCAGGGAGCTGGCGAAGGTGGACCCCATCAGACTAACACATGAGGCGATGAACGAGTATTCTGAGACTTTCATCGCTCCAAGGATGTTCAGAGCGTTTGAGGAGGAGTTCCTTCAATGTCGGTGCGAGATCGAGCACAAATTCCAAGACTCGAGAGTTGTATTGGAGAGGCTCGAGATGGTTCTTGTCAAGGGTGTATAGGCTTGCAATACTAACCATCCAGAAGACACTGCCAAGGTGGTTGCGGTTGTCCGGTCCGAAGCGAAGGCTTAGCCTTTTCTGTGGTGTTTTTCTTTCTTGTTCTACTCGGTAAATGATCTCAGTTCTCATCGATTTTTGTAATGGGAATCGATGATCGTCCCGTGTTTGTTTTCCCCGTTTGTTCTTTGTTTGTAGTTGTGCCCATTCCTCAACCTGGTTGTGCTATTGTCGTCGTGCGGCTAGATTTGGGGGAAACCGATAATAGTTGGCTGATCGTAAGGCTCACAATCAGTCAGCAGATCGGCATGTTGGGAATGTTTCCCACGGCCTGGAGATCAATGTGCGATTGATCTGCTGAGGGAGTTTTCCCTAGCCTTACGGTCGATGTGGGGTCGACCTAATGAGGGAGTTGCCCACATGCTTATGGTCGATGTTGGGATGGTCGGCCTGCTGACGAAGCTATCCCCAGAGTTACGATTCATGGAATGATCGGCCTGCTAGGGGAGTTTCCCCTGGCATTACGGTCAATACAAGGTTGTCCTGCTGCAGGAGTTGCCCCCAGCCTTATGGTCAACAAGTCGGTCGTCCAGTTGTGGGAGCTACCCAATATTATGGAAGATCGAATGATCGGCCCGTTGGGAGAGTTGCCACAGCCTTACGGTCGATGTGTAGTCGACCTGCTAGGGGAGTTGTCAACAACCTTATGGTCGACAGGTCAGTCGGCCAGCTAGGGGAACTACACCCAATCTTATGGTCGATCGAATGATCGACCTACTGGGGGAGTTTCGCCCAGCCTTACGATCGATATGGGGTCGACCTACTGGGGGAGTTCCCCAGTCTTACGGTCGACAGGTCGGTAGGCTAGCTAGGGAAGCTATTCCCAGTCTTACGGTCGACTGAGCGATCGGCCTGCTGGGGGAGTTGTCCCCAGCCTTATGGTCGAACAGGGGATTGGCCTGCTGGGGGAGTTTCCCCCAGCCTTACGGTCGATCGGGGTATTGGCCTGCTCGGGGAGTTGCCCCAGCCTTACGATCGATCGGGGTGATCGGCCTACTGGGGGAGTTTCCCCCTGTCTTACAGTCGATCGATTGATCGATCTGCTGGGGGAGTTGCCCCCAGCCTTGTGATAGATCGAATGGTTGGCCTCCTGGGGGAGTTACCCCCAGCCTTACGGTCGAATCTATTTTACTATACGGGAGATTCAGAACGCTTAGGTAGAAAAGTGGCCCCTTTTTTATTTAGAACATTTTCCCATTTTGGTACAATGTTTCAGAGGGGGTCCTTACATTCTTTGCCTTACTGGTAGTATTTGCATAAGTGCTCCGCGTTCCAGGTGTGGATGAGCGATTTACCTTCTAAGGGACGAGAGCTGGTAAGTCGCTGGGCCGAGGACCTCGATAATTATGTATGGCCCTTCCCATTTCATGGCGAGCTTTTCCTTGCAAGCAATCTTCGGGTTGAATATTGCTTTCCTCAGGACAAGATCTCCTTGGTGGAAGGATCTTCCCTTGACCCAGGAGTTGTAGTAGCGGGCTGATCACTCCGTATTTTACACCTTTTTTTCTGCATGTTTGCATGCCATTTAGATCGCTCAAATCGTGTTTTTCACGTTTATTCGACAATATTGCGATGCTTTTCACGATTTGTTGTTTTTTTCGTATTTCAGGAGATTTGGAGCGATTTGGAGTGATTCTGAGATGCACCCACTCCGGAGTGTCACCGACGACTCTCTTGAGGGGTATTCTGCGATTGGAGGGGAGTGGAAGAAGAAAGAATGTCGTAGGAGCGACGAGGAGGCAAAAATACGAAGAATGGGCATTTTCAGCATGCCACTCGGCCGAGTGAAGGAGTCACTCGGCCGAGCATAGACAGCCCGCTCGGCCGGCCAGATCGGACACACAACAGAGCTAATATCAGCGTGCACTCGGCCGAGCATCGCCAGACCACTCGGACGAACACCGAGTCATCCCTCGCCCGAGTGGAGCCAAGACGACGGCAACCAAAAATGTTGAACTCTCTGGAATCCGTCAGTCAGCCCCAAAGACCGACTCGGCAGAGTGACGAACGTCGTCCGCCAGAGTGAAGAACGCCCATCGACCGAGTGAAGAAAAGTCACTCGGCCGAGTGCCTCCCGAGGAGACGACACCCAAGACCCCCAACTCTCTAGAATCCGTCAGGGTCTCTCACTCGGACGAGTGACATTTGTCACTCGGCCGAGTGAGCCGCGCTGCATGTAGTGTAAACTGCGATTTTGAGGCTGCGCAGTGGCATTTTCGTCAGGATTTTTTGGGCGATTTTGGGGGGTATTTAACCCCAGTTTTTAACCTAGTTTAGGGAGCTTTTCCAGAACTTTTTGCAGCCTTTTTTAGATTACTTTTTAGGAATTAGATTTAGCTTTTAGGGAGGAGAGAAAAGTGTTAATTTGTTGGATGCTATTTTGTTCTTCATTGGTTTGTCTCTCTCCATATCAAAAACTCCATTTTTATTGATATATTGAATATTGCTATGAATTCTATTGATTTTATTTGTGAATTTCTGTAACGACCCGCTCTCCAGGATACCCGGGAAGTACGAATCCGTCCCAAGTATTCCTAGATCAACGAGTGTTACGTAGAAAGAGAGAAAGGAAGAGAACAAAAGAATGCTGCAGGTACTACGCACGTGCTGGGAAGTACAAGTAAAACTCCATCACAGATAAAAACACTGAGAAAATAACAAAAGTACAATATTCCATTTTATTGATACATTGATACATCTTATACATACACCAACATCTTCATTTTCACGACTCTAAGTACAAGGTCCACCCGAAAAGAAACACCAAAAGTACAAGTCTCTCATCATACCCCTCACCACCCAATACTACAACAGATCACCAACTCCAAAGCTCCAGCCGTTATCTCTAACCTCCAACTCACATGACCTGAAAGTCAACGGGGACACGTCAACGCGTGACCCAGTAGAAATTCCTAACACTCTAGTAGGACCCAGTTTTGGAATTGGTCTACCCATCTAGGGAGGGTGGTCTAACAAGTAAGGTTCATGGTGCATAAAAGTAATCACATTCCAACATGCGAACCTAGTTATGAGAACGTGCAAAACATGCATAGAAACCGTATTATGAAATGCAGATATTGAAAGGAAGCATAGGAACATATTACCATGGGATAGCAGCATTAAAGTAAACAAAAGTAAGGAAACATGAGATAACAACATTTATAAATTAAAGACAAGTATTATAAGTTGTTGATTCACATATTTGGAACCCGTGTAAACCGTAGGACGCTAAGGAGGCGGACTTCACCCAGGGTGGGGGAAAAAGTGGTACCCCAACCAGCAACACGAGCACCGGAGTGGGCCTCTCGCAACTCTCTGTACCCGAACGGAACAAGGTATGGGAGTGAGACAAACTCGGTTTTTCTGTGGGACAAACGGAGCAAACCATCAATTACCGTCATGATGCATCACGAGTACACCAGCGGCCTCTCCAACCCTTTCAACTCGCCCTTCTGGGAGTGATACAGCGGGTGAGAATTCATATCATATGTCCGCTCCTTAACTCCTAAAGTTTACCCGTTTTCCCCCAAACCCGTGTCACCCTCCTTTAGGAGGACCGATACATTCCTCATTCTCACTCTCAGTTTTCAAGATATTACTTCGTTTGTCAACGAATCATCTAGCGGACTTGAATACCGCTTTTAACCAACTTTTAACAAATATCATCATCATCATCATCATCATCATCATCATCATCTCAATTAAAGAATTGCAAGGAATATCATCACAAACTCATCGTTATGAACATGCTAATGTTAGCACAAAAGCATAAACAAATTGAAACTTGAACATTATTAACATAACGAATATTTCATGAAACATCTGCATAATTCCATGTATCAAGAGCATGTCATTGAGAACATGATTAGCACAAACAAACTTAACTTCAAACAAGACTACACCATGATAAGTACTAAGCAAAATTAGCATATGAATCTGTCAAAACTGTTACAGCAGAAAGAATATCACTTTTAGCCTATCTACAGTCAGAATTAGTGTCTGGTCCCTTCACGAAAGTTGTAGATATGAGTGTTTTCCTTTCACTGACCAATTTTCATAAGCTCAGTTGACATATGTGATTTATGGTGGATTTTCTCCTAACAGGTATAATTTCAGAATTCTGAACCAGAAACTGAGTTCAGTTCAAGTCCATTTTTCTACAAGTTACACACCGAATTAAAATCTAAAAAAATCACAGGTTGAAGATTTTGAAGTCAGCTTTCCAACGGCACTAAGAACATCTCATTTCATTAAGTGTGCATGGAGTTCTACTCGTTTTACTGAAAGGTGTCAAAACTGTCTAAAAACAGACCAGTTTTAGAAACTGAATTTGTACCCTAGTTTTCAGTCCGAATTTGCAAAACTTGTAAACATGAAAGTTATTAAGGACTACAATATGAGTAACATATATTTTTTCCATATTTTTCTTTCATCTTCGTTGGGAGATATTCTCAGTTTAACAGAGAATAAAAATACTGGAATTTCAGAACAGTTTTGATTGAAAACCAGTGTGCATATCCGAATTTTTATAAAATCATACAGTTAGAATTTGGCAAAATGATCTGAATAAAAGTTGTTCATAACAATGAGATACCCAACATATAAAATTTCCAAGGCATTCCCATTAGCCAATTAACCCCAGAACTTAGTCAAAGTTTCAGTTTTTCTGAATCAAATTTCAGCATGAAAAAGTTAACTCAAATCTCCTTGTCCTAAAACTAAATTCTACCTAAGTGAAAGGAATTTCTGCCTTGCAAAAGTCCTCCAAAATATTTCTTTGGCCCTTCTTATTCCTTGAAGAACTTGAGCTCCTAGTCTCCTTCTTCAAGCTCCAATCTTGTCTCCATATGGTTGATTTTTTGGCTATTTTGGCTAGTTTTTGGTGTTGGAATGAAAAGGAATTTTGGGGCTTTTTAGAGGTTGAAGAGGGGAGCTAATTGGAAGTATTTTCTAAGGAAGATGATGAAGAAAAATGAAAGAAAGGGGGCATGCTAATTTTTGGCCAGAAATGGGGAGTGAGGGAGAGAGTGAAATGAGATTTTCTTTTTCTTTTTCTTGGTTTTGTTCTTCATGCATAGGTTTTAGGAATCCCCAAATCCCTCTCCTTCTTACACCTACTAAGCCATGTGTCTCTAATTAACTAAAAACATGACACCTAATAGGATGTGTTGTCATGGTAATAAAAATATGGATTTTTGTATTTTAAGAAATTAAAAATACTTGAAGAAATACTTCATACACTCCAAATACATGTATTTCTCCAAATACTCTCATTTACTAAATTCAAGTAATGAGTTTAAAATCTTTTAAAATAAATTCCTACATCAAATAATTAAAAGAAAAATATGGGCATACTTCCCAAAAATATACGGACGTATCTATGTCAAAAATACGTACAAATTCGCGTATATGAAAAGTAGGGTCATTACATTCTACCCACCTTAATAACCAAGTCCGCCCTCGGACTTTCTATGCTAAAGGTCTGACCGGAGACTGAATAGTATAAGGGTTTCCCTACCCTAGAAATACAAATAACGATATATGTATATACTATACACTCATGTATACATGCACTATACCGTAGATTATATACATATATATACACATTCTTATCCAAGAATATAGGTATACACACAGACAAATCATCACAATACATACATAGTACTATACATTCCACATTCATCCATATACTCACAAATATATCTATATTGCGTGAGAATACTCACATATATATACAGACTAATAGTACACCCATGCTAGTACACTTATACACATGGACACATGTCTCAATGTTGTACATAGCAATAAGTAGAAACATGTATAGATACACCCAAGTCATTAATATACACACCAATATTTATACACGTGTTCACTCAACACATATGTGCTTACATAAAGATTCACACAAGTATATGATCAAAGACATATGCCATTACATGGATACATATAGATATATCTAAATACATACATCTCTATAGGTAATCACACACTCCTTATATTTATATTTATCTACATACATACATGTTCACACAATATTTAAACACACCATACTCATAAGTCACAGAGTTAGCATACTTATACATACATACATAAGTAGGTAAATCCAATTATTGATGCATTTATGGTAAATAATCATACACCAATAATGATACACATTGATATGGTGCACCGCATATCAAGTGGGTAACCATACGCAAATATATCACTTAAGCACATAAGTATAAACACTTACAATTATATAGACAAATATATATAATAGTTCGAACGCTAGGATGTACACAGTATATATCACTATAGTAAATAGTCCTGTCAGCATGTATGTATAGTATATCAACCTTCTAGTACATACTCACTTCATATATACAAGAATACATACAAATGTGTTCATATCCAATATTCACTCACGTAAATCTATATTTAACCACTTATACAGTGTACAAATATACTTACATACAAGCAGTCAACGTAACACATATTCAATACAGTATATATATACATGTGACACTATATATATATACTATAGCACAAGGATTATATTAATTCAGTATATGTATATACACACACTCTCTCTCTCTTGTATACACAATACATATAAATCCTATTCATATGCTACACTCACATATCATCACATGATATATAAATACATACCAATATTGTATAACTTGGCATACCTACTTATGTATATCTATACACACCATTTAGTAAGACAATATATTTCACACACTACTTATGGTACACATCCCATTGTAGCTATATTCATACATACGTATCTCACTATGTCAATTTACACAACCACATTTATAGTACGCATACACATACAATTAAACTTATGTATACCATCATACACTTTTATACATTCAAATATACTTCCACTTACACTTACCAACAAACATCCATATACTAACACATATAACATAAATTTATTTGCACACCAATACATATTCACATAGATACACCGTATATATACACTCATCCATTAGACACCCCATATACAAATATATCTTCTAACATCACTTTAATGCATCATACTTTAGTATACATACTTACAGCTCTATATACATCCATTTATTCATACATATACACCCCCAAATATAATCTAAGTATAGATTACCACATAGATAATACATAATACTCTCTTGCACAGATAATATGTTTTATACATAATTTCACTCATCAAATACTACATTCACCTCAATCCATACAAACAACATTACCATACACACACCTATATTATGAATTACAAGAATACACATAAGTAGTCATACTCATATCTATAGTGTATCTTATTTACGTATATATCTATAGACACATAACTATAAAAATACAAGCAAATACACTACAATACTTTTATATCCATGCAAACACATACCCACTCGTATATGTATATGTATATACAAACAACTACCCATGCTTAACCTCAGGGAGCTCTGTACATTGGGTTTCCTAATACCAGGGTTTTACCCTAAGGCTGATCACCTACCCACATTAGGACACAACTACCTTTATGGAGCATTACTCGCACTATCCTTACGCACGCCGCAGTGCGGAGACCTGCATGGGCCGCCAACTGTAACGACCCGCTCTCCAGGATGCCCGGGAAGTACGAATCCGTCCCAAGTATTCCTAGATCAACGAGTGTTACGTAGAAAGAGAGAAAGGAAGAGAACAAAAGAATGCTGCAGGTACTACGCACGTGCTGGGAAGTACAAGTAAAACTCCATCACAGATAAAAACACTGAGAAAATAACAAAAGTACAATATTCCATTTTATTGATACATTGATACATCTTATACATACACCAACATCTTCATTTTCACGACTCTAAGTACAAGGTCCACCCGAAAAGAAACACCAAAAGTACAAGTCTCTCATCATAGCCCTCACCACCCAATACTACAACAGATCACCAACTCCAAAGCTCCAGCCGTTATCTCCAACCTCCAACTCACATGACCTGAAAGTCAACGGGGACACGTCAACGCGTGACCCAGTAGAAATTCCTAACACTCTAGTAGGACCCAGTTTTGGAATTGGTCTACCCATCTAGGGAGGGTGGTCTAACAAGTAAGGTTCATGGTGCATAAAAGTAATCACATTCCAACATGCGAACCTAGTTATGAGAACGTGCAAAACATGCATAGAAACCGTATTATGAAATGCAGATATTGAAAGGAAGCATAGGAACATATTACCATGGGATAGCAGCATTAAAGTAAACAAAAGTAAGGAAACATGAGATAACAACATTTATAAATTAAAGACAAGTATTATAAGTTGTTGATTCACATATTTGGAACCCGTGTAAACCGTAGGACGCTAAGGAGGCGGACTTCACCCAGGGTGGGGGAAAAAGTGGTACCCCAACCAGCAACACGAGCACCGGAGTGGGCCTCTCGCAACTCTCCGTACCCGAACGGAACAAGGTATGGGAGTGAGACAAACTCGGTTTTTCTGTGGGACAAACGGAGCAAACCATCAATTACCGTCATGATGCATCACGAGTACACCAGCGGCCTCTCCAACCCTTTCAACTCGCCCTTCTGGGAGTGATACAGCGGGTGAGAATTCATATCATATGTCCGCTCCTTAACTCCTAAAGTTTACCCGTTTTCCCCCAAACCCGTGTCACCCTCCTTTAGGAGGACCGATACATTCCTCATTCTCACTCTCAGTTTTCAAGATATTACTTCGTTTGTCAACGAATCATCTAGCGGACTTGAATACCGCTTTTAACCAACTTTTAACAAATATCATCATCATCATCATCATCATCATCATCATCATCATCTCAATTAAAGAATTGCAAGGAATATCATCACAAACTCATCGTTATGAACATGCTAATGTTAGCACAAAAGCATAAACAAATTGAAACTTGAACATTATTAACATAACGAATATTTCATGAAACATCTGCATAATTCCATGTATCAAGAGCATGTCATTGAGAACATGATTAGCACAAACAAACTTAACTTCAAACAAGACTACACCATGATAAGTACTAAGCAAAATTAGCATATGAATCTGTCAAAACTGTTACAGCAGAAAAAATATCACTTTTAGCCTATCTACAGTCAGAATTAGTGTCTGGTCCCTTCACGAAAGTTGTAGATATGAGTGTTTTCCTTTCACTGACCAATTTTCATAAGCTCAGTTGACATATGTGATTTATGGTGGATTTTCTCCTAACAGGTATAATTTCAGAATTCTGAACCAGAAACTGAGTTCAGTTCAAGTCCATTTTTCTACAAGTTACACACCGAATTAAAATCTAAAAAAATCACAGGTTGAAGATTTTGAAGTCAGCTTTCCAACGGCACTAAGAACATCTCATTTCATTAAGTGTGCATGGAGTTCTACTCGTTTTACTGAAAGGTGTCAAAACTGTCTAAAAACAGACCAGTTTTAGAAACTGAATTTGTACCCTAGTTTTCAGTCCGAATTTGCAAAACTTGTAAACATGAAAGTTATTAAGGACTACAATATGAGTAACATATATTTTTTCCATATTTTTCTTTCATCTTCGTTGGGAGATATTCTCAGTTTAACAGAGAATAAAAATACTGGAATTTCAGAACAGTTTTGATTGAAAACCAGTGTGCATATCCGAATTTTTATAAAATCATACAGTTAGAATTTGGCAAAATGATCTGAATAAAAGTTGTTCATAACAATGAGATACCCAACATATAAAATTTCCAAGGCATTCCCATTAGCCAATTAACCCCAGAACTTAGTCAAAGTTTCAGTTTTTCTGAATCAAATTTCAGCATGAAAAAGTTAACTCAAATCTCCTTGTCCTAAAACTAAATTCTACCTAAGTGAAAGGAATTTCTGCCTTGCAAAAGTCCTCCAAAATATTTCTTTGGCCCTTCTTATTCCTTGAAGAACTTGAGCTCCTAGTCTCCTTCTTCAAGCTCCAATCTTGTCTCCATATGGTTGATTTTTTGGCTATTTTGGCTAGTTTTTGGTGTTGGAATGAAAAGGAATTTTGGGGCTTTTTAGAGGTTGAAGAGGGGAGCTAATTGGAAGTATTTTCTAAGGAAGATGATGAAGAAAAATGAAAGAAAGGGGGCATGCTAATTTTTGGCCAGAAATGGGGAGTGAGGGAGAGAGTGAAATGAGATTTTCTTTTTCTTTTTCTTGGTTTTGTTCTTCATGCATAGGTTTTAGGAATCCCCAAATCCCTCTCCTTCTTACACCTACTAAGCCATGTGTCTCTAATTAACTAAAAACATGACACCTAATAGGATGTGTTGTCATGGTAATAAAAATATGGATTTTTGTATTTTAAGAAATTAAAAATACTTGAAGAAATACTTCATACACTCCAAATACATGTATTTCTCCAAATACTCTCATTTACTAAATTCAAGTAATGAGTTTAAAATCTTTTAAAATAAATTCCTACATCAAATAATTAAAAGAAAAATATGAGCATACTTCCCAAAAATATACGGACGTATCTATGTCAAAAATACGTACAAATTCGCGTATATGAAAAGTAGGGTCATTACAATTTCTATTGAATTTCATTATGAATTATGAGTAGTTTTATCGTCTTAGGGCATAGGGATGAACCCTACGAACCCTATTTCTAATTTGTGATGAATTGGTGAAATTATTGCTAGAATTGATTAGGGTTAGTTTGGGATTGATTTAATACGAATAGCTAGGGATTCATACCGATTGGGATTTGCAAGAGATTGGATCACAACTCGATAGAAAGCCCTAGAAATTCGAATTGGGTTGCAATTGAATTTCTACGGAATCGGTTTGCAAGAGATTGGACCGAAACTAGGGTTTTCGATTGTAATTCTATACCAATACCCGTTTGCAAGAGATTGGACGGGTAGGAACTATCCCAACCTAGGTCGTAGCTCGAGTTTGCACGAGAGTGGGCTCGAGATGCGATTGAACGATGATGTTGTTCTTCACGCTAGTTTGCTTAGGCTAGGGTTTGCAAGAGATTGGACCCTACCCTAGGTTTGCTATAGATCGACAATAGCACGAGAGCGTGAGCTTGGTTCTACATTTAGTTGCAACTAGTTCACCCGAATTTCAAGTCTAGCAATTGTTAAACCTACGAATCACAATGATGAGATACGGCAAGTAGCGGGGATTCCCTATCCCTAGGCGTCTTTGTTAATTTGATATTTTATTTCGTATAATTGAACGACTGTGACCGCTTTATAGCGAATATTTCTCGACCATTCTTATAGCCAGGTGGATTGAAGAAGACACTGTCATTAGGCCTCCATGTGTTTGATACCTGCTCGCCACTACACCGTGCGCTTGCGGTAAGACTAGCGAGTCACCGTCCCGGCGGAGCGCGATCAAGTTTTTGGCGCCGTTGCCAGGGAGGCAATAGTGTTTGATTCTACCTACCTAGCTATTTTTCTTTTTCTATTATTTCTATTTTTATTTTGCCCTTCCGTTGTGCTAACTATTTCTTTGAAACTCTTTTCTCCCTTGCATGTACACGAGATCCTCGGCGAACCCCGAAGAAATACTATATGATCCGGAGATCGAGCGTACATTAAGGAGGATCCGAGCGGAGAGGAGACCCGTTACGGAAGGAAATTTTATGACCCATCCTGAGACACCCGAAGAATTGGTGGAGCGAATGGCGAGGATTATTTCCATAAGAGATAGGCTTCGGCCTAAGACTTCTTCCACGACCACGTCCATAGCCATGCCGGAGTTGGCGGCCGACAAAAATTTCGAGTTGAAGACCGGATTGGTGGTTCTTATGCAACAAGATCCTTTTCATGGGAACTCCCATGAAAACCCTCATTACCACATCCAGCTCTTCCTATCAAAATGTGCCACCTTCCAAATGCCGGGCGTCTCCGTAGATGCTATCAGACTGCGCCTCTTCCCTTTCACACTCAAGGACAAGGCCTTATATTGGTTGAGGACGCAAGCTGAAGGAATCTTCACCACTTGGGACGAATTGGCGAGTGCATTCATCGACAAATTTTACCCGCCCTCCAAGACGGTGAAGATAAGAAGTGCTCTCATGTCCTTCAAGCAAGGACAACCGGAGACTCTCTATGAGGCATGGGAGCGCTTCAAGGACTTGCAACATCAATGCCCCCATCATAGCATTGAGGATTGGGAGCTTGTCCACAGTTTCTACAATGGACTCCAACCGGGCACGAAGCAGATTATTGATGCTACCGCAAATGGAGCCATTTTGTCGAAGACTCCCGATGAAGCTACGGCCTTGCTTGAGGAGATGGCCTCGAACAACCAACAGTGGGGTGACGAGCGAGGACACTCTTCGTCCTCCTTGAAGCCGTCTAGCATTTATGAGGCCAAAGCCGTCGCGGAGCTAGCCAAAAAATTTGATTCTCTCCACAAGGTAGTGGAGAGATTGGAGAAGTACATTACGGAGCCTCAAGGAGCCCCTTCTACATCCACGCCGACAAATCATATGAGCGATTGGCAAGACCAATCCCAAGCCATGTATGTAGGAGGAGAGCATGGATAAGGAGCGTTGGAGCAAATTCAATATGTCGCGGGGAATTTTGGATATTGGGCCAATCCGGCCGCTAGAAACCATCCAGGTTTCTCATATGCCAATAATGATGGTGCATTGCACCCCCTGCAACAACAACCTCCTCAAGCTCGAGCTCCACCACCACAACCGAATTATCCACCAAGGGGGCCACCGGAACAAAACTTCCCACCGAGGCAACAAGTGGGACCTTATAGGCCACCCGAGTACAATCAAGGTTGGAGAAATCCCAACCCTCCACAAGCTCAACAACGTTCGGAATTTGAAGCTAAGGTGGAGGAGTTTATGGTGGAGCAGAGGAAAATCAATGCTTCGTTGAAGGCAGGACAAGATTCTCTTACCACCGTCGTCGCTCAAATTGGGAAGCAACTTGCGTTGCTCAATAGAAACAATCAATAGTTGCCGGCTCAACCCGAGCAAAATCCACGGGGTAACACCGGCCATATCAATGTCGTGGTTGCGGTTACTACAAGAGGAGGGAAGGATACTACCCCCCCCCCATGACTCAAATTAAGGAACCCGTGGTGGAGAATCTAGAAGAAAGCGAGCCAACAATTGAAGTTGAAAAAGAGAAGGAGCCGCAAGGAGAAGTGAAATCTAGAATGGAGGAGCTTATTAATGAGCACCGATTCATGCCACCGGTGCCCTTCCCTCAACGGCTAGCTAGAGCCAAGATGGAGAAACGGCTAGCCAAGTTTCTCGAGTATTTGAGAGGGGTGAGCCTCAATATCCCCTTCCTCGACGCTATAGTGAAAATCCCATCCTACGCCAAGTTCTTAAAGGACTTGATTACGGGAAGGAAGAGGAAGGAGAAGATCATGCTCGCGGATGAAGGGACTTGGTTCACAAAGAGGGAAAAGGAGCCCGCCAAATTTAAAGATCCAGTGAGTTTCCGGATTCCTTGCACTTTAGGCGGCGTCCCCCTACAAAAAGCATTGGTAGATTTGGGGGCTAGTGTTAGCCTCATGTGTAACGACTGGTTTTCATGTATCTGGATTTATTATATTATATTATATGTTTTGGTGGATTTTCTCCTTATGTGTGGTTTTCGTCTCCGTGGCTTTCATTTTCGATCGTTTCGTCGTGATTTTCTAGCTTCTTCTTTAGATTCGTCGATTTTGGAGTAAGTCATTCGTGACGGGCTTCATATCGGTCATATCTTATTGTTAGATCAAGCCTAGGAGTCTTAGGAATCGATCCCGGAGCTTCGTGCTCCATTTCGGAACTTTCTGTGCACGTTAGCCGGTACAAGAAGGGGAACCGACCGACTAGATGACGATTTAGTCGGTCGGCAAACCTTCATGGACTGACTAGTGGGCTTTGTTAATTATTCAGGAGTTACTGTTTATCGTTAGTCGGTCTAAGAACATTTGTCGACCGACTAGGTTGCAAACTAGTCGGTCAGCAGTTGTTCTTTAACCGACTAGCTCTATGATTAGTTTTGATACCAAGGACTATTCATTCTTAGTCGGTCTAAGAACGTTCGTCGACCGACTAGATGAGAAACTAGTCGGTCAGTAGTTGTTCTTTGACCGACTAAATCTAAATCCTATTTTGTACAGGAGTTACTGTTTGGACTTAGTCGGTCTGCGTTAGTCAACTGACCGACTAGTTCCCAAACTAGTCGGTCAGTGGTTGCTCTTTGACCGACTAATCAGTGTCGAAACCCTAATTTTTGGGCAGCCGCCGGTTGTGCCTATTTAAACCCCCTCAAACGTTTTCTTTTCTTTTTCATTTCTCCTGGGCCTCCTTCTTCCCCAAATCATCCTCCATCTAACCTTAGCCCTCCTCCTTCATCAAGAGTTTCTCCCCCTCTCCATTTTGGCCGACCACCACCTCTAGGTCGACGGAAAACCCCCAAAAATCCCTAAAACCCCATTTCTCCAGATTTTCCCCATCCATTCCAGATCTGAACCCTAGGTTCCCCGGAGCGTTTCTTCTGTTGCCGTGCTTGCTCGGCATCATTCTTCCGCTTCCGATACGGTAATAGATCGACCTCTTAATGTTCTCTTAACGCATTTGTGTTTTTGTGAAACCCTAATAAAACTAGGTTGGATGTTGTTCTAATATTGTTTTGCCATGGCAGCGATTTCATCGCCGTAGTTAGCATTTGTGTGACGGCCTCGTTGATCGTCATCCTCGGTGCTAGGCAAGTGAAACTTGCCACTTAGGGTTTTGGGCCATGTCTTAGGCCATTTGCTTGTTGTAGGTGTAAAAGAGACTAGGCGACGAAATGATACTCGCCTAGGCGCAATTTCAGGTACTAGCTTGACAACGAAGCTAGATCCGACATTTATCATGTTGCACAACTACCATGTCATGTTTAATTTCCATTTACGGTACGTAAATTAATTGTTATGTCATTGCATTCTTTAAGTGTTCCCGTGATTGCGTAGCTCCGCTACACCTTGTGAAATGATTGAGGCTAGGTGCACCCCTATGCCAAATGAAATACGCTCCTGGTTGTGATCCAGGAAACGAGCTCTTGTGCGGGGCAACCCTGGCTCATTTACTGAGCTCGTGTACAGGGACCCTGGCTCGTTTACATGTGGGTTTTTGGGGTAAGAGTTAAGCGGCCATTCAACTGGGAGTCTGCCCGATCAGCAACTGCAGTCGTAAGGTGTAAACTCTGGGTTTTGGGGTAGTGTTAAGCGGCCAATCAGTGTGAATGCCAAACCGTTCAGCTGTAAGGCGTAAACATCTACAAATAACGTGAGACGTGACTAGTGAAAAGATTGAGATTGTTAGTAGCTTGGCTACTCTTGACATGCCCTGATAGACTGTTCTCTTGTACTTATTGTTTCACCATGTCTTACTTGTGCACTCATACCATAACTGACATGTCATGCATACTGTAACTGCTAGGTTGTTAGTTTGCCTTACTTTCAGTTTCCTTGCACAAGTCTTTTAGACTTGCTGACATGTGCCCCTTTACTCTTTTGGGTGACACATGTTAGATCCTGAGCCTGAGTACATTGTTGAGGACGAGGTGTTTGCTGACGCCGAGCCTGAGCCTGTGTTTGACGAGGAGTACGTGTACACTGGGGACCAGTCCTAGTGTCTTCGTTGAGCTTTCCTCTTTTGTTTTGGATTGCTGTAGTTGTCGGTGCGTGGCACCTATACTTTGTTATGTTGTCCTTGTTGGCCTTGTTCTGGGCCTTTAGACTCTTTCTTTTAGCCTGGTGGCTTTTCTGGATGTTGAACTTAATTTTCATGTTGGACAAATTCTGATATTTGAGATTTTATTTCTGTCTCTCCTTGTGTTATTATTGTTGTTCCGTTTGTGGTTACATGGACCTGCTTATGTTTTATTGATGCTTATCGGGTTTGGGGCTTCACAGCTCCACTCTCGTGCGGACCTTTTCACGTCTCGCCTCCATTTTAGGGAAGCGGGGCATGACAGGTTTTGTTGGTGGCCCATGCAGGTCTCTTCTGTAACTGCGATTATTGGAATGATGATAATAATATTAGAATGTCCAATAAACTAAGTTCGACATCCGAGTCATAAGCTATGAGTCTAATCTGCTTCGTTTTCTATGTCATTAGATGGCAGGAAGGCGATTCACCCGTGGTGGAGGTAGTGGTGCGCCCCCTCATGACGAGGAGCCTGAGCGGGAACCCACCAATGGAGAGATGATGCGGATGATGCTTCAGATGATGCAGGTGCAGCATGGCGTGCTCCTGTAAGTCCAGAATGCTCCAGTTGTTCGAGCTGGTCGGGCAATCCAGGATGCCCCTCGCTCCGAGCCTGGAGCGAAGCAATTTCGGGAGCTGGGTCCCGCATATTTTGATGGGTCCGAGGGTCCTCTGGCTGCCGATGAGTGGATTCGGAACATTGAGGATAACTTGAAGATGGCCAAGATCACCCCGGTTGGATGGGTTGATTTGGCGAAGAGGCAACTCAAGGATAATGCTCGGAATTGGTGGGATGCGGAAGAGAAGATGGTGGTGGAGCCGATAGCTTGGGCTACCTTTAAGTCCAGGTTTAATGAGGAGTTCTTTTCGAAGGCTGCTAGGAAGGAGATGCTGTAGCGCTTTATTGATCTGAAGCAAGGGAGCTTGACGGTGGACCTGTACCACCAAGAGTTCACTAGGCTGAGTCGGTTCGCACCGAAGATGGTGCAGGATGCTGATGAGAAGGCTCAAAGGTTCCTGCATGGACTTGCTTTGGAGCTTCAGAGTTTTGTGTCTTCCTCTGATCTGGACTCTTATCAGAAGGTTCTGGTCGCTGTGAGGAGGCAGGAGCTGAACCTGAGTCAGAGGAGAGGACATGTTTCTGGTGCTGGGAAGAGGCCTATGGAGCAGGCCAGAGCGGTGGTTAGGCCTGGTTTCAAGCCTAATCAGCCAGCTCAGTTTAAGAGGCCAGGAGGGCCTATTCAGAAGACTTGCCATTTCTGCGGCAAGCCTGGCCACATCAAGGATCAGTGTAGGAAGTTTCTGGGCCAGTGTTTGGTTTGTGGTGATGCTTCTCATATCGCGAAGGATTGTCGGCATGCGAATCAGCTGCGGAGGGCACCTGTTGCAGCAAAGCCGTTCCGGTAGAGAGCGTCTGTTCCTGCTGGACGTGGAGCAGCTCTTGTTTCATAGAGGCAGGCTTTTCAGCAGGCTATTCCACCGAGGAGGCAGGCTTTTCTGATGACCGTTGTGAAGAGCGAGGCTGTGGATGAGGTTATCATAGGTAATCCTCAATCTAGCTGTAACTTTCCTAGCTAATTTTGATCGTTGGATTATGTGGTTTGCTTGAACATGATTATTTGCTAGACTAGGGTTTGATTGTTAGATTGCTTGTTAGGTGTGGTTTTGGTGTGCACATTTCCTGCACGAGTCCTCTTTGACTCAGGTGCATCGATGTGCATTATTTCTCGGAGCTTCGTGGAGAAGCATTCCTTGTCGACGTCCCCTCTTTCCAAGAGTTGGAATATCGTCACCGGGAATGGCGTTGTCTCGGTGCATTGTGGTTGCAATTCTTGCTCGTTGGTGGTCTGTGGGCATGAGCTTTACGCTGATTTCATTGTCCACGACATCACCAACTATGATGCAGTTCTTGGGATGGATTGGCTTGTGAGCTTCTATGCTACGATCGACTGTCGGAGGAAGAAGGTGGTGTTTGAGATTCCCGGACATCCAGTATTTGAGTTCAGCCGAGGTAACAGCTCGCTTGGTCCTGTCAGATTTCGGGCCATGCCGGTGGAGTTTGTGGCTATGCAGATGGAGCTGGAGAGGCCAGCGGTTGTGCGGGATTTTGATGACGTCTTCCCTGAGGAGATGTCTGGGTTGCCACCTGATCGAGCTCTAGAATTTTCTATTGATCTTGTTCCGGGAGCGCAGCTGATTTCGAAGGCGCCGTATCGTATGGCACCCGTTGAGTTGGAGGAATTGTGGAAGCAGCTGGATGAGCTTTTGCAAAAGGGTTATATCAATCCTAGTGTGTCTCCGTAGGGAGCACCGGTGCTACTGGTAAAGAAGAAGGATGGTTCACGTCGCATGTGCGTGGACTATCGGGAGTTGAATGCGGTGACCATCAAGAATAAATACCCGTTGCCTCGCATTGATGATATTTTTGATCAGCTTGGAGGTTCGAGGGTGTTTTCGAAGTTGGATTTGAGGAGTGGTTACCACCAGTTGAAGGTGAAGAAGGATGATGTTCTGAAGACAGCGTTCAGGACGAAGTATGGACACTACGAGTTTGTGGTTATGCCTTTCGGTGTAACCAATGCACCCGCAGTTTTCATGAATCTGATGAACCTGATTTTCTACGACTTTTTGGATAAGTTTGTCGTTATATTTATCGACGACATTCTGATCTATTCTAAGTCAGAGGAGGAGCATGCATCGCACTTGAGGACGGTGTTGGAGATTTTGAAGAAGCATCAGTTGTATGCTAAGTTTTCGAAGTGCGAGTTTTGGCTGGACAGAGTTGCTTTTCTCGGGCATGTGGTGACTGGAGATGGTATTTCAGTGGATTCCGAGAAGATCAGGGCCATCAGGGAGTGGCCTGTTCCGCTGTCAGCGTCTGAGATTCGGAGTTTCCTTGGACTTACTGGTTACTATCGGCGCTTCATTAAGGACTTTTCTCGCATTGCTGAGCCGATGACCAGATTGACGCGGAAGGATGTACCTTTTGTTTGGTCGGGCGATTGTGAGAATGCTTTTGGTGTTCTGAGGGAGAGATTGACGACTGCCCCTATTCTTGTTGTGCCTGATCGCAGCGGTGGATTTGAGATCTTTTACGATGCTTCTGGCAAGGGTCTCGGTTGTGTGTTGCATCAGCATGGACATGTAATGGCTTATGCATCTCGTCAGCTCAAGGTTCATGAGAAGAATTACCCGACGCATGACTTGGAGTTGGCTGCTGTCGTGTTTGCGCTCAAGATTTGGAGGCACTTCCTGCTGAGTGAGAAAGTGAAGATCTTCACCGATCACAAAAGCATGAAGTATATTTTTACTCAGAAGGAGCTCAACATGCGACAGCGTCGATGGTTGGAGCTCATGGCGGATTATGAGATTGATTTACAGTATCACCCTGGCAAGGTGAATGTGGTTCCTGATGCGCTGAGTAGGCTTCCAGCGGTGATGATTTTGACCTCGCAGTGGAGATTGCAGCAGGATTTTTGCGAGTCTGGGGTGGAGAGTGTTCTTCCTGAGGAGGCTTCTTCGTTGATGTGTATGCAGATACAGTCGATGATCGTGGATCGAATCAAGGCTGGCCAGGCTGAGGATCCGAAGCTGGTGAAGATTCGGGAGCAGGTGGAAGCCGGTCTGCGGACTGACTTTTTGATTCATGAGGACGGCTTGCTGAGGTTTGGAGCCAGGTTGTATGTGCCAGCTGGGGATATTAGAGAGGAGTTGATGGTGGAGGCACACAGTTCGCCGTATTCTGTGCATCCTGGTGGTACCAAGATGTACCAGGATCTTCATCTGAACTATTGGTGGCATGGTATGAAGAGGAGTGTGGCTCGGAGTGTAGCCAAGTGTTTGGTTTGCCAGCAAGTGAAGGCGGAGCATCAGCATACGGCAGGGTTGCTACAACCGCTTCCGATTCCGGAGTGGAAATGGCAACACATCACTATGGATTTCGTGAATGGACTACCTCGGAGTCCGAAACAGAATGACACGATTTGGGTGATCGTAGATCGATTGACCAAATCCGCGCACTTTATTCCATTCCGAGTGGGACAGTCCACTGAGGCGCTAGCGAGGAGATATATGGAGGTAAATTCTTTTACTCTCCGTTTTTATTTCCTTTTCCTAGTTTAGATAGTGATATAACGTGAATCGTGCAGGAGGTCATACGACTTCACGGAGTCCCCGTGAGTATCGTGTCGGACAGAGATACGAGGTTCACATCTCAGTTCTGGCAGAGTTTACAGAAGAGTTTGGGTACGCGTCTGAGTTTCAGCACGGCGTACCATCCGCAGACAGATGGCCAGTCCGAGAGGACGATTCAGATCTTGGAGGACATGCTGAGGGCGTGCATGTTGGATTTCAAGGGTTCGTTGGAGGACCATCTACATCTGGTAGAGTTCTTTTACAACAACAGCTTCCAGGCGAGTATTGGCATGGCGCCTTTCGCCGCTCTTAATGGGAGGAAATGTCGATCGCCATTGAGTTGGGATGACGTTGGTGATCGGGAGCTGTTGGGACCCGAGATGATTGTGGAGGCCGTGGATATTGTCAGGAACATTCGGTAGAGGTTGAGGATTACTCAGGACCGTTTTAAGCATTGGGCGGATGCTAAACACCGACCTTTGGAGTTTCGACCGGGCGACCATGTGTTCTTGAAGATTTCCCTGAATCGTGGTGTGATTTGCTTTGGGAAGCGAGGGAAGTTGAGCCCGCGATACATTGGATCATTTGACGTTCTGGAGAGAGTTGGCGAGGTAGCCTACCGCTTAGCCTTGCCACCATTTTTGGAAGGAGTTCACAATGTTTTCCATGTGTCACAGCTTCGTCGATACATTAGCGATCCATCTCATGCTGTGGATTTCTCGGAGATTACCGTTCGCCCTGATATGACGTATGACCAGCAGCCAGTGTAGATTCTGGACAGGCGTCAGAAGTCACTTCAGAACAAGGTTGTCAATCTTGTGAGGGTGATGTGGCGACACGGCTCGCCTGGAGAGTCTACTTGGGAGAATGAGGATGAGATGCGAGAGCGTTTCCCACTTTTGTTCCCGGACACGTGAGTGTTGGGAAATTCCGAGGACGGGATTTTTTCTTAAGTTGGGGAGGATGTAACGACTGGTTTTCATGTATCTGGATTTATTATATTATATTATATGTTTTGGTGGATTTTCTCCTTATGTGTGGTTTTCGTCTCCGTGGCTTTCATTTTCGATCGTTTCGTCGTGATTTTCTAGCTTCTTCTTTAGAGTCGTCGATTTTGGAGTAAGTCATTCGTGACGGGCTTCATATCGGTCATATCTTATTGTTAGATCAAGCCTAGGAGTCTTAGGAATCGATCCCGGAGCTTCGTGCTCCATTTCGGAACTTTCTGTGTACGTTAACCGGTACAAGAAGGGGAACCGACCGACTAGATGATGATTTAGTCGGTCGGCAAACCTTCATGGACCGACTAGTGGGCTTTGTTAATTATTCAGGAGTTACTGTTTATCGTTAGTCGGTCTAAGAACATTTGTCTACCGACTAGGTTGCAAACTAGTCGGTCAGCAGTTGTTCTTTAACCGACTAGCTTTATGATCAGTTTTGATACCAAGGACTATTCATTCTTAGTCGGTCTAAGAACGTTCGTCGACCGACTAGATGAGAAACTAGTCGGTCAGTAGTTGTTCTTTGACCGACTAAATCTAAATCCTATTTTGTACAGGAGTTACTGTTTGGACTTAGTCGGTCTGCGTTGGTCAACCGACCGACTAGTTCCCAAACTAGTCGGTCAGTGGTTGCTCTTTGACCGACTAATCAGTGTCGAAACCCTAATTTTTGGGCAGCCTGTGCCTATTTAAACCCCCTCAAACGTTTTCTTTTCCTTTTCATTTCTCCTGACCCTCCTTCTTCCCCAAATTATCCTCCATCTAACCCTAGCCCTCCTCCTTCATCAAGAGTCTCTCCCCCTCTCCATTTTGGCCGGCCACCACCTCTAGGTCGTCGGAAAACCCCCAAAAATCCCCAAAACCCCATTTCTCCAGATTTTTCCCATCCATTCCAGATCTGAACCCTAGGTTCCCCGGAGCGTTTCTTCCGTTGCCGTGCTTGCTCGGCATCATTCTTCCGCTTCCGATACGGTAATAGATCGACCTCTTAATGTTCTCTTAACCCATTTGTGTTTTTTTGAAACCCTAATAAAACTAGGTTGGATGTTGTTCTAATGTTGTTTTGCCATGGCAGCGATTTCATCGCCGTAGTTAGCATTTGTGTGACGGCCTTGTTGATCGTCATCCTCGGTGCTAGGCAAGTGAAACTTGCCACTTAGGGTTTTGGGCCATGTCTTAGGCCATTTGCTTGTTGTAGGTGTAAAAGAGACTAGGCGACGAAATGATACTCGCCTAGGCGCAATTTCAGGAACTAGCTTGACAACGAAGCTAGATCCGACATTTATCATGTTGCACAACTACCATGTCATGTTTAATTTCCATTTAAGGTACGCAAATTAATTGTCATGTCATTGCATTCTTTAAGTGTTCCCGTGATTGCGTAGCTCCGCTAAACCTTGTGAAATGATTGAGGCTAGGTGCACCCCTATGCCAAATGAAATAACCTCCTTGTTATGATCCAGGAAACGAGCTCTTGTGCGGGGCAACCCTGGCTCATTTACTGAGCTCGTGTACATGGACCCTGGCTCGTTTACATGTGGGTTTTTGGGGTAAGAGTTAAGCGGCCATTCAACTGGGAGTCTGCCCGATCAGCAACTGCAGTTGTAAGGCGTAAACTCTGGGTTTTGGGGTAGTGTTAAGCGGCCAATCAGTGTGAATGCCAAACCGTTCAGCTGTAAGGCGTAAATGTCTACAAATAACGTGAGACGTGACTAGTGAAAAGATTGAGATTGTTAGTAGCTTGGCTACTTTTGACATGCCCTGATAGACTGTTCTCTTGTACTTATTGTTTCACCATGTCTTACTTGTGCACTCATACCATAACTGCCATGTCATGCATACTATAACTGTTAGGTTGTTAGTTTGCCTTACTTTCAGTTTCCTTGCACAAGTCTTTTAGACTTGCTGACATGTGCCCCTTTACTCTTTTGGGTGACACATGTTAGATCCTGAGCCTGAGTACATTGTTG
The DNA here is from genome assembly GCA_030789695.1 of Scilla litardierei. NCBI lineage: Eukaryota > Viridiplantae > Streptophyta > Magnoliopsida > Asparagales > Asparagaceae > Scilla > Scilla litardierei. The sequence continues at coordinate 134,072,589 of CM061138.1, read as the reverse complement.
AGGACGAGGAGTTTGCTGACGCCGAGCCTGAGCCTGTGTTTGGCGAGGAGTACGTGGACACTGGGGACTAGTCCTAGTGTCTTCGTTGAGCTTTCCTCTTTTGTTTTGGATTGCTATAGTTGTCGGTGCGTGGCACCTATACTTTGTTATGTTGTCCTTGTTGGCCTTGTTCTGGGCCTTTAGACTCTTTCTTTTAGCCTGGTGGCTTTTCTGGATGTTGAACTTAATTTTCATGTTGGACAAATTCTGAGATTTGAGATTTTATTTCTGTCTCTCCTTGTGTTATTATTGTTGTTCCGTTTGTGGTTACAGGGACCTGCTTATGTTTTATTGACGCTTATCGGGTTTGGGGCTTCGCAGCTCCACTCTCGTGCAGACCTTTTCACGTCTCGCCTCCATTTTAGGGAAGCGGGGCGTGACATCATGCCTCTCTCCATGTTCTGAAAGTTGAATACCAGCACGGATTTAAAGCCTACCGACATGCAGATTCAACTAGCAGACGGTCGGATTACAAGGCCTGTTGGGATCGCAGAGGACATCCCACTCCAAGTTCCGGGAGGCATATGTTTGCCATGCAATTTTGTGATAATGGACATCAAGGAGGAGGGCGATACATCGCTCATACTTGGACGCCCATTCCTCGCCACCGCCGGTGTCATCGTCGATGTGCGGGAGGGGACTCTTACCTTGAACGTCGGTAACATCGAAGTGGAGCTCCATATACCGAAGGCAATGAAGCACATGACGTATCATGAGGAGCTAGATTACATGGACCTCCTCGACGAGGTCATTGAAGAGGCGATCCCCCACTCCATCGGCGCACCCCACAAAGATAGCTTCGAAGAAGGCCTAGATTTGGCCGAGGAAGAGAAGATGGAGCACTCCCCCAATATCTCCATGGCGATTGATGATGGCGACGCTGATGTCGCAAGAATACAGGAGCTCTGCAAGCTCTCGAAGTTGAGGACTCCGAAGAAAGCTCCACCGATACGACGATCGGTGTCACCGGTAAAGTCGAAGACCGGAACAAGCTCTAGCTTGGGGGAGCCACCCCCCACCATTGCCCGTGACGAAGGGGCGTTGAGGAAGACCACACACCACCATGATCCAAATCCGAGCGGTCTTCCCGGCAAATTCGACGGGTGCATCTCATATGCACCCAACATCCTGCGCTAAATTGAAAATTTAAAGGGGTCGAGCTCAAAACCTTAAACGAGCGCTTGTCGAGAGGCAACCCGACAGTTATCGCATTATTTCTATTTTAGTTTTTATTTTTTTTTTGTTTTAGACTTTATTAGTGTTTTTGAGTCGTTCGCCCGAAAAATTGTGACAACGGGTCCTATTTTCTTTGACAGGAGGAGGAGGAAAGGATATCTATCATATGGAGGATGACCGAGGTGAAGAAGAGCGCTCCAGGAATGCGCTCGAGGCTTAGGAGGAGGAAGAAACCACCTGGAGGAAGAAAAACAGAGAGTAGAGCCAAAACGGAGCCCCGAAGCAGGAAACAGAGCCTCACTCGGCCGAGTACCATAGTCACTCGGCCGAGCAAAGAAAGCCGTCCGCCCGAGTGGCGCACCAACGAGGGAAGTCTGATGTACCCAACTCTCTGTCTTTTTTGTGATTTCAGTATAAACTGCCACTCGGCCGAGTATGTTTCTTCACTCGGCCGAGTGAAACTGATACCCTCCTAGGGCAGGTGCTGCCGAGTAGCTTGTGCCACTCGGCCGAATGGACTTCCTCCACTCGGCCGAGTGTGGCAAAGACACTCGGCCAAGTCGTAAGTGGCGAGGAGTTTTTTAAAAAAAATTTCCGTTACGTCACTCGGCCGAGTGACAGAGTCACTCGGCCGAGTCGTAACCACTCCTATATAAGGTGTTGCGGGCTCAGTGCGATATTCGAAACGCCCAATTCTCATTCTCGCCCGAGCCCGCGTGACCCTTCGACTCCCCTCGCCCGCGATGCACCCTCCCTCGCCCGATTCAAGCCGCCGCCGGCCCCGATCGTCACACAACCGCCGGCGACCGCTCCGGTGACCACCCCCCACCACCGGCAACCACCCTCACCGCCGGCCGACCGCTGGTAACCCAAATTTCTCCTCTTTGCTCCTTTTTCCCTTATTTTTGACGATCCGTACGCCCATTGAGCTCCTAACTCAAATCGACTTCTTTACTTATCTGTTATACCACATCTCCCCCATGTATTTTGAATTTTATACGCTGATATCATTGTTTGATGTGCAGGCTATCTTGGGGGAGCTTAGGGGAGCTTTCGGACGCGCTATTGGCTTCGTGGAGGCGTCGTCTTCGCACTTATCTGCTGTTTTGCTCTCGCGGCGTGTTCAGGTACCTTCGTTCCATTTTTTTAGCACGCCGCATTTTTCATTAGTTGGGTGAGCACTCGGGGCACACATGTTGCCCCGTACACGGCCACGCACTCGGGGAGCTTCCGCCAAGCGGAAGCGGATGGATGAGCCCGGCCCCTCCCACGCTAGAGAGGACTCCCCTCCACCTAGCCACCACCACCCACACAGCCGCTTCCCGCCGATCCCATACACGCACAGCCCATCCCCGCCGATCCTATCCCACCACCGGCTCCCGTTGTCGGGCCGCTGGGCATCACGTTCAGAGACGACGCACAGCGCGTCCGATTTGAGCATATCACCCAGTGCCCGATAGTACCCTCCAGATTCGCTCATTTAGCAGACCTAGACCACCTGGGGGTACTTGAGGGGATGCTCATGTTGTACGACAACATGGGTTGGCGAGATTTTTTGTCTGTGTCGGCAGACACCTACGTTCGTCCGACACTCGAGGTACTTAGCTCGATCGCCCGGACCAGTGAGGGATGCTCCTTTAGACTCATGGATCGAGAGTGTTAGATCACTCTCGATATGCTTAGAGAATTCTTTCAGTGGCCCGCAGTCCCCGCGCCCGACCGAGCCTACGCCCCCACACACATCCCTCCGCCATCTTTTGATTCCCACGCCTTTTGGGCCAGGATCACGGGTTTACCACACGCCTTTGACCCTAGTAGGGCCAAGGCCTCAGCCATAGTCCACCCCTGCCTCCGCATAGCACAGCGCCTTATGGTGACCACCTGTCTAGCGAGGTACGAGCCTGGGACGATGTCTACGCCTGAGCTCTATATGCTCTACGCGATGACTCGCCCTAGAGTTCTGGATAGGGATGGTGTTGCGATGGTCCCCACCATTGAGATTGACGTCGCTAGCTGGTTTTTGGACCGTATCATAGTATCGGTGGGTGCTCGCTCCCCGATATGTTGCGGCGGCCTGATCACCCTGCTAGCCCTGATGACCGGTGAGGACCTTCCGGCCGACCTGGTCGACCTTCGGGCCCCACTTCACTTTCGATAGACGTCATGGCCCGAATGAAGATGCTTCGTCCCTACGGCTAGCGGCACTGGGTATGGTTGCACGGTCCATTCGGTGCTGACTACATGATCCTCCCGAGCCCCGCTCGGACACACATAGGACCGGTACACGAGGACGGGCTTCCGGCGATGGATCTCCTGATCCCGCCGCCTACGTGCTCGAGGCCGAGGAGGCTGAGTAGTCACCCCCTGCACCTGTAGACCCTGTGATCCCTCAGCCTGAGCCTGCACTTTCTGCCGCTCCCGACACCACTGTCCACACTTCTGCCAGTATCGGGAGTACACTTGCTGAGTCGTCCTCCACTTCCAACACGTCTACCACCACTCCCAACACTGCTGTGCCCCTGTCGGTTGAGCCCCTCACCTCTTTGCTACCCGAGCGTCCACCTTCTATTGTTGAGAGCGGTGAGTCTTCCTTCGCTTCCGTCGTGGAGACCCTATCCAATTTGATCTCCGCTGGGGTCTCACCTTTTGGACCCCACACTTCCTCCCCAGCGGTCGACCTTTCTGTCTCCACGGCCGCCGTCCTATCCGAGAGTGTCGTGAAGTCTGTTCCCACGTCTGTGTCACTGACCTCTCTTGCTGCCTCGTCACCGATTTTGTCTTCCACTTCCACTGCTGCTGCTTCCACCTCACACCAGCCTGCGTCCCAGCCTCGCACTAAGGCTGGGCATCCACTAGTGAGCACAACCCCCTTTCCACACATGCCTGCTGGCCCGATTGTTTACACCGCCCGTGTCCGACAGCCCCGTCCTTCACAGCCTAGACATGTGCGTCCCTCTGTCCCACCTCCCCCCGACACTGTACTTCAGAGCATTCGTGCTCTCGAGGGGGCGGTGAGTGGACTCAGAGGCGACCTTAGGACTCTGTCTGCCATAGTCACCACCATGCAGCACCGCGTCGAGCTACTTCCCGGCATTCACTTTTGCCTGACCCAGATTCTCGAGCAACTGCGACCACCACCCACCCACCCAGCAAACTGTTACCCAGCCATGACCACCACCACCCACCCAGCAGACTGTTACCCAGCCACCACCACCACCTCCTCCACATCCGCCTCAGGACGGATGGCGCAGCACCACCAGCTTAGGCACACCCTTGATGCCATTGATATTTTTTGACGTTATGCTGCCCATTCTCTGCTTGGTCCTGATGATTTTTGCCCACCCCTCCTCCCCTCACTATTTTTGTCCCCATTTTGATCATATCATTCTATATCCTTTTTCGGGAGTGAGGGAGAGTATTTTTGGTGACACACACATATCTGCATCACTATTATCCTTGCATGCATCACATCCGCATCATATTTTCATTTTGTTATTTTTATTTCTTTTTATCATGCATGCACCCACCCCCCACCCATTACACGTCTCTCGGTGTGCCACACTTCGCACACTGAGAACACTATGCACTTTAGCTTGGGGGAGTGAGTTCTCACGCTTTCCGCTTTTATCACCTTTATTTTTAGTTTTTCCACGTTTTTTCCACTTTTGCACCCATTTTTCATCACTTTTCATTTTTTATCATGCATCACGTTTTTTCTTATTTTCTTTGTGTGCTGCATTGTAAATAGTTTTTATTTTCTTTTGTCTTTATTTCTTTCATCTTCTACTAGAGATGACTTTTCTGTGATGATGATGACGTGGTGTTAGCTTTTCTCTATATGCATGCTATATTTGTCGTGTCATAGCTTTTTATTTCTGATATCATATGCTATGTTCTGCTTTGCATTTAGAAATAGTAACCCACTCTCTTTTGTTGTATGAAAATGGATGAAATTCTATTATTAGCTGATGTCTGATGATTCATATGTATGCTATCGTAGAAAACACACCAAGATTCACGCATTGATTGCTTATATCTGGAGTACTGCTTTCTTTTCACATATCACTTCTTATTGCATGCTTGGTACGCTTCACTTCGGGTTGATTGAATTATTGCTAGCAATGATAAATCTGGACTAGTTTACTTTTTGAGATTAAACTGAGTAGATTATATTACCCTGCTGAAGTTGTCATGCACGTCCTATAGAGTGAACTGAGAGATACATTTATTTCTTTCTCCACATATCTTGAACATAATTTCTCTATTTTATATTCATTGGTGAATCTCCCCTTAGAAATTCTATTATCGGCATCCCCCCGTTATTTTATCACATGCTCCAAATTCCCCAAAACCCAATGAAAAATACTTGTATATCCTTCTCTTTGATTTGGGATCATTTGTGTATATATGCTATTAAAAAAAAGAGAAAAAAAAAAGAAAAAGAAAAGAAAAAGAATTGAGAAAAAAAAGAAAAGAGAAGAGAAAAGAAGTTCAAAAACGATCCCATCTCATACACTTTCTCTCTTTCTTCCCTCTTTTTGTTTTTGTTTTTTGTTTTTTTTCTTTTACTTTTGGAGCTACAAAAGGAAACAGGGATGTAAATATTGTTTTACATATGCCACCGCGCTTATAGATAAGCTTGGGGGAGAGAATCCAATGATGTGTGAGAGAGTGACTACCTGACGGTGCATGACAACCTAGGCTAAGTAATATTTTATACTCGGTGAGATTGCTAAAGTTTCACGAAATCCAGAAATCTACGCTTAGCATTCATTTCATGAAAACCACACTTTTTCTATTCTTACTACTCTATCGTGTGATATCTCTTATACTCCTCATAGAAAGCATTCAATTGAAAAGTGTGTGATCTACGATATTGTATACCGTTTTAGATGCTTCAGACGATGTTAATCTTAGAATTATTCCATTTTCATGCTATATTGATATTCTTGAGATTTCTATTTCAAATGCACCATTATACTATGATATCAAAATAAAAGTCTTTGACATGTGTTTTATATTCGATGCATGCTATATGAGTAAGCAAAACCCACGTCCTGAGAAAAATGATCTAGCAACTTCCCTCTTCGTTTTCTACTTTGTTTTTCATTTTTCATTTTCCATTTCTCCATCGTTTTCTTTATCTTTATCCACCGGGTTCGCTTTTTACTCATCTTCCTCGAGGACGAGTAAGAGGTAAGCTTGTGGGATTTTGATCACTCCGTATTTTACACCTTTTTTCTGCATGTTTGCATGCCATTTAGATCGCTCAAATCGTGTTTTTCACGTTTATTCGACAATATTGCGATGATTTTCACGATTTGTTGTTTTTGTCGTATTTCAAGAGATTTGGAGCGATTTGGAGTGATTCTGAGATGCACCCACTCCGGAGTGTCACCGACGACTCTCTTGAGGGGTATTCTGCGATTGGAGAGGAGTAGAAGAAGAAAGAACGTCGTAGGAGCGACGAGGAGGCAAAAATACGAAGAATGGGCATTTTCAGCATGCCACCTGGCCGAGTGAAGGAGTCACTCGGCCGAGCATAGACAGCCCGCTCGGCCGGCCAGATCGGACACGCAACAGAGCTAATATCAGCGTGCACTCGGCCGAGCATCGCCAGACCACTCGGCCGAACACCGAGTCATCCCTCGTCCGAGTGGAGCCAAGACGACGGCAACCAAAAATGTTGAACTCTCTGGAATCCGTCAGTCAGCCCCAAAGACCGACTAGGCCGAGTGAAGAACGCCGTCCGCCAGAGTGAAGAACGCCCATCGGCCGAGTGAAGAAAAGTCACTCGGCCGAGTGCCTCCCGAGGAGACGACCCCCAAGACCCCCAACTCTCTGGAATCTGTCAGGGTCTCTCACTCGACCGAGTGACATTTGTCACTCGGCCGAGTGAGCCGCGCTGCCTGTAGCGTAAACTGCGATTTTGAGGCTGCGCAGGGGCATTTTCGTCAGGATTTTTTGGGTGATTTTGGGGGGTATTTAACCCCAGTTTTTAACCTAGTTTAGGGAGCTTTTCCAGAACTTTTTGCAGCCTTTTTAAGATTACTTTTTAGGAATTAGATTTAGCTTTTAGGGAGGAGAGAAAAGTGTTAATTTGTTGGATGCTATTTTGTTCTTCATTGGTTTGTCTCTCTCCCTATCAAAAACTCCATTTTTATTGATATATTGAATATTGCTATGAATTCTATTGATTTTATTTGTGAATTTCTATTGAATTTCATTATGAATTGTGAGTAGTTTTATCGTCTTAGGGCGTAGGGATGAACCCTACGAACCCTATTTCTAATTTGTGATGAATTGGTGAAATTATTGCTAGAATTGATTAGGGTTAGTTTGGGATTGATTTAATACGAATAGATATGGATTCATACCGATTGGGATTTGCAAGAGATTGGATTCCAACTCGATAGAAAGCCCTAGAAATTCGAATTGGGTTGCAATTGAATTTCTCCGGAATCGGTTTGCAAGAGATTGGACCGAAACTAGGGTTTTTGATTGTAATTCTATACCAATACCCGTTTGTAAGAGATTGGACGGGTAGGAACTATCCCAACCTAGGTCGTAGCTCGAGTTTGCACGAGAGTGGGCTCGAGATGTGATTGAACGATGATGTTGTTCTTCACGCTAGTTTGCCTAGGCTAGGGTTTGCAAGAGATTAGACCATACCCTAGGTTTGCTATAGATCGGTAATATCGCGAGAGCGTGAGCTTGGTTCTACATTTAGTTGCAACTAGTTCACCCGAATTTCAAGTCTAGCAATTGTTAAACCTACGAATCACAATGATGAGATACGACAAGTAGCGGGGATTCCCTATCCCTAGGCGTCTTTGTTAATTTGATATTTTCTTTCGTATAATTGAACGACTGTGACCGCTTTATAGCGAATATTTCTCGACCATTCTTATAGCCAGGTGGATTGAAGAAGACACTGTCATTAGGCCTCCCTGTGTTCGATACCCGCTCGCCACTACACCGTGCGCTTGCGGTAAGACTAGCGAGTCGCCGTCCCGGGACGTGTATCCGGGGCGCGATCACGGGCCACTCGTTGTTTCTATCAGATGACGGAGGCTAGAGCCCAGTCGCGCTGCTTGTCTATGAGATCTAGATTGATTTCTAGGTCCTCCGAATTCCTCTCTTCGTCGAAGTGTTTAAGGCAGAGTGACTCCTTGCCTACTTCGAGAAGAACAACTGCCCTGGCCCTGTATGCGAGCTTGAAGGGTGTCTCCCCCGTGGCTTCCTTGTGGGTAATTCGGTATGACCAGAGTATCCCGGGGAGCTCTTCCGGGCAAGCTCCATGTGCATACCCCTACTTTCTTATGCAGCGGTTCGAGGATGCATTTATTAGTGGCATCTGCCATCCTGTTGGTCTGGGGATGGGCCACAGAGGCGAATAGGAGTTTAATCCTTCAGTCCGCACAGAACTCTTTGAACCCCGCATAGTCTAACTATTTCCTGTTTTCGGTGAGGATGGATCGAGGGATTTCGAACTTGCAGATAATGGATTTCCATATGAAGCTCTTTACCTTCTTTCAGGTGATGGTAGCCAAGGGTTCGGCCTCGATCCATTTGGTAAAGTAGTCCACCGTCACGATCATGATCTTCATCTGCCCTTTCGCAGAAGCAACGGGGCTGAAAATGTTCAGTCCCCACTTGGCGAAGGGGATGGGGCTAATTATAGGTACAAGGTCGACTGGAGGTAACGAACTGAGCTTTGCAAACTTCTGGCACTCCGAACATTTTCGAACGTACTCTTCTGAGTCATGGACCAGAGTCGGCCAGTAGTACCCTTGCCTTAGGATCTTTATCGCACTGTCTTGCCTTCGTGATGATTCCTGCAGAGTCCTTTGTGGACCTCTCGAATGACATAATCCGCTTCATGCGGTCCAAGGAACTTGAGGTATGGTAAGATGTCGGTTTTGGTCCAGTGCCTTTTGTATAGTACACCTTCGTGGACTACGTACCAAAGAGCCTTCTGCTCCAGCGTTCGACACTCCTCCTGGTCCGCGGGGACCTTATCGGTGGCGAGGAACCGCATGAGGGGTCCATTCAGGAAGGTTCTATGTCGCTGTTCATTTGCTCTGCTCCCTCTGTGCTAGGGCTTTGGAGGCTCTCGACATAGATGGCACAAACCAACTCTTTGAGGGAAGAGAAGGCCAGCTTGGGGAGGGCATCTGTGTGAACATTTTTCAATCTCGGCATGCGGATGGTGTCGGCGTGCTTGAACCTGGACAGTTCAGACTTGGCTGAAGCCAGGTAGCACTACATGGCTTCATTTCGGGCTACATAGTCCCCTTGTTGTTGGTTAATGACTAGCCTGGAGTCACTGAGGAGGCGCACCTAGTTTTTCCGAAGTGCCCGGTCTAGTTTTAGGCCATTGATGGTGGCCTCGTGCTCGGCTACATTGTTGGTGGTTGGAAATTCCAACCGGAGGGTGTAGTCTATGGTATTTCCGTCGGTGGACGGATGAAGATGCCCGCTCCTCTTCCTGCCTTAGTTGCTGACCCATCCACGTGGATAACCCACATGTTCGGTCCTTTGGTCGATCATTAGGAGCGGTGTTAGTAAAAAAGAGGGATAATGGGTGAGGTGTTACCATGTCCAGGTCTGTCCCATCGGGAGGCATTGTGTCGCCAATGGTACACTTGGCGATGAAGTCCCCCAGTTCTTGCTCTTTTATGGTCGTCATCGGCTTGTATCTGAGGTCGAATTCACTCAGCTCGACCCCCCAGTTCAGCATCCTCCCCATCCGATCAAACCTCTTGAGGTTTTGCTCGAGCTGGGAGTCGGTCAGTACCAGGATGGTGTGGGCTTAGAAGTAGATTGAGTCATCGTGCCAAGAGGAAAAGGGTGTAGTCTAATTTCTCCAAGGGGCTGTACCGCTCCTTCGCGTCTCGTAGGACCCGATTGGTGTAGTACACTGGTCTTTGTATCCCTGCGTCTTCCCTGACAGCATAGAACTCACTGCTTCCCCGGTGCTAGCCAAGTAGAACCACTCTTGTACTGGAAAAGAGAAGGACATAATTAGGAGATTCCCTTATATCTTCTATATGAAGTCAGTGAGTCAAGTCACAGCCATTGGAAAGGTCAGCTCGTGTTCACAATATGAGTTTTTTATCTTTAAGAACAGGCTCAATGGTTCCCCTTCCTTAGACTTGGAGAGTAGCAGGGGGGATACAGAGGTACTCCTTCAGTTCGGCGAACTCTTAGATGCAGCTTGCATCCCACTCTACAGCTTTTCTCTTCCCACAATGCTCGGGAAGAGATTTTCTCAGAACCCTAAAGAATGGGAGCGGTCTTTCTGTCGATTTGGATAGGAAGTGCCCCAGGGCTGTGATCTGGCTGTTCAGTATCTGCAGCTCCTTGACAGTGGTTGGTTCTCTCATGTTGATCAGATCCTCAATCTTGTCTGGATTAGCTTCGATGCCACGCTTAGTGATCATGAAGCCCAAGAATTTTCCAGTCTTCACCCTAAATGTGCACTTCGTGGGGTTGAGCCTGATGTTGTGCTTCCGCAATTGTTCGAAGGTTTCCCGGAGGTCGGTGATGTGGTCGGCTAGGCTCTTGGACTTGACCAACATGTCGTCCACGTAAACCTCCAGGTTCCTCCCGATCTGAGAGCCGAAGACTCTGTCGACCATTCTTTGATAGGTCGCCCCTGTGTTTTTCAGACCAAAGGGCATCTTTGTGTAGCAGAATGTCCCACGATCGGTGATGAATGACATCTTCTCCTCGTCTTTTGGCTCCATTTGAACCTGGTTATATTTGGAGTAAGCGTCCATGAAGCTAAGCATCTCGTAGCCCGAGGCACTGTCTACAAGGTGGTCGATGCAGGGTAGCGGGTAAATGTCCTTGGGGTAGACCTTGTTGAGGTCAGTCAAGTCTATGCACATTTGCCACTTACCGCTTGACTTTTTCACCATTACTATGTTGGCTAGCTAGTCAGAGTACCAGACTTCTCTAATGAATCCGGCCTCGAGTAGGCGCTCAAATTCCTCGGCCACTGCCCTCATTTTTTCGTCGTCCAGGTTCCTCTTCTTTTTCCTGATCGGTTTGAAGTTGGGGTCGGCATGTAGTTGGTGAGTGATTACCCAGGGGTTCATGCCAGGCATGTCCTCAGGTGACCAAGCGAAGATGTCATGTTGGATTTCAGTCATCCGATCAGTTCATCCCTCATGGCGAGGTTGAGCTCCAATCCGATATACATGAACCTTCCTTCCACGACAGTGACGGGAATGGGCTCTGGTTTCTCGACAGGAATGGGTCTCGAGTTATCCGAGCCTCCTCTCTGATCGAGAAGGTCCATCAGGTTGTACTGTTCTGTGTCACACCTCTGGCTGGACAGCTGGTAGCAGGTTCTCGATCTCAATGGGTCGCCCTTCATCCTTCCGACTCCTTCCGGGGTCCTGAACTTGACCATTTGATGGAGGGTCGAGATTACAGCCCCGACTGCGTTGAGGAGCGACCGGCCGATTATCCCGTTATAAGCCGACCCGACTTTCAAGGCCATGAACTCTATCGTTAGAGTGATTGAGTGGGGAGGCTCCCCGAGCGTCATTGGGAGTGGATCACTCCTATGATCAGAGCGGAATGTCCCATGAAGCCGACTATGGGACCCGAACATGGCTCCAGGTCATCTGCCCGCAACCCCATCTTCTCTAATGTTGACATGAACAGGATGTCACACGAGCTTCCCGTGTCGACAGTCATCGGACCAATGAAGTGTCAATGACTACCGAGACGACCAGCGCGTCATCGTACATCAGCTCGATCCCCTCCATGTCCTCCTTGGAAAAGAAGATGGCCTAAGGGCCATCTCCGGTCTTTTCTCGGTCTATGTCCATAGCCGTTGCTCGCAGGATGCTCATTTCCTTGGTTTGGGATGGGCGTATGGTGGCCTTAAAAGGTGGACATTGGCAGAGTCTGGTGCAGGCGCTACCGCGGCTGTGCTCCGCCGTCCTTTGGCGCGCGGGCGTGCCATTTTCGATGTGGTTATTTGACGTGGATTTACACTCGTCGCTTTCCATAGACGGCGCCAGATGTTTCAGGGTGTTTTCTCACCACTGGTTGATAGTTTAAAGGTCCGGAGGTCGTCGCGATCATGTGAGACGCATGTGGCATCGGGAGTCGGTTATCCGAGTGTTCGCTTGGACGAGAACGCGCGGATCCATGCGTTGATGTGTCGAAGGGCAACTTCAGCAGAGCGACAGTTTCCTGAAACGATCGGTCGATCGGGCTTGGGCTCGGGAGTGTTTGGACCCGAACGATGCAACACTGAAGGGTGGCTTTAGCTGGTTGATGTCTCCTTCGATCTACAGAGACGAGAAAGCTCGACAGGGGGTCGGATCTTGGTTCCGACCAAGTCCGCTGTGATGCTTAAGTCAAACGGTAACTGATAAGTGCACGGTGTAATCGAGCTTGGTTCGCAGAGATACCAAGCGCGAATTCTCAAGCCGGTTTATGGAGGAGAAATGTAAGGTAGAAGAAAAGGGCTTGAGAGGTGGAATACCTGATATTCAGGATTTGATCCTTTGGCGTCACATTTTTCGGGTCCCTTATAGAAATCTCGCTCGACAACGCATTCATGGCGTCCCCTCCTTCCTTCCTTCGTGCCTGTCCGTCCGCTTTGATGGTCCATTCATTGATGATCAAAGCATGCACGATCTGGGGAGCAGTTTCCTCGAAGGGCGGGAGGCCAACAGTGCAACAGGTGATGGTACCGGACCGCGATGCCCAGACCCGCTGATGTGGCCTTTTGGGATTGGACACAGTTCAGCTTATTGGACGTGAGGTTGCTCTATCTCTCTTCGGCCCATTCGAGGGTCGTATCATCCTCCTTAAAAAAACCATGGCTTTTGGCCGAAAAAACCATGGCTTTTGGCCGTGAGAACACCCTGCATCTGGCTGCTTCTTTACGGCTAGCCTCTGGCCTCTCTATTGCAGCTGTCGGCTTCCCGTTGCAGGCCGCAGACACCATCCGTAGCCCCCTATGTACTGAGCAGCAGCCTATGGCTACTGCTGTTTTCCGTGCGGCACACAAGGCAGCCGAATTCTTACGAATGAGCCGTGTCAGCTTTGCAGGCTGCTGAGGGGGCAGCCCAGCCGCACCAGCGGCAGCCCTTCGCTCCTGCAGCCGCCCAAGCTGTTGTTTCTCTCTTGTCTGGCAGAGCCTGACCCTCCCTCATGCTCTGTTCCCTGTGAACTAGGATGTTTTTAATGATGAATTTTTCTACAAATTAAAATTTCGGCACTTGCGGTTCTTGATTTTGTTTGCCTCTGATCTCCACATTACTAATGTCCATGATTTTTTAACTTTCTTCCATAAAACAAATGGGTATTAAGTTGATGTTTCTCCCGACATTTACTTGTTGCCTCAAATATGCTGACTCGATTGTTTTTGAGAATTAATTCATATTATATTTTCAGTGCCTCAATTTTAAAAAAAAATTAAACATTACAATAACCCGTGCAACACAGTGCACAGAACAAAAAAACAACTACTCACGAAGTGGATGCGATGAACGCGCGTAACCAAAAAGCAGTGAGAAATGTGTGTGTGCATGCCGGTATCGTCGTCGGGGGGCGCAAAAAGTACAAAGTCCGTGGATTAAAACGCAAAAAGCCTTGGGATGGCAAACACGTAAATAAGTGGGTTTGTTTTGGTGTTTTGGGATGAATGACAAACATGTAAATAAGTTACTTGTGGTGACTTTTTCGGTGAGATAGATGGTGAGGTGGAGGGGATGATGTGGGATGTGGGGCCCACATTTTGTCATAGTCATATTTTTCATGCCACCTAGGATATCTTCATCAAATGTATAATAGAATAGCAAATGCCCGTGTCCGGAGGGCACTGCAAAGGTCTTCTCCCGGGTGCAAAACTGAGGGGACAGCCGGTTCACGGGCAAAATGGCGACGTGCCAGTCATCTCCCGAGCGCAAGAACGACGTGGACAATCGTCTCCCGGACGCAATACTGACGGCGAAAAGAAACACCGGCTCAGTCGTCGCAGTGGCACAAAAGCAGGAAATAAAGCGCAAAAATACACGAGTGCAAAGCGGGAAAAGAGCGATTGCAAATCCGTAAATAGGGAAAAGATGAGGGGTCTTTAGGTGTTATTAAAAAACAATGGCAAACTTGTAAATAAGAGGAATGTGGTTGGCTTTTATTTGGGGGTTCAACCAAAACATTCAACTCCACACACAACCAATCACCCACACTCCATTAGGCCTCACATGTATGACAAAGATTCAAAAAAAAGTCCGCATTTGTATAATAGATTATTAGTGTCCATCACCTTTTTGCTGTCTTCCACAAAGATAAATATTTTTGAGCCGTTTCTGCTTAATGTTTTGCAGCCCTCTGCTGCTATATTACATACTGTTTTTACTCCGTTTTAGTTGCTCTATTTATTGGTATTTCTTGTGATATTTCGGATATGTGTTTGCCATTTAAAAATCCTGCAATATGCCATGTTTGCTCTCAAATTTCCTTTATAATTGGTGAAACAGTGGGCTGATGCTGAGTTACGAATTTTGCATGAAATGATGATTCATTCATGGGTTTTTGCAAGAGTTAGAATTATGATTAAATGCCGAAATTAAGATTGCAAGAGATTGATCTGAACAAGGCAAGACAACAAGGCAAGACAGTAGATATGAAATCACATGTTTTTAAACAATTAAAATTGAGACACATGACACATGGGGTTGCTGTAACTCATTGTCAAGAGGGTGCGTGAGCGACGAGGGTCCTGATGGCCGTTACTCATTAGGGGTTAACAATGAGGGTTTTATGGACATTACTAGTACGTATTTGCCAATGGTTGATGCTCGGATTACAACTGGGATTGTAGTGCACACGTCATCAATCCGGACCATGTTTTCATGGGCGAGATTGGCCCATGGAGGCAAACCGGTGGCTACATCATGAGGACCGGTTTCTGTCCCTGTTGATGACCACTTTTCCGAGTGGATAGAACACCCAAATTGTATATATTTTTTTGATTCATCGGAAGTAAACAAATCGTATATTATACCCTTGGGAATGAGTCACGCACTTAGACTAGATTTTTATGCCTTGTTGACACCATAATTTAAAGACATTAACTCTACACTTGACATAACATATGTGACTTCAATAGATTTGCTTATTTTGTTGTACACATGTGCTTTTTATATCGTTGTTTAGTTGCTTGAGATTTCTTATTTATTTCTTTGAATATTAGTTTCCATATGCTTTTCTTTTCATGAGTATATTATCAT
Source organism: Scilla litardierei (assembly GCA_030789695.1). Classification (NCBI taxonomy): domain Eukaryota; kingdom Viridiplantae; phylum Streptophyta; class Magnoliopsida; order Asparagales; family Asparagaceae; genus Scilla; species Scilla litardierei. The sequence goes on along the minus strand of CM061138.1, from coordinate 134,057,107 downwards.
TTTTTTTGTGAGAGCCCATCGAGATTGTGTTACTAATCACATTCATATTTGTTTGTGGATGTGTGTCAGATTTAGAGGACATGTATGTTAAGAACGAGCCATATGATCTTGTAACTGGAGAGGAGTAAGATTACCCCTAGGAATAGCTTAAACAGTTTTTCTTATATTTTTGGCTGTGAGAATTTGGTTATTTTTTTATATACTTGTAATTCTTTTCTTTTAAAATTCAGATATAATAATTTACTCCTAATTAATTTTTGGAGAAACTTTTATATATGCTGATTTGGATGTTTTAGACATTATTTCGCTTGTTAATTAATTTGTATGGTGAACATGTTTTGTTATTTTTACATTAGGCTTATTTAAATCAAGGAAAAGTGGAAAAAAAGAAGGAAAAAAGAAAAAAATATTCAATTGTATCCTTTGATTTAAACACATCACATGCACTCACGTTCCACTCTCCTGGTATTTTGGGAAGCAGGGCGTGACAGACTTTTGGTGGTGGCCCACGCAGGTCCCTGTAAGGACCCATGCTATGAGGAAAACACTAGAAGTGGTGGTTGAATAGTGTTTATAAAATCTAAACGATAGTTATACCAATTTAAATCCCTAACCAACATTAAATGCGGAAATATAAATTAAACAAAATGAAACAAGCTAACACAAAGGATGTTTCAAGGGTTCGGATTACCCAAGTCTAAACATGACTTGTACCCGATAATCCTACGTCACTTCCACCCAGATACCACCGGATACTCAAGTTAGAACCCTAACTTGAGGTTTACTTTAAAACCACTTGTAGCAACCCTACAAGTGTAATCGAACTACAATCGATGTCCTTGACTCCCACAACTTGGGAACAAGCAAACCCACTCTCACAAACCGAGAGTGAAATCGAAATACGAAATAATGAAATTCGAAATGAAAAACACTTACAAACACCTATGCCTTGAAGTAGCACTTAAAGGAGCAAGTGTGTGTATGTTGATGTCTCTTCCAAGATGAGACAAAGCCCTTGTATTTGTCTTCACCAAAGCTGGAAGCTCAGATTTGGTTTAAGTGGGAAGACAAGACTAGAGTTGAGATTTCTAGGGCTTAAGAATATAGGGAGAGAGAACTTGAAAGATTGAGCTTAGGAATGAATGCAAGATGTTCAAGATATTTCCAATGGAACAGTAGGAGACCCTTTTCTTAGTTCTCTAAACCCCTCAAGCAAATTATCCAAAACCCCCTTTGAAATCCGTCTGGAAAAAGTCAACGGATAGAAAATACGTGCCAGACAGTCCACTGATGAAGAACTCACAGTCACCTGCTGCACTGTGTCAGAGGGTAGGTGAGAATTCAAATGGTAACTTACCATGTAGGACAATCGACTGCTGAAGGTCTAATAGGCGACTGTAAACCAACATGCGACTGAGAAACCTTCTACAGGCGACTGATATCCTGAGTGTGTAAGTGATGAAAACTTAGGAAATATTGGTAAGATAGGACATGCAATTGTAGAAGCATATTCAGGTGACTGTGCCATGGGCAGGTGCCTGTAAAATCTTCTTACATCACTTGCGAAGCAAGTGCAAACGTTGTCAAAACTTGGAAAGTTTGACAAGCTGGGACAGGCGAATGTAGAAGCATATACAGGCGACTGTGCCATGGGCAAGCGCCTATAAATCTTCTTACATCGCATGCAGATGAAAGTATGAAAGTTGACAAAACTTAGGAAGTCTTACCTAGGATAGACAGTCGACTGTTTAGCAAGTCACATGCGCCTGTAGCGGGGCATGTGCCTTACATAGTATAGCAGTCGACTGAAGAGATTAAATGGCAGAAAGCCCAGAATAGCTAGAGAAAAAGTATGTGCATAATAGACGACTGGAGAACAAATCTCATGTGCATGTATGGAGACAGGCTCCTATAAATCATTCAGCAGTCGCATGTTAGAACTCTAAAATACACATGCTTGAGAATTAATAATTGGAGGCCTATGAAATGAGTTTTAAAGCTTTTCTAGGATAGAATGAAAGATGTGTGTGTACTCCAACATTGTCACGGTTTCTTTTCGATCGTGTGTTTTTCGTGCGCGTATTTTTATGACCTCCCCTTGTATCCCAAAACCACGAAGTTATATATCATTGTAACCCTCAGAGAGAGTAGTTATTTGTGGAATTTTTTGTGAACGTCATTTAAGTTATAGATCATTGTAACCCTCGGAGAGAGTAGTTATTTTTGGAATTTTTTGTGAACGTCGTTTCACGGGTCATTCTTCCACAAATCAGCTTTGAGTGACAGGGTGTCCTAACTTTTAGACTTCGATGTTTGACCTTTTATTTTTAGTACTGTTTTCTGTTAACCTAGCACGTGACAGATCATCGTAGTCTCGATCCTCTCGTTGACATGGTCGTTCCGATATTTTTCTTATAATTTTCGGACACCGTTATGCTGACCATTCACCCTAATTTCTTTAATCTATAATTAGCCCTTCCCTAATTCAAATCCCTAATTAAATTAAATCAAATCTAATCACTTTTGATCCAAAATATCACGTGATATCTTCCTAGTATATTTGCACCCTAAGTCTACTCTCCCCCTCTTACACACTCTCTCCAATCAACCCCTAAGTCTACCCTTTTCCTACCCTATTTAGCAAACCCTCATTGTTTTATAACGTGAGCTTTTCCCTAGGGTTTTCTCCATGCAAACATAGCTGCCATCATAAAAAACTCATGCACCCTCATCCTTAACCTAGCTTCCACCTCCTTGCAACTCCGACCAAGCCCGCCGCCGGCCACCATATGCAAACACCTCCGCACGCAACCCCCATCCTCCACTAAACCGCAACTCCCCTCCTCCATCCAAACTATCGAACCCCCATCTCTCCTTAGCCATTGTCGAACCCCCTCTCTCCCTCAAACTGCCGTTGCCATGCCTCACCTAGGCCGACTATCCGGCCATCCCCTCCACGTGCAAGACCCCCCTAAAAACCCCACGGCAGCTCCAATTTCACATACACTTGTCGGCCATCTCTTAGGCCGAAAACCCCAGTCGGCCTTTCCCTCAAACAGCTGCACACCTTCCTCCACGGTAGCCCCTCTTCAACAGCCGCCAGTCACCCAACAGCAAGCCGTCGGCCTTCCCTGCTGTCCACGCGCAGCAGTCCAGCCACCCCCTTTGCACCCTAGGCCGACATCCCCACTACTGGTTCCCTAGGCCGACAGTCCGTCGCCGACGTTCATGCTGATCGCTGCCGTGTCGATGTTCGTTGTCCCGCGGCCATCTTCGTCGCAAGCTGACACCGTACCTTGCTCACTGCCGGAATCCAACCCCTGACGTCGCTAACCGACGTCAGTGTAGCTTTCGTGTCGTGTTAAGGTAAAGCCCCAATCTGTAGGAACCCACACACTCGCATGTTTAACAAGATTCAAAACCGTAAATTTCATTGCTTTGATTAAATAAATAATTGAAGATAATTAATATGGGGATGTAGGTTGGAGATTGGTTTGAGCACATAATAAGTTTCTGGACCCCGTTGTTCTGAGATTTGCAGACGATATTTCAGTTAAGTGAAACTTGCAGAGTTAAATATTAAGCCATGTTTAGGCTATTTTGAGTTTTTGTGTAAAAGATGCTAAGCGATGAAATGATAGTCGCATAGACACCCATACTTGATCTAGCTTGACAACGAATCTAGATCCGACATCCATGCTTGATCTAGCTTGACAACGAAGCTAGATCCGACACCCATGCCATGCCGTGTTCATGCATATCAGATGTCACGTTTAATTTTGATATTCTGTACGCATTCAATAACTGTTTTATATACTATCAATGTTGCATATCACAGGTCATTTCATGCATTTGATTGTCTTTCATGAATGCGTAGCACACGATACAATGAATTGTAAGCTGCGACGAGTAGGATTCTGACTCCTATAGCATGTAAAATGGCTAGGTCATCCATATGCCATAAAGAACGCTTCCTGGCTTGTGATCCAGAAGCTGAGCTCCAGTTCAGACACATGTGGAGGGGTAGGGTTAAGCGATCACTTAGCGTAGAAGTGTGCCCGTACAACAACTTCAGCTGAAAGGCGTAAACTCTGTGCATGACGTAACATGCATGCTTTTCGTGAAATCGTGAAATATTTTTTAGTAGCTTTTGCTACGACGTGACATGCATTGTTAACTATCATGTTCATTTTAAATTGTTGTATTCATTAAATATTATGTCATGTCATCATATTTTAAACTGCTAGTTGCATTTATTCCTTTTATGTTTCCATGCACAAAAGTCTCTTCTTTTACCTTTTGGAGATTTTTGCTGACATGCGCCCTTTTCTCTTTAGGTGTCGCATGTCAGGTTTTGAGTCTGATGTTGTTGCTGAGGACGGTCAGTTTGCTGACATCGAGCTTAAGGCTACTGCTGACGTTCAGTTCGAGGATACCGGAGACCAATCCTAGTCTTAGCTAGAGGCCTTCTCTTAGTTGATGCTTGTTTTCCTAGTTGCTGATGTTAGATTTTTCATTGCGTAGCACCTTATCTATGTTTTAGTTTCGGCCATGCTTGGGGACTTTCTTTTCAGACTTTGTACTTCTTTTATGAATTTATCTTTGGATGTTTTGAATAAGAATGGATGTTGCTTTGAATATTGGTTATTATTGCATGCTTCAATATTATTATTACTATTGTTTCATTGCAATGAAAGAATCTACGAATGGATGAACACACATACGCTTATCAGACTATAGCTTCACAGCTTCAAGTCTGAGCGAACTTCTTCGCGTCTCGCCTTCCATACTTGGGAAGTGGGGCGTGATAGGTTTTTGTGGTGGTCCACGCAAGGTCGTTGCACATGCGAAATATCGAAACACTGAAAATAATAAAACATCTATTGAAACGTTCGAAACATTCGAGTCATAAAATTGGAGTCTAATGTGAACGTTTTCCTTGTCTTAAATGGCTGGAAGACGTATTACCCAAGCATGTTAGATTAGATTTTGTTTTGCTAGAATAGATTATGATTGCTAGCTTGTTTGTGAGGAGTTATCCTTGTTTGTGCATTTCCTGCTCGAGTTCTCTTCGACTCTGGTGCATCCACATGCATCTTATCTCGGAGTTTTGTGGACAAGCATTCTCTGTCGATTTTCCCTCTTTCCAAGAGTTGGGATATCGTTAAGGGGAATGGTGTAATCTCAGTGTACCTTTGTTATCGATCTTGTCCCTTGGTTGTATGTGGACACGAGCTATATGCCGATTTTATCGTCCATGCCATCACCAATTATGATACCGTTCTTGGGATGGATTGGCTTAGGAGTTTCTTTGCTATGATCGACTGCCAACGAAAGAAGGTGGTGTTTGAGATTCCAGGTCATCCGACCTTCGAGTTCAGCAGAGGTAGCAGTTTGCTTGGGCCTGTCAGATTTCGGGCCAAGCCAGTGGAAGAGATAGTAGCTTTACCGATGGAGGAGAGAAGACCAGCTGTGGTGAGAGACTTCGATAACATCTTCCCTGAGGAGATGTCAGGACTGCCGCCCGATCGAGCTCTTGAGTTCTCGATTGATTTTATTTCAGAAGCACAGCCCATTTCGAAGGCACCATATCGTATGGCTCTGACAGAGTTGGAGGAGCTGCGTAGACAGTTGGATGAGCTCTTACAGAAGGGTTATATCCATCCTAGTGTGTCTCCGTGGGGAGCACCTGTATTGCTGGTGAAGAAGAAGGACAGTTTGCACCGTATGTACGTGGACTACAGAGAGTTGAATGCCGTCACCATCAAGTACAAGTATCCTTTGCCGTGTATAGATGCCATTTTCGATCAGCTTGAAGGATCGAGGGTACTCTCTAAACTGGATCTCAGGAGCGGATATCACCAGCTGAGAGTGAAGAAGGATGATGTGCAGAAGACAGCATTCAGAACGAAGTATGGACACTACGAGTTCGTGGTCATGCCTTTTGGTGTGACCAACGCACCCGTAGTTTTCATGAACCAGGTGAACCTAATTTTCTACAACTTCTTAGATAAGTTTGTCATTATCTTTATTGACGACATCTCGATTTATTTGAAGTTAGAAGAGGAGCATGCCGAGCACTTGAGGACAGTTCTAGAGATTCTGAGGAAGCATCGTCTGTATGCAAAGTATTCCAAGTGCGAGTTCTGGTTAGATAGAGTTGGCTTCCTTGGACATGTGGTGTCAAGAGGTGGCATATCTGTGGATCAGGAGAAGATCAAGGATATCAGAGAGTGGCCGATTCTGCGGACAACGTCGGAGATCAGGAGTTTTCTTGGGCTAGCAGGATATTATCGACGCTTCATCAAGGATTTCTCTCGTATTGCACAACCGATGACTAGACTGACGAAGAAGGATATAACGTTCGTTTGGTCCGATGCTTGTGAGGAGGCCTTTTCTATTCTGAAGGCGAGATTGACGTCAGCACCTGTTCTAGCTGTGCCAGATCGGTGTGGTGGCTTCGAGGTCTTTTGTGATGCATCTGGAAAGGGTCTCGGTTGTGTTTTGCATCAGCATGGACGCGTGGTCCTGTACGCTTCTCGATAGCTAAAGGTTCATGTGAAGAACTACCCGACGCACGATTTAGAGTTGGCTGCAGTCATTTTCGCGCTCAAAATCTGGAGACATTTCCTGCTGTGTGAGAAAGTGAAGATTTTCACTGATCACAAAAGCTTGAAATACGTCTTTACGTAGAAGGAGCTCAACATGCGACATCGTCGATGGTTGAGCTCATGGAGGATTACGAGATCGACTTGCAGTATCATCCTGGCAAGGTGAACGTGGTTCCTGATGCACTGAGCAGACTTCCAGCAGTTATGATGTTGACTTCACAGTGGACATTGCAGCAGGAGTTCTGTGAGTTAGGCATTAATATTGTGCTTCCTTGAGAATTTCGCCGTTGATGTGTATGCAGATATAGTCGAAGATCGTGGATCGGATCAAGGCAGGTCAGGCTGGAGATCCGAAGCTGAAGAGGATCCGTGAGCAGGTAGAAGCCGGTCTGCGAACTGACTTCCTGATTCATGAGGATGGCTTGCTGAGGTATGGAGCCATAATTTATGAGCCAGCTGAGATGATGGAGTAGAGCTGCTTGTGGAGGCACATAGTTTGCCGTATTCTGCGCATCCTGGAGGCACCAAGATGTACAAGGACCTTCGCCTGAACTACTGTTGGCATAGTATGAAGCGAAGTGTGGCACGGATCGTTACTAAGTGTTTAGTATGCTAGCAGGTTAAGGCAGAGCATCATCGTATGGCTGGGTTGCTACATCCACTTCCGATTCCAGAGTGGAAGTGGCAACACATCACTATGGATTTCGTGACTATACTGCCTAGGCGTCCTAAGCAGAATGACCCAGTTTGGGTAATCGTAGACCGATTGGCCAAATCTGTGCACTCTATTCTTTTCCGAGTGGGACAGTCGACAGAAACGTTAGCAAGGAGATACATAGAGGTAAATTCTTTTACTCTCCGTTTTTATTTCCTTTCCCTAGTATAGATAGTGATGTATCGTAAATCGTGCAGTAGATCTTGCGACTTCACGAAGTCCCAGTGAGTATCGTGTCAGACAGAGACACGAGAGTCACATCTCAGTTTTTGGCAGCGTCTATAGAAGAGCCTGGGTACGAGTTTGAGTTTCAGTAACGCGTACCACCTGCAGACAGATGGCCAGTCCAAGAAGACGATTCAGATTCTGGAGGACATGCTGAGAGCATGCATGTTAGATTTCAAGGGATCATGGGAGGATCATCTTCATCATGTGGAGTTCACCTATTATAACAGCTACAAGTCGAGCATTGGTATAGCGACATTTACCGCGCTTTATGGGAAGAAATGTCGATCACCACTGAGCTGGGATGACATAGGCGTCAGGGAGCTGTTAGGGCCAGAGATGATTGTTGAGGCGATGAATGTTGTGAGGAACATCAGGGAGAAGCTGAGGATTGTTCAAGACCGTTTCAAGCATTGGGCAGATGCTAAACGGCGACCTTTGGAGTTTCAGCCTGAAGATCATGTATTCCTCAAGATCTCTCCGAATCGAGGATTTATTTGATTTGGTAAGAGAGGCAAGCTGAGGCCGAGGTACATTTGACCCTTTGACATCCTAGAGTGAGTTGGAGCAGTGGCTTACCGCTTGGCGTTGCAGCCATCACTGGAGGGAGTTCACGATGTGTTTAACGTATCTCAGTTGCATCGATACGTCAGTGATCCATCTCAAGCTATAGATTTCTCGGAGATCACGGTTCGACTGGACCTGACCTACGAGCAGCAACCAGTAGAGATCTAGATCGTCGACAGAAGAAGTTGAGGAATAAGACCGTCGACCTGGTGAGAGTGATGTGGCATCATGGTTCACCTGGGGAGTCTACCTGGGAGCGCGAAGAAGAGATGAGAGAGCGCTTTCCGCATTTATTTCCTGAGCAGTAGAAGATGTTGATTCCGAGAGCAGAATCATTTCATAAGGTGGGTAGGATGTCACGGTCGCTTTTCGATCGTGTGTTTTTCGTGTGCGTACTTTCTTTTTGTACACGTATTTTTTGTGACCTCCACTTATATCCCAAACACGCAAAGTTATATATCGTTGTGACCCTCAGAAAAAATAGTTATTTGTGGAACTTTTTGTGAACGTCATTCCACGGGTCATTCTTCCACAAATCAGCTTTGAATGAAGGGGTGTCCTAACTTTTAGACTTCGACGTTTGTCCTTTTATTTTTAGTACCCTTTTTCGTTAACCTAGCAAGTGACCAATCATCATAGTCTCGATCCTCTCGTCAACACGGTCGTCCCGATATTTTTCTTATAATTTTCGGACACCGTTAAGCTAACCCTTCACCCTAATTACTTTCAATCTATAATTAGCCCTAGCTAATCCCTAATTCAAATCCCTAATTAAATTAACTCAAATCTAATCACTTTTGATCCTATGTATCACATGATATCTTCCTAGTCTACTTGCAGCCTAAGTCTACTCTCCCCCCCTCTCTCTCTCTCCAATCAACCCCTAAGTCTACCCTTTTTCTACCCTATTTAGCAAACCCTCATTGTTTTATACCGTGAGCTTTTTCCTAGGGTTTTGTCCACACAAACGCAGCCGACATCATCAAAAACTCACTCACCCTCATCCCTAACCTAGCCGCCACCTCCTTGCAACTCCGGCCAAGCCCGCCGCCGGCCACCACGCATAAACACCTCCGCGCGCAACCCCCATCCTCCACAAAACTGCCACTCCCCTCCTCCATCCAGACTACCGAACCCCCATCTCCCCTTAGCCAATGTCGAAACCCCTCTCTCCCTCAAAATGCCATTGTCGCTCCTCCCCTAGACTTACAGTCCGGCCATCCCCTCCGTGTGCAAGACACTCCTCAAAACCCCACGGCAGCCCCTCTTTCCCCTACACTTGCCGGCCATCTCCTAGGCCGAAAAACCCTGCCGGCATTCCCCTCAAACAGCCGCACATCCTCCTCCATGGCAACCCCTCTTCAAACGTCGCCGGCCACCCAACAGCAAGCCGCCAGCCTTCCTTGCTATCTATGCACAGCAGTTCGGTCACCCCCTTTGCACCCTAGGCCGACATCCACGTTGTCGGTTCCCCTAGGCCGACATTCCGCTGTCGACGTTCGTGCTGATCGCTGTCGTGTCGATGTTCGTTATCCTACGGCCATCTTCGTCGCAAGCTGATGTCGTACCTTGCTCACTGCTGAAATCCAACCCCTGACGTCGCTACCCGACGTAAGTGTAGCTTTTGAATTGTGTTAAGATAAAGCCCCGATCCGTAGGAACCTACACACACATGTTTAACAGGATTAAAAACCGTAAATTTCCTTGCTTCGATTAAATAACTAAACAATTAATATGGGACTGTAGGTTGGTGATTGGTTTGAGCACATTGGAAGTTCCTGGACCCCGTTGATCTGAGATTTGCGGACGATATTTCAGGCGAGTGAAACTTGCACAGTTAAATATTAAGCCATATTTAGGCTATTCCGAGTTTTTGTGTAAAATAGGCTAGGCGATGAAATGATAGTCACCTAGAGACCCATGCTTGATCTAGCTTGACAACGAAGCTAGATCTGACACTCCTGCTTGATCTAGCTTGACAACGAAGCTAAATCCGACACCCTTGCCATGCCATGTTTATGCATATCACATGTCACGTTTAATTTTGATATTCTGTATGCATTCAATAACTGCTTTATATACTATAAATGTTGCATATCACATGTCATTTCATGCATTTGATTGTCTTGTCATGAATGTGTAGCACATGCTACAATGAATTGTAAGCTACAGAGAGTAGGATTCTGACTCCTATAGCAAGTAAAAAGGCTAGGTCAACCCTATGCCATAAAGAACACTTCCTGGCTCGTAATCCAGAAGCTGAGCACCAGTTCAGACACACGTGGAGGGGTAAGGTTAAGCGATCACTCAGCATAGAAGTGTGCATGTACATCAACTTCAGCTAAAAAGCATAAACACTGTCCACGACGTAACATGCATGCTTTTCGTGAAATCGTGAAATCGTGAAATCTTGTTAAGTAGCTTTTGCTACGATGTGACATGCATTGTTAACTATCATGTTCATTTTAAATTGCAGCATTCATTAAATATTATGCCATGACATCATATTTTAAACTGCTAGTTGCATTCATTTCTTTTATGTTTCCTTGCACAGAAGTCTCTTCTTTTACCTTTTGGAGATTTTTGCTGACATGCGCATTTTTCTCTTTGGGTGTTGCATGTCAGGTTTTGAGTCTGAGGTCGTTGCTGAGGACGGCATGTGGCCTTTCTTTTTAGACTCTGTACTTCTTTTATGACTTTATCTCTGAATATTTTGAATAAGAATGGATGTTGCTTGGAATGTTGGTTATTATTGCCTGTTTCAATATTATTATTGTTGTTTCATTGCAATACAAGTATCTGCTAATGGATAAACAAAGAGATGCTTATCAGACTGTAGCTTCACAGCTTCAAGTCTGAGCAGACCTCTTCGCGTCTCGCCTTCCCTACTTGGAAAGCGGGGTGTGACAGGTTTTTGTCGAGCCTGTGGAGGAGATAGTAGCTTTGTCAATGGAGGAGAGAAGACCAGCTATGGTGAGAGATTTAGATGACGTCTTCCCCGAAGAGATGTCAGGACTACCGCCCGATCGAGCTCTTGAGTTCTTGATTGATCTTATTCCAGGAGCGCAGCCCATTTCGATGGTGCCATATCGTTTGGCTCCGGCAGAGTTGGAGAAGCTGCGTAGACAGTTGGATGAGCTCTTGCAGAAGGGTTATATTCATACTAGTGTGTCTCCGTAAGAAGCATCTGTATTGCTGGTGAAGAAGAAGGATGGTTCGCGCCGTAAATGCGTGGACTACAGAGAGTTGAATGCTGTCATCATCAAGAACAAGTATCTGTTGCCGCATATAGACGACATTTTCGATCAGCTTGGAGGATCGAGGGTATTCTCTAAAGTGGATCTCAGGAGCGGATATCAACAGCTGAGAGTGAAGAAGGATGATGTGCAGAAGTCAACGTTCAGAATGAAGAATGGACACTATGAGTTCGTGGTCAAGCCTTTTGGTGTGACCAACGATCCGCAGTTTTCATGAACCTGATGAACCTGATTTCTATGAATTCTTAGATAAGTTCGTCGTTATCTTTATTGACGACATCTTGATCTATTTGAAGTCGGAAGAGGAGCATGCCGAGCACTTGAGGACAGTTCTGGAGATTCTAAGGAAGAATCGTCTGTATGCGAAGAATTCCAAGTGCAAGTTCTGGTTGGATAGAGTTGCATTCCTTGGACGTGTGGTGTCGGGAGATGGTATATCCGTGGCTCAGGAGAAGATCAAGGCTATCAGAGAGTGGCCGATTTCACGGACAGCGTCGGAGATCAGGAGGATCTTGGGCTAGCAGGATATTATCGACGCTTCATCAAGGATTTCTCTCGTATTACAGAGCCAATGACTAGAGTGACGAGGAAGGATATACCGTTCGTTTGGTCCGATGCTTGTGAGGATGCCTTTTCTATTCTGAAGGCGAGATTGATGCCAGCACCTGTTCTAGCTGGGCCAGATCGGAGTGGTGGCTTCGAGATCTTTTGCGATGCATCTAGCAAGGGTCTCGGTTGTGTTTTACATCAGCATGGACACGTGGTCACGTACGCTTCTCGACAGCTCAAAGTTCATGAGAAGAACTACCCGATGCACGATTTAAAGTTGGCTGCAGTCATTTTCGCGCTCAAGATTTGGAGACATTTCATGCTATGTGAGAAAGTGAAGATTTTCACTGATCACAAAAGCTTGAAATATGTCATTATGCAGAAGGAGCTCAATATGCGACATCGTCGATGGTTGGAGCTCATGGCGGATTACGAGATCGGCTTGCAGTATCATCCTGGCAAGGTGAACGTGGTTCCTGATGCACTGAGCAGAATTCCAGCAGTTATGATGTTGACTTCATAGTGGAGGTTGCAGCAGGAGTTCTATGAGTTAGGCATTGAGATTGTGCTTCCTGGAGAAGTTTTGTTGTTGATGTGTATGCTGATACAGTCGACGATTGTCGATCGGATCAAGGCAGGTCAGGCTGGAGATCCTAAGCTGAAGAGGATCCTTGAGCTGGTAGAGCCGGTCTGCAGGCTGACTTCTTGATTCATGAGGATGGCTCATTGAGGTATGGAGCCAGAATTTGTGTGCCAGCTGGAGATGTTAGAGAAGAGCTGCTTGTAGAGGCACATAGTTCGCTGTATTCCGTGCATCCTGGAGGCACCAAGATGTACAAGGACCTTCGCCTGAACTACTGGTGGCATGACATGAAGTATAGTTTAGCACGGAACGTTGCCAAGTGTTTAGTATACCAGCAGGTTAAGGCAGAGCATCATTGCACGGTTGGGTTGCTACAGCCACTTCTGATTCCGGAGTGGAAGTGGCAACACATCACTGTGGATTTCGTGACTAGACTGCCTCGGAGTCCGAAGCAGAATGACGCGGTTTGGATAATCGTAGACCAATTGACCAACTCTGTGCACTTCATCCTTTTCCCAGTGGGACAGTCGACAGAAACGCTAGCAAGGAGATACATGGAGGTAAATTCTTTTACTCTCCGTTTTTATTTCCTTTCCTTAGTATAGATAGTGATGTACCGTGAATCATGCAGGAGATCGTGCGACTTCATGGAGTCCCCGTGAGTATTGTATCGGATATAGACACGAGATTCATATCTCAGTTTTGGCAGAGTCTGCAGAAGAGTCTGGGTACGAGTTCGAGTTTCAGTACCTTGCACCACCCACAGACAGATGGCCAGTCCGAGAAGAAGATTCAGACTCCGGAGGACATGCTGAGAGCATGCATGTTAGATTTCAAGGGATCATAGGAGGATCATCTACATCATGTCACTACTACAGATTTGGACTTGGGTAACGCCACTTAGATAGCGCTTTTAAAAAGCGCTATCTAAGTGAGCTCTTGTATAGCGCTTCTGCACTTATAGAAAATAAAAATAAATCAAAAATAAAGTAAAAATCACTTAGATAGCGCTTTTTGTTAAAGCGATATCCAAGTAATACCTTATATAGCGCTTTTTATTAGCGCTATAGTACTAATCGTTACGTAAGCACTTTTATTTAAAAAATATACATATATTTAATCCTTGCATAGCGCTTAATTAAATTTCAGTAGCCCTAAATAATCCCAACCCTCCCGATCTCTTTCGTGGCGGCGACCTCCCCCTTGCGATCCCCTCTTTCCCTTGCCGCGATCTCGTCCGCCATTCAATCATCGCTCCCAAAGTACACGGCGGCCTGGGCCACGTCCTCCGCCGTCAGCACCGCCCCCCTCTTCAAATTCGCCATCCCCCCGATCCACGCCTCTATGTCCCCCCCTCTGCCCCGAAGAACCCCTTCGACATCGGCGACGCGATCAGGAACGGCGAGACGCAGTTCACCCTGATCCCGTACTGCCCTAGCTCCACCGCCGCGTTCTTCGTCACCCCCACCACCCCGTGCTTCGTCGCCACATACCCGTACGTCGCCATCCCGCCCACCACCGTGCACACGCTCCCGTTGTTCACTATGCCCCCCTCGTCCCCGCCGCCACCATCGCCCGCACCGTGTGCTTCGTCCAGAGGAACACCCCCGTGCAGTTGACGCCGACCGCCCTCTCGAACTCCGACAGCTCGGCGTCCATGATCCTGCTGCACGGCTTGTCGATCACCCCCGTGTTGTTGAACATGATGTCGAGCCTGCTGTATTTTGGTCAAACTCCTGCTCGTCAAACTCCTGCTCTCCAAAGGATACACAGTCCATGGGACCTGTAGAGACCCAGGTACTTTATGGGTTATTTTTTTTCACTGAATCATACCCAGATTATTATCCCACAAATTTGTGTAGGCGTTTTGAATTTCATGCTATTCATAGTTGAAATGAATTGTTTTCTGTTTTTCTAATAAGATTGATGTAATGATGTTAATTCTCATGTTACCCTGAGCCCTTTTTTGAATTCTTTTTGCATTTTCTTTTGTATGTCGGGGCCTTTTTTAGGTCCTTATATTGGTGATATCTTGTAAAATTCAAGTTGGGGTTCTTCAAATCTATCCTTTGTAATAACATTGTTCAAAATTCAAGTGCCTTGGGTTCAATTTTGGCTATAAACGCCTCAGAATCGTTAATTTAAGACCATTATGTTAATTTGTTTTAGGGTTTGAGAAGTTTGTAGGAACTCTGGTAATTGCTATGATTTTTATGCTGGAATTAAGCAATTGAGTAGAGATGCTGTGCTGATGTATGGTTTTGTTCTCATCATTGAATGGACCAAAATAATGCTTCCGCATATGATTTTGTATGTGAAAAACTATCATGGCTTAATCTTTTTTGTTTCGGCAGTTGGAATTGGGCTACAACCCCATTGGTCCTGATGGTGCCAAGTCTCTGTGTGAAGTGATAAAGTTCCATGGGAAATTAGAAACACTAAAACTTGAATGGTGTCTGGTAATATCTAGTTTGAAACTCGTCTTTCAGTTTCAATTCAGGTAGGTTTTGTATAGATCTGTTGCATTCTTCTTGTTTCGCAGATAGGACCAAAGGGTGCCGAGTATATTGCAGATGCCTTGAAATACAATACTACTATATCAACTTTGGACTTGCGGGCAAATGGACTACAAGACGATGTACACAATTTGCTTGTCAAATGCATTGGAGATTTTGTTTGGATTTTTCGATCACTGAAGTTGATTTATCATCCTTCTAGGGCGCAGTCTGCTTGGCTCGCAGCTTAAGGATGGTTAATGAAGCTCTAACATCACTGGATCTTGGTTTCAATGAGATAAGGATACGTAAATTTTCACCTTCATACTTTAATTTGTTTATGAACATGTTAATGCACTTATTTTTGCAATCTGGGTATTTATAGACTTTTACATTTCAATACAGGACAATGGAGCTTTTGCTCTAGCACAAGCACTCAAGGCAAATGAAGATATTGTCGTCACATCCTTGAATCTTGCAAACACTTTCCTCACCAAATATGGGCAGGTAACTGATATTTTGGCATTACAATGTTGCGTAGGTTCTGTGTTTGCGCGCATGTTAACCATATGTACATATAGGTTGCTCTTACCACAAGGCCAAAAGGCGGTGCGAGACAGATTGATTCGATGACCAAAAACATGTCAGTTGTTTGGAGCTTACGTCTTCTGGATGATACTAGTTATGTGCAGACGGGTGGGAATTTTTGGTGAGTTCCCTCCTGTTTCATACTCTAACCAGTGCATTAATGTACAGAAACAGGTACTGAATTAGCATTTTCCAACTTCATTCAAATTTTCTATGTAGGACTATTATTCTTGACCAATAATGACAATAGTTTTTAGTTTACTTCGTTCGTTATCTTGTACGTAGGAGGAAGAGAGTAAAGGGTTGGAACTTGGAAATATACATTCAATATGTTCATCAGGGACACACCACAGAGGGATCAGTAGACTCTACAAAAGAGGCTGGTTTAGAAAAATACAGAGAATATTACTAACAATCGAAACTTTCAGTCCAACCAAGTAGGTCTGCGGATGTGATACAGAGCTCACCACCAGTTGTCAACCCAACCGGACACATGGATAAAGTTCTTCGTTAACCTCAGTCCCAGAAAAAGAAGTAAAAAGGGAACAAAAATGGAAAAAGCATACTTTTGTCCATAAGTGCTCCAACTAAACGTTTCCTAATGCTTGCACATTTTAAGGTACCCTCCGCAGTAACTTATGACCCTTGGAACCAACGATCTAACCACATTGTGGACTACTATCTATAAATATTGTAGCGCCTTATGTATTGGAGAGTTAAATAAAATAATTTTAGCTGTTAAACAAGACAGTCGTCTCTTTATAATAGTACTAAAACAAAAAATACTTCACCCTGGACTCTTTCTCATTCAACCTTCTAGTAATTTTTGCAGAAGACCACAGGGACTTAGCACGAGGATAAGAAGTGAGATATGTAAGATGTAAGGTAAATGGCTTACATCTCTTGGTGAATCAAATTTATCCATTTCAGTCTTTGCCTTGAAAATGCAGACAATATTTTCCCTTTTTGCAGGGGCTAAGATTAATGAAGTCAATCATTCTGTTTGTTGGGTTTAATTTACTGGAGCATTCTCGGACCTGGCTTTAGATCCCAAATCAACAGTGACTTCCTGAGGTTAGCTGAATATCATTTTCCTTGTTTATGCGAACTGTTTGTAAGAAATCAGTTTAAACTAGAGAATAATATGCGCTCTTTTTATAACTTATGTTTATGATGCAAGTGTTATATACAGGTCCATAATTGTACAATTTTATGAATCAGCAATAGCTTTCTAAAGTCATCTTTGATTTATCCTCTTTGAAATTTTGTTCCCACACCACCAAAAAAATTATGACAAAGAAAAATAACTTTCCAAGTGATATGATCTTGTTGGCATGCATATAATTAGAGATCTCATGGCGGAAATATTTTTTTATGTGCATTCTGCTGCCATGTTGAACCTGCATATGTGATCTCTCTTTGTACTGTTATATGCATCTCATTGGATATATGAAGTAGTCAACCCTGCAGACTTGGGTTTTTAATTCACAAGGCATATTTGCATAGAATGGACAAATTTTAGTTCTAGTAGGTATGTTATTAACGTATTTAAAAATTATCATCAATTGTCTTTTTGGTCAATTTACGTTGAAGGTTTTTTCTCATTGTAGTTTTCTGGATGTACACATTTGATAGATGTGAAAAATAGCCATATTTAAGAACAACTCTGTTAGACGCCTCTTATTGAAACCATCACCAGGACCACCTGTATAAATAAGATAGTCCATGAACTGTCCTTATACATGCTGAGTTCCTGTAACGACCACTTTTCTTTGTGCGTTGTTCGTGCACGTGCTTTTGGCCGTGCACGTGTTTGTTTTAGACTTTGTGTGTTTGTGAACACTTTCGTGTGAGATGCCGTTGGGAACGTCTCTGAGAGTATTAAATAGTGGCACTAATTTGGAACGACGTGTCTCGAGTCGTTTTCCCACAATTTAAACTTACTCGATGAGACGTGACGATTCTCACTCTTGACGGGAGACGTTTCTATTTTTAGTTTCGTCGTCTGACGTCGAATTTGAGATCCGTCTTCTTAGTTAGCTCACATTCGTCGCCACGAACACCACGATATTTATTTTATAATTTTTGGAGTTTATTTGACCACTTTTATAATTTTTACAAGTTTTATATTATTTTTAGTAATTAATTTTTATATTAAATTCGGCCAAATAAAATTTATTTAAGTTTTAAACGTTTTAAAGAATTTTTGAGCCAATTTCCAGCTCATTTGGACCAAGTCAAATCCTTGGATGAGTTGGAGAAGTTTAATTTCAAATTTTAAATTATTTTAAACTTCTAATCCTATTAGATTTAGCCCTAGACCAAGTCAACCCATCTATACTATATAAGCAATCCCTAGCAAGACCTATTTTCCAAAGAAATTAGCCCTAGCCTCTTCCAAAACCAAAATTGGACGTTGCGACGATTCGTCGCAACGTCGCAGCCGTCGCATGCGCACGACCGGAGATTTCCGCCCCGTTCCCTCGGTCTGACCGAGGCCACCGCCCGCACCCAGCCTAGCCCGCACCGCTCCCCCGCTCCCCGCTCCGACCGAGGACATCTCTCGGTCTGACCGAGAGATTGCCCCGCCTCCGCTCCGCTCCGCAACGTTGCAACTGCAACGTTGCAACCCCCGCACCGACCGACGCTCCCGCCCGCACCGACCGAAGCGCTCCCCCGCATCGCCGCTTCCCCGCTCCGTTGCAACCCCCGCAGCGCTGCAGCCCGCTTCCGCAGTGTCTGACCGAAGAATTCCCCCGCAGCGACCGCTGTGACCGACGACCGCACCGACCCCAAGCGCTGCACAGCCCGTTCCCCCGCAGCGACCGATGGAGATCCCCGCATTTGGCTGAGTACGACCGAGAGCAAACGTCGCAACCCCGCACCCGTCGCATCGCTTGCCACCGTGGGCCCCCCAAGTTCTCCAGAGTTATTGTGGGTCCCCCAAAGGCCCCTAGGACTGCTGTGGGCCCCACCTAGGAGTGTTCTCTTCGACGACTTGCCGCGTACGACGTCGTCGCACGTCGTAGCCCGTCGTCGCACGTGCGAGCTTTGGAATCTGAAATCGTCGCCCGGGTTGATGCTCTGAACTTTCCAGCGAGGAAACTATATTGGAATCAGGACTTGGAGCGCGTTCTATTATTCCGACCCCCGGCGTCGCTACCCGACGCCGGTGTAGCTTTCGCGTCGTGTTGAGGTAACGCTTTGCACCCCTAGGACCCCCAACCCAATTGCATGCTAATCAAGACTAAAATCAGTATTTTCAAAGTATTTTAAATGTTTTAAATTCACTAATCAAGATTAATAATATGGACTTTAGGCCGGTGGACTTGTGCACGTAGATAATTGTGATTTTTGGACTCATTGGACGGTGTGCTCAGACGTCGTATTTGCAGGCAAGTGAAACTTGCCAACTCTTGTGTAGGGCCATGTTTTTAGGCCACTTCCTTGCCTTTAGCGTAAAAGAGACTAGCCAGTGAAATGATAGCTGGCTAGACGCCTATTTGATCTAGTTTGACAACGAAACTAGATCCGTCACCTAATTGATCTAGCTTGACAACGAAGCTAGATCCACCCTTTAAACTTGATGTTCATGCATACTAAACTGTCACGTTTACTTTCCTTATCTGTACGCACTTTTAACTGCCATGCATTGCATTCTACATGTCATCCAAGTTGAATATTGCATTCGTAGCACACGCTACATACTTGTACTTGCTTGTCCTGGCTAGGTGCACCCCTACGCCATACTTGTTAAAAACACTTCCTGGCTCGTGATCCAGAAGCGAGCATTACCGTTCGGGGGTAAGGCCCTGGCTCGATACACGTGGGATGGGGTAAGAGTTAAGCGGCCAATCAGCTGGGAGTCTGCCTGATCAGCAACTGCAGCTGTAAGGCGTAAACTCTGGGTGGGGCGGAGTTAAGCGGCCAATCAGTGTGAAAGAAAGTCATTTCAGCTGTAAGGCGTAAACTCTGCAAATGACATGAAAACGTGACTAGAGAAATCCTTGTAAATGTTATTAGTCTTGCCACACTTGCCATGCCATGCTAGCTACTTGTTGTTTTCTTTACCTGCTGCACTCATACTTAAACTGCCATGTCATTGCATCATGCTAGAACTGCTAGGTTGCTCTTACTTGTACTTTCAGTTTCACTTGCACAAGTCTTCCAGACTTGCTGACATTTGCCCCTTTCTCTTTGGGTGTCACATGTTAGACCCTGAGCCAGAGATCGTTGCTGTGTACGTGATGAGTCGCTGACGCTGAGTCTGAGTCCGTGATTGCCAGGAGGATTTTGGGGACACCGGTGACCTTGCTTTGAGTTTTGTTGAGCTTTATGTTGTTTTAGGCCTTTTGTTAGTTTTGTTGGTGCGTAGCACCGTCGTTGTACTTTGTACTTTTGTTGGCCATGTTTGGGCCTTTAGTCTCTTTCTTTTAGCCTGTGGCTTTTCTGCGATGTTGGAAACTTATTTTATGGATATTCTGAGATGTCTCTTTTGTCTCAACTCATTTTATTATTATCTTTGTTTCGTTCGCGTTGCAAGGACCTGCCGTTTTAAATTGATCGACGCTTATCGGACTTGCAGCCTTGTAGCTTCAAGTCTGAGCGGACCTTCTCACGCTTCGCCTCCATATTCTTGGGAAGCGGGGCGTGACAGGTTTTGTTGGTGGCCCATGCAGGTCCAGTCTTGCAATTGCGAATTAACGGAACAACGATGATAACGGAATGTCCATTAAATAAATTGCAACATCCGAGTCATAAGCCCTGAGTCTAGTCGATTTCTTAGGACACTAGGTGGTAAGGGACTTAGTTAGACGTCTGTGCTTGCTAGTCAGAAGCCTCCGATTGGTAGTTAGACCCCCCTTCTAGCAATTGATCGCCGTAGGAGTTACCTTAGTGGTCCTTGCCTAACCCTGACCATACTAGACCTCTAAAATTTCCTTTTGTCGTTCGCTTGGGTTCATTGATCTCGGATCAAGCTGAACGCATTTCATTACCGTCCAGCCCCTTAGGAAGTCTTAGTGCTTAGTTTCAAATCTTTAGTTGGTCAACCGTAGGAGTTTCCGTAGACTTTTCTGATTCATGTCCTAGACGTATGTATGCTTTGACCACCTGACCAATTTCCTCCCCTCGATTCACGAGATCGCCTCATGACGATCGTCGTCAATTTTCGACCCTCTCCGTTACAAACATGAATCTTCTGAAAGTATTCTTCGATTTCCTCTTTCCCATACTACTTCGTTGATTTAAATTTTTAAAACGTTTGTCGGAATTTTGAACTCTAGCTTATAATATTTTCCCCAGCCTATGTTTTCGTACTCATGTCGTCTTTTCATATATTTTATTCCGAACCGTTTGTCCAATTCGATTTATAATTTTCCTTCTTATTTGTGCCATTTGAATAATACATCGTGTTTACTTTTAATATACTCTTCAAGCCACATGGAATTTCAGATTTCAGCAAGTTGGTTTTTGCTTGTCGCTCTCACTAGTTCAGATTTTTGCAAAATTACTATTTTCATAACCGCTTCCTGCTTTAGACCCTCCCTGATTTGATTTTAAAGATTTGCTATTCGATTCTGATAATTCTTATGCTAAGTTACTACTATTTTCTTTCCGCTCACCATACACGCTTTTAGAAAAAAAATTTCTAAACCAAATTGAATTTCAACTATTTTTATAACCGTGCCAGACTTGTTGTGCTCGTATATTAAGAACCTTGTGTAAATCAGTTTTATATTTCCTGGCAAACCTTGGTTTTCTAAAAAGTAGTTTCAAATTGACTATCTTCAATCTTCCATAGCCTAAAAGTTTCGAAAGCATTTCACATGAGTTTAAATCTTCCGCTACTTGATTTCATTCTTGACCTTCCAAAACTTTTTGGTCAACATTTTATTAAATTACTGACTGATAGAATTTTCTAAACCATGTCCTTGATATTCGCGTAAATGATTTTACTTCCTTTCAAAATGATTTTTAAAACCAATAGGCCATTTTCTATTATTTTGAATGTTCGACTCAAATTTACTTTGAACAACTCTTTTTATCGATCTCCAAATATTTCTTTTCAGACTGGGATTTCAACTTTTGAAGAACGACAGTTTTCAAAATCCACGTGTTTTATCTTATGCTATTCCCCCTATTTTCTTTTCTGTATCCTATATAAGCTTCACTACATCTCCTTTTCCCTCAACCTAAACCTCACCTTTGAGTCAATGTTTCGTCCAACCAAGCCGTCTCCTCGTATTCGTCCTATCTGAACTCGTGCCTGTCGATCCTTCCCTCGTCTCGCCCTCGATCTCTCTTTATTGCTTAGGCCTTAGGGACCGTCAATGTCTGTGTCAACCCTTAGTTGTTAGTAGACCCTTGGACCCTTGTGAGGTGTCGTTGTGCACGTACCTAAGTTGTGTACGTGGGCTTGAATAAGTTTGCCCCCATAGTATTTTGATGCTTGCCTATTGTGTGGTATAGATATATATACTCAGAGTTATTCGTGATAGTATGAAGTTGTTGTGTGTTAATAGTTATAGATTTTGTGTGGATAGCTGTAACTATACTAGGGATGCCGGTGTGTATTAGAGTTAGCGTTGAAATATTTAAGTTGTGTATGTAGTTAGAGATACTTATAATGGTTGAAATAAAATGATTGGTAAAGCTATGTGTATGTTAGGTTGTAATAATAATAGGTGGATGTACAGTTAAGAGAGTAGGCCTATTGAGTGACCTATACTAGTACGAGTGAGTATGTGCTCGTAGGTAGATATATATGGTGCTTATATGTAAGTAGTCATGTTTTGTTGCCTGAGTATATATGTGTTATACATATGGTAGTAGGGTTATAATTTTGATTGGTATTGTTTGCTTTCGCGGGATGTTGCATGCGTGCATACCGTGAGGTATACACGACTATTGCACATCTTAATTATGTACGTATAGATGTGTTAGTATACCAATTATAGGCAGTAGGCTATGGTGCGATTATATATATGTTACATGGGTGTGACTATACGATGAATACGTATGCATGTATTAGGGAGTGTATTATAAATATACGTGTGCTGACGTCTGTATTATTATTATTATGGTATATAGAGTGATTGAACTATGTAAGTATTACCTGACTAAATATTAAGTGTGATTGACCTATGGTATGCATATGGTTGTATTGGTAGATATATATATATATCTATATTATAAAAGAGGGATGTTATCAAGAAAAATTGGACAAGAGATATTGGACAAGAGATATTGGATAAGAGATATCTATATTATAAAAGAGGGATGTTATCAAGAGAAATTGGACAAGAGATATTGGACAAGAGATATTGGATAAGAGATATCTATATTATAAAAGAGGGATGTTATCAAGAGAAATTGGACAAGAGATATTGGATAAGAGATATCTATATTATAAAAGAGGGATGTTATCAAGAGAAATTGGATAAGAGATATTGGACAAGAGAAATTGGATAAGAGATATCTATATTATAAAAGATGGATGTTATCAAGAGAAATTGGACAAGAGAAATTGGATAAGAGAGATCTATATTATAAAAGATGGATGTTATCAAGAGAAATTGGACAAGAGAAATTGGATAAGAGAGATCTATATTATAAAAGAGGGATGTTATCAAGAGAAATTGGATAAGAGATATTGGACAAGAGAAATTGGATAAGAGATATCTATATTATAAAAGAGGGATGTTATCAAGAGAAATTGGATAAGAGATATTGGACAAGAGAAATTGGATAAGAGATATCTATATACAAAAGAGGGATGTTATCAAGTGAAATTGGATAAGAAAAATTGGACAAGAGATTGGACAAGAGATGGGATTTTGAGTGATATCTATTATATAATGCATGACCTTTGTCCTCTATGGCAGTTTTGTCCTACGTGTCTCAATTTTGTCCTACGTGTCTCCAAAATTATGACTAGGATAATCTACTCACACACAATTATTTAAAACTGAGTTTTGAAAAAAAACGGTTCTAACTTTGGATCCTACGAATGTTTTGAAAAGGAACGGTTCTAAAAAATAAAAACCTGTTGTCTTCAATTCCCGTGCCCTCATTTACAAGTTCTCAACAATTCCCAACAACAACCTGTTGTCTTCAATTCCCACTAACAAACTGTTCTCTCATCCTTCAACCTACATCCCACAAACGTAACTCATCTGCGACGTCCTCGATTCAAGACGTCCTCTGGTACTCTCCTCTCTGTCTCTCTCTCACAATTTCATTCATTAATTTCTGATCCCTAGGGTTTTGGTTAATTTTTGACATTTTTTGGTTAATTTTTGACATTTGAAATCAATGTTTGGCATTTGTTTTTCATGGTCGAAATCAACGCTTTCTTAAAGTAACTGACCTTTTGAGTGTTTGGGTTGCATTTTTTGGCATTTTTCTGTTTAGGTGAATTACTCTACATTTTTTTGGGTAGAGGAAATGTCATTTTTATGTAGTTCCCCAGTAGTTCCCCAGTTAATTTCATTCTTAAAGTTACTGACCTTATTTAGGACAGTGCCAATGAATTATTTGAAACTTTTTACCAGTTTAGCATTAATTTAATAAGCACCAGTTCAGCATTAATTAATTTAATAAACACTTTATTTATGATGGTTCCTCGGCATTAATTTAATTATTTGAATCATTTATGATGGTCCTCATTGAATTATTCACTGTGTTGATTTGCATGGTCCTCATTTAATAATGCTAATGAAAAGTGCCCTTTGATTACCAGTTTAGCATTATTTGTTTAGGACCGTGCAAATGAACACGATCCAATTATTTTTTTAGGATTAGCCCAGGTGAACACTGTCTAATTTGTTAAATAGTTTAGCATTATCATTATCATTATCATTATAATAAACTGTTTAGGATTAGCAGCTTACCATTATCATTAGCATTATGACTGTGCATGGGTTACCCTATCTAAAGTACACAGACTTCGACAAATTGAGTTTCAATAGGCAGATTGAGTTTCAAATTTTTGATGATTGAGTTCCAAAGGGCACTTTTCATTTAACTGATTGAGTTCCAACTGATTTTGTTCCAAAGTGAACTGTTCCAAAGGGATTAAAATCAACTAAACATAATAAATTTCCATTTCATGTCAACTAAACATAAAAATGCGACAAAAAACTTCTTGCTGGAGGTTATTTTTAATTGATAGAGATTGTGACAGACTGCTCACACTTATATCCAGATTAGACATGCAACCAAGAACAAAGATATTTTAACAAGCTTGATGCCAAAGAGGACACAATTCTTTCCAATTCTAATTGGGAGTTGTGAGTGGGGATATCGCTCAATTTTTTTAACTGTGAGTTGTGCGTGGGGATTTCACATTATTCTAATTCTAATTGATGCCAAACATGCCACGATTTGATATCGCTCAATTAAGAGGACACACGCTTAATTGATATAATTTCTTTCCAACCCAGTTTTTATGGTAGTTTACAGTAAACGTTGGACGGAAACATACAGATAGCAACACACTTCCCTAAGGTTAGATTTTCTTTGATATGGTTGTATAGGAAAGATAACAAGCTACCTTTCTGAATGCCAAAAATAATGATCTCCCATTTGAAAAAAATGTCTTAATTGGAGGAATAAAAATGCATTTGGGAGATGATTATCATGTCACCATTTCACCCGTGCACTGACTGTCCTCCTCGGTTTCGCACTCGAGAGACGACCTTCGCCGTGCCCTATGGGCACGGGTTATGACTAGTACATATATATAATGGAGTGGTATTGGTATATGTATGAATGTCGTGTTACGTATATAGAATATTCTAATATGTGTATTGAGTCTCACTCAAGCTTGAGTGGGTATACTCTAAGTATATTGAATGCATGTTTGTAGTCTGAGTATAGCAATGTTTGATGTATGTATAGTGATAGGAGTGTTTGTACCTGGTAGTGCTACACACATGATTGTGGGTCGCTACACCAGTATATAGTTATAGGTGTTGGTCTTGTGGTATAGTTAATTACTAAGGACTTGCCTGTGTGAACGTATGCGTACTAGTTAAAACTAAGTGTGTATGTGTGCTAGTAATATAATGGTATGATTGGTATGCGTAAATGAAATGTTAGCGTGTATGGGAGTGCACCATGCACGGGTAAGTATGTGCTTAGATATAGGTATGGATGACTATGGCATATGTGGCGTGTCGTAAATATAGTTATAGGACCGTACGTGATGTGAATATATGGTGAACTAATTGCATGTAATTGAATGACTATATATTGTGAAATTATAGTAGTGGTGAATGTATATTAGATATAGTGAACTTGATTTAATAATGGTATGGGTGACTATATGTGTTGAGATGCTTGGTATTGGATGAATATTAGAGGGTAGTATACCCTTGATGTTTGTGCATAGGTAGCTACATATAGGTAGAGCGATGATTGTATTGGCTAAGCGTGAAACTATCTTTATATAAGTGTATGAAATATTGTTTTGTGATTAGGTAGGTAGTAGTTTATAAGGAATGCATGCTTATATATATGATTGAAATACGTGTATGAGTTGACTAGTTACAATAGGCATAATTATATGACGTACGTGAATGTAAATATATATACGTGTTGGTAATAATAATGTTTGACTACCTAGGGCATACATGAGCACTTGTAATGAAAATACTTGGTTTGAAATATAATGTGACTTGATTTGGGGTAGTTATTAGAGCGACTAGATATATTAGAAAGTCCGAGGACGGACTTTATTCTAAGGTGGGGAGGATGTAACGACCACTTTTCTTTGTGCGTTGTTCGTGCACGTGCTTTTGGCCGTGCACGTGTTTGTTTTAGACTTTGTGTGTTTGTGAACACTTTCGTGTGAGATGCCGTTGGGAACGTCTCTGAGAGTATTAAATAGTGGCACTAATTTGGAACGACGTGTCTCGAGTCGTTTTCCCACAATTTAAACTTACTCGATGAGACGTGACGATTCTCACTCTTGACGGGAGACGTTTCTATTTTTAGTTTCGTCGTCTGACGTCGAATTTGAGATCCGTCTTCTTAGTTAGCTCACATTCGTCGCCACGAACACCACGATATTTATTTTATAATTTTTAGAGTTTATTTGACCACTTTTATAATTTTTACAAGTTTTATATTATTTTTAGTAATTAATTTTTATATTAAATTCGGCCAAATAAAATTTATTTAAGTTTTAAACGTTTTAAAGAATTTTTGAGCCAATTTCCAGCTCATTTGGACCAAGTCAAATCCTTGGATGAGTTGGAGAAGTTTAATTTCAAATTTTAAATTATTTTAAACTTCTAATCCTATTAGATTTAGCCCTAGACCAAGTCAACCCATCTATACTATATAAGCAATCCCTAGCAAGACCTATTTTCCAAAGAAATTAGCCCTAGCCTCTTCCAAAACCAAAATTGGACGTTGCGACGATTCGTCGCAACGTCGCAGCCGTCGCATGCGCACGACCGGAGATTTCCGCCCCGTTCCCTCGGTCTGACCGAGGCCACCGCCCGCACCCAGCCTAGCCCGCACCGCTCCCCCGCTCCCCGCTCCGACCGAGGACATCTCTCGGTCTGACCGAGAGATTGCCCCGCCTCCGCTCCGCTCCGCAACGTTGCAACTGCAACGTTGCAACCCCCGCACCGACCGACGCTCCCGCCCGCACCGACCGAAGCGCTCCCCCGCATCGCCGCTTCCCCGCTCCGTTGCAACCCCCGCAGCGCTGCAGCCCGCTTCCGCAGTGTCTGACCGAAGAATTCCCCCGCAGCGACCGCTGTGACCGACGACCGCACCGACCCCAAGCGCTGCACAGCCCGTTCCCCCGCAGCGACCGATGGAGATCCCCGCATTTGGCTGAGTACGACCGAGAGCAAACGTCGCAACCCCGCACCCGTCGCATCGCTTGCCACCGTGGGCCCCCCAAGTTCTCCAGAGTTATTGTGGGTCCCCCAAAGGCCCCTAGGACTGCTGTGGGCCCCACCTAGGAGTGTTCTCTTCGACGACTTGCCGCGTACGACGTCGTCGCACGTCGTAGCCCGTCGTCGCACGTGCGAGCTTTGGAATCTGAAATCGTCGCCCGGGTTGATGCTCTGAACTTTCCAGCGAGGAAACTATATTGGAATCAGGACTTGGAGCGCGTTCTATTATTCCGACCCCCGGCGTCGCTACCCGACGCCGGTGTAGCTTTCGCGTCTTGTTGAGGTAACGCTTTGCACCCCTAGGACTCCCAACCCAATTGCATGCTAATCAAGACTAAAATCAGTATTTTCAAAGTATTTTAAATGTTTTAAATTCACTAATCAAGATTAATAATATGGACTTTAGGCCGGTGGACTTGTGCACGTAGATAATTGTGATTTTTGGACTCATTGGACGGTGTGCTCAGACGTCGTATTTGCAGGCAAGTGAAACTTGCCAACTCTTGTGTAGGGCCATGTTTTTAGGCCACTTCCTTGCCTTTAGCGTAAAAGAGACTAGCCAGTGAAATGATAGCTGGCTAGACGCCTATTTGATCTAGTTTGACAACGAAACTAGATCCGTCACCTAATTGATCTAGCTTGACAACGAAGCTAGATCCACCCTTTAAACTTGATGTTCATGCATACTAAACTGTCACGTTTACTTTCCTTATCTGTACGCACTTTTAACTGCCATGCATTGCATTCTACATGTCATCCAAGTTGAATATTGCATTCGTAGCACACGCTACATACTTGTACTTGCTTGTCCTGGCTAGGTGCACCCCTACGCCATACTTGTTAAAAACACTTCCTGGCTCGTGATCCAGAAGCGAGCATTACCGTTCGGGGGTAAGGCCCTGGCTCGATACACGTGGGATGAGGTAAGAGTTAAGCGGCCAATCAGCTGGGAGTCTGCCTGATCAGCAACTGCAGCTGTAAGGCGTAAACTCTGGGTGGGGCGGAGTTAAGCGGCCAATCAGTGTGAAAGAAAGTCATTTCAGCTGTAAGGCGTAAACTCTGCAAATGACATGAAAACGTGACTAGAGAAATCCTTGTAAATGTTATTAGTCTTGCCACACTTGCCATGCCATGCTAGCTACTTGTTGTTTTCTTTACCTGCTGCACTCATACTTAAACTGCCATGTCATTGCATCATGCTAGAACTGCTAGGTTGCTCTTACTTGTACTTTCAGTTTCACTTGCACAAGTCTTCCAGACTTGCTGACATGTGCCCCTTTCTCTTTGGGTGTCACATGTTAGACCCTGAGCCAGAGATCGTTGCTGTGTACGTGATGAGTCGCTGACGCTGAGTCTGAGTCCGTGATTGCCAGGAGGATTTTGGGGACACCAGTGACCTTGCTTTGAGTTTTGTTGAGCTTTATGTTGTTTTAGGCCTTTTGTTAGTTTTGTTGGTGCGTAGCACCGTCGTTGTACTTTGTACTTTTGTTGGCCATGTTTGGGCCTTTAGTCTCTTTCTTTTAGCCTGTGGCTTTTCTGCGATGTTGGAAACTTATTTTATGGATATTCTGAGATGTCTCTTTTGTCTCAACTCATTTTATTATTATCTTTGTTTCGTTCGCGTTGCAAGGACCTGCCGTTTTAAATTGATCGACGCTTATCGGACTTGCAGCCTTGTAGCTTCAAGTCTGAGCGGACCTTCTCACGCTTCGCCTCCATATTCTTGGGAAGCGGGGCGTGACAGTTCCATACCCGTGGATTCTTCCCATGGTCCCAGGCATCCCATGTGCATTATCATCTATGAAATGGAATGTGTAACGACTGCTTTTCATGTATCTGGATTTTATATATTATAATATATGTTTTGGTGGATTTTCTCCTCTTGTGTGGTTTTCGTCTCCGTAGATTTCATTTTCGATCGATTCGTCGTATTTTCTCGCTTCTTCCTTAGGATTGTCGATTTCGAAGTATGTCATTCGTGACGGACTTCATAACGGTCGTATCTAACTGTTAGATCAAGCCTAGGAGTCTTAGGAATCGATCCCGGGGCCCCGCGCTCCGTATCGGTACTTTTCTGTGCTCATTAGCCGATGTAAGAAGGGCCACCGACCGACTAGATGACGATCCAGTCGGTCGGCAATCCTTCTTGGACCGACTAGTTAGCTTTCTAAATTTCTCAGGAGTTACTGTTTATCGTTAGTCGGTCTAAGAACGTTGGTTGACCGACTAGGTTGCAAACTAGTCGGTCAGAAATGCTTCTTGAACCGACTAACTCATCAAATTATTTTTGTATCAGTTACTGTTCACTCTTAGTCGGTCTAAGAACGTTCATCGACCGACTAGATGCCAAACTAGTCGGTCAGTACTTGTTCATGGACCGACTAACTCTAGAATCCTATTTTCGTTCAGGAGTTACTGTTTGCACTTAGTCGGTCTGCGTTGGTCGACCGACCGACTAGTTGCCAAACTAGTCGGTCAGTGGTTGCTCTTTGACCGACTAACCAGTGTTAAAACCCTAATTTCTGGGCAGCCGCCAGCCTAGCCTATTTAAACCCAACCCATTCGACTTCTTCTTCTCCAACACGACCCAAAACCCTAAAAACCTCCCCCTTCAGCCCCCATCTTCCTCCAAGCTCCATTTCTCCATTCCAAGCCCTAGAATCATCATCCAATCCATTCATTCACTCCATCTACCCCTCATCTTCCCCAAATCTCCATCAAAACCCATCAAAATCCCCAAATCCCCCAAAAACCCTAGTTTCCCCAAACTCCCCCAATCTTTTCCAGATCTGATCCTAGGGTTCCCCGGAGTGTTTCTTCCGTCTCCTCTCGGTAAGAAATCGATCTACCGTTGTTTTCTTAACTTATTTATATTTTTATGAAACCCTAATAAAATTCATGTTGTTTGTTGATTGTTCCCCCAAAACAGCAATTTCCCCCGTAGATAGCATCCGTGTGACGAAGTGATCGTAAATCCCCGGTGTTAGGCAAGTGAAACTTGCATCCCTTGATTTAGGCCATGTCTTAGGCCATTTACCTTGCTTTAGCGTAAAAGAGACTAGACGGTGAAAGGATAGCCGTTTAGACGCCTTTGACCTAGCTTGACAACGAAGCTCGGTCCGTCACCCTCATCATGCTTGTATGTCACGTTTACTTTCCCTTGACGGTATGCGAATTAACTGTTCATGTCATCCATGCATCCTTAACTGCTATTGCATTTTTAACTGCCATGTTTAATTCAAATAAACGGTACGCGGATATCTGTTCATGCCATTACATTTTGCCTGTCACGTTTAAATACAATTAACGGTACGCGAATATGTTCATGTCATTGCATTTTGCATGCTTGAATACTCATCGTGATTGTGTAGCTTCGCTACATACTAGTGTTACTTGTTCCGGCTAGGTGCACCCCTACGCCATACTTATCAAATACACTTTCTGGCTCGTGTTCCAGAAGACGAGCTCATCACAGCCTGCGGGCAATAGGGCACTCGTTGAGTGATCCCTTGTACTTGATACTTGAACACAGCCTGCGGGCAATAGGGCACTCGTTGAGTGATCCCTTGTACTTGTACTTGTTACTTGACATTACATGTCACAACAACCCCTTGCCACTTGTACTATACTTTACCATACTTGTCACTTGACATTACATGTCACCCCTACCGCTTGATACTAGCCACGTGTACTCTCCTTTACCTTACTTGTTACCACCGTACTTTACTTTCCATGCACCATGTTTTAATTTCTAGGTTGTTAGTTTACCATTATTCCCGTTTCCTTGCACAAGTCTTTCGACTTGCTGACATGTGCCCCTTTTCTCTTTTGGGTGACACATGTTAGAGCCCGAGCCTGAGTTACTTGTTGAGGACGAGGTGTTTGCTGACGCCGAGCCCGTACTTGTGTTTGACGGGGAGTACGTGGACACTGGGGACCAGTCCTAGTGTCTTCGTTGTGTTTTACTTTTATTAGACAGTTTTTTTGTTATCGGTGCGTAGCACCCATACTTTGTTGTTGTCGTTTCTTTTGTTGGCCTTGTTCTGGGCCTTTAGACTCTTTTCTTTTAGCCTGGTGGCTTTTCTGGATGTTGGACTTATTTTCTTGTTGGACAATGTTTGAGATGTGGAATTTTATTTCAGTTTCTCCTTTTATTATTATTGTTATTCTGTTGTGGTTACATGGACCTGTTTATGTATTGTGGACGCTTATCGGGTTTGGGGCTTCACAGCTCCACTCTCGTGCGGACCTTTTCACGTCTCGCCTCCATTTTAGGGAAGCGGGTCGTGACAGAATGACTCAACGTACAGACATGGTTTCTAGACAGTCACATGTGCAGTAGTTGTGCATTGCTCTGAATCATCTGTCTGTTATTCAATATAGAAATTGGAGTAATACCATGTCTTGTTTATGTTCGGGGCTCTCAATATCTTTAGAAAAAGAATGTATGCAGATGTGGAACCAAATAAGTTGCACATTGTTTGCTGGTAATGAATATGAAATCTTCTCTGTATCTTTACATGTTCCTTTTTTCCACAGAAAATTCAACTGCATAGTCCTATTAATTTCCAAACAACTCTCGCATGTTTGTTTTATTGCTCCTCTTTTATTTTCTCTATAGCCGACTGGTAAGGAAGTCATCTTTCGGGTTGCTTTGTTTTGTTCAGGTTATGCCAAAACAACCAGGATTCAAGAAAAGGAGGGACCTTTACATGCTTTATCAATTACCTGAACCACTATAATCTATTTGGTTATGGTTATCGATCATCAGCCATGTCAATCATCGATGGTTATTTAAGGATTTTGAAAGTTTAAGCCAATCCTTGAAGTTCATCGCCATTTCGTGTATGCGTCTGCTCAAGTTCCGAATAGTCTGCATCTTTGCTCATGTAAATTCTTGTATGATAATTGCAATCCTATGTATATTTTGTATTGAGTATGCTTGTAAATCCTTGTATTAATACATGCATCATGTGATTGTCAAATTAAAGATGGATAAGCATCATTGTAACCCAAAATTTGAATCTTTAATCTAGGTCTAGTATGTTATGGAGCTATGCTTTGTTTTGCTCGATAATATATGGAGCATGTGCCAAATGTTACTTCACTGTTTGTTTGGAAAAATGGGTCGTGTCTCTCCCTAGGGGCATCTCTTGCCGCATGTTGTGGATTTATTGTTGCATAAATAAGAGTTGCTGCTGCTTTCTAGGTCATACGAAACATCAATTGGGAATTTGTTTGATTTTTTATTTTTTTTTTAAAAAAATTAAACATTAGCCACGGACTGGCCGTGGCTAATGCGTATTAGCCACGGACTGGCCGTGGCTAATGCGTATTAGCCACGGCCAGTCCGTGGCTAATGTTTAATTTTTTTTTTAAAAAATAGAAAATCAAAAAAATAGTAAACCACTTAAATAGCGCTTAAAAAGCGCTATCCAAGCTACCATAGCGGTAGCTTGGATAGCGCTTTTATAAGCGCTATCTTAGTAAACCACTAGGATAGCTCTTATAAAAGCGCTATCCAAGCTACCATAGCGATAGCTTGGATAGCGCTTAAAAGCGCTATCCAAGTGTAAAAAAAGCGCTATGCAAGCGTTTTTCTGTAGTAGTGTGTGGAGTTCGCCTATAATAATAGCTACCAGTCGAGCATTGGCATGGCACCATTTACCGCGCTTTATTGGAAGAAATGTCGATCGCCACTGAGCTGGGATGACATAGGCGACATGGAGCTGTTAGGGCCAGAGATGATTGTTGAGGTGGTGGATGTTGTGAGGAACATCATAGAGAAGCTGAGGATTGCTCAAGACCGTTTAAAGCATTGGGCAGATGCTAAACGGTGACCTTTGGAGTTTCAGCCTGGGGATCATGTATTCCTCAAGATCTCTTCGAATCGAGGAGTTATTTGATTTGGTTAGAGAGGCAAACTAAGTCCGAGGTACATTGTACCCTTTGACGTCCTAGAGCGAGTTGGAGCAGTGGCTTACCGCTTGGCGTTGTTGCCATTACTGGAGGGAGTTCATGACGTGTTTCATGTATCTCTGTTTCGTCGATACGTCAGTGATCCATCTCATGATGTGGATTTCTCAGAGATCACGATCCGACTGGACCTGACCTATGAGCAGCAACCAATGGAGATTCTGGATCGTCGGCAGAAGCAGTTGAGGAATAAGCATGTCAACCCGGTGAGAGTGATGTGGCATTATGGTTCACCTGGGGAGTCTAACTGAGAGCAAGAAGAAGAGATGAGAGAGTGCTTCCCGCATTTATTTTCTGAGTAGTAGATGATGTTGATTCCGAGGGTGGAATCATTTCATAAGGTGGGTAGGATGTCACGGTCGTTTTTCGATTGTGTGTTTTTCGTACGTTTACTTTCTTTTCGTACGCGTATTTTTAGTGACCTCCCCTTGTATCCCAAACACGCGAAGTTATATATCGTTGTGACCCTCGAAGAGAGTAGTTATTTGTGGAATTTTTTGTGAATGTCATTTCACGGGTCATTCTTCCACAAATCAGCTTTGAATGAAGGGGTGTCCTAACTTTTAGACTTCGACGTTTGACCTTTTATTTTTCGTTTTCCGTTAACCTAGCACGTGACCGATCATAGTAGTCTCGATCCTCTCGTTGACACGGTCGTCCATATATTTTTCTTATAATTTTCGGATATTGTTAGGCTGACCCTTCACCCTAATTACTTTCAATCTATAATTAGCCCTAGCTAATTCCTAATTCAAATCGCTAATTAAATTAATCAAATCTAATCAATTTTGATCCTACATATCACATGATACCTTCTTAGTCAATTTGCACCCTAGGTTTACTCTCCCCATCTCACACACACTCTCTCTCCAATCATCCCCTAAGTCTACCCTTTTCCTACGTACCCTATTAAGCAAACCCTTATTGTTTAATAACGTGAGCTTTTCCCTAGGGGTTTCTCCACGCAAATGTAGATGCCATTATCAAAAACTCACGCATCCTCATCCCTAACCTATCCACCACCTCCTTGCAACTCCGGCCAAGCCTGCTATTGGCCACCACGTGCAAACACCTCCACACGCAACCCCCATCCTCCACAAAACCGCAACTTCCATCCTCCATCCAAACTGTCGAACCCCCATCTTCACTTAGCCATTGCCGAACCCCCTCTCTCCCTCAAACTGCCGTTGCTGTGCCTCCCCTAGGGCGATAGTCTGGCCATCCCCTCCACGTGCAAGACCACCTTGAAACCCCACGGCAGCCCCTCTTTCCCCTACACTTGCCGCCATCTCCTAGGCCGAAAAACCCGGCTGACCTTCCGCTCAAACAGACGCACACCCTCCTCCACGGCAGCCCCCCTTCAAACATCACCAGCCACCCAACAGCAAGCCAGTAGCCTTCCCTGCTGTCCATGCGCAACAGTCCAGCCACCCCCTTTGCACCCTAGGCCGACATCCCCGCTGCCGGTTCCCCTAGGCCGACAGTCCGTCGTCAACATTCGTGCTGATTGCTGCCGTGTCAATGTTCGTTGTCCCGTAACCATCTTTGGCGCAAGCTGACGCTGTACCTTGTTCACTGCTGGAATCCAACCCCTGACATTGCTGCACGATGTCAGTGTAGCTTTCGTGTCGTGTTAAGGTAAAGCCCCAATCCGTAGGAATCCGCACACCTGCATGTTTAACAAGATTAAAAACCGTAAATTTCCCTGCTTTGATTAAATAGCTAATTGAAGATAATTAATATAGGACTGTAGGTTGGAGATTGGTTTGAGCACACAGGAAGTTTCTGGACCCTGTTGATCTGAGATTTGCAGACGATATTTCAGGCAAGTGAAACTTGCACAGTTAAGTATTAAGCCATATTTAGGCTATTCTGAGTTTTTGTATAAAAGAGGCTAGGCGATGAAATGATAGTCGGCTAGACACCCATGGTTGATCTAGCTTGACAACGAAGCTATATCTGGCACACATGCTTGATCTAGCTTGACAACGAAGCTAGATCCGACACCCTTACCATGCCATGTTCATGCATATCACATGCCACGTTTAATTTTGATATTATGTACGCATTCAATAACTGCTTTATATACTATCAATGTTTCATATCACATGTCATTTCAGGCATTTGATTGTCTTTTCATGAATGCGTACAACACGGTACAATGAATTGTAAGCTGTGACGAGTAGGATTCTGACTCCTATAGTATGTAATAAGGCTAGGTCAACCATATGCCATAAAGAACACTTCTTTGCTCGTGATCCAGAAGTTGAGCGCCAGTTCAGACACATGTGGACGGGTAGGGTTAAGCAATCTCTCAGTGTAGAAGTGTGCCCGTACAGCAACTTCAGCTGAAAGGTGTAAACCATGTGCACGACGTGACATGCATGCTTTTCGTGTAATTGTGAAATATTGTTCAGTAGCTTTTGCCACGACGTGACATGCATTGTTAACTATCATGTTCATTTTAAATTGCTGCATTCATTAAATATTATGCCATGACATCATATTTTAAACTGCTAGTTGCATTCATTCCTTTTATGTTTCCTTGCACAAAAGTCTCTTCTTTTACCTTTTGGGGATTTTTGCTGACATGCGCCCTTTTCTCTTTGTGTGTTGCATATCGGGTTTTGAGTCTGAGGTTGTTGCTGAGGACAACCAATTTGCTGATGTCGAGCTTGAGGCTACTGCTAACGTTCAGTTCAAGGATAACGGAGACCAATTGTCACGCCCCGCTTCTCTAAAATGGAGGCGAGACGTGAAAAGGTCCGCACGAGAGTGGAGCTGTGAAGCCCCAAACCCGATAAGTGTCAATAAAACATAAGCAGGTCCCTGTAACCACAAGCAGAACAACAATAATAACACAAGGAGAGACAGAAATAAAATCTCATATCTCAGAATTGTCCAACATGAAAATCAAGTTCAACATCCAGAAAAGCCACCAGGCTAAAAGAAAGAGTCTAAAGGCCCAGAACAAGGCCAACAAAAGGAACGACATAACAAAGTATAGGTGCCATGCACCGACAACAAAACAGAAGTCTAAAACAAAAGGAAAGCTCACCGAAGACACTAGGACTAGTCCCCAGTGTCCACGTACTCCCCGCCAAACTCAGGCTCGGGCACGGCGTCCGCAAACACCTCGTCCTCAACAACGAACTCAGGCTCGAGATCTAACATGTGTCACCCAAAAGAGTAAAGGGGCACATGTCAGCAAGTCTAAAAGACTTGTGCAAGGAAACTGAAGGTAAGGTAAACTAGCAACCTGACAGTTATAGTATGATGCACAGCATGGCAAGTATCGCATGGGAATAACAAGTGAAGTACAAGTGGCAAGTAACAAGTGGTAGTTGTGACACGTAATGTCAAGTAACAAGTACAAGGGATCACTCAACGAGTGCCCTATTGCCCGCAGGCTGTGTTCAAGTACAAGTCAAGTAAATCACGTCAAGTAAACACGTCGTGCACAGAGATTCCGCCTGTTGGCTAGAGTGGCTGATCGGGCCAACTCCTAAGCTCAAGTGACCGTTTATCTCTACCCCTCCCACGTGTGTCGAGCCAGGGCATTACCCCCGAACACGGAATGCTCGCTTCTGGAACACGAGCCAGGAAGTGTGATTAACACGTATGGCGTAGGGTTATGCCCATGTATAGTGGGTGCCTAGCCGGAAACTACTAGGTCGGGCATTGGCTATCAACCAACACATGGCCCGCTTCTGGGACACGAGCCAGGAAACACAAGTATTGTAGCGTGTGCTACAAATGCGACATACAACATGGTTAGCATGGATGACAATGTATTCGCGTACCGATAATCAAAATTAAACATGACATGGTAGTGTGCAACATGGTAAAAGATGGTCCTAGCTTCGTCGTCAAGCTAGTTCCGGAATTTGCGCCTAGGCGAGTATCATTTCGTCGCCTAGTCTCTTTTACGCCTACAACAAGCAAATGGCCTAAAACATGGCCTAAACCCTAAGTGGCAAGTTTCACTTGCCTAGCACCGGGGATGACGATCACGAAGGTTCGTCTCACAGATGCTAATCTACGGGGTAGTCGCTGTTATGGAGAAACAATCATCAAAACAACAAGTAATTTCATTAGGGTTCCACAAAACACAACGGGTTATGAAAACATCAAGAGATCGATTTATTACCGTGAGGAAGCGGAAGAAACACTCCGGAGAACCTAGGGTTCAGATCTGGAGGTGGATGGAGAAGTTTGGAGAAATAGGGTTTTTGGGGGATTTTGGGGGTTTGATAAGATGTTGAGGTAGATGAGAGGTAGAATGTGTTGAGGGAGGGTTTGGATGATGGATTTTGGGTTTGGGATGAAGGCATAAGGGTTTAAGGTAGAAGGGGGATCAATGTGGGAGAAACTAGGGTTTTTGGTCGAGAGTAGGAAGAAGAAAACA
Organism: Scilla litardierei; assembly: GCA_030789695.1. Taxonomy (NCBI): domain Eukaryota; kingdom Viridiplantae; phylum Streptophyta; class Magnoliopsida; order Asparagales; family Asparagaceae; genus Scilla; species Scilla litardierei. The sequence goes on along the minus strand of CM061138.1, from coordinate 134,019,215 downwards.
TTTGGGAGGGGTTTAAATAGGATGGGCTGGCGGCTGCCTAGAAATTAGGGTTTTAACACAGATTAGTCGGTCAAAGAGCAACCACTGACCGACTAGTTTGGGAACTAGTCGGTCGGTTGACCAACGCAGACCGACTAAGTGTAAACAGTAACTCTTGTACAGAATTAGGATTTAGATTTAGTCGGTCAATGAACAACTGCTGACCGACTAGTTTGGCAACTAGTCGGTCGAGAGATGAACTTAGACCGACTAAGAAGGAACAGTAACTGATACCAAAAATAGTTGAAGAGTTAGTCGGTCACAGAAGTATTGCCGACCGACTAGTTTGCAACCTAGTCGGTCAACCAACGTTCTTAGACCGACTAACGAGAAACAGTAACTCCTGAGAAATTTAGAAAGCCCACTAGTCGGTCCATGAAGGCTTACCGACCGACTAAATCGTCATCTAATCGGTCGGTTCCCCTTCTTACACCGGCTAACGTGCACCAAAAGTTCCGATATGGAGCGCGGAGCTCCGGGATCAATTCCTAAGACTCCTAGGCTTGATCTAATAATAAGATATGACCGATACGAAGCCCGTCACGAATGACTTACTCCGAAATCGACGATTCTAAGGAAGAAAGCACGACGAAACGATCGAAAATGAAAGCTACGGTGACGAAAACCACACATGAGGAGAAAATCCACCAAAACATATAATATAATATAATAAATCCAGATACATGAAAACCAGTCGTTACATCCTCCCTAACTTAAGAAAAATTCCGTCCTCGAAATTTCCAAACACTCACGTGTCCGGGAACAAAAGTGGGAAACGCTCTCGCATCTCATCCTCATTCTCCCAAGTAGACTCTCTAGGCGAGCCGTGCCGCCACATCACCCTCACAAGATTGACAACCTTGTTTCGAAGTGACTTCTGACGCCTGTCCAGAATCTGCACTGGATGCTGGTCATACGTCATATCGAGGCGAACGGTAATCTCCGAGAAATCCACCGCATGAGATGGATCGCTAATGTATCGACGAAGCTGCGACACATGGAAAACATTGTGAACTCCTTCCAAAGATGGCGGCAAGGCTAAGCGATAGGCCACCTCGCCAACTCTCTCCAAAATGTCAAACGGTCCAATGTATCGCGGGCTCAACTTCCCTCGCTTCCCAAAACGAATCACACCACGATTCGGGAAAATCTTCAAGAACACATGGTCTCCAGGCTGAAATTCCAAAGGACGACATTTAGCATCCGCCCAATGCTTAAAACGGTCCTGAGCAATCCTCAACCTCTCCCGAATATTCCGGCCGACCTCCACAGCCTCCACAATCACCTCAGGCCCCAACAGCTCCCGATCACCAACGTCATCCCAACTCAAAGGCGATCGACATTTCCTCCCATAAAGAGCGGCGAAGGGCACCATGCCAATACTCACCTGGAAGCTGTTGTTATAGGAAAACTCTACCAGATGTAGATGGTCCTCCCACGAACCCTTGAAATCCAACATGCACACCCTCAGCATGTCCTCCAAGATCTGAATCGTCCTCTCGGACTGGCCATCCGTCTGCGGATGGTACGCCGTACTGAAACTCAGACGCGTACCCAAACTCTTCTGCAAACTCTGCCAAAACTGAGATGTGAACCTCGTGTCTCTGTCCGACACGATACTCACGGGGACTCCGTGAAGTCGCACGATCTCCTGCACGATTCACGTTACATCACTATCCAAACTAGGAAAAAGGAAACATAAACAGAGAGTAAAGGAATTTACCTCCATATATCTCCTCGCTAGCGTCTCAGTGGACTGTCCCACTCGGAACGGAATAAAGTGCGCAGATTTGGTCAATCGATCTACGATCACCCAAATCGCGTCATTCTGCTTCGGACTCCGAGGCAGTCCAGTCACGAAATCCATAGTGATGTGTTGCCATCTCCACTCCGGAATCGGAAGTGGTTGTAGCAACCCGGCCGTACGCTGATGCTCCGCCTTCACTTGCTGGCAAACCAAACACTTGGCTACACTCCGAGCCACACTCCTCTTCATGCCATGCCACCAATAGTTCAAACGAAGATCCTGGTACATCTTGGTGCCACCAGGATGCACAGAATACGGCGAACTGTGTGCCTCCACCATCAACTCCTCTCTGACATCCCCAGCTGGCACACACAACCTGGCCCCAAACCTCAGCGAGCCATCCTTATGAATCAAAAAGTCAGTCCGCAGACCGGCTTCCACCTGCTCCCGAATCTTCACCAGCTTCGGATCCTCAGCCTGGCCAGCCTTAACCCGATCCACGATCGTTGACTATACCTGCATGTACATCAACGAAGAAGCCTCCCTGGGAAGAACAATCTCCACACCAGACTTGCAAAAATCCTGCTGTAATCTCCACTGCGAGGTCAAAATCATCACCGCTGGAAGCCTACTCAGCGCGTCAGGAACCACATTCACCTTGCCAGGGTGATACTTCAAATCAATCTCATAATCTGCCATGAGCTCCAACCATCGACGCTGTCGCATGTTGAGCTCCTTCTAAGTAAAAATATACTTCAAGCTTTTGTGATCGGTGAAAATCTTCACTTTCTCACTCAGCAGGATGTGCCTCCAAATCTTAAGAGCAAACACAATGGCAGCCAACTCCAAATCATGCGTCGGGTAATTCTTCTTATGAGTCTTGAGCTGACGAGACGCATAAGCCACAACATGCCCGTGCTGATGCAACACACAACCGAGACCCTTGCCAGAAGCATCGCAAAAGATCTCAAATCCACCGCTGTGATCAGGAACAACAAGAATAGGGGCAGTCGTCAACCTCTCCCTCAGAACACCAAAAGCATTCTCACAATCACCCGACCAAACAAAAGGTACATCCTTCCGCGTCAACCTGGTCATCGGCTCGGCAATACGGGAAAAGTCCGTAATGAAACGCCGATAATAACCAGCAAGTCCAAGGAAACTCCGAATCTCAGATGCTGACGACGGAACATGCCACTCTCTGATGGCCCTAATCTTCTCGGGATCCACTGAAATACCATCTCCAGTCACCACATGCCCCAGAAAAGCAACCCTGTCCAGCCAAAACTCGCACTTCGAAAACTTAGCATATAAACGATGCTTCCTCAACATCTCCAACACCGTCCTCAAGTGCGATGCATGCTCTTCCTCCGACCTCGAATAGATCAGAATGTCGTCAATAAAGATAACGACAAACTTATCCAAAAAGTCGTAGAAAATCATGTTCATCATATTCATGAAAACTGCGGGTGCGTTAGTTACGCCGAAGGGCATAACCACAAACTCATAGTGTCCATACTTCGTCCTGAACGCTGTCTTCGGAACATCATCCTTCTTCACCTTCAACTGATGGTAACCACTCCTCAAATCCAATTTCGAAAACACCCTCGAACCTCCAAGCTGATCAAAGATATCATCGATGCGAGGCAACGGGTATTTATTCTTAATGGTCATCGCATTCAACTCCTGATAGTCCACGTACATGCGACGCGAACCATCCTTCTTCTTCACGAGCAGCACCGGTGCTCCCCACGGAGACACACTAGGATTGATATAACCCTTCCGCAAAAGCTCATCCAACTGTTTCCGTAACTCTTCCAATTCTGCAGGTGCCATACGATACGACGCCTTCGAAATCGGCTGCGCTCCCGGAACAAGATCAATAGAAAATTCCAAATCTCGATCCGGTGGCAAACCAGACATCTCCTCGAGGAAGACGTCATCAAAATCATGCACCACAGCTGGCCTCTCCAGCTCCATCTGCATAGCCACGACCTCCACCGGTCTGGCCCGAAATCTGACAGGACCAAGCGAACTGCTACCTCGACTGTACTCAAATACTGGATGTCCGGAAATCTCGAACACCACCTTCTTCCTCCTACAGTCAATCGTAGCATAGAAACTCGCAAGCCAATCCATCCCTAGGACCGCATCGTAGTTAATGATGTCGTGGACAATGAAATCAGCACAAAGCTCACGTCCACAAACCACCAACGGGCAAGAATTGCACCCACGATGCACCGAGACCACACCGTTCCCTGTGACGACATTCCAACTCTTAGGAAGAGGGGACGTCGACAAGGAATGCTTCTCCACGAAGCTCCGGGCCAAAATGCACATCGACGCACCTGAGTCAAAGAGGACTCGTGCCGGAAATGTGCAAACCAAAACCACACCTAGCAAGCAGTCTAACAATCAAATCCTATTCTAGCAACAAACATGAGCGTGCAACCAACACGATCAACAATCAAACTAACTAAGGAAGAAAATAGCTAGAACAAGCGTTACCTTTAATAACCTCATCCACGGCCATGCTCTCCTCCTCAGTCATCAGAAAAGCCTGCCTTCTTGGCGGAACAGCCTGCCGAAAGGCCTGACTCTGTGGAACCAGAGCTGCTCCACGTCCAACAGGAACAGACGCTCGCTGCTGCAACGGCTGTGCTGCAACAGGTGCCCTCCAAGGCTGCTTCGACCTCGGACAATCCTTCATGGCATGAGTAGGATCCCCACAGACGACACACTGGCCCAGGAATCTCCTACACTGATCCTTGACGTGTCCGGTCCTACCGCAGAAATGGCAAGTCTTCAGAATAGGCCCTCCTGGCCTCTTAAACTGAGCTGGCTGATTAGGCTTAAAACCAGGCCTAACCATCGCTCTGGCCTGCTCCATAGGCCTCTTCCCAGCACCAGAAACATGTCCTCTCCTCTGACTCAGGTTCAGCTCCTGCCTCCTGGCAACGACCAGAACCTTCTGATAAGAGTCCAGATCGGAGGAAGACACAAAATTCTGGAGCTCAAAGCAAGTCCCTGCAGGAACCTCTGAGCCCTCTCATCAGCATCCTGCACCATCTTCGGTGCGAACCGACTCAGCCTAGTGAACTCTTGGTGGTACATGTCCACCGTCAAGCTCCCTTGCTTCAGATCAATGAAGCGCTGCAACATCTCCTTCTTAGCAGCCTTCGGAAAGAACTCCACATCAAACCTGGACTTAAAGGTAGTCCAAGCTATCAGCTCCACCAGCATCTTCTCTTCCGCATCCCACCATTTCCGAGCATTATCCTTAAGTTGCATCTTCGCCAAATCAACCCATCCAGCCGGGGTGATCTTGGCCATCTTCAGTTATCCTCAATGTTCCGAATCCACTCATCGGCAGCCAGAGGACCCTCAGACCCATCGAAATATGCGGGACCCAGCTCCTGAAATTGCTTCGCTCCCGGCTCGGAGCGAGGGGCCTCCGGAAGGGCCCGGGCAGCTCGAGCAAGTGGAGCATTCTGGACTTGCAGGAGCACGCCCTGCTGCACTTGCATCATCTGAAGCATCATCCGCATCATCTATCCATTGGTAGGTTCCCGCTCAGGCTCCTCATCATGAGGGAGCGCACCACTACATCCACCACGGGTGAATCGCCTTCCTGCCATCTAATGACACAGGAAACGAATCAGATTAGACTCATAGCTTATGACTCGGACGTCGAACTTAGTTTATTAGACGTTCAAATATTATTATCGTTATTCCGATAATCGCAGTTACAGAAGGACCTGCATGGGCCACCAACAAAACCTGTCACTCCCCGCTTCTCTAAAATGGAGGCGAGACGTGAAAAGGTCCGCACGAGAGTGGAGCTCTGAAGCCCCAAACCCGATAAGCGTCAATAAAACATAAGCAGGTCCCTGTAACCACAAGCAGAACAACAATAATAACACAAGGAGGGACAGAAATAAAATCTCATATCTCAGAATTGTCCAACATGAAAATCAAGTTCAACATCCAGAAAAGCCACCAGGCTAAAAGAAAGAGTCTAAAGGCCCAGAACAAGGCCAACAAAGGAACGACATAACAAAGTATAGGTGCCACGCACCGACAACAAAACAGCAGTCTAAAACAAAAGGAAAGCTCAACGAAGACACAAGGACTGGTCCCCAGTGTCCACGTACTCCCCGCCAAACTCAGGCTCGGGCACGGCGTCCACAAACACCTCGTCCTCAACAACGGACTCAGGCTCGAGATCTAACATGTGTCATCCAAAAGAGTAAAGGGGCACATGTCAGCAAGTCTAAAAGACTTGGGCAAGGAAACTGAAGGTAAGGTAAACTAGCAACCTGACAGTTATAGTATGATGCACAGCATGGCAAGTATCGCATGGGAATAACAAGTGAAGTACAAGTGGCAAGTAACAAGTGGTAGTTGTGACACGTAATGTCAAGTAACAAGTACAAGAGATCACTCAACGAGTGCCCTATTGCCCGCAGGCTGTGTTCAAGTACAAGTCAAGTAAATCACGTCAAGTAAACACGTCGTGCACAGAGATTCCGCCTGTTGGCTAGAGTGGCTGATCGGGCCAACTCCTAAGCTCAAGTGACCGTTTATCTCTACCCCTCCCACGTGTGTCGAGCCAGGGCATTACCCCCGAACACGGAATGCTCGCGTCTGGGACACGAGCCAGGAAGTGTGATTAACACGTATGGCGTAGGGTTATGCCCACGTATAGTGGGTGCCTAGCCGAAAACTAGTAGGTCGGGCATTGGCTATCAACCAACACATGGCCCGCTTCTGGGACACGAGCCAGGAAACACAAGTATTGTAGCGTGTGCTACGAATGCGACATACAACATGGTTAGCATGGATGACAATGTATTCGCGTACCGATAATCAAAATTAAACATGACATGGTAGTGTGCAACATGGTAAAAGATGGTCCTAGCTTCGTCGTCAAGCTAGTTCCGGAATTTGCGCCTAGGCGAGTATCATTTCATCGCCTAGTCTCTTTTACGCCTACAACAAGCAAATGGCCTAAAACATGGCCTAAACCCTAAGTGGCAAGTTTCACTTGCCTAGCACCGGGGATGACGATCACGAAGGTTCGTCTCACGGATGCTAATCTACGGGGTAGTCGCTGTTATGGAGAAACAATCATCAACACAACAAGTAATTTCATTAGGGTTCCACAAAACACAACGGGTTATGAAAACATCAAGAGATCGATTTATTACCGTGAGGAAGCGGAAGAAACACTCCGGAGAACCTAGGGTTCAGATCTGGAGGTGGATGGAGAAGTTTGGAGAAATAGGGTTTTTGGGGGATTTTGGGGGTTTGATGAGATGTTGAGATATATGAGAGGTAGAATGTGTTGAGGGAGGGTTTGGATGATGGATTTTGGGCTTGGGATGAAGGAATAAGGGTTTAAGGTAGAAGGGGGCTCAATGGGGGAGAAACTAGGGTTTTTGGTCGAGAGGAGGAAGAAGAAAACGTTTGGGAGGGGTTTAAATAGGATGGGCTGGCGGCTGCCCAGAAATTAGGGTTTTAACACAGATTAGTCGGTCAAAGAGCAACCACTGACCGACTAGTTTGGGAACTAGTCGGTCGGTTGACCAACGCAGACCGACTAAGTGTAAACAGTAACTCCTGTACAGAATTAGGATTTAGATTTAGTCGGTCAATGAACAACTACTGACCGACTAGTTTGGCAACTAGTCGGTCGAGAGATGAACTTAGATCGACTAAGAAGGAACAGTAACTGATACCAAAAATAGTTGAAGAGTTAGTCGGTCACAGAAGTATTGCCGACCGACTAGTTTGCAACCTAGTCGGTCAACCAACATTCTTAGACCGACTAACGAGAAACAGTAACTCCTGAGAAATTTAGAAAGCCCACTAGTCGGTCCATGAAGGCTTGTCGACTGACTAAATCGTCATCTAGTCGGTCGGTTCCCCTTCTTACACCAGCTAACGTGCACCAAAAGTTCCGATATGGAGCGCGGAGCTCCGGGATCGATTCCTAAGACTCCTAGGCTTGATCTAATAATAAGATATGACCGATACGAAGCCCGTCACGAATGAATTACTCCGAAATCGACGATTCTAAGGAAGAAGCGAAGAAAACACGACGAAACGATCGAAAATGAAAGCTACGGTGACGAAAACCACACATGAGGAGAAAATCCACCAAAACATATAGTATAATATAATAAATCCAGATACATGAAAACCAGTCGTTACACCAATCCTAGCCTCAGCTGGAGGCTTTCTCTTAGTTGCTTTTGTTTTCCTTTTTGCTGCTGTTAGATTTTTCGTTGCATAGTACCTTATCTATGTTTTAGTTTCGGCCATGCATGGGGCCTTTCTTTTCAGACACTGTACTTCTTTTATGACTTTATCTCTGGATGTTTTGAATAAGAATGGATGTTGCTTTGAATGCTGGTTATTATTGTCTGCTTCAATATTATTATTGTTGTTGTGCCATTGCAATGCAAGAATATGCTAATGGATGAACACACAGACGCTTATCAGACTGTAGCTTCACAGCTTCAAGTCTGAACGGACCTCTTCGCATCTCGCCTTCCATACTTGGGAAGCAGGGCGTGACAAACATAATTCTACATCGAAGCTACATTCTAGTAAGAAAGAAGAAGAGAATAAAAATATTACATTTGTTTTTGCCTCTCTTCTTTCTATTGAAAGATCTTGAAGTCTTCTTGAAGCATCTATCTTCATCTTCGATCATCCAATCCACTTTACAAGTTTTGATTGATCCTTGAGTGACATCCATTGCTAATTGATCTTCATGATATGCTTAGTCAATGGATTAATTGCAAGTACGAGATTAGTCACAAGTATTTATATTTGCTCATCATCAAAACCAAGTAGGGAGAAGCCCAATACTCAACATTCTCCCACTTTTTGGTGAAGACAAACAAGCATAAACAAAATAATAAATAATTGTGCTTAAAAATACTTACTCCCCCTACATAGATGCCAGTCAAATTAGTCTATATAAATAAAGGCATCTAATGATCAATCAAAGCCAATATGTAAGATATGCATGAGTGAAATGAATTCAAGATTAGAAATTTAGGATTTTAGAATCCAAGTTCATTATATCTTACTCCCCCTGAATCTAAGGCAACATCAATCATAGATTCAAGTTTAGATGATACTTAGCACAAAATTATGATTTGTTTATTTATCTCCCCTATGCCATTATCCAAAAAAAGGGTGTAAAAAATAACAACAATAGTGCTAAATAAAACTGAAAAAATCATGAGAGGCTAAAGAATGTGATACATGTTCAATGTGATACCAATATAAAAGACGAGAAAACACGAAGGTGTATCACACGAATAAATATCAAATACTCATCAACAATAGAAGTTTTAGTTGACTATAGGAATGAGAGTCCAATATCAACATTAAGCATGCAAAATGTCTCACCACTTATCACACACACACACACACACACACACACACACAGAGAGAGAGAGAGAGAGAGAGAGAGAGAGAGAGAGAGAGAGAGAGAGAGAGAGAGAGAGAGAGAGAGAAAATTACACAACATATACACAAGGATCATATTAGAGAGTAAAGAGACAAAATATAATATCATCTATATTTTTAAACACAACTGTTTTTGAATTCTAGGGCTGACTAGGATAAGCTGACTAGGACAAACAGGTTGATAGAAAGACGACTTGGATTTAATCTTAATGAATGAATATTGAGATGAGAATTTGTGGAAAGTTTTGGAGGGAAAAATATTTCTAGGGAAATAAAAGTTTCTGGGGAAATGAAACTTTATGGGGAATGAATGTTTCAGGGGAATAGCAAAGTGCATGCAATTAATGCATTTGGGGGAAAAAACTTTAAATTGCACTTAATGCTGCAGATCGAATGCTGCTGCAGATCGAATGCTGCTGCAGATCGAATGGTCTCTCCCTCAATGCGGGCCCACTGTCTCTTCGATGCTAATTTATTGATGCTGCAGGTCGAAGGCTCCCGCTAAATTCCACTAAATTTTATTGCACCCGCGTCATGCCAAAGGAGCCCTAATTTATTGTTCTGCACGGAAGGCTCCCGCACCAAATTCATTGTTCAGCGCCAAAGGCGCCTGCGCTGGTTTTTTTACGCTTATTTGTTGTTCTGTGTCGAAGTTGACCACGCCGAATTTGTTGTTCCGAATCGAAGGCGCTCGTGCCGCTAAATATTTTTACGCTAATTTGTTGTTCCGCGCAAATTTGACTGTGGAAATAATTTTTTGGAGAACAAATATTTCGCGGGGGAAAATCTGAAATGAACCATGCCCACGGACACGGGTTATGACTAGTGTGTCTGTATATATGTAACGCCCCGCACCCCAGGATACCCGAAGAGCGAGTGTTACAAAAGGAGAAAGAAGAAATACAAAATACGAACACAAGCAGGTCCACTGCGCACTGCTGGGATAGTACCTGTAGCATTCCAGACAACATAGAAATACAAAAGGAACCAACAAATCCAACACTGATATATATATACTAGTCATAACCCGTGCCCGCGGGCACGGTTCATTTAAGATTTCCCCCGTGAAATCTTTGTTCCCTGAAAAATTATTTCCACAGCTACAATTTAACAGAACAATAAATTAGCGTAAAAATATTTAGCAGTACGGACACCTTCGGCGCGGAACAACAAATTCTACGTCGAACAACAAATTTGGCGCCGTGCCTTCAGCTCGGAACAACAAATTAGCGTAAAAAATCGGCGTGGGCGCGGAACAACAAACCTCAGGGTATTTTTACGCTAATTTGTTGTTCCGCTAAATCTTTCCCAATGCACTTGTAATTTCAAAGTGTAGGTTCCCAAAACACTTTCCCCCCAAATTTAATCTCCATAATCTTTCCCAAGACACTTCAAATTTCAAAGTTTTGGTTTCCAAGACACTTTTCCCACCAAAATTTAAGTTTTTCCCCTAAAATTTTCACAAAATGCAATCTCAACCGTTGATTTCCCAAGATCAAATCCCAGCCACTTTTTATCTTGTCCTAGTCAGCCCTAGAATTCAAAAAACGTTGTCAATTATATAATAGATATACGTACAACTGTTCACATATAACAATCTTATACAAATGTGTCAGATACAACATAAACCCACATCTCACCAATGTACAATGACAGACATCTCACCCAAGTCACTCACACACTCTCACAAAATCCGCAATTCAAACCAACTAAACCAATGGGCCTCCAACTCCAAGAATCAACCTGAAAAGTCAACGGGGACACGTCAACGCGTGACCCAGTAGGAATATTCCATCTCCATATAGCATATTATCCAATGCATGATGTTATAATATTCAATGACATATTATCCAACTACCATGTGACATGTTATATTATGATATAATGCAAGCAACAACAAGTGGCATAACATTACATTATGAAATGAAATATAGAAGTGAACATGGAGCTACAATAGATGGCATGGCATGGCATATTACAAGTGGCATAAATGTAACATAAAGCAATGTATGCAAGGACCACCGCAAAATGACAAATTTTCCAATGTTGGCATAAGATTACACATGTCATAAAAGAAAGGAACTACAACGGGCTTATAACTCATACATTTCTTTAGCTTATTACAACTGGCATTTAGCATGAACATTTAATTAAATTTTGATTGGAAACCTGGGTATCGAGTATGCATACCGGCTTGGACCTCACCTGGTAAGGTGGGTGGAATGCTACGACTTCCCGAGACAAGCTCTTACAAAAGAAGCCGTTCACCAACTCAACCAACTCAACCAAAACCACACCAACTCCCCGCCTCTGTGGGCTCGTCAGGAGTGGCCCACAAACTCAGCTGTCCATCCCATATGCCTACCTGGTACTCAAGTTTCCCCCAACCCCATTCCAGGATGTTCACCCGCCAAGAGGCAGACCGAGGCATCCCTATAATTTATTAACATTGGAGATAAGCAAATTAGTATGCAACACCAAAAGGATTGTGTATAAGCTACATTCAAGTGACATGAGGGAAAAGCCAACGTGCATAACAATTGCATTTAAACAACACCAAAATCGCATGCAACATTAGAATTAATGAAAAAGACATAAAACATGAGCTTTGCATCCAAACATACAAATACTTGCATATTTCAAGTTCATGTTCAAAATTAGCATTTAAGTTAAGTAAACGAGCATACAATATTAAGGAAATTATATTACACTACATTAAGGTGAGATGAGTAACAACATTAAGTGAACTATATTGAAGTAATATAAGGAACCACAATTCTAATTACTTTTAAATAACAAGACCAACATATAGCATTTGTTTAACATGAAAGAAAAGAGCCATAAATGGAAGTTCTCAATCCACAACATCTCGCATGAAACCATGCCAACCCCACCTCCATCCCCACTTAAGCACATCACTAAATCCTACGTCATGCCCTCAATCCCATCCTCCAAGTCCAACATGCACATGTCCTTTACATTTCTCACTTGCATATATATAACCTCTATTACACAACAAATGAGTCCATTGCATAAAAGGTTCAACTCAACATACAACTTTAGGTGAGTTAGTCATTTCAACAACATAAGAGCATGCTTTAGTAAATCATGGCAACTCTAATGGCTAACATGAAAAATGTTGGCAATTTTAGGAACTAGAATGCAAGCATTTAAATTAAAGGCCAACGTAATGAGAATCCCATGATTAAAGAGAACAACGACACCTAGCAAAGTCATGTAAGCTACTTGCTTTAACGATTCTAATTAGACATTCCCATCAAAATGCAAACTTGTAAGGAATAGAGTTAGAGACAACTTGCATTTGCTATATATATACCATGCTCCACAAGATGCTAGCCTCATAAAGCTACAAGATCATATGCAACATTAACTACAAAATGCAATCTTTTAAATGCTAATAGCAAGTTTAGGAAATTCTCTACAACATGCAAGCTTGAGCAATTCTAAAGTAATCACAATGATAATTCCCAACATCCATGTAACTTAAGTGTAGTTAATGACAATTTAATAAACAAGATGCGACATGAAGTTATATTATGGAAGCTAAACATGAAGTTATATTATAAATAATATACCTTAGTGTGACTAGTGTGAATTTTAAGGATCCATATCAAAAGGAGTGGCTTCAATTACAAATGCTCAAGGCCTAACTTAAAGATGTGAGCTTTCTTAAATATCCAACATAAAAAATGCAATCTTTACAAGAATACACAAAATGTTCCTTGAGAAAAATACTAGTCTTAGCCAAGAGACAAGGAATTCTATACAAAAATGCTAGTTGTACAAAGTTACAAAGAATTTCATCCAAAAAGATACCAACTTTATGGAAACCACATAATAATATGTCCCAAAATGGAATTTTAACACAAATTACACTAAATTTCCCATAAAGATAACAACTTGTAACATGTTAATTAATCTTCTTAATATGAAAAGAATGCTTGTTCATGATTAATTTTCATAACATGCATGTTCATAATTCAATTGAAGACAACATAGAACTAATTGCATGAAAAGAATTGCTTTTCATAATTAATTCCATAACATGCTTTCATAATTCAATTAGAAAGAAATGCATGTTCCAAATCAAAGTTAGTTTCTTTTAGCATGCTTAAATGAAATTGAATAATAAACTAAATAAAGAGGAATTCTTACCAAATAAAAAGGCCCCTTCATTGTCTTCAAATCCTCCCATTAAATCCTTCTCCCTTAAGAGCTCCTCTCATTTCCTTTAATTCTCCTCATTCCTCTTATTTGACAATAAATGGCATGCTAATTTAAGAAAGAATTCAAGGGGAATTTGTGAGAGGTTCGGCCAAGATGGGCAAATGGAGGGTTCGGCCATGGCACAAAATGAGAAGGGGAAAAAGAGGTAGAAAAGGAAAGAAAATGGAAAGGAGAAAGAAATTAATGAGGTTAGAGTCTAGAGTCTTCTCTTCAATTCTCCAACTTTCTATTATTAATCTCTCCCTCTAATTCTTTCCTTAATTCTTAAGGGTCCAAGGTCAAATGACTAGAAGATGCCATACTAGCTAAAAAGACCCAAAATATCCTTACTCATCTACCCTTCAACTTCTAAATAATTACAAGTATGTCAAATAATATAAATACTCCCACTTCTAATTATTTACAACATATGCCATAGAACCCTTATTTACAAGTTTGCCATCACTCCAAAATTCTCTCCTCATCTCTAATAATCCAAACCCAATAAGTAAAGCCCAACCAACTCTTAAGCAACTCAAATTAACTATAGGCCCAAACAATAGTAGTTATTATTAAGACCAATAACAATACAAATAACAACATCACCAATAATACCAACCAAACATCAATAATAATAATATCATTCATTAATAATTATCTCATCACCAATAATAATCTCATCATCAAGAATAGTACTTACAACAACACTAATAATCTCATTATTAATAATACTTACTACTTACTACTATTAATAATAATACTTACTACTATTAATAATAATAACAAGCCCAACAATAATAATGTTAATAACAACAACAATATTAATAATTATAACACTAATCTACTTATTGCTACTTATATATCCAAATCATATCATATTCACCATATAGCCATACACATAGGAAATTACTATGCGCACAACAAAATTACTATACACACACGTAAATAGTATATCACACATACGTGCATTACAATATATATATCGGCTAAATATGCCTGAGAATGCTCTCAGGTATGATATCTGCGCACAAATAGCTCTCAGCCGTGAGATCACATCCAACACATCACAACGAAATCGGAAACTTGGGCTTATTTACAAACTCACCAAGCAGTTTTCTACGCACTGTAAAATGCGCTCGCATTAAATGCGGGTCATTCCTTCTCTCACAGCCATCCCCTTCAATCACGCGAGAGCAGCTCATCACGAGAGAGAGAGAAGAGCAGCCATCCCCTTCACTCATCCTTCTTCCTCCTCTCTCCTCCATCAACCCCTCTCTTCCCCTCTCTCCTCCATCCTCCCAAAAATTTCGCAGCAGGCCATTACGAGAGAAGCACAGATCGTCGCAGCCCTCTCTCCTCCATCATCCTCCTCTCCTCCATCAACCCCTCTCTTTCCCTCTCTCCTCCATCATCCTCACGATAACCATCTTCCAGTCATCCAGAATAGCAGCCCTAACAACCCTCTCTCCTCCATCAACCTCGCGGCACGGTGCTCCTCCATCATCCTCCTCTCTCCTCCATCAACCCCTCTCTTCCCTTATCATCCTCGCTCTAACGATCCGCATCAACCCCTCTCCTCCCCTCTCTCCTCCATTATCCTCACGTCAACCCTGCGCGTCAACCCCTCTCCTCCATCAACGACGTGCTTCTCAGGTATGATTAAAAATAGATTTCACTGCTGATGGCTAAATTTCCAGTTGTGGAATTTAAAATTATTGAACTGTTTATTGAACAGTTTATCCTAAGATTCATCTTAAGATCAAATTATTGAGTTGTTTATCCTAAATAAATGTATTGTGATTTAGTTAACACCTTTAAGCCATGCACAAGAACTATTTGTCAACCAATCCATATAAGTTAATGAAATGCGAACAGGTTAGAATTTTGAATGCAGAGTCCCATTTAACTGTAATAAATTTATAATTTTATACATAACATAACTTTCTTCTCCAAAAATTCTTAAGAGCCAAAAAAATAATTACATTTTATTATTAATTGCAGTAAAATTCATTGATCATAAACAACTGAAAGAAGAGCAGAAACACATCATAAAATTGACAATTGAATTAATCATCAGTTGTATAGTTTTAGCCATCGCAAAATTTCCAGAATTCATTTTATGTTATTTGATTTTTTGTCCTTCTTACCTAATGAAAATTTTCTTCTTAAGTAATGAAAATTTTCACCTGAACTTGCATTTGGAAAGGGAAGTTTGTATTTTAAAAGATTATCTGACCATTAACCAAGATGTATCCTAGAAAATAATTTGTATAAAGAATGTTAAACTAAATTGCTTAAAAGTACATTGATGTTTAAGCTAATTTATTCTTCTAAATAGTATTATTGAAATGACCATGCTTGTGCCTCACTGAACTATCACAATAGTATTATGGTCATATTAACCTACCGTAGTGTTCTTTGGCCTATTGGATATATCATGTATTGATTTTGAACATAACCTTAAGTTCAAACAACTATATTGCTGGGTAAATATGCAATATTAAGCATGATACCATATGCTTTTATAAATAGGCTAAGTTTGGGATGAATTAGGGTTATTCTGGGATCTATGTATGTTTATATTTGTAAGTTTATTGATTAATGCAACTTTATTATGCTTCTATATTAGAAAATGGACGAGAGTGCAGTCGTTGTGCAGGCTGAGCAGATTCCAAATCAATCAAATGAAGCTGAAATGGAAACTCAAAGTGTTACTGAAATTGAAGAAGGCATACCACATATTGGTATGCAATTTCCAACATCAGAAGAAGCTTGGGATTTTTATAATGTATATGCAGAAAAAGGGCTTTTTTATTCGTAAGTCATCTACAATGAAAGGAAAAGATGGTATTACCATGAAGAGGCTTTATGTTTGCAACAAAGAAGGATATAAAAGCTATAATGACAAGAGGGAGATCAGGAGGGAAATCAAGCGGCGGAAAAATGAGAGAGAAGGTTGTATGGCTCGAATGTATGTTTGTAGAAGCTCTAATGGAGTATGGGTCATCAAAAACTTTGATGACAACCATAATCATGAGATGCTAAGAACCCCTTCAAAGATCAAATTATTAAGGTCACATAATAAATCACATTTGGATGTAACTTGTAATAGCTTAGTTAATCAGTTTAGTGGTTGTGGTGTTGGACCTTCAAAGATTGCAAGGATACTAAATGCCACGAGTAGTAGTAATGTAAATATTACTTCATAGAAATGTATAGATCATTTGCCCTATTCATTCTTTTCCTACGGTGGACAACGTTTTAAAGATGCAAAAAATAACTTTAGTTCACTTTGACAAATTTTAGATTAGGTTTTGATGAGTTACAGTGTGGGTTTTACTACTCGTTAGGGAAACCAACCTCGTGACGTCGTCCAATAAGCAGAAGTCGGGTTTGAACGACGAAGCGTCGGCATCGTCTAGAACTCCTCGGTCGTGGGTAGTGTAGCAAGGCACCTCTGGACAGTGGGGTGGTGGCGTGAAATCAGCGAGCTAACAACGGTCCTCCTCCCGTTGCGAGTAGCGCAACGGATCTTCACGATAATGGCGACGTCGGCTAAAAACATGTGTGTGTGGCAACACACGTGAACTCCGAGAGTCCAAGGGGCTATTGGTAGATGATGTAGGACCAGTGGAAGATGCTCGGCCCGGTGGGTGGCCGACGGCGTGAGCGTACGGTGGCGGGTGGCCGTGAGAAGCCGGAGAGGACAGATTCGTGCAACGTTCGTTGTCGCACGTCTCAGCGGAATTCCAGCGATGAACAACGACAATGGGAAATTGCAGAAAGGAAAGAACTTCAAGACCAAGCCAACGGTGGTGGAGTTGATGCCGGGGGTGGTCGGAGGTGGTCATGAGCCGGTGTTGAAGTTCAGCTTTCAGATCTGTCAAAAACAGCCGATATGGCGTGTTCCGATGAGGATTCACGGAGCTACAGGTAGGCTATGAGCATGAGGGAAGCTGCAGAACAGAGAGGGGTCAAAGGGAAACAAAGTAGGTGTGGTGGTCGTCGTCGGCGGTGGTGGCCAGTGGCTGGCCGTGAGCAAGAAGGCCGGCAGCCAGATATGGGATTCTTTGGCTTGGAGAGCACTTTAGAGAGAGAAATGGAGGAGAGAGAAAGGGGGCCGGAGGGGAGAGGTGGCTGATGGCCAGGGGAGGTTAGCAGCAACCTTGGGTGGCCGTAGAAGAGAAGGGTGGCGGTGTAGAATTGGGTTTACGTGAGCATCCATGCGGCTAGGGTAGTTTTCTTTAAGAAGAGGGAGGGTTTTGCTATTTGGGTTTTGGGATTTGGTTAATTGGGAGAGTGAGATAGAGATAGGGAGAGTGGAGATAGGAGAAAGGGGAGGTGTGAATGCAACTAATTCCCATGATACGTAGGAGTATAATTAGGGATTTGATTAGATTTGAATTTCAAATTGATTAGAGGCTAATCAACGGTTGCAAACTGATTAGGGGATATCTTTCACTACGGGCATCAAAAAAATAATCCGAAAAAACCGAGACGATCGTAGAGAGCAGAAGTACGGGGCTACGAGGTCTGGCCACGTGTTAATCCTATAGAAAAATATTATAAAATTAAGAACTGTGCGTTGAATCCAAAAGACCAAAACGCCCTTCCCTTCAAAGCTGTTTGCGAGAAAACGAGCCGTGAAAAGACGTTCCCAAAAATTACTATAAAAATAATACACTTCCATACAGTCACAATAGCATATCACATCGTATATGCCGAAACCAATAAAGTGCCTAAAAATACGCGTATGAAAACGTACGTACACGTAAAAAATACGAATGGTTGGAAAGCTGCCGTTACATTCTACTCACCTTAGAAATGATTCCGTCCTCGGAATCACTTATACTAATAGTAATAATATCTATATACACTTATGCCCACAACTCTCATATCTACACATAATGATCGCTAATCCTATAACCTCAAACATCGTTCCTCAAATAATCCATCATAACTCGTCTCTCCACTGGGTAATGTTACAACTAGAACCACACCTTGGCACCTGACTATAGATCCACATTACTGTCTACAAACTAATAATCGTCTCGTCCTTAATATATTCTCCTTCATATCGGCTCATAAACCTATTCTCCTTAATCAACGAACCATCGAACCACAACTATCCTTACCCATATTATCAAATCTCCTAATCTTATTAAAATCCATCTTCCTAACATCCCATCTGTCTCAACATGTCGCATCATTTCCATTGTCTTCTTACGTCAACTTAATAATCAAGTCTTAATGTTTTAAATGTTCTACTCATTCTCGTGACCACTCTAAATCATACTATACTCCGTAGCTACTCCTATCTACCACTCGTCCAAGTTTCAAGTCTGATAAGGTCTCATCTCCCTGCATATAATTTCATCCGTCCGGAATTCTCCATTGAGTCCGTCACACATCGGTATTATAAATAAATCTTGGACACCTCATTCTTTTCATCCAAAGAAATCTAATCTAATATCCTTATGTTCAAAATCAACCAATTGTCGCTACGACATATCTCATCTCACCCTATGCCTACCCGCAAACATAACCCTATAACAATAATAACCAGTTCTAATACTATAACAACAATGATAGTAACACGTCAAAGAGGGAAGAAGAGGAAAGAAATTTTAAGGCCAAAGACATATTTAAAAAATAACATGTGGGAAAACGTGTGGAGTTGTGGTAGTGGATGAGGAAAGATAGGTGATTTGTGATCTTGCAAGCTATTTTCAAAAACTTTAAAGATTTGGTTTAAAAGAAAACAAAAGTTTTGATACAATCACATGCAGCCAAGATAAGCTATTCAATAATACGAAAGACTAATTCTAAAGAG
Source organism: Scilla litardierei (assembly GCA_030789695.1). Classification (NCBI taxonomy): domain Eukaryota; kingdom Viridiplantae; phylum Streptophyta; class Magnoliopsida; order Asparagales; family Asparagaceae; genus Scilla; species Scilla litardierei. The sequence goes on along the minus strand of CM061138.1, from coordinate 133,999,881 downwards.
TTGCCTACTATGACGCTATCCATACCTATATGAATACCATCATTCAAACCACTCCATACGTATATCACGGACCACACTGAGTATACATACACGACATAAGAGACAATCACTAATATCCTAAAGGTAGCACACTCGTACCGGTTCACATGCTCTACCTACAAACATACACCACGACGACATTACAAAACCAAGGGCCCACTACTAAACTAGAGTTGACACAGGCAACTACAAACACTATCGTCTACATGAAAGAAAGGAACCGAAATCAAAAGCCAAACGAAACAAGATCAGAAAGAACGAGTCTGGATAAGGCGAGGATAATGAGATAACTAGTTGGATGGAACTAAGATATTGCTCAAAATATTGAAATAGATAAAAAAAAAGGATCACGTGTAAAATACGGTATCATATATTTTTATACTTATAAAAATTATGTAGAAAAGTGAGCAGATGGTAGAAAATTTCATCTCGGAAAAAGAGTTAGACGGAGAAATGAAGAGTAGGGTGAGGTAGTACTTTGTTTTGCGAATAAAAATAAGTTTATACAAAGATTTTTTTTAAATATGAGCACGATGAACATAGAATTGATATATATATATATATATATAAATTAAAGTTCTATTTAGTTTAGAAAGTTTTCTAAAAGTACATACGGTAAGGAGTTAAAAATAAATTTCATTGTTTTTTAAGAAAAAGTGATACATTGAATTTTCAAAATGATAACAAAGTTTTAAAACTGAAATACGAAAGATACCGGTTTAGAAAATAGTTATGAGATAGTAAGAAAAAAATTTCGACCAATAAGGTTTCAAAATCAGCGAAAGAATTTTAACTCAACCTAAAGTAATAAATTTAAATATTTAATAAGGGTTTTCAAAGGAGTTAAACTGAGCAAAGAATTTAATAATAAATTTCAAAAATACTTTTAAATGAGGTAGGATTTGCAATTTGAGAGTTTCAAAGAATTATCGATAATTGTCATGAAGCGATCTTGTGAATCGAGGGCAAGGAAAAATGATCGCATGATGGATACACCTAGGATATGATTCATGAAAGCTATGATGGAAATCTACGGCTGATAACACAGAAGTGTAATGATTGGAAAGATGCTAGACATCCGAGATTCTTAATTATCGGGCCGTCTAAAGATCAGGAGAACTCAGCACTAAGTCTTCCTAACGAACTAGACTGTAATAAAGAGATCTCAGGGAAGGGTCCTAAGAGAAACAAGATTAAGTTCTGCTGGGCTAAAAGTTGATGGACCCGAGCGAACGACTACAAGAAGGGATCTAGAACGCTAACACGGTTAGAGTCAAGTGAGGGCTACTAAAGTATTCTAAGACGAGGATGACTAAATCTTAACAAGGCGTCAGACTATCAAACCTGGGTGTCTATCTAAGTCTTCCTACCATCTAGAATGGAAAAACCTAATTTAGACTTGTACATGGATATTAAATGAATGTGGTACTCTTATTGTTCCGAACTTTTGCATGACCTACATGGGCCACCACTAAAACCTGTCACGCCCCGCTTCCCAAAACGACGGAAGCGACTAAGGCCCGCTTAGACCGGAGCTGTGAAGCTCGGACCCAATAAGTGTCTGTAGGGATACCATTTAAAATTTTCAAGCTCTTGCATTTATAAAATTTGGAACAACAGAAAGTACAGAAAGAAAGTTGCATTCATTAATAAAAATAGATATTATCCAGCGAGTACAAAAGTCTAAAAAGAGAAGCCTAAGCATGGCAACAAACTACCGAAAGAGAGCAAACTAAAAGTAGTAACCTCTGAAAGGTAGCGACGGAGAAGACCTCTAGGTCTGCTCCTCGTCCATGCACATACTCTGGGTCGACGTCCTCGGGCTCCTCGTACTCCAGTAAGTCTGGCTCGTCCACGATCTCTGGCTCGACACCTGACGTACAGAACCCAAGAGAAAAGGAGCTGTATGTCAGGTAAAGTCTACAAAAGAGGGTTAGACTCTACTGCAAGTGTACTATAATTTAAAGCAACGATTTACTGGTTGATTAACATGCTGGGGTTATAACATGGCAGTTAAAGAAAGTAAACGGTACAGGAAAAGTAAACACGACAAGCAGTAGCCGTAGCGTGTGCTACCGACTACAGGACTAACCTAAGCGGATCAAGACGAGACAAGACACGATAAGACACGATAAGACAAGACACGACAAGACACGTGTGACTTGAAGGGTTCACGCCTTACGGTTCGAGGGGGATCAGACTCTCTCCCCGTGCGCACGCTCAACCCTACCCCAAACCCAAGTGCACAACACAAGACAAGACAAGGGATCAGTCACTTACTCGGTGAGCGCCCTATTCACCCGCAGGCTTATGTTTCGTGACAAGGGTTCACTCTCCTAGCTTGGAGAGTGCCCTATTCGCCCGCATGCTTATCCGTTTCCAATCATGAAAAGGGATCACTCTCTCCAGGTTGGAGAGTGCCCTATTCGCCCCGCAGGCTTATCCGTTTCCAATCGTGACAAGGGATCACTCTCTTTCCAGGTTGAAGAGTGCCCTATTCGCCCGCAGGCTTATACAATACATGACATGACAACACTGGGTGAGAGTTGCATGACAAGTAAGGAAAAATTCTTCTAGGGGGTCCACACGCACACACACACCGGAAAACCCTAAGGTGTAAGTTGTTGTTGTTGCGCTTAGACTTCGTCGTCAAGTCTAAGCTGTCAAGGGGTGTCCCGGACGCTATCATTTCACGTCCGTTTCTGTTTATTTATGTTCTAATAGTTCTAAGAGTCTATTGGCCTAAACACGGCCAAAAATACAAGTGAGTACACTTGCATGCGATGGCGAGTGCATCGTCTATCCGAAGCATCCCGTCAAAGGGTCGCGTCGGTGATAGTCCGTCTGAAACAGGATCACGGCGTTGTCAGATCGCGCTTTTTAGTCAATCTTATTACGGTTCGTTTCTAAATTTGGCAGGACTACCCTAACAATCAAAAAGTCATGTTTTGATGTTTTGTTCAGTCTAAATCGACGTCTACCCTATGTGCACGGAAAATTAGTCCGTTCGTCGATCTTTTCCTACGGTGGACAACGTTTTAAAGATGCAGAAAATAACTTTAGTTCACGTTGAAAAATTTTAGATTAGGTTTTGATGAGTTACAGTGTGGGTTTTAATACTCATTAGGGAAACCAACCTCGTGGCGTCGTCCAACAAGCGGAAGTCAGGTCTGAACGACAAAGCGTCGGCATCGTCTGGAACTCCTCAGCCGTGGGTAGCATAGCAAGACACCTCTGGACAGTAGGGTGGTAGCGCCAAATTAGCGAGCTAACAGCGATCCTCCTCCCATTGCGAGTAGCGCAACGGATCTTTACGATAACGACGACATCGGCTAAAAACACGTACGTGTGGCAACACACGTGAACTCCAAGAGTCCAAGGGGACTGTAGGTAGATGAAGTAGGTCGAGTGGAAGATGCTCGGCCTGGTGGTGACGTGCGTTTATATTTCATATGTTCACGCACGTTTTCTTTTGTGTTTTTCCGTTATTTTCTGCCGTCTCGTACACGTTTCTCGTATTTTCTCATTTTCTTTCACTTTTCTTTGTTTTTCCATGTTTGCAGGAGATTGTCCACATAGGGGACATTTATCGAAGATATCATAAGTCCCCGGAGCAACGGGAGGAGTCACGCATGACCCATGGGGTCAAACGACGAAGATTGCATCTTTCAGCCCCTCACCCGGTCGGTTGGTCATTTTAACCGATCGGGTGATGCACGCGTGCACCACCCGAACGCAGCTTGGAGCTCACAAGAAGTCACCCGGTCGGTTCAGTGACCGGATCAAAAGCTTAAACTCTCTGGAAATCGAAGCTGATTGCCAACCGATCGGGTGACCTTCACCCGATCGGTTCACCTGTAGCTGAATCTCAAAGGCCAAGACACGGTCAGCTCAACCGGCCTCCTCACCCGACGGCACCAAGATCCAACCAGTCACATTCATATGTCAACCGACCGGGTGAAGATGACCGGGTGAAGTTCCGCATCGCGCTGTAAATCTATGAAGCGCTTAACCCGATCGGTTGACTTGTCAACCGATCGGGTGATGTCATTTTCTATATATAGAACCCTAGAATTCCCAGATTCGGGAGTTAGTTATTTTTTACTGTTTTCTTCATTTTGTGACGGCTGTAATTTCCCAGTTTTTGTAAGTTTTCAGATCTTTGTCAAACTTTAGTATTATCTTAATTGCTTTACTACCATTGCATTTCTATTGTCTGATCATGATTTTTACGGTCGATTTCTGTTTAGATCGCTTTTTACTAAATATGTGTGAGTAGTTCCCAATTCTGGGATTTTGGCGGAAACCTCTTCGTGGGCTCTTCCCGATGCGTCCATAGGGCTAGGAAATCAATAGGGATTAGGAATCTAACGGTTACGCGGGGTGTTTTATTGTCATCGGCGGGAAAAAGACCGCCTTTGACCGTTGGGCCAAGGGGGAATAAACTTGGCGGTTGACTCCCTAGCCATAGCTCATGCCCTTAGCGTAGACGCCGAATCCTAGCGCGCGGGAGCGGCAGGATGAGACGTTGGGAGTTATCATTGCGAGCTTAGTGCTCCCGGAGTCGATCAGTGTTAATGGACACGGGAGTGCCCACTGATCGAACCCGGAAAGTCCGGTGTATCATCCTGGGGACCGACCAGAATATCGGGCCCATGGGACGCTGGTACCACTTTCAGAGGCAACGTCTCACCATTAGACCCTAATTCCGGTCGCTATCCTACCCGCAGGCCGTATCAGCGAGAGTCGCTTGATAGGGTGGAAGCCAGAGTCCCGGGGTTTTCCTTTATATTGTCCATACCTTGCATTCCATTTACCGTGACAACCCATCATTCGATCTGGGCTAGCTCGCCCATGGGGTGATTTTGATCCTCTTTGACACAAGCACATCCACGCCTCCCTGTGTTCGACCCCCAAGCCACACTACAACACCGTGCGCTTGCGGTTACAAATATTTAAATCTCACGCCCCCGAACGTATTATTACACACATCTAGCACGTACCTCTGGGGGGGCGTCAATCTTTATGGCGCCGTTGCCGGGGAGGCAACGTGCTTGTTATTTTTGGATTTCATGAACCCTTGTGTCTAGCTCACATCCCAACCTCGTGATAATTTTCGCATTCTTCTTTTTCCTTTTTATTTTCTTATTTTTTATTTTTATTTTTGTTTCTTATCTTATCTGTTTCTTTCCCACTTTTCGCTTCACGGGTGTTTGTTGTTTTTCATGCGCAGGATTTCAAGAAGTCTCGACGACTTGATCCCCATTGATCCAGAGGTAAACGCCACCCAAAGGCGTTTGGCCACCGAGAAGCGAAGAAGAGAGGATCCTGAAGCCATGGGGGAGAACACCCCGCCTCACAAGTCCCTGCTGGAGTACTCGATGCCATCTCTCGAGTCCACCTCTGCCATTCGTCCTCCAGCTATTACGGCCCAAAGCTTTGAGCTTAAGCCATCTTTAGTGACGTGGATCCAGCAGGATCAATTTTCGGGTGCACCCATGGAGAGCCCGATTGAGCATTTAGACTCCTTCCTGGAGAAATGTGACACCTTTCGGATAAACGGTGTCACAACTGAGGCGATCCGACTGAAGCTGTTTCCCTTCTCCTTGCAAGATAAGGCCAAGCTATGGCTTAGGGGGAAGGACCCGAATACATTCAACACCTATGAGAAGCTCTCAAACGCTTTTCTGTCAAAGTTTTTTCCTCCGGGGAAGACCATGAAGCTGAGGAGTGAGATCTCCTCCTTCTCCCAGGCCAGCCACGAGTCCTTGCATGAAGCTTGGACGAGATACAAGGAGATGCAGAGAAGATGTCCACACCATGATCTCCCCAAGTTGTAGATCATAAATCTGTTCTATAATGGGTTGAGGGACGATTTGAAATCTTCCATGGACGCCGAGGCTGGAGGGTCCTTTATGTCGAGAAGCGAAGAAGATGCCGGACAGATTCTTGAAAATATGGCATCCAACAATGAACGGTGGTGTGACGAGAGAGCCACACCTAGATCTGGGGGCATCCATAGAGTCGAAGACGTCGACAAATTGTCGAGCAAGTTTGACTTGCTGTCGACCCAGATCTCCGCATTGATGGTAGGCACCGGTGGTGCTGGTTCACAACTGATTGTTGCGGTGGAGTCCGAAGTTTTTGGAGAGTTCGACGGTGGTGACATCTCACTGCCGTTGGATCAGGCGAGCGCATTATTTTACAATCCTACATGGAATGCGCCTTTTCCACCACGAACCAACTCCAACCCGGCCTACTCTCCCAACAACCGAAATCATCCCAACCTTAGCTATCGAGCGCCTTATCAACAGTCGGCTCAGCAACAACAGCAGATATATCAGCCGGCTAGGCCTCAGCAGCAGTTTCAGCAGCAGCAATTTCAGCAGCAACAACCTCCACAACAGTATCAACAGTATGCTCCTAGGAATCAGCAGCCCACCCAGTAGCAATACGGCCAGCAGAGGGCCATCTCTCCGGTTGAGTCCCTCTTGACTCAATACATCGCCAACCAGGAGAAGATAAATCTGAAGCTGGAGATGAGACAGAGAGTCCTCACTGATCAGGTGACCCAGCTGGGGTTGCAAGTGGCGAACCTTCAGAGACCGCAGAATCTTTTACCGCCACAGCCTGAGGTGAACCCGAGGGGGGTAAATCAGACCTTGGCGCTCACGCATGAGCATGAGAACGTGTCCGCCATCGTTTTGAGGAGCGGAACGCAAATACCCACGAGAATGCCCCCCAAAGGACCGGAAGCACCGTTGGTCGTGGAGCGACCAATTGAGAAATTAAATGATGACGGTGCTTCGTCGCCCAAGCCAACTACTCCGGAGGGAGTTCATAGAGAGGAGAAGAAAAAAAATGAGGAAGGGAACCTAAAAGTATTCAAGCCCGTTGTACCTTTCCCACAACGGCTTGCCAAAGCCAAATTCGATGAGAAGTATGGCAAATTCTTTGCCATGGTTAAAGATCTGAGCTTACAAATCCCCTTCCTCGAGGCCATCGAGACAATTCCCTCATATGCCAAATTTCTGAAAGACTTGGTGACACAGAGGTCTAGAAAAGAGAAGGTCGTATTAACGGCGGAGTGCAGCGCCCTCATTCAGCACGCAAATCCGCCCAAGCTCAAGGACCCAGGAAGTTTCTCCATCCCTTGCTCTATTGGGGAAGTGCAAATCCAAAGGGCGCTCGTCGATCTAGGAGCGAGCGTCAGCTTAATGCCCCTATCGCTGTACAAGAGAATAGGGATGGGAGACTTGGAGCCCACCGGCATGACATTACAACTTGCTTACTGTTCGGTCAAGTACCCGGTGGGAGTAGTAGACGACCTCCCCGTCGATGTAAGAGGAGTACAAGTACCGGTTGATTTTGTAGTGATGGACATGCCGGAAGACAAGCATACCCCTATTATCCTGGGACGGCCCTTTATGGCAACCGCCGGAGTTTTGATAGACGTGAAGAATGGGAAGCTTTCCCTTAATGTCGGGCAAGAAAGAGTCGAATTTGATTTAGGGTTGTCGATGAAGCATCCCTATCCCCCGGACGATCCTAGTATCAGTATGCTGGAGAACGAAGAAGATAGAGCTGTTGAAACAAGTGCCTGGAAAGTAATCTCGAGGAATCCCCCCGATAGCTTGGGGGACCTTGGAGAGCAAGTTGGCTCCCCAAAGAATGAAGTTGCTAACGAGGCGGTCGCGCGAAGTGTGACCCCTCCCGGATTCCCTAAGTCTCCTCCTGCGAGGAGGAAGGGGAAAGAACCCATGGACCTCACCGGTGATGAGGTCCGGATCCTGAAAAAGATGGCGGTAGACGCCAATTTGAGGGAGAAGCCCCCGGATCCTGTCGACAAAGGGAGGGTAGTTGAGAAAATCTTCTTACAGCCGCCGACTACACCAATAGCCACAAGCTCTGGAGTTGAAGAGATGTCAGATTTTAGGCATCACCCGTATCGCCCACCATGAACATCATCAACGGGCGTCGAGCTAAAAGACGTTAAACAAAAGCGCTTCATGGGAGGCAACCCATGCTCTAAACTTTTGTTTCAATTTTTAGGATTATTTTTAACTTTATTTTATCTATTTTTATAAATAAATCCAGCCGCAAGAACTTCCGTCGTGGAACTTAGGCAATTTTTGGGTTTTTGCAGAAAACAAGGCCCCAACCGATCGGGTGATAACTCACCCGATCGGTTGGGATGTATCAGCTAACAGCCGTATCAGTAACTAAATGAACCGACCGGGTGGAGAAAGAAGAGACCAGTTGGCAGACCGGGTGACCTGGGGAAACTCTCGGGAAAATTTCAGGGATTTGTCAACCGATCGGGTGACAAGAAGCGATACCGATTGAGTGACTGGGTGAGAAACCCTAAACTTTCGGGAAAATCTGTGGAGCGGCCAACCGATCGGGTGAGTTATCACCCGACCGGTTTGCCTGTAGCGCTTTTTCAGCTTAAAATTTCGACCTAAAGTCAACCGATCGGGTGACTTATCACCCGATCGGTTCGACTTAAACCCTATAAATATCCCCCGACCCAACCGTTCACAGCCCCTCGCCCGATCGCCTTCTTCGCCGTCGTTTCGCCTTTTGACTTCTCCAAACGGCCGAAAACTCCCCTCCCACTTCCTCCACTCCTCCATTAGCCTCTCTCTCCACCTCCCCCTTGCATTTCTCCATCTCTTTCTCTCTCTCCCTCTCCTATTTCGCAACTTTCTAGCCCTAATCCACAAAATCCACCCCTCTTTCGAATTTTTGCTGAAAAAGAGTGCCGCGGCTCCTCACTTCTCCCATTGCACGGCATTGGTTCAACTACAAGCGAAGAACTCGAATCTCTACTAGGTAACTTCGCTCCACTTCTCGAATTTCAATTTTTACCCTAGATATTTAACTTGCTTGATTGTTCGTGTGTGTGCAATTCAATAATATTTTACACTCATTTGCATCACTCATACGCACACATGGCCCAGGATAGAGATAAGGGAAAGGGTATCTTGCGGGAGGAGGAACCGTCTCGAAAGAAACGTAAACAAACACGTCCTCCTCCCCACACACGTGAACTGACACTAGCCCCTCCCCCACCTGTTATCCCCCCTGTGGACCCCATGTTGGGCCCGCATGGGTGCCTATTTAGGAACCAAGAGCAGAAATATTTCTACCACAGACTAGATGCTCGGGGGCATCTATCAACCAAGTTTGCCCATACCCAATCACTCGTCGACCTCGGTGTCTTCACTGAGGTCGAGACTCTTTTTGCTAACCTAGGTTGGTTGGCCTTCCTGAATGCCTCTGCGGTATCCTACCCGTCACTCACCCTAGAATTCCTTTCCTCCCTCGTTTGTGAGTCGGGGTCGACTGTCACTTTTCGGGTGCGTAACCAAACCATCCACACCAACCTGGATACCATCAACGATATATTTGGTTTCCCTAATCTTGAGAATGACGCTATCCGACACTACGGATAGCCCCAGGAATTTGATGTCGACAACTTTTGGTTCCGCCTCACCATACTCCCTCGCTACCCCCGGGGTAAGGCCAAGGCCTCCTCCATCATCCATCCCATATTTTGTCTGGCCCATAGGATCATATCCTCTGCATTTTTCCCGCGGGATGAGTCAAGCACCGTGACTATCCCCGATCTTTTTATTCTCTGGGCCATGACTTTCCCCTTTGTTTGTGATGATGATGGAGTTAGCGTTAGGGCCCATACTGTCCCTGTTCATTCCGACGATTGGCTTGTTTACAAGCTTCTCGAGATTAGCAGAGCCGGGAAGGGCAAGATCTGTTGTGGGGGCATTATCACTATTATTGTTTCTTCCCCACAGTTTAACATTCACATCCCCCAAAATCTTCCCATCGCCGCAGGACCCTCACGTCTAGATCTTGACGTCCTGCGGCACATTCATATGATTAAACCATGCCCCGATGGTCGTTTCGAATTCAATTACGGCCACCCCCTCACCCCTACACCATTCTCCCCAACCCCACTTGGATGACCATAGCTTTAGTGGCGGATTGGACTTTTCCGCCCGATCCCGAGTTTCTAGCGGGGTTGCACCTTCCTTTCTTTCCCCCGGACGCACGCAGACCACCTTCCCCTGCCGCTCACTTAGGCGAGCAGGATATTCCTGCGTCCCGGGGAGATACCGGGGCTGGCCCGAGTCACCCTGTTTTTGCTCCTGGCCCCATCACTTCTGAGCATCTTTTTGCGGCCATCTCTGGCCTTGTGTCCAGTGCCGGCATGACCACTGCCGCCGGCACTACTTCCACATCACCTGCCGGCACCACTTCCGCCTCACGTCAGTCCACTTCCTTCGGTCGCCGCCAGGTCTCTGCCCGTCTTACTATCGAGAGGGAGGTCGCAGCCCTCCGTGATCTTGCCATGTCCTCTGCCCCCTCGGACCCATCACCGTCCTCCTTTCTCACTCACCCACGCTTCCTCACACTTGAGAGGAACGTGGCCGCCATTCTTCGCCTTCTCACTCATCTCCACGGACCACCACCACCCTCACCACCACCTTCACCGCCTCGACAATCTTCTCCTCCACCCTCGCACACATCCCCACCCCCATCACCTCCACCCTCACACACATCCCCACCCCCATCACCTCCACCACTCCACCCATCCCCACCTCCCCCACCCCCACCTAGGCGATCATCTCCCCCTCTCACATCTATTCCCATCTCCGTATCCACCTCTACTCTCACGACCACTTCTATCGCACCCACACCACCCTCTACCTCCTCCACCGTCACTTCATATGTGCGCCGCAAGAAATTGCCGGTGCGCTCCAAATCTCTCCCACCGCCACCCACTACCGGCACCATCACGTCTTCTCCCCCCATTTCTATCCCTTCTACCACCGCTTTGATCGCCGTACTTCCACCACCACCCACCCCACCGACACTCTACCCATCGTTCACACCACCACTACACCTATTCCCCCACCTCTGTCCCCACTTCTCCGCACACCCCCCGCATCCCCTGACCACCCAGCCACACCCTCTTCTAAGGAGGGCGAGGATTCGCCTTCTCCTGATTTTTGATTCCACTTTGTTTTTTGACATCCCCCTTGCATATCCCTGCACTTTCACGATCATATTTCATTGCTAGCATTGTCACGTCTAGCTTGGGGGAGTCCATTTTGCTGTATCGTCGTGTTTTGTTTTCTTTGCGTGTGTGTGCTTGTTTTCATTTGTCGTGTCATATCATTTTCTTTCTTTCTTTTTCTATTTTTATGTCGTGTGGTTTGATTTTGATTTTTCTTTATTTTCATTTTCGTATCTGTGTTCTCCATGTTTTTTTTATTTCTTTTTTGTGTCGGTGCGTATTCCCCCCCATTTTCATTGCCCTCCCGCACTCACTCTTATTGCATTGAGGGCAATGCAAGCTTCAGCTTGGGGGAGTCGCACTTTGTGCGTCATTTGAGTCTTTCTTTTTCGTTTTTGTGTCGTTTTCATCGTGTTTTAAATTTTTCTTTTCTTCTTTTTATCTCTTTCTCCTAGAGATGAACCCTATGATGAATTGCCATAAAATCACACACACCTAGCATAGCATCGACAATCACACTCACTACCTCTAGGATATCGAGTCCCCCTGCATTTCACGCATCGTGGGTACACTTAGCTTTTTTGTGAGTCGTGTGTCGTGTCTAGCTGTTTGGTGTGCTTCTGCTTTGTGATTTTACTTTATATACCTGTCCAGGAATGACCCCTAGATTATCACGCTTCGATATGAATAATGCGGTATTTGCTTCTCTTGTCTATTTCTGTATGCATGACTATATATATCGTATGCTTCATTTCGCATGTGTCTGGATTCCACAATTAAGGACTAGGATAACCCATTTAGCCCATGCTCTAATTAGCAAGAATAGTTTCTTTTGCCAAAGTGTTTATATTCCGACTTCTTTTTTGTTTTACTTGGTGCAAATCCCCTCATCGTGTACCGTTCTCCCACTTGGGAGAGTACACATGTGTATAGCCAAAAACCCAAAAATTCAAAAAAAAGAGAAAATAAAATAAAAACCCAAAAAGAAGAGAAAAGAAAAGAAAGAAAAAAATTGTATAGCCGAAAATCCAAAAAAATATACAAATATGCAAAACCCAAAAAAAATATTCCCGTGTGAATATCTTTTCCTACTTGCCGAGAATAAAGGGAAGACGAGAATTTGCACCGAGTGTTCTTCTCCACATCATCTCAACCCCCATCGGTTTCGAAATCACTTGGCTTAGGAACTTTTTAGCTATTATCTAGGCTTTAGTGTGGTGATTTCCTTAACCCTAGTTGTGGAGTCCCCGACGCATGATATGTTTTGATTCTCTCTCTATTCTCATGCATGCTTGAACTACATATATTCACTGATTTATTCAATTCGAATCGATATTTGGGTCATTTCCTGGATTTGTGTATATCGAGCTTTATCGCACATCGTAGATAGTGACACGGACTGCTAGCGCACGACCACACTCACTCGCGCTTCACCATGTAGGCCCACGTCACTTGTCTGGACTCGTATTCCTTGGTTTAGTGATGTGATTTGGTGTTTGCTTTCTTGGTGTGTCGTTTTTGATTTGGTTGGCCCTGACGGGTGATCTAGGATATAGAGTTTTCCTTTTCTCTCTTTCTCTCTATTTTCTCCCTCCGAGCTCCTACCCTCACTCGTCTTCCTCGAGGACGAGGAAGGGTTCAGCTTGGGGGATTTTGACGTGCGTTTATATTTCATATGTTCACGCACGTTTTCTTTTGTGTTTTTCCGTTATTTTCCGCCGTCTCGTACCCGTTTCTCGTATTTTCTCGTTTTCTTTCACTTTTCTTTGTTTTTCCATGTTTGCAGGAGATTGTCCGCATATGGGACATTTATCGAAGATATCATAAGTCCCCGGAGCAAATGGAGGAGTCACGCGTGACCCAGGGGGTCAAATGACGAAGTTGCAACTTTCAGCCCCTCACCCGGTCGGTTGGTCATCTTCAACCGATCGGGTGATGCACGCGTGCACCAGCCGGATGCAGCTTGGAGCTCACAAGAAGTCACCCGGTCGGTTCAGTGACCGGGTCAAAAGCTCAAACTCTCTAGAAATTGAAGCTGATTGCCAACCGATCGGGTGACCTTCACCCGATCGGTTCACCTGTAGCTGAATCTCAAAGGCCAAGACACGGTCAGCTCAACCGGCCTCCTCACACGACGGCACCAAGATCCAACCGGTCACATTCATATGTCAACCGACCGGGTGAAGATGACCGGGTGAAGTTCCGCATCGCGCTGTAAATCTGTGAAGCGCTTCACCCGATCGGTTGACTTGTCAACCGATCGGGTGATGTCGTTTTCTATATATAGAACCCTAGGTTTCCCAGATTCGGGAGTTAGTTATTTTTTACTGTTTTCTTCATTTTGTGACGGCTGTAATTTCCCAGTTTTTGTAAGTTTTCAGATCTTTGTCAAACTTTAGTATTATCTTAATTGCTTTACTACCATTGCATTTCTATTGTCTGATCATGATTTTTACGGTCGATTTCTGTTTAGATCGCTTTTTACTAAATATGTGTGAGTAGTTCCCAAATCTGGGATTTTGGTGGAAACCCCTTCGTGGGCTCTTCCCGATGCGTCCATAGGGCTAGGAAATCAATAGGGATTAGGAATCTAACGGTTATGCGGGGTGTTTTATTGTCATCGGCGGGAAAAAGACCGCCTTTGACTGTTGGGCCAAGGGGGAATAAACTTGGCGGTTGACTCCCTAGCCATAGCTCACGCCCTTAGCGTAGACGCCGAATCCTAGCGCGCGGGAGCGGCAGGATGAGACTTTGGGAGTTATCATTGCGAGCTTAGTGCTCCCGGAGTAGATCAGTGTTAATGGACACGGGAGTGCCCACTGATCAAACCCGGGAAGTCCGGTGTATCATCCTGGGCACCGACCGGAATATCGGGCCCATGGGACGCCGGTACCACTTTCAGAGGTAACGTTTCACCATTAGACCCTAATTCCGGTCGCTATCCTACCCGCAGGACGTATCGGCGAGAGTCGCTTGATAGGGTGGAAGCCAGAGTCCCGGGGTTTTCCTTTATATTGTCCATACCTTGCATTCCATTTACCGTGACAACCCATCATTCGATCCGGGCTAGCTCGCCCATGGGGTGATTTTGATCCTCTTTGACACAAGCACATCCCACGCCTCCCTGTGTTCGACCCCCAAGCCACACTACAACATCGTGCGCTTGCGGTTACAAATATTTAAATCTCATGCCCCCGAACATATTATTGCACACAACTAGCACGCACCTCTGGGGGGCGTCAGGTGGGTAGCTGACAGCGTGAACGTACGTCGGCGGGTGGCCGTAAGAAGCCGGGGAAGATAGATTCGTGCAACGTTCGTTGTCGCGCGTCTCAGCGGAATTCCATCGATGAAAAGCGACAACAGGAAATTGCAGAAGGGAAAGGACTTCAAGACAAATTCAACAGTGGTGGAGTTGACGTCGGGGGTGGTCGGAGGTGGTCTTGAGCCGGCGTTGAAGTATAGCTTTCAAATGTGTCAAAACAGCCGATTCGGTGTGTTCTGACGAGGATTCACGGAGCTACATGTGGGCTATGAGCATGAGGGAAGTTGCAGAGCAGAGAGGGGTCAAAGGGAAACTAATTAGGGTGGTGGTCGGTGGCGGCGGCTGGTGGCTGGCCCTGAGCAAGAAGGCAGGCGGCCAAATCTGGGATTCTTTGGCTTGGAGAGCACTTTAGAGAGAGAAAATGGAGGAGAGAGAAAGGGGGCCGGAGGGGAGAGGTGGCCAGCGGCCAGGGGAGGTCGGTAGCAACTTTGGGTGGCCGGAGAAGAGAAGGGTGGTGGCACAGAATTGGGTTTGCGTGAGCATCCATGCGGTTAGGGTAGTTTTCCTTAAGAAGAGGGAGGGTTTTGCTATTTGGGTTTTGGGATTTGGTTAATTGGGGGAGAGAGATAGAGATAAGGAGAGTGGATATATGGGAAAGGGGAGGTGTGAATAGTGGCTGCAACTAATTCCCATGATACGTAGGAGTATAATTAGGGATTTGATTAGATTTGAATTTCAAATTGATTAGAGGCTAATCAACGGTTGCAAATTGATTAGGGGATATCTTCCACTATGGGCATCTGAAAAATAATCCGAAAATACCGAGACGATCGCAGAGACGAGAAATACGGGGCTATGGGGTCTGGCCGCGTGTTAATCCTATCGAAAAATATTATAAAATTAAGAACTGCGCGTTGAAGCCAAAAGACCAAAACGTCCTTCCCTTCAAAGCTGTTTTGCGAGAAAACGAGCCGTGAAAAGACGTTCCCAAAAATTAATATAAAAATACTACACTTCCATACGGTCATAACAGCATATCACATAGTATATGCCAAAACCAAGAAAGTGCCAAAAAAATACGCGTACGAAAACGTACGTACCCGCAGAAAATACGAACGGTCGGAAAGCGGCCGTACATAATTCCTAAGATATTTGCAAATGTAGTAAACTCTTCAAAGGCCTCATTTTTATTGGTTAAAAATGAAACCCAAGTAAATCTAGAGAAGTCATCTGCGACGACTAATCCATAATGAGCATTACCTAAAGATGTGGTTCTACTTGGCTCAAATAAATCTAAATGAAGTAATTCTAGGGGCCTCTTAAAAGTTATGTCATCTATAATTTTAAAAGAAGATTTACTTAGTTTACCTCTTTGACATGAATCACAAAAGTTTTTCTTACTAAAAGAAATCTTCAGAAAACCTTTAAGGAGATCATTCTTAGCTAACTTATATAAGTGCTAAAAATGAACATGACCAAAACGACGATGCCATAATATTTATTCATTTGTATTAGCAACTAAGAAATGTTATATGGTTTAAGGCAAACTCAAATAGTAAATATTTTTACGCCTAATACCGAAAAATAAAACATGCGAATCATTATGAACAATATTACAAATACCATATCCAAAGTTAACCTTGTAACCTTTGTCACAAAGTTGACTTATGGAGATAAGACTATGGCATAAACCACTAACTAAATAAACATGTGTAATAAGTGGTTTGGAAGGATTACCGACTTTGCCTACTCCAATGACGGTTACCTTTTGATCGCTTCCAAAAGTGACCGTTACACCATCCTTGATGCAAACCACTTCGGAGAGCAATGTGGGATCTCCCATCATGTGTTTGAAGCAACCGCTATCGAGTAGCCATCCTATCCTTTTAGAGCAAATATGTCTATTTTTGCTCTCTTCTTTGTTCTTGGGTACCTACATAGTATACCATAAGCTCATGGTACCAAAGCTTTATTGGGTCCAAGGGGATTAGCCCTTTGGAAACAAGTCCAAGTGGACTTTGGCTTCCCAACATAGTTACCACTATTTATCACATTGCTAAAATAAGAATTGACATAAGCATTCCTATCATTTGTGCAAGTATTCTTAGGACCCTAAATTGTGTATGTTTTGGGTATCCTTTTCCTAGTGGCATGAACATTTGGTTGAGATCTATGTGGTGCATGCTTCCTAGGCATATAAAGATGGCGGTGGATAAGCATGAGACATATATGGGTTATATGCAAATTGAGGAGCATGCATATTATATGAGTCATAGGAAGCATGCATATGATGTGGTGGATGTGCATGCGCATAAATGTAAGGATTATGTGCATGAACATGTGAATATGTAGGAATATGTGTATGATAATTTCTCAAGTGTGACTTTGCAAGTGCTTGTGGGTGTGGAGCATAAAATGTGTTACAAGTGTCCACATGTAAAGTAGAACATTTCCTACATGTTTGAGCGTTAGTGTACGTATAGGCATGTCCTTCTTTTGGTTTCCACCCTTAGTGGGTTTCTTGCCAAAAAAGGAGTGTGTGAAGTGGTGGCCTTCTTGCTAGGTTTGCTACCAATAGTATTTTTGACACCACTATTGGATGCACCGGAGGATAGCCTCACAAAATCTATAGTTACACCACTATAGGAGGTGCGAGATTTGGATGCATTTGCTTCCACATAACTAAGTCCAACACGATGTATGTCCTAAAATTGGTTTGAAAGAAATTCCAATTGCCCTTTCCCTTTGTTAAATCTCTTAACTTGGGAGGACATGAGCTCATATTTCTCATTAAGGGAAGAAATATTAGTATCCAAAGTGGACACACGTGTTTTGAGAATGATTCTCTTAAAATATCATTATCAGCTACAGTAATGGTGGGAGGTTTATAGGCTTTTTCTAAAATGCTCCATACATCATAATCAACAACAATTAAATAAATCCTCATCCTAGTTTTCCAATATGCAAAATCAACACCATTGGACTTAGGGAGACAAGAAATAGACTGACCCTCAGCAAAAGCAGAATCAAACAAATTCATATACATGGTCAACTAGGCTAGATCCTCTAACCTGCTTTGATACCACTTGTTGGATCTGGATCTAAGCCTAGAGGGGGGTGAATAGGCTTATAAAACTATTCGTGCAACCCACATGAAATCTCAGGCAGTTATAGCACAATAAATCAGACGCAGAGTATAATAAAGCAGTCACAATATGCACAGGCGATATACCCTGGTTCGGCCATCCCAACGACCTACGTCCAGTCCCAAAAGCAATAATAGATTATTAAAGTTAACTGGTACAACATGTAGCTAGAGCACCAACTCTACACTCACCTGGTTCTTAGTACCCACACTCACCAAAGTGCCCAAACAACAACAATCCTTGTAAAGCTCTCTCTTGGCTAGTCCCAACTAGCCAAGTTCCCAAAAAGAATGTTAAATTGTTCTACAAAGATCACAACACAAATATCACAAAATATACTAAAGTATAGAGTTTAAAATTGCTCAGTTTTATGACAATATTGGTGTCTCTGTCATTCAACACGTGATCAGACGTCGTCTGAAAAACCGTAGTCCCCTCAAGTTCTGAAGCAATCAATCAGTAATGTTGCGGCATAGAGTTCTGAACACAGGTTGCGGCTCCTCAAGTTGGGATGCTCCAATTTCTGATGTAAGCAAGATCATGGCAGGCTCCAATTTGTAGCAGGCTCCAATTTCTGGCAGGCAAAGTCTGAAGCATCACCAAGCTGTGGCTTGCGGCATGTCGATCATTAATCACTAATATTGCATCATACTCCTTGCGGCAGCCTCAGGTCTTAAGGAAAACAAATTTCAGGATGCGGCTCCAAGTTCCAAGCGTGATGAAGATCTTTTGGCAAAAAGAATAGAGATCAACGGCTTCGGATTTTTGAGGCAATCAACTAGTAGAAGACACGCGGCTTTAGGTTACAGCCATAGGATTGCTTGAAGGATGCCGTGCAAAGTTTCGGCCTGGTATTTCTTTGCACATAGGTGATCAAATTTTCGACTCAGGGGATTTGAAACGAAGCTTGTGGCATTATCAAACTATGGTCAAAACTTGCGGATGGGGATTTGATTTTGGCTTTGAGACAATGTAAAATCAATTCCTGCTACTACATGAATGTTTGGCTTTTTGAGATATAGAATCAAAAGTTGCGGCTATAGAGGGGGGTTTCTTTTGAAAATCTTGTTGGTCAACTATATCGGCTGCTTACTTTTCCTAGGTCAAAAAGCCTTTTTGGTAGGGTTATTTTGCTGGTTAATATAGCATCAAAAAGAATGCGGCTATAGGTGATCCAAAGGCTAGGATTATGTGCAGCTAGAGGGATTCCTACTGTAAGGAGGATTTACTAAGGGGTTTATAGTTTGGACTAGGACTTGATTTTGACTCCAAAAGATGTGAGTCAACTCAAAAAGGATTGTGATCGCGCACGGATATACATCGGGAAAACGACTATAGTCTTACCGCAAGCACACGGTGAAGTGGCGAGCGGGTATCGAACACAGGGAGGACAAATGACAGTACTCTATCTTGATCACCTAGCTATTGATGGTAGAATAGAATGGTTTGGAATATAATGTCACTGTTGTTCAAATAACAAATAGAATTCAATATAATGAAAGCGTCTAGGGTTAGGAAATCCCCACTATGGATCGCCACTTATCCTTGTGGATCATGAATTTCAATGTTGCAAAGCTTGAATTAAGGTAAACTAGTCGTAAATGATTATAGAACCAAGCTCACGCTCTCCCGCTATTGTCGGTCTATAGCAACCTAGATTAGGGCACACTCTCGTGCAAACCCTAACCTAAGCCACTAGCATGAAGATCGACATCATCGTCCAATCGCACCTCAAGCCCACTCTCGTGCAAACTCGAGCTATGATCTAGGTTATGATAGTTCGTATTCGTCCAATCTCTTGCAAAGGAATATTAGTATAGATTTATAATAAAAATCCTAGCTTTGGTCCAATTTCGTGCAAACTAAATCTTGAGAATCTCAATTATAAACCTAAATCGAATATCCATGCCTTCCCATCGATTGAGATCCAATCTCTTGCAAACCCAAATCGATGGAAATTCCTAGCTATCTGTAATAAATCAATCACAACCTAACCTTTTATCAATCCTAGCAACAATTCAATTCACTCATCATAATTCTAAGATCGGGTCCATATGGTTCATCCCCATGCCCTAGAATGACGAAACTACTCACAATTCATCATAGTAATCTCAGAAATAACAAATAAGATCATAGCACAATTCATTTTAGAGAGAAAACAATTCATAAAAACTAGAAATTTAGACAAAAAACAAACCAAATTGCGCGTCTTTGATCTCCAGCTGACAATTACAATAAGAATAGCCGTCAAAATTAACTTCAAGTCTCCCTTAAAACTAGGAATAAAACTAGCCTTAAATACAAGTCAAAATCATCCAGAAATTCCAGACAGATTTGCCCTTGGCACTGCCAAAAACCCTAATTCGCGACACAGTAGGGCTGCGCTACTCGACCGAGTGGAATATGTCACTCGGCCGAGTGAAAAACCCAAAGAAAAACCGAGAAATAAGGGGTTTCGGGGGTCTGTCTCTTTATTCGGCCGAGTGAGCTTTCTTGCTCGGCCGAGTGGATCTTCTCCAAATTCCAGTAACTCAGATGATTTTCGGGAGAAAAACCCTGTTCCACTCGGGCGAGTGGACCTTTCCATTCGACAGAGTGGGTTTTCTTGGTCGGTCGAGTGAACTTTGAAAGTCGGCAGTAATGTATCTGTTTCACTCCGCCGAATGCTCTCCTTCACTCGGCCGAGTGAACGCCGAGTGAGCTGTTTCTTAGTCGGCCGAGTGAGCTGTTTCTGGGCTCTTTTCTTCTCCTCCTCACCTCCTCGTCGATTCTATCGAGCTTCTTCCTCTTCCACCCATCCTCTAGCGCTGCTAGCTCCCCAATAAGGCCATGTGCGATGCTCCGGTGTGCGTGAAAATCCCTTGATCGCATTTTCGCTCCAAATCGCTCCATATTTCCTGAAATCCGACAAAAACAAGAAATAGTGAAAAGCAACGCGATATCATCGAATAATCGTGAAAAACACGATATGGGCGATCGAAATGACATGAAAACATGCAAAAAAGGTGTAAAATAAGGAGTGATCAAAATCCTCCAAGCTTACTTCTTACTCGTCCTCGAGGAAGATGAGTAAAAAGGCGAACCCGGCAGGTAAAAATAAGGTAAAAGGAAAAAGAAGATAGAAAAGAAAACGAAGAAGGAGTTACTAGATCATTTTCTCAGGATATGGAGCTGCTTACTCAAATAGCATATAGCGAATAGAAACATGCCAAAGTCTTTTATCTCGATATCATAATCATATGTAAATGTGCATTCGATATAGATATCGAAGAATATCAAAACAATATGAAATATGAAATCATTCTAGAATTAGCATCGTCTGAGGCATTCAAAATAATATACATAATCATAGATTGCACACTTTTTAATTGATCGCTTTCAATTTGGAGTATAAGAAATATCACACAATATGGAGCAATAAGAATAGAAAGGAGTGGTTTTCATGGAATGCATACCAAATTTCAACTCGTGGACTTCGTAATACTTCTAGTAATTTCCCTGAGTATAGAAAATTACCTAGCTTAGATTGTCATGTAGTAATCTCCCTGAGTATAGAAAATTACCTAGCTTAGATTGTCATGCATAGATAAGTAGTCACTCTCTCACACATCATTGGATCCTCTCCCCCAAGCTTATCTATAAGCATGGTGGCATCAAATGGAACAATACAACTTTTCCCCATTTTTGATGCTCCAAGAAAAATAAAAATAAAAGAGGGAAGAAATAAGGAAAGAAATGGGGTCGTGTATAAACTTCATTTTTCTGTATTTCTTTTTCTCTTTCACTTTTTTTCTCTCTTTTTTCGAAACTCATATACATAATAACAGTCCCAAATCAAAAGATAGAGAGATATAAAAGTTTTTTTTTCTTTTTGATTTTCGGGTGTTGGAGCATGGAATTTATAGCAGGGGGAAAATGCCAATATAAGATTTGCTAAAGGGAGATTCACCAATGATTTTAAAGTATAGAAATGATGTTCAAGATATGTGGAGAAAGAAAAATATGCAACGCTCAGTTCACTCTTTAGAATGTGCACGACAACTTTCAGCAGAGTAATGTAATCTACTAAGTTTGATTTCAGAAAGTAAACTAATCATGTCATATCAAAATGGCATACATTCAATCAACATGAAAGTCAAGCGTACAATTTTCCTGCAAAAAGAAGTGATAGTAGACAACAAAGCAGTACTCCAAATATAGGCAATCAATGAGTGAAACTTGGTGTTTTTTCTATGAAAAGTATACAATATAAATCATCAGACTCGGCTAATGATAGGATTTCATTCACATTCATATAATGAAGGTGCATGTTACTATTCCGAATGCATAGCAAAGTATAGCATATGATATCTGAAATAAAAGCGATGGCATGACAAGAGAATATGCATATAAAAGTAACTAGCTCCATGTCATCGTCATCACAGAAAATTCATCTCTAGCAAAAAGGATAAAAGGAATAAGGATGAAGGAAAAATAAGAACTATACATATGCGGCACACACAAAATAAGAAAACGTGATGCATGAGAAAAAAATGAAAAAGTGGGTGAAAACAAATGTAAAATAAAGAAAGGTGGAAAAAATAAAAATAAGAATGAAGAAAATGAAAGGTGCATGAGACACTCACTCCCCCAAGCTAAACTGCACAGTGTCCTCAATGTGCTTAGTGTGGCACACGGAGAAATATGATATGGGTGAGGTGGGTGAGGGTGCATGCATGATAAAGTATGAAAATAAAAAAATGAGATGGAAATGCAAATGATGCGTGCAAAGATCAAGATGGTGCAATATATTTGGCCCAAAAATATCTCCTCTCTCCCAAGATGATATGTGTGTGGAGGAGGGGTGCAAAATCAACAGAAAAGATAGCATCAATCATAGCAGTAGCAAAAATATGGGAGGCATCAAGTGTGTGCCTAGGCAGGTGGTGGAGCACCAACACCGTCTTGCGGTGGAGGAGGAGGTGGTGGAGGCTGCTGTGAAGTGGGACGGGCTGCAGCAGGAGGATGATGTGACAGTCGCGCAAGAATCTGGTTCAGCCTAGCCTGAATACCAGGGAGTAGAGCGATGCGAGAATGCACAACGCTAACGATAGCGGAGTGTTGAGTATTGGTGTTTCATACCAATCTTATTTTGATGATGATCACGACATTATGTTGTTGCTAATGACTCTCATGTTTTAGTCTCTCAGTTTTATTTCAAGAATATCTTTCTTGGAGACTAATCACTTGGTGCAAGGATGGACATTAAGTGGAGAAGAGCCAAAGCTTGGACTCAAGGAGTGCCAAAGCTTGGAGATGATGGAGAGCAATCAAGGCATCAAGATTGAAGACTTAGACTCTATGGAAAGCATTGTAATCCATGTAATTTACTTTATTGCTTTCTCTCTCTTTTGATTCTAGGATTAATGTAATGCCTTGTTAGATGGTTTACTCATTCATACATATGCATCTAACCATCTTAGTGAGCCTTAGGATTATCATAGAATCCAACCCAATATGTTCACTTTGTCCAAAGACTAATTTGGAGTCGCTGGCTTTCCATCAGTCGCCTGCTGAAGGAAAAACAGTAGACTGGGTAATTTCCAGTCCCCTGTAGATCCTTCTACAGTCGCCTGATATGCACAACTCAAGTTAACATTTCAATTGACTCAAACTTGAGCTTTATGCACAGGCGATTACTGGTCAGTTTACAGTCGCCTGTATATTTACAGTCGCCAGTAGATTGGTCATCAATCGACTGTATAGTGTAAGTGCACTCTCTGCATCTCTCTGTTGTTTCTCCATCTTATACTGCAGACGACTGATTAAGGTTTTACAGTGGCCTGGCGAATAGACAGTCGACTGTATTATTGATATCAGTCGCCTGTGTGATTAACTGGAGAAAGAGTGCAACTCTCTGTTTTATTCCATTCCCTGCAGTAGTCGCCTGCTGAAGGAATAACAGGCGCATGTCCTGTTCTCAGTCGACTGTTTCGACTTCATCAGTCGACTGTCCTGGCTCAGATTATAGCCGTTGGATATTTTCTAGCCGTTGATCAGTCGACTGTCTTTTGATCATCAGTCGACTGTTCCTGTTGTTTTCGCCCAGTTTCTAGCTATTGCAGAATTAATTCTTTGGCTGTTTTCTTGGGTTTTGGGGTTTGATATAGGGTTCCTATATATATGAGTGTGCTGCCATCTCTTATACTTCTTGATGCTATTGAAAATCTCAAGAGATCTTTAAGCCACTCTCAAACTCTCTCATTTCCCTCTTAGAGCTCATTCTCTCCTTCATGCATTGAAGTCAAGCTCAAGAGAAATCATCCAAGTGCAATTCTAGCAAATCTCATCACTTGGAGATCCTCTTCCATGCCTTGCATTCATTTATGAGTAAGTTCGTCTCAAGGCATAGGTAAGAGTATTTGTTTTACTTTGTTATTTCATTGAAACCCTAGCTTTCTGTGTTAGAGCTAGTTACTCTCTGTGTGAGAATATAACCTTCTGTGTGAGGGTTGGTTGAGATCTCTCTGTGTGAGAGTTTAAGTCTTTCTGTGTCAAAGCAAGGATTTCTCTGTGTGAGAATCCTAAATCCTCTGTGTGAGGTCTCTCTGTGTGAGAGTGAGGATTTCTCTGTGTGAGAATCCAAATCCTCTGTGTGAGGTATCTCTGTGTGAGATTGTATTCACTTCTCTGGTTGAGAATAATAGGGGATATTGGTGTGGCTGGACGTACCCAAGTTTGGGGAACCCGTGTAATTCTTGTGTTTCCGTTTGGATTGATTGTGTTGATTAATTCCTCTTTCACTTATTATTCCGCATTTGCAAGTTTAATTTTAATTGCACAATTTATTGCAAATACTCTATTCACCCCCCTCTAGAGTGTTTGTTGTTAGTATTGCAAGGTAGGCGATCCTTACAATTGGTATCAAAGCGAGGTTGAAGCATACAAAAACGATGGCATACAACGCTTCATCCTTGTTTCATGAAGAAGGTCTATCAACCGTTCGACCCCCGCTCTTCAACAAAACCAACTACCCTAGTTGGAAGATCAATATGATGATCTACTTAGAGGGTCAAGACCTTTGGGACATCACAGAGTCGCCATTTGAGAAGCCTACTACACCCACGGCTTCGAGAAAAAAAAAGCGGAGAAGGACTCGATCAAGTTTAATACGAGGGCTATGAATGCATTCCATTGCGCCCTCACTTCAAATGAGTTCAACTGTATCTCCATGTGCAAAACGGCCAACGATATTTGGCATACATTGGAGATTCCTCATGAAGGGACTTCGAAGGTAAAGAAATCTAAACAATGCGTATTTAGATCTAAATATGAGTTGTTTAATATGCAGGAAGGTGAAAACATCTCTGGAATGTTCACAAGGTTCATAGAAATCGTGAACGCTTTGGAAGGACTTGGGAAGGTAATTTCCCAAGAGGATCGAGTGGAGAAGATCCTTGACTCGCTCACATCTAAATGGGAGTCAAAGGCCAACGGGATTTTGGAGTCAAATGACTTGTCCATATATACCGTTGAGGAGTGCATTGGGAATATCATAGCATATGAAGTAAAGCTTCAACATAAGAAAGAGATTCAGCCAACGAAGCCTGAGAAGCAAAAGGGGGTTGCATTCCATGCCGAGAAGGAGCCAACAAGTGGAGAAAGAAGTTCCATCGGGAAGCTCCGAGTGAAGAAGAAGATGATGATGATGTTAACGATGATGATTACATCGAGCTTGCCAAGCAATTCAAGCAAATCAAAGCTTCCCTCAAGGACAAGCAAGGTAAATCTTTGTCAAGGAAAAGGTCATCTTTCTACCGAATTCCCTTCCAAGCCCGACCAAGAAAATTACAAAGGGAAAGGGAAGAAGCATTGGAAAGGCAAGTCCAAATTCAAGAATCAAAAGAAGGGACTTGTCAGCACATTTGATGATTCCGATTAGGACACTTCAAGTGATGAAGAAGAGGATGATAAGGAGCGAGCTCATATGTGCTTTGCGGCTTTTGATGATTCTTCATCAATCTCCTTAAGTTCAAGCGATGAAGAGGTGGTGGCGTGGCTCAACCCCAACAAGGAAATGTGCTTCATGGCAAAGGGGGAAGAGTCTTCGTCAAGATCTAGCGAGGAGGAAAGTGATGAGGAAGTTGAGAAGGAAAAGCTATCCTACGAGGAGCTCGAATACCGCTTCAACGTGGTCTCCAACGGGGCAAGTAAGTGATCGACTCATATGCTAAATTGAAAGCCAAATTTAAAAATGCTATGAGTAGGTTGCATGCCTTAGAATCTACTAGTGTAAATGACAATGATGCTTTGCATGTTTGTGACACTAGTGAGAGAGACACACTTCTCTCTCAAGTTAAGGAATTGAGTTTAACTAATGAGAATCTTGTTGCTCAAAACCTTAGCTTAGGAACTCGCATTGAACAACTTACGTTGAAATGTGAAGAGGAATCCCAAAAGCTCAAAAGCTTTGTTTATTCTAGGGATTCACTCCACGGTTTGCTTGAAAAACAACATCCGGCAAACCATATAGGAGGTTTGGGATACACTCCAAAGGTGGTTACCAAACCCACTTCTAATTCCTCTTATGGTGCAAATACAAGAAATATTGCTAATGCACCTAAGAAGAATCACCATGCTTTCTTGTACAATAATAACATCAACAAGAAGCATGTAGATTACAAGGTGATGAGGAAGAATGAAGAATCTTCATTTTTTGCTAAGAAGCAAAATCCTCATTCTTTGCATGCCCAAAAATTCGTTTCTACACCTACACATGCCACATCCACCCCTCTTGCAAAGTCAAAACCCTTGCCTAGGAAATCCTTGAGTTTATGGATTCCCACTAAGGTTAGTGTGCAAGAGAGGGATAGCTACATCAACTCTCTAGTTAGGGATGTGATCACCTCATGTGATTACATTAGGAAATCAAACTCCTCTTCGGTTTGGTTGCCTAATGTTTAGGTTACCCACACATATGCATATTGCATGGGTATTGTGCTTGAATGTTTATTTTTAGCATACCCATTATTTGTGTGTATTTCATGATTTTGAAAATATTTTCAAACTTATGTTTCATGAAAATGAGGACCTTGGAGTTTGTTGACATGCATGCATTTTTGATCCATGTGTATGTCAATGGAGGAGTTAATATGTTATATGTTTTAAAGTATTTTAAGACATATTTTAACTCTCATTTAAGAGGTTATTTGAGATCATTATTTACAATTGGTTATTTTTGGTCTCAAACTAAACCTCTTGTATATTGCCAACTTGTTCATGTTTTATTTTGTTTTGGCAATATCTTTGCGTATCATTGAAGCTTTATTTTTCCATATATATTGCTTTGATACACTTTTAGGCCCATGGCTCCATTATTTGTATAATTGGTATTAGATCCTAGAAGTCAAAAGTTGACCATTTCTATGATCTAGGGGGAGTATGGGATAGTGAGTTGATACCCACTAAATTTTTCAATTTGGTATCATACATATCTTTCTTTTCTTGCATGTTGTCACATCATGGTTAAGATGACAAAGGGGGATATTTTTGATGTCCACCTTTTTGACGATGTCAAGGGGGAGAGATATATGCATTATGTAAATATATATGGGGTGATATATTCATATGCATATGGGGAGAGATATATCTATGGCGAGAGATATATGGGATTAGATAAACCTTGCATGTTTGCATGATAATTGTCTTTTACAATTAGTTTATGTAATACACGCCTATTATATGTCACCATGATCTTATTTGGTAGAATGAGTATTTACTATTGTGTGGCTCATTGTTTACTTGGTGCATATAAGTAGGGGGAGCTCTTAGCATTGTGCTTTAATAATTTGTATTTTACATAATGTGCGTCATCATCAAAAAGGGGGAGATTGTTGAGTATTGGTGTTTCATACCAATCTTATTTTGATGATGATCACGACATTATGTTGTTGCTAATGACTCTCATGTTTTAGTCTCTCAGTTTTATTTCAAGAATATCTTTCTTGGAGACTAATTACTTGGTGCAAGGATGGACATCAAGTGGAGAAGGGCCAAAGCTTAGACTCAAGGAGTGCCAAAGCTTGGAGATGATGGAGAGCAATCAAGGCATCAAGATTGAAGACTTAGACTCTAAGGAAAGCATTGTAATCCATGTAATTTACTTTATTTCTTTCTCTCTCTTTTGAGTCTAGGATTAATGTAATGCCTTGTTAGATGGTTAACTCATTCATGCATATGCATCTAACCATCTTAGTGAGCCTTAGGATTATCATAGAATCCAACCCAATAGGTTCACTCTATCCAAAGACTAATTTGGAGTCTCTGGCTTTCCATCAGTCACCTGCTGAAGGAAAAACAGTCGACTAGGTGATTTCAAGTCGCCTGTAGATCCTTCTACAGTCGCCTGATATGCACATCTCAAGTCAACATTTCAATTGACTCAAACTTGAGCTTTACGCACAGTCGAATACTGGTCAGTTTACAGTCGCATGTATATTTACAGTCGCATGTAGATTGGTCATCAGTCGCATGTATAGCGTAAGTGCATTCTCTGCATCTCTCTGTTGTTTCTCCATCTTATACTGCAGATGACTGCTTAAGGTTTTACAGTGGCCTGGCGAATAGACAGTCGACTGTATTATTGACATCAGTCGCCTGTGTGCTTAACTGGAGAAAGAGTGCAGCTCTCTGTTTTATTCCATCCCCTGCAGCAGTCGCCTACTGAAGGAATAACATGCACCTGTCCTGTTCTTAGTCGACTGTTTTGACTTCATCAGTCGACTGGCCGGGCTCAGATTATAGTCGTTGGATATTTTCTAGCCGTTGATTAGTCGGATGTCTTTTGATCATCAGTCGAATGTTCCTGTCGTTTTCGCCCAGTTTCTAGCCATTGCAGAATTGATTCTTTCGCTGTTTTCTTGGGTTTTAGGATTTGATATAGGTTTCCTATATATTTGAGTGTGCTGCCATCTCTTATACTGCTTGATGCTATTGAAAATCTCAAGAGATCTTTAAGCCACTCTCAAACTCTCTCATTTCCCTCTTAGAGCTCATTCTCTCCTTCATGCATTGAATTCAACCTCAAGGGAAATCATCCAAGTGCAATTCTAGCAAATCTCATCACTTGGAGATCCTCTTCCATGCCTTGCATTCATTTATGAGTAAGTTCATCTCAAGGCTTAGGTAAGAGTATTTGTTTTACTTTGTTATTTCATTGAAACCCTAGCTTTCTGTGTGAGAGCAAGTTACTCTCTGTGTGAGAGTATAACCTTCTGTGTGAGTGTTGGTTGAGATCTCTCTGTGTGAGAGTTTAAGTCTTTCTGTGTCAAAGCAAGGATTTCTCTGTATGAGAATCCTAAATCCTCTGTGTGAGATCTCTCGGTATGAGAGTGAGTATTTCTCTGTGTGAGAATCCAAATCCTTTGTGTGAGCTATCTCTGTGTGAGATTGTATTCACTTCTCTGTGTGAGAATAATAGTGGATATTGGTGTGGCTGGACGTACCCAAGTTTGGAGAACCAGGGTAATTCTTGTGTTTGTGTTTGGATTGATTGTGTTGATTAATTCCTCTTGCACTTATTATTCCCCATTTACAAGTTTAATTTTAATTGCACAATTTATTGCGAATACTCTATTCACCACCCCTCTAGAGTGTTTTTTGATAGTATTGCAAGGTAGGCGATCCTTACACGGAGAGGGCCCTAAAATCTCCCCTGAGCCCACTAAAGGCCACCTCTAGAGCATGCAGGCGCTGAACTATGGTGTCGGGGGAAGGTGGGATAGAGGGTCGAACAGGTGGGGAACGGGGCTGCCTAGCACGGCCACGTAGATAAGTGGTGCCACTACGGGGTGTGGATGTGGTGATGTGCTCAATAAAAGATGTTAAGCCTCTGTGTGAGGCCAAGATGCAGGAATGCTCGTAGAAGTGTGAGCAGCAGCAGAATCAGAAGCAGTGACAGAGGGCAAGAAGGGCAGAGAGGTCGCTGACACAGAAATGGGGACTGACGTCACGACACTCTCGGTGAAGACATCAGCAGCGTGGACGGTAGTGTCGACGACTGGGGAGGCCGTGAAGTCAACAAAGAATGACTTCCTAGGGGTTAAGAACTATAGAGTGGACAGGGTCTCGACTGGGGAAATAAAAGAAGGCCTGCCTCTCTCAAGAATAGTGGTGGGGCGCTCTCAAAACTCACATATGAATTGGGATCAATGGCCAGCGACACAAAGGTGGTGGTGGTGGTGGTGGACTCAGCAAGTGTGCTCCCGACACTGACAGAAGTGTGGACAGAAGTTTCAGGAGGAGAGGTCAAATCAGGTGCAGGATGAGGGATCTCGGGTCCAGAGGTGGAAGGAGGGGCTCCTGCTGAGCGCCCTCATGCTCTATCACGTACGAAGCTGGGATGAGGAGGTCCATCGCTTGAATCCATACCCCTCCTATGGGTCCAATATGGGTCCGAGCGGGGCTCAGAAGCACCATGTAATCTGCGCCAAATGGACCGAGCAGCCAGACCCAGTGGTGCTGACCATGAGGATGCAACATTCTCATGCGGGCCATAACATCAATAGAAAGGGAGGTGGGGCCCGGGAGTCGTAGCAAGCCAGCTGGGAGGTCTACTCCGCACATAGGAGCCGGAAGGATAATCAGACCGCCGCAACAGATTGGCATCCTGGCGCCGGCAGAGATGATGATGCGGTCTAGGTACCAACTAGCAATGTCAATCTGAACGACGGGGAGTAAGACGTCTCCACCAACCTCGAAGGCTCTCGCTCGAGTCATCGCGTAGAGCATGTAGAGCTCAGGCGTCAACATCGTCCCCCATTCATACCACGCTAGGAAAGTGGTCGCCATAAGGCGCTGTGCAATGCGAAGGCATGGGTGGAGGATAGCAGAGGCCTTGGCCCGGCTAGGGTCAAAGGCGAGAGGTGATCCTGTGATAAATGTCCAAAAGGCATGAGTGTCGAATGACGGTGGTGGGATGTGCATGGGACTATAGGCTCGGTCGGGGCTCGGAATGGGGGGCCACTGAAAATAGGCTTGGAGCATGTCGAGGGTGACCTCGCACTCACAATCCATCAATCGGAATGAGCAATCCCCAGGAGTCATATGAATGGAACTAAGGACCTCGAGCGTCAGCCAGACATAGGTGTCTGTCGACACCGACAAGAAATCACGCCATCCCACTTTGTCATACAACTGGAGCAGCCCTCAAACACACCTAGGTGCTCAAAATCTGCAATGTGCGCAAACCTAGAGGGTACGATCGAACGATGGGAGATTCTCTCAAATCGGACGCGCTATGCGTCGTCTTGGAAAGTGATCCCCATCGTGTCGAAAGCGGGGACGGCCTATGTCGGTGGGGGAATGCGTGTGGTAGGAGGTGGAATTGTGGGTGGAGGTGGGCTTGGTGGCGGGGACTTTGCTCTAGCGGAGGAGGAGCCAGGATCGCTAGTCCTTTTCTGCTTTGAGGCAGGCACCCGCGAGCGCAACCTAGTGCGTGGAAGCATGTGTGCTGAGAGATGTGCCTACCCAATGCGAAGTGCTATATAAAAGGAGCGAGTTTACCCGAGCAGGATGCGAATGCTAGCGGTGGAAATGCGCAAAGAAACGCCTCCTCTGAGAAGCTCCGAATCAGCCCTTGAGTCTCCCCCAAGCTGACCTGAAACACAAATTGACAAATTAGCAATGGATATCAATATATATGGGGTAAAATAAAGAGTAATACATGTATATAAAGTTTAATTTCGATTTGGGCTTACAAAATGGGGAAATGGAGAAAAGGGGAGAAATCGGGCGAAATGGCGGATGCACGGCGGAGGGGGGGTGGTGCCTGCGACGTGGGGTCGGCGTGGAGGCCGACATGGGTCGCCGACTCGGGCAGAGGTGGGTGCTGCTCGGGCAAACGAAGGGTTGGTTCGGGCAAACGGGGGGAAGAAATCGAAGGCTCGGGCTGAATTTGGGAATTTTTGGGAATTTTGGGAATTGAGCCGTGAAGTTTCGAATATATAAGATGGGTCACTAGGCCGAGTGGCGTGTCTGCTCGCCCAAGTGGCTCAGATTTTTAAATTTTCAAAAATTTCCTTAAAAGTACCGACTCGGGCGAGTTTCACTTTCCACTTGGGCGAGTAGACCAAAGTCACTCGCCCGAGTGGCAAGGCCACTCAGAGCTTTTCAAGTGCTGAAAGTGACTGATTAACTCGGGCGAGTGACAAAGTCACTCAGCCGAGTGGCTTATAAATAACAGAGAGGGGTTTTTCGAATCTTCCCTGATTAGTACTCTACTCGGCCGAGCAGGGTCTTCACTCGACCGAATGAAAATTTTACTCGGCCGAGTGGGCTGCTAATTTCAGCTCCAACTCTCTGTTTTTGCCTCACTTTCTAATTTTCTTCTCCCCGTCAGTTTCTTCCTTCTCCTGAAGACTAAGTGCATATCTGGAGCGCTCTCCTTTGCCATGGTCATCCTCCATTCATATGGTTACCTATTCTCCATCTCCTGTAATGAAAAGTATTGCACGTTGTCAGGTTTTTCTTCGACACTTGACTCGAAACATTAATAAAGATCTAAAACAAAAATAAAAGGAAAAATTCTACTAAAATTAAGATAGAACCATCGGGTTGCGTCCCGACAACGAGCTCGACCCCTTAAGATACACATTTAAAGCCCAGCGTTTGGCGCATGTGAGATGCATGCGTCAAACTTGTCGGGAAGGCCGCTTGGGTTTAGTTGTTGATTTTTATTGACGTTCCTCGGATCCCCTTCATCAAGGATAGTAGTCGGGGATGAGTCCCCCAAGCTTGAGCTTTTGACATCCTTTTTCTTGGCCGGCGGCGAAGATTTATTGTCTGATGGAGATTTCTTCATATGCTTCACCGTAGAGAGCTTGCATAGCTCTCTAATCTTGACGATATCAGCGTCGTCCTTCTCCTCATCCATAAGAGGGTTCGATGGGTCTCCCATCATCTCACCATCTTTGGTAGGTTGGCCCTCTTCGAGACTGTCATCGTGCTTGGCTCCGATGGCAAATGGCATGGTGTCATCAATCACCTCGTCGAGGAGGTCCACGTAGTCTACATCCTCTTGCCAAGGCATGTGCTTCATCGCCTTTGGAATATGGAGTTCAACTTCAATATTTTCGACGTTCAATGACAATGTTACTTCCCTCACATCTACAATGACTCCGGCGTTGGCTAAGAAAGGGCGTCCAAGAACCAGCGACGTATCACCTTGCTCCTTAATATCCATCACCATGAAGTCGCTTGGCAAGCAAAGTCCGCCAGGTACTTGGATTGGTATGTTCTCCGCAATCCCCATCGGCCTAGTGATTCACCCATCGACGAGTTGTATTTTCATGTCTGTCACCTTTAGGTCGGTCCCCGTATTCAATTTCTTAAACATCGTGAGGGGCATGAGGCTCACGCTTGCTCCCAAATCTACCAAAGCTTTCTGAAGTGGGACTCCTCCAAGTATGCAAGGGATTCGAAAACTACCAGGATCTTTGAACTTGGTTGGTGCCTTCTCCTTCCTAGTAAACCACGTACTTTGCTCGACGAGCATGATCCTTTCTTTACGCTTCTTTCCCGCGATCAAGTCTTTTAGAAACTTCACATATGACAGGATTTCGATAGTTGCATCCAAGAATTGAATATTCAAGCTCACACCTCACAAATACTCCAGAAATTTGACGAGCCTTTTCTTAGTTCTTGCCTTTGCCAACCGTTGTGGGAATGGTACCGGTGGCATATAAGTGTGCTCCTTTTGTGGCTTATCAATTTCAGATTTTTCACCGTCATTTGGCCCTTTTGGGCCTTCCTCTTCATTGATCGGTTCCTTATCATTCGAAATTTCCTCCCTCGGCTCCTTAGTCTGAACCATGGCGGGGGTAGTGTCTTTTCTGCCTCTAGTAGTTATCGCCACAACGGCATTGATGTGGCCAGTATTTCTCCGTAGGGTTTGTTCCGGTTGGGCCGGTAATTGTTGATTGTTTTTGTTGAGCAATGCTAGTTGCTCCGCTAATTGTGCCATGACGGTGTTGAGGGAATCTTGTTGGGCCGTCAATCTTACATTGATCTTCTTTTGTTCGGCCATGAACTCTTCAACCCTTGCTTCATGTTCCGACCTTGGCAGTGCTTGCGGTGGATTGGGTGCCCTCCATCCTTGATTGTACCCCGGTGGTCTATATGGTCCCGCTTGTTGCCTCGGTGGGAAGTTTTGTTGTTGGGGTGCTCTTTGTTGATATTGCGGTTGTTGTGGAGGCCGGGCTTATGGTTGTTGCGGTGGTGGATTCAAGGCTCCATCATTATTTACAGATGAAAATCCGGGGTGACCCCTTGTAGCCGGGTTCACCCAATATCTGGTACTTCCCGCAACATATTTAGCTTGCTCAATGGCTCCGTCTCCTTGCTCCCCTCCAACAAACATAACTTGGGCTTGATCTTGCCAGTCGCTCATGCTTCCTCCTAGTGTAGAAACGACGGGGGTTCCATGTGGTTCACTAACCAATTTTTCTAGTCTCTCCATGACTTTGTGAAGAGAGTCAAACTTAGAAGAGAGCTCCGCCACCGCCTTTGCCTCATAAATACTTGCCGGCTTCAAGGATGACGAAGAATGTCCCCTTTCGTCGGCCCACTGTTGATTATTCAATGCCATCTCCTCAAGTAAAGCGGTAGCATCGTCCGGTGTCTTCAATACGATAGCTCCATTTGCAGTCGCTTCAATTATTTACTTCGTGCTTGGTTGCAATTCGTTATAAAAGCTATGCACAAGCTCCCATGACTCAATACTAAGATGGGGCATTGGTGTTGGAGATCCTTGAAGCGCTCCCACACCTCATATAGTGTTTCTTGAGGGCCTTGCTCGAAGGACATGCGTGAGCTTCGTATCTTAATAGTCTTGGATGGCGGGTAAAAGTTGTTGACAAATGCACTTGCCATCTCATCCCAAGTAGTGAAGATCCCCTCGGCTTGCATCCTCAACCAATACAATGCCTTGTCTCGAAGAGTAAACGGGAAGAGGCACAGTCGAATAGCGTCGGCCGGCACGCCAGGCATCTGGAAGGTTGCGCTAGACAAGAACACTTGAAGATGGTAGTGCGGGTTTTCTTGTGAGTTCCAATGAAATGGGTCTTGTTGCATCAACACTACAAGTCCAGTTTTAAACTCGAAGTTCTTGTCGGCCGCCAACTCCGGCATGACAATAGAAGAGGTGGTAGAAGTGGTCTTGGGCCGTAGCCTATCTCGGATTGAGACAAGCCTAGCCATATGCGTCGCTAGCTCCTCTGGTGTTTCCAACGCGGCCATATAATTTTCCTCTATAGCAAATCTCCTCTCAGCTCTAAGCCTACTTGCCGTACGCTCGATCTCAGAATCAAATAATATGTCTTCTTGTGACTACTTCGGTCTCATCTACATGCACAGAAAAAGAGAGGCTAGATAGAATTCTTAGCACAATAGAGGAATAGAAGAGTGAAAATAAAAATAAAAATAAATAGCTAAGTAAAGAAAATACAATACCATCGCGTCCCCGGCAACGGCGTCAAAAACTTTATCGCCCCGAATAAACACCTATTAAACGACTGTAGTCTTACCGCAAGCGCACGGTAAAGTGGAGAGCGGGTATCAAACACAGGGAGGACAAATGACAGTACTCTATCTTGATCACCTAGCAATTGATGGTAGAATAGAATGGTTTGGAATATAATGTCATTGTCGTTCAAATAACAAATAGAATTCAATATAATGAAAGCGTCTAGGGTTAGAAAATCCCTACTACGGATCATCACTTATCCTTGTGGATCATGAATTTCAATGTTGCAAAGCTGAATTAGGGTGAACTAGTCGTAACTGAATATAGAACAAAGCTCACGCTCTCGTGCTATTGCCGGTCTATAGCAACCTAGATTAGGGCCCACTCTCGTGCAAACCCTAACCTAAGCCACTAGCATGAAGATCGACAACATCGTCCAATCGCACCTCGAGCCCACTCTCGTGCAAACTAAAGCTACGATCTAGGTTACGATAGTTCGTATTCGTCCAACTCTTACAAACGAATAGTAGTATAGATTTATAATAAAAGTCCTAGCTTTTGTCCAATCTCTTGCAAACCAAATCTAGAGAATCTCAATTATAAACCTAAATCGAATATCTAGGCCTTTCCAGTGATTGAGATCCAATCTCTTGCAAACCCTAACCGATGGAAATTCCTAGCTATCCGTAATAAATCAATCACAACCTAACCTTTTATCAATCCTAGCAACGATTCAATTCATTCATAACAATTCTAAGATCAGGTCCATAGGGTTCATCCCCATGCCCTAGAATGACGACACTACTCACAATTCATCATAGAAATCTCAGAAATAACAAATAAGATCATAGCACAATTCATTGTAGAGAGAAAACAATTCATAAAAACTAGAAATTTAGACAAAAAGAACAAACCAAATTGCGCGTCTTTGATCTCCAGCTGAGAATTACAATAAGAATAGTCGTCAAAATTAATTTCAAGCATACCCTAACACTAGGAATAAAACTAGCCTTAAATACAAGTCAAAATCGTCCAGAAATTCCCGACAGATTTGCCCCTGGCGTAGCCAAAACCCCTAATTCGCGACACAGTCGGACGGCGCTACTCGACCAGTGGAATATGTCATCGGTCGAGTGACAAACCCAAAGAAAAACAGAGAAATAAGGGGTTTCGGGGGGTCTGTCACCCTGTCACACTCGGGCGAGTGGACTTCTTCATTCGGCCGAGTGAGCTTTCTTGCTTGGCCGACTGGATCTTCTCCAAATTCCAGTAATTCAGATGATTTTCGGGAGAAAAACCCTGTTCAACTCGGGCGAGTGGACTTTCCCATTCGACCGAGTGGGTTTTCTTGGTCGGTCGAGTGAACTTTGAAAGTCTGCAGTAATGTATCCGTTTCACTCAGTCGAACGCTATCCTTCACTCGGCCGAGTGAACGCTCTGGTCGGCCGAGTGAGCTGTTTCTAGGCTCTTTTCTTCTCCTCATCGCCTCCTTATCGATTCTATCGAGCTTCTTCCTCTTCTGCCCATCCTTTAGCGCTGCTAGTTCCCTAATAAGGCCGTGGTCGACTCTCCAGTGTGCGTGAAAGTCCCTTGATCTCATTTTCACTTCAGATCGCTCCCTATTTCCTGATATCCAACAAAAAACAAGAAATAGTGAAAAGCAACGCGATATCATCGAATAATCGTGAAAAACACAATATGGGCGATCGAAATGACATGAAAACATGTAGAAAAAGGTGTAAAATAAGGAGCGACTAGATTTCATCCCTCCTTTGACTTCGTCCAAGTCTCCCATTGAATATCTCCAAGCTTTGTCATTCCTGAAACACTTAGCACACACGTTAAAAACGTTCACACACGTTTGTTATCATCAAACACGAAGTTCATATATCGTTGCTACCAACAATCTCCCCTTTTGGTGATGACAAACTAAGTATAAGATTTACATAATAAAGTTCCAAATAGTGTGTGTGAAAGTGTGACGATAGAGGGTGATATGCTATAGTATATAATGATGTGCAATGATGTGCAAAGTTAACAATATGCATACTCCCCCTATATGTGTGCTCCCCCTATATTCATGCTCCCCCTTAATCAAGCATTCAAATTTTCATGAGCATTGATACAAATACCAATTCATAGTACCAAAGCACACAATACCAATTCATAATAGTACCAAATCTTCCCAATTGTTTCTCCCCATTTGTTATCATCAAAAGTTGAAACATGAAGTCAATTACATATAACATGCAAAAAGAGAGCATTATTAACCATTACCAACAATTGCATGCATACTATCATAGAATAGTCAAGTCATAATCCAATGAAAGTAAACAACTAAGACTTCAACACCAACATGTAAGTGTGATGATTAAAACTGAAGCACATAGGGAGAATCATTAAGAGTGTCAACCAAAACCAAGCCACATTTTCCATATAACATTCTATCACCTAGGATTGATTTTTCCTATCTCATTAAAAATGAGTTCAAGATACCACACCCTAAAACATAGCCTATAAGGACTCTTAGACGTGGGGGTGGTATTGCTTGACGAGTAAAATACACCAACGCTAAAGTTTACTCATAAAGCTTATGTTGGATACTCGTGGGTAATACCGTTGCCAAGGTTGTTTCCATTTTTCATACGGAGCAATTAACCTTCTATTTCATTTTTATACTTGTACTATCATTTTTTAATGCTCAATTTTTATCCATGGCAAGGTATATCATATCCCTTAGATTTTCAGTTAAGTTTTCCTCCTACAGACACTTTCCGTACCTCATAAACAATATCTCCAAATGTGCAACAATAATAATACATGTGGAAGTGAAATAATAGGTGTAGAAATCAAGTTATTTTCAGTCATTGAACATGCCATGAATATTTAGAAAGATGAACATGTGCATGTAGCAAATGCAATAATACAGCAATTTCTACATAGATATGAAAATCATTCATGAAGACTTCTTTTAATGAATCATAGAGAAAGATACACATTTAAGCAACATTTTTTGTTATTTTTTAGGATTTAATTTTTTTTGTGTTTTTATAAAGAACTAAAGCAAACATGAATGCTAGAACACAAACAAAAAAAATCCAAGCACACAAGACAATGCAACTACTAGCACAAAAAAAGGAAAAAGTTCAAGCACACATGAAAGCTTGGAATATCGTACTAATTTTTATCAGTAATACCAAGATCAAGACGAAGACGATAAAAACGAGCCTCAACCAAAGGTTTGGTGAATATGTCTGCGAGTTGTGATTCTGTAGGAACGAACTTTACAGACACATCCTCTTTAGTGAGGTGATCTCTAAGAAAATGGTGCCTTACGTCAATATGTTTAGTACGAGAGTGGTGTACAGAATTATTAGAAAGATCTATGGCACTTTTTCTATCACATCTAAGAGGGACTCTTTTAAGAACTAGTCCGTAATCAGATAATGTTTGCATCATCCACAATACTTGAGCACAGCAGCTGCCAAGGGCAATATACTCTGCTTCAGTAGTGGATAATGTTAAGTATTGGACTTCTCCCTACTTGGTGTTAATGATGAGCAAACATAAATACTTGTGACTAATCCCCTATTTTGCAGTTAATCCATTGCCTAAGCTAATTATGAGGATCTACTTGCAATGGATGACACTCAAAGTTGATTGAAGGCAAATGACATGGATTGGATGATCGTGGATGATGATTGAAGCTCCATGAAGTCTTCAAGCTCATACGATGGATAAAAGAGAGACTTCGTCAATGTAATTTTCTTTTATCTCTTCTAGTATGTAGCTTAGAAGTAGAATAGTGATGGAGCACACACACATCATTGTTGGATATGGACGACATGAATACACCCATGAGGAGATGTATGAGGGTATACGGACCTCAGATGTCGCGTGCACGAAGGCGTGCACGAAGGGAACCTTTTCTCGTGTGAAAAGGACCACTCGATAAGTGAAAAAAGCCACTCGATAAGTGGAAAAAGGCACTTTATAAGTGCATAAAGGCACTTGATAAATGAATGAAGAAGAGGATAAATGAATGTGCTTTTATAGGCTAATAAGCTTATAATTGGTTATTTCCTACAATAACCACCCCTAAAGCCTATAAATAGGACCCAAGGGTAAGGCATTCATTCCACACTTTCCATGCCATAAGTTTTCAAAAGGCATCTTATGTTCTTCTTCTCCCTTCCATTAAAATCCTCTTCTAAATAGAGATTTAGGCGGTGAAACTCTGCTTCGATCCTTCGTGACGAAGTATCGACCGTTGTGGCGAATCCGAGGGCAAAGTTTAGAGATTACGGTGCTGCATACGCAAACGTAAGTCTCTACTTTATTATTCGATCCTAACGTCGCTGTTTTGACAGGATCCTACATTGGTATCAGAGCCATATGGGTTCGCCCCGGTCAAACCGCCGCCCCGTCGAACCGATGAACGAGGCGTTGTCTTTTTCACGAATGGGTCTCCTACCATTATGGATATGGTAGGAACGCTTCGTGACGGAGAGAACACAACGGTTGTTCTTTTCACGTTAGGGTCTTCTGTCATTACGGATATGGCAGGAACTCTATGTGACGGGAAGAACCGACCGTTCATATCGTCAAGCTCGCACTCTTCATGGATGCTGAGTCTCCATTCACAGGGAATGTGAACTCTCTTCATGTGGAGCGTGTAGTTTACGAACTTTAGAGTATGTTATTTCTTCATTTTGGCACATGGCCATTAGAGAATAACTACTTTCTCGACGAACGGGTGCTTCAACGACGAACATGTGCTTCATCGAGGACGAAGATGGTAGTTATTCCCATCGGGGAAGATGACTTTTGGTGCATGATCACCATGGCCAAATGGGCTATGGAGGCAATCCATCCCTCCTCCCCATGCGGAGGGGGTTGGCTACGGCCAAATGACAACGAAACCCACCCCGCCGGGGTGGGGGGGGAAAGTATGTGCAGCAACCCCATACAAGGGGCTGGCCTGGCCGGCCCTGGCAGTGGCCAGGGCCGGCGCCCTGGCCTCAGGCCAGGGCTTGGCCGGCCCTGGCAGAGGCCAGGGCCAATGCCCTGGCCTCAGGCCAGGGCTTGGCCGGCCCTGGCCTCTGCCAGGGCCATGGCCGGCCCTGGCAGAGGCCAGGGCCATGGCCGGCCCTGGCAGAGGCCAGGGCCAGGGCCTGGCCGGCCCTGGCCGGCCTCGACCAGGGCAGATGCCTTGGCCGAGGGGCCAGGGCCCCTGGTCGGCCAGGGCAGAGGCCCTGGCCGGCCTCGGCCAGGGCAGAGGCCCTGGCCGAGGGGCCAGGGCCCCAGGCCGGCCAGGGCAAAGGCCCTGGCCGGCCCCTGGCCGGCCCCGGCCAGGGCAGAGGCCCTGGCCAAGGGGGTGCAAAATTGGTCGGTATTGGTCGACCAATCCGGGATTTTTGGTCGACCAATTCAAAAAAAAGGCCTTGCCAGTGGTTTCGGCCCCGGCAACCTGCAAGACTAGCCCATATGGGGCCGACGGCAGTCGTCTGCGGCAAAATTCTCCAATAAGGGGGAAGCGCATGGATCCATACGGGAGCCGGCGATGATAGCTTGCAGAAAAATCCCCAAAGGGGGGATCCGACCTTGGCACGGCTACGACTCATCCCGGCAAATGGCCAGGAAGTGCCAAATATTTCACTAGTATCATAAGGGTACTAAGTTGAAATATACATTTTTTTTTGAAAAATACGTTTTCATACGTTTTGAAAAATACGTTTTCAAAAACGCTTTTCCGCTGCGAAGTACTATAAGAGTACTTTTATTTGATAAAGTGATGGGGAAATACTGAAAGTTACTCTAGATGGTGATTGGAAACGTAGTGACCTTTCCGATTCTAGGGTAACATCTTCAGTATTTTTCGAAAGTAACTTATCAAATTATAAATATCATTCCAAGTGGGAGTTGAAATTAGAACTATCCAAATGGGATATTATATTATCATTTCAAATGGGAATTATATTTTAAGAATTTTCAATGCAATGTTTTTGATCAAACCTTCGGTTTTGTGTCTTTTGCAGCATTTTAAAAGTAAAATGTCTTCCGCTTCAAAGAATATCGTCGCTGAGTTAAACAGAGGTGAAAAACTCAACGGCGATAATTACAAACTTTGGTCCATCAAGATACAATACGTTCTAGAGGAGCAAGAAGTGCTCGAAACTCTAAAGAACGTAATGATTGAACCCGAGTTGGGCACTACGACCCAATACAGACGAGACAAGGAAGCTTTTGATGCTTGGTCTCGGAAGAATAAGATAGCGCGCATTACGTTATTAAGCAGTATGGCTGATGACATAATGCGCATCTTCCGAGAACATGACTTAGCCATGGACATATGGTCCAAGCTTGAGGAGAAGTTTGGTGGCACATCGGTGTCCAAACTTCGTGCCTTAACTATAAGATTTGATTCATACAAGAAACGTCCAGATCATTCCATGGGGAAACATCTGCGACATATGGCAAATCAAATCTCAGAGTTAAAGGATGCGGGTCATGTG
Organism: Scilla litardierei; assembly: GCA_030789695.1. Lineage (NCBI taxonomy): Eukaryota > Viridiplantae > Streptophyta > Magnoliopsida > Asparagales > Asparagaceae > Scilla > Scilla litardierei. Next base: position 133,958,372 of record CM061138.1, on the reverse strand, counting down.
CTCACAGATGAGCAACAAATCCAAGCAGTCATACGTTCCCTACCAAATGGGTGGGACCAAATGAAGATGCATCTCACTCACAATGAGAGCATCAAGACCTTCAGCGATGTTTCCAAGCACCTCGAATTAGAGGAAGAGCGGCTTGCGGCTGCCAAGCCAAGTGCAGAAGTGCACATGGTTGCTAGTTCCTCACACGGGGGAAAGAAACGGAAAGATCGTTCGAAGTTTACAAATGAACGTAATAAGCAACCGGAGTCTACCAAGAAACCCAAACATAAGGGTGGGCACAAGAAATGGCACAAGAAGAAAGACTTGAAGAAGATCAAGTGCTTCAAGTGCAACAAGCTCGGTCACTATGCTCGTTCGTGTACGAGTGGAAGCGACGAGGTAACTTGTAATTATGTTAGTTACATATGTGTTTCTAGTTCAATATTTCTTGTGGAATCTAATCCATTTTGGATAATTGATTCAGGTGCCACCGACCACATAGTAAGGGACAGACGGTCCTTCGTGGAGTATCACCGGATACCCCAAGGAACAAAGTGGATCTATGTATGAAACAACACACGTGTTGAAGTGAAAGGCGGTGGGACTTGCAAGCTAGTCTTGGACAACGGCCGCACTCTCCTACTTCATGATGTTCTCTTCGCTCCAGATATTCGAAGGAATATAATATCAGTGGTCGTGTTAATGGGTCTGGGTTATAGCTGGTTTTTTCATGATTGTAAAATGGACTTGTGTTGTAATAATTCCTTAATTGGTACTGTGTATGTATTTAAAGGATTTATTGTATTAAATACAATGTATGATTCCTCTGATTGTAATGAAAATTTCCTTGTTGCAAATTCTTCGACTTATGAGTCTGATATAATTTGTTGGCACGCAAGGCTTGGTCATATTGGACCAACGCATATGGATAGACTTGCCAAACGTGGCTGTCTATCCAATGTTTCACAGGTTGATATGTCGACCTGCGAACATTGCCTTGTGGGGAAATCTTGTCGCAAGCCATTTGGAACCGGCACAAGGGCCGAGGTTCCATTACAGCTCATCCATTCGGACATATGTGGTCCGATGAATGTCAAGACAAGGCGCGTGAAGTCCTATTTCATCACTTTTATTGATGATTTCACCCGATTCGGACATATCTATTTGATATCCCACAAAAGTGAAGCATTAACATGCTTTAAAAACTATATGAGTTTAGTGGAGAATCAATTAGATCGCAAGATTAAGGTCTTGCGAACCGATAGGGGCGATGAATATCAATCAACAAGTTTTAAGGAACTTTGTGATGAAAAGGGCATAGTACATCAGGTAACTATGCCTTATACTCCTCAACAAAATGGTGTTGCTGAAAGGAGGAATATGACTTTAATGGAAATGGTCCGTTCAATGATGGCGCAAGCTAACTTACCAATTACCTTTTGTGGTGATGCATTATTAACGGCCACTTTCATTTTGAACCGCGTACCCTCGAAATCAGTTAGCTCCACTCCTTATGAGTTGTGGAACCAAAGGTCTCCTGACTTAAACATTTTAAAACCTTGGGGATGTGCATCCTACGCACATATTTCCTCCCATAAGTATGACAAACTTGGGCCAAGGGGAAGGAAATGTATCTTTATACGATACGCTGAAAACTCCAAAGGTTATGTTTTCGTTAGTCAGGAAGACAATGGTGGTCTAATTGAATTTGAGTCGAGGGATGTCACTTTCTTGGAAAACGAGTTTCCAAGACAGGGCGAGATAAGTCAGGACTTATCTCTATTTGAGATTTATGATCAAGATGGATTACCTCATTCGAGTGGGAGAATTCTTGGTGAAGACGAAAATACGTTTCAAACTTCACCAATGGATGATACGAATGACGCTAATCCTATTCCATATGGGAATAATGATCCAAGTGGGAGCATTTCTAACAACATTCCAAGTGGGAGTGATATTAGAATTGATCTAAATTCAAGTCAACAAGGACTTGAAGAATCTCAAATACGACGTAGTAGTCGTACAAGGTTGGCTCCTCTAAGATTTGAGGATGAATTTCCGCAAACCTTTATGACTTTACTACAAGATGATGATGAGCCTGCTACTTTTAAACAGGCTGTATCATGCCCTGCAAACGACAAATGGATGGAAGCGATGAAGGAGGAATTGGAATCCATGAAAGTTAACCAAGTCTGGGACTTAGTTGACTTACCCAGAGGACGTAGAGCAATTGGGAACAAATGGGTTCTCAAGATCAAGCATAAGGCTGATGGCATATTGACAGATATAAAGCTCGCGTTGTCGCGAAAGGTTTTACGCAACAGGAAGGGATAGACTACGAAGAGACCTTCTCACCTGTTGTCCGTTTTACCTCGATTCGCCTGATACTGGCAATGGTAGCTTGCTTAGACCTCGAATTATATCAGATGGATGTAAAAACTGCCTTTCTCAATAGAGAATTGGACGAGGAGATCTATATGGAACAACCAACAGGGTTTGTAAAATAAGGAAATGAACATAAGGTTTGTAAACTTCGTAAGTCCATATATGGTCTTAAACAATCCTCGAGGCAATGGTATATACGATTTCAAGAAGTTGTCTTATCAAATGGTTTTTCCATGCTTGATGAAGATAACTGCGTATATATCAAGAGGATTAAGAGCAAGTACGTTATTATGTCTCTATATGTAGATGACATTTTAATAGCCGGAAATGACAAGGGCTTTGTGATGGATATCAAGGCTTGGCTTTCATCAGTTTTTGAGATGAAAGACATGGGAGAAGCCGCATATATCCTTGGAGTTAAGATATCAAGGAATCGTTCGAAGAAACTTCTTTCTCTTTCACAGGAGACTTATATAAAGAAGGTTTTAGAACGTTTTAATATGCAGGACTGCAAGTCCATTGATACTCCTATAAGCAAGTGCGACAATTTATGTCTGAAATCATGTCCAAAGAACCAAAAGGAAAAGGAAATTATGGAAAAAGTTCCATATTCCAGTGCAGTTGGTAGTCTTATGTACGCTATGATGTGTACAAGACCGGACATCTGTTTTACCGTTGGAATGGTAAGTCGTTACCAATCCAACCCAGGGCAAGTACACTGGAAAGTGGTTAAGAGGATAATGCGGTATCTCAAAGGAACTGCAGACTATGCTTTATGCTATCAAGGAGATGCCTTGAGGCTCGAAGGCTACACTGATGCTGATTAGGCGGGTGATCTCGATGAGCGATGATCGACCTCAGGATATGTTTTTCTACTCGGATCCGGTGCAATATCCTGGAGTAGCAAGAAACAATCCAGCATCGCACTTTCAACTATGGAAGCCAAGTTTGTATCATTTAGCATGGCAGTCCAAGAGGCTGTTTGGCTTAGGAAGTTCTTAGACAGACTTATTGATGCAAATGACTCAGGTGCTGTACCAATACACAGCGACAGTCAAGCATCTATAGCCTATGTCAAAGATCCTAAATTCCATTGTAAGACCAAACACATAGATATCCGCTACAAATTTGCAAAAGACTATGACAAGACCAAGAAGGTAGACATAAGGTACATATCTACGCATGAGATGATAGCGGATCCGCTTACGAAGGCGATCCCCAGAGATGTGTTTTACAAACACTTATCATCTCAAGGATTGCGTAAGAGCTGAGTTGTACCAATGTAAATTCCCATGTCTGTAAATGAACAAATTTAATAAAAGAATAAGTTCTTTTCAACATTTCATATGAATTTCTTTAGAAATGTTTGTGTACATTTTTTTGAAATCTCAGCTGAATTCTAGTATGTCGGACAGATTAAGGTTGGCTCTCTTACATGAGCAACCGCCTTTATTTTATCAGACGGGTAAAATAAAGATGAGACCTGTTTAAAGTCAAAATCGTCAGACGGACGATTTAGAGTCATGACTTAAACAAAATGGTCGTATGAAAGATCTGCATCATATGGATGCTTTCAAAAGATCTAAGAGGATTTTGAAATCATATCTGTCTTATGCGGGATGTGAGTCCAGAAAATTATTTGAGTAGTAAAAGGGACTCAAAGTCAGACATTGTGGTGTCTGGTTATCATCCTTACAACATCATTAAGACATACGCTCCCTGGGAAAGGAGTGATGTTGTAATACGTATTCATACTACGTATGCATTTTGACCATTGGGTTAGAATAGTAATTGTGTTTACTATTATGTGAGACCCAAAGACCACATGGGTCTTAACTCATTACCCTTATGGACTCTAATTGGTTCCTTAAGATTTGACTGGGTGATTGCTATCTTAGCATGTTGCTTATGGACTATGGTTAATTCGGTCCGACGGGGCATGTTAGAAAAGCGAGTCAAGTCAAGATCAAAAGGATCGCAAGAAGAGGAAGATCAATTTCATATTCACATTTGGACTTTAAAGATTCAAAGCTGGCCAGCTAATTGTAATCCAGATGGGATTCAATTGTTGAATGTAAAGTATAAGAAATGTGAAGAAATAATCTAGGGTAATGCATGCGTTGATCTACTCAACTTTGCACCTCGAGGGGTGTTGTGTATCTCTAACAAGTGCACAACAGCGGACTCTATGCGCATGACGGTCACACGGCCTATTTCTCGGTATGATAAACAGAAGAGTTGAAGGAAAGATGTTTCCTTACAATCCCCTCAAGTGTGAGTGGGAGATGTTGGATATGGACGACATGAATACACCCATGAGGGGATGTATGAGGGTATACGGACCTCAGATGTCGCGTGCACAAAGGCGTGCACGAAGGGAACCTTTTCTCGTGTGAAAAGGACCACTCGATAAGTGAAAAAAGCCACTCGATAAGTGATAAAAGTCACTTTATAAGTGCATAAAGGCACTTGATAAGTGAATGAAGAAGAGTATAAATGAATGTGCTTTTATAGGCTAATAAGCTTATAATTGGTTATTTCCTACAATAACCACCCCTAAAGCCTATAAATAGGACCCAAGGGTAAGGCATTCATTCCACACTTTCCATGCCATAAGTTTGCAAAAGGCATCTTATGTTCTTCTTATCCCTTCCATTAAAATCCTCTTCTAAATAGAGATTTAGGCGGTGAAACTCTGCTTCGATCCTCCGTGACGAAGTATCGACCGTTGTGGCGAATCCGAGGGCAAAGTTCAGAGATTACGATGCTGCATACGCGAACGTAAGTCTCTACTTTATTATTCGATCCTAACGTCGCTGTTTTGACAGGATCCTACAATCATCATTTCTGTCTTAGGACTTTATTAGATCATTTGTCCTTAGACCTTAATACATTTCTTTTGTGATTGTGCTTGGATTGTTTATAACAGTCGACTGCTGAACATTTTACAGTCGTTTGTCTCAAAAACAGTCGCCTGTGTTTTGATCTACAGTCGCCTGTTATGCACAAGCTTCTAACAATCTAGTTTTAGGCCTTTCTGTTTATTTTGCACATGCTACTGATGAATGATTCACAGGCGCCTGTCCTTGTGACAGTCGACTGTGTTTTGTATATCAGTCGCCTATCTATCTTTTGCCCAAAACTTCATTGATCTGACTTTTACGGCTAGTCGACTATTGTTGTATATACAGTCGACTGTGTATGCTACAACAGTCGTCTGTCTGTGAGCCAACTTATTGACTCTGCTCTCTGGAAATTCTCAGGGTATTTGACAGTCGTCTGTATAAGGATTTACAGTCTCCTGTTATGATTCACAGTCAGCTGTATTTTATGCATCAGTCGTCTGTCCTGTTATCTTACAGGATTTCCAGATTTCATTCTGCTTACATCTCTTGGCCAGTCGCCTGTAGAAGGATTTACAGTCGCCTGTTGGTTTAATAGTCGACTGTCTTTGCTTCATAAGTCGAATGTCTACGTGGTAAGTTACCATTATGAATTCTTACCTACCCTTGCTGACTGGGCAACAGTTGACTGTGGTTTCTTCAACAGTCGACTGTCGCGAGTTCAGATTCTATCCGTTGAGAATTTTCTCACGAATTCCAAAAGAGTTTTTGCCTAAACTGTTTTATGGATTTGAGAAACCTATAAATGGGGCTTCTACTGTTCCATTGAGAGGTTACCAATTCTTCCAAGTTTTAATCTCAAGCTTTCATTCTAAAGTTTAAAGCTCTCAAATCCAAAGCCCTAAGAATTCCAAATCTTTGATCTCTTGCTCTCCAACCTAGAACCAAAGAGAAAGGGTTTTCTCCTCTCTTCCAAGAGAGTCTTCAACACACAACACACCACTCCTTCAAGTTCTACTTCAAGGCATAGGTGATTGTAAGTGTTGCTTTCATTTTCATTATTTTCGTATATTGAATTTGCTCTCGGGTTGTGAGAGTGGTTTGCTTGCTCCCAAGTTATGGAAGTCAAGGACATCGATTGTATTCGATTTCACTTGTAGTGTTGCTATAAGTAGGTTTTAAGGAAATCTCAAGTTAGGGTTCTAACTTGAGTATCCGGAGGTATCCGGGTGGAAGGGACGTAGGATTACCGGGAACAAGTCGGGAAGTGACTTGGGTAATCCGAACCCTAGAAACATAATTGTGTTTGCATTTGTTTCTTATTTGGGTTCAAATCTAATTCCGAACTATATTGTTGGTTAGCATTTTAATTTGGTGTAACTATCGTTTTAAATTGCTTAAACACTATTCAACCCCCTTCTAGTGTTTTTCCATAGACAAGATCCCTACAATTGGTATCAGAGCGCAAGGTTATTGCTATGGCATCCAACAGGAACAACTTTCCTCCGCCGACTTCGTACAACAATCACGATCGTGATGGAGCGTCCACACTTTTCGAAGGTCAATCTACGGTACGTCCTCCACGTTCAATGGTACTAATTTGGATATTGGAAGTGTAGGATGGAGATGTTCCGTAGGAGTGCTTCACTTTGGAGAACCCTCCACAAGGAGTACGTCGAGCTCACCAAAGAGGATTTCGAGAAATGGACGACTTCCGAGAAGTCCGCCGAAGTCAACAACGCTAAAGCAATGAACGCTCTTCATTGTGCGTTGGATCTGAATGAGTTCAACAAGATATGCATATATAAGAGTGCATATCAAATTTGGAACCATCTCATCGTTCCCCATGAGGGAATGAATAAGGTAAAACTTTCAAAGTTATATGTTGTCGTGTAAAACTTCGATTTGTTTCATATGCAGGAGAATGAGAGCATTGCGTCGATGTACGGACGCTTTACCGACATCACAAATGAATTGGAAGCCCTTGGCCAAAAATACACCGAAGCTGAAAAGGTAAGGAAGATCATCATGGGAATGACCTCCAAATGGGAAAGGAGAGCGATCGCCATCGAGGAGGACAATGATCTGAAGAATTACACAGTTGTGAATCTTATCGGGACTCTCATGTCTTATGAGGTAAGACGAGAGAACCGATTAAAGATTCGGGCTATGATAAATCCTTCAGAGGCTAAGAAGAAGACTTTGGCATTCAACGCCAATTCATCATCCTCCGATAGCGAAGATTCGGAAGATGAGATGGATTTGGGTGAAATGGCCCAAATGGCGAAGAAGTTCCAATGCTTCTTTTGCAAAGGTAAGTTTCCCTCCAACAAACGTTTTGAGTCTACTAATGCTTCTTCCTCTCTTTGTTTTAAGTGTAATAAACCAGGGCACATCAAGAGGGATTGCCCAATGCTAAAGAACAAAGAGAAGGGGAAGGCACCTAAGTACCACAAGTTCGACAAGAGAGACAAGAAGAAAGGACTTGTAGGTACCTTCGATGACTCAAATGAGGACTCATCAAGCGATTCTGATGATGTGAAGGGTGAGAGTGCCCACATGTGTTTCATGGCCCGAGAGGATCCACTCTCTGATGAGAGTGATTCCAACACGGATAAAACCGAGGTAACAATGGATGAACTTCGTATTGCTAATGAAGAATTATTTTCTAAATATCAATCTTTAATGCTTAGATACACTAGCTTAAAGAAATCAAATGTTAGCAAGTCATCCATTCCATGCATTATCAACAATGACACCATTGTTGATACTTTAACTCTTGAGAAAGCAAACTTAGCTTCTCAAAATGTCACCTTGAGAGATGAGGTGAAAAACCTCAAATCTCAACTAGATCATACACATCCAACGGATAATAGTGATCTAGTCACACGTCACACACAATTGGGTTTAGATAATGATTCTCTTAAAACCCAAGTGCACGAGCTCAAAGCACGGGTGTCCACCTTGGATACCAACAGTTCTTCTCTAAAGGAGAAATATGAGCACATGTCCTCCCGTATTGTGAGATTCAATATGGGAAAGGGACAATTGGATGATTTGCTAGCAAACCAATTTCCGGCCACACATCGTGTTGGTTTTGGGTTTGTGAAAGCAAATGCATCTAATGATCGCACCTCCTATAGTGGTGTCACTATATACTTTGTGAGGCCTTCCTCCGGTGCATCCATAAGTGGTGTCAAAGACACTATAGGTAGCAAACCTACCAAGAAAGTCACCACTTCACCTTCTCTTCCTTTTGGCAAGAAACCCACTAAGGGTGGAAACCAAAAGCAAGGCCATGCTTACATATACACTAACACTCATCCACGTAGGAAACCTCCTACTTCACAAGTGGATAATTATGACACTTTTTATGATCCACACCCATAGACACGTACACAACCACACATGAGAAATACTCATGTACGTGCTCCTATACACTCGTATGCACATACGCATCATTCTTACATGTATGCACCTCCTCCGCATGTCATGCATAACCCATATGCTTCATACAACATGCATGTTTTCAAGCATACATATCATTCTCGTATGTACAATGCATGTCCACCACCACATATTTATGCTAGAAACCATGTTCCTAAGAAGCATGCACCACATAGAAATTTAACAAATGTGCATGCAACTAGGAAAAGGACTCCCAATACTTACACCATTTGGGGTCCTAAGAACACTAGCCCAAATGATAGGAATGCTTTTGTTGATTCCTATTTTAATGATGTTATCAATAATGGTAATTATGTTAGGAAGCAGAAGTCCACTTGGACTTGGCTTCCAAAGGGCTAATCCTCTTGGACCCAACAAACATTGGGTACCATGAGCTTATGGTATATTATATAGGTACCCAACAAAAAGAAGAAGAGCAATAAAGGTCAAACTTGTCTAAAGGGAAAGGATGGATTCTCGATAGTGGTTGCTCCAAACATATGACGGGAGATCCCTCATTGCTCTCCGAAGTGATTAGCATCAAGGAAGGTGCAACGGTCACTTTTGGAGGTAATCAAAAGGGAATCATCATAGGAGTAGGTATCGTTGGTAATTTTTCTAAACCCTTAATTACTAACGTTTATCTTGTTAGTGGTTTGTGTCACAATCTCATATCCATTAGTCAACTTTGTGACAAAGGTTACAAGATTAACTTTGGAGAAGGATTGTGTACTATTGTTGACTGTGATTCAAATGTTTTATTTTCCGGTATTAGGCGTAAAAATATTTATTATTTGAGCTTGCCTAAAACTGTAGAACATTGCTTAGTTGCTAACACAAGTGAACAACTGTTATGGCATCGCTGTTTTGGTCATGTTCACTTCAAGCACTTATATAAGTTAGCTAAGCATGATCTAGTCAAAGGTTTTCCTAAAATTGCTTTTAATAAGAAAAACTTTTGCGATTCATGTCAAAGAGGTAAACTTAGTAAATCATCTTTTAAGCTTAAAGAAGGGGTTACTTCTAAGAGGCCCATAGAACTTCTTCATCTATATTTATTTGGGCCAACTAGAACCGCTTCTTTAGGTAATGCTCATTATGGATTAGTTGTCATTGACGACTTTTCTAGATTTACTTGGGTTTCATTCTTAACTAATAAGAATGAAGCTTATGAAGAGTTTACCAAATTTGCAAAGAAGATTCAGAATTTCTTAGGATCCACCATTATCACTATCCGTATTGATCATGGAGGAGAATTTGAGAATGAATCTTTTACTAAGTTTTGTGATGACACCGGGATAACTCATAATTTTTCCTTCCCTCGGGCACCACCACAAAATGGTGTAGTAGAGAGAAAGAATATGACTCTTATTGAGTGTGCACGCACTATGCTCCATGATAGTAATCTTGGACTATAATTTTGGGCAGAGGCGGTGCACACGGCATGCTATGTGCTCAATAGGATCCTAGTGAGACCCCGAACGAACAAAACTTGTTTTGAGTTGTTTTATGACAAAAAGCCTCAAGTAAAATATTTTCTTGTTTTTGGTTCAAAATGTTTTATCAAGAACACTTTTGGTAATCTAGATAAATTTGAGCTAAGATCTGATGAAGGAATTTTTGTTGGATATTCCACACGTAGCAAAGCCTACCGGATATACAACAAAACTTCTTCAACGATCGAGGAATCACTACACGTTTCTTTTAATGAAGATTTTGATTTTCCTCATGTTGATGATGATAGTGTAGATGTTATTTGTGATACTCTTAGTAATGTTAAGATCAATGATTCGATTATTGAGACTAACACTACTAACGAAATTGTTGAAGATGTTCCTAGTGATGTAGGTATACCCAAATCTTATCCGACCGTTCGCAATCATCCCCATAACCAAATTATTGGAGATATTGGTGTGGGTGTTCGAACGAGGTCGAGGATTGAAGAATTCTCTTATTGCGTATTTGTCTCTACCATTGAGTCAAAGAACATCCAAGAAGCTTGTGAGGATAGCTCTTGGATAGTGGCAGTGGAAGAAGAACTAATGCAATTCGAGAGAAATGAAGTTTGAAAACTCGTTCCTCTTCCAAGTGGTCACCAAGTCATTGGGACCAAATGGATCTTCAAGAACAAGATGGATGAGAACGAGGTGATCACAAGGAACAAACCAAGGTCAGTAGCTCAAGGCTACCGGCAAGAGGAAGGTATTAATTTCGAAGAATCTTTTGCCCCCGTAGCTAGATTAGAAGCTACTAGGTTGCTTTTATCTTTTGCATCCCATAAGAATTTTAAACTATTTCAAATGGATGTTAAAAGTGCATTTTTGAATGGGTTTGTCAATAAAGAAGTTTATGTTTCACAACCTCCTGGTTTTATTCATGAAAAATTTCCAAATCATGTTTTCAAACTTAAGAAAGCGTTGTATGGGTTGAGACAAGCTCCTAGAGCTTGGTATGATCGACTCAAGACCTTTCTTTTGAATTTAGATTTAAAAATAGGAGAAGGTGATTCTACACTCTTCATTAAAGATTATGAAAATGACATTCTCTTGATTCAAGTTTATGTAGACGATATAATTTTTGGTTCTACTAACTTTAATCTTTGTCAAGAGTTTTCTAAGTCAATGAAGGATGAATTCGAGATGAGCCACATGAGAGAGCTCACATATTTCCTTGGACTGCAAATTCGATAAATGGAGAATGACACCTTCTTACATCAGACAAAGTACACATGGGAGCTTATAAAGCGATTCGGAATGGAATCTCGTCAAGCAAACGAACTCCCATGAGTACTACTACCCACCTTCACAAAGATGAAAACGAAAAAGATGTAGACATTCGTCTATATCGAGGTATGATCGGTAGCTTACTTAACCGCTAGTAGGTGTGCTAGAATCAAGCTAAACCTAAGGAGTTACACTTGATTGCGGTTAAACGAATATTTCGTTATCTCAATCAATCTCTAGATTATGGGTTACTTTACCCTAAATCTAGCACATATGGGTTAATCTCATATAGTGATGCCGACTTTGCCGGATGCAAGTCCAACAGGAAAAGTACTAGTGGCACTTGCCATTTTCTAGGAAATTCCTTAGTTTCTTGGTTTCCTAAGAAACAGAATTCGGTGTCATTGTCCACAACTGAAGCGGAATATATTGCCACGGGTCTTGCATGTGCACAAGTTCTTTGGATGAGACACACTCTTATGGACTATGGTGTCAACTGTGATACTTGCTCGATCATGGTTGATAACCAAAGTGCCATATGTCTTTCCAAGAATCTGTTACACCACTCCTACACCAAACACATAGACGTGAGACACCATTTTATAAATGATCATGTAGCTAAGAAGGACATCATCTTAGAGTACATTGAAACCCAAAAACAAATTGACGACATCTTCACAATACCCCTTAAAGATGATTCATTTGTGAGGTTGCGTGGAGAATTAGGAATTATGGGTGAATCTGAAATCTAGAAGCTCAATATACATGTTATAACACCTTTTGAGCTCATGTCATCATATTGTCTTTCTTCCTTTGATATATGCTACATATGCTTTTAAGAAAGGCAATTGCGATTTGTGTGATTTCATGATTTCTTTGCGATTATTCTTAGAGATTTGTGTTTCAATCGATTTATCGTAATATATTGTTTTTATGATGAGTTTGTGTTTAGAGTATAGGTCCTAGGGTGAGTGTTCTTATTCTCTGGATTTCTTCTCACTGTGCATTTTTGGACCAGGACAGACGACTGTCTTTCCTTCGACAGTCGACTTCCCTACACTATCACCCCTGTCTGCAAATTTGTATCTTTCAGACAAACGACTGATGATAGTTTTCCAGTCGACTGTTATTTTAACAGGCGACTGAACTTTAGTCATCAGGCGGCTGTTCTCTTTGTCAAAATTTTACAGAGCTCTCTATCGTTTTGATGAAGTTTATTGATTCTCGGTCAGTCGACTGATGTGTATAGTACAGTCGACTGTCCATCTGACAGATGACTGTATTTTACTCAACAGTCGACTGTCTGTCTTCTTGAGACTAATTCTTATCACTTCATCCAGTCGACTGACTTTTGTTCATCAGTCGACTGTCTACTGTTTGTGACGGTTCACTGCTTTGATCCGAGCCGTCGATTCCTTGATCCAACGGCCCAGATTTATTCCCTCTTTCTTATATACTTCGAGACGGTTCACTTCGACTATTGTGTTTCTCTCTCCTCCGACTGAACCACTTCGACTTCCCGCTCTTTTCCTATGTCGTCACCGTCGATCTCCTCCTCCCTGCTCGTCGATTGCTTCATCTTTGCATCTTCGTGTCTTCTCGACGTGGTTTGTCTTTTCTTCTCAAGTCTGTCGTTTGATTTGTGTCTTTCGATTTCATTGCTTGTCATTTCTATCTCGTTCGAATGACTGACTCCATGGCACCCAAGACCAAGTGTAAGGGGAAGATCATGGCCTCTAAGAAACCTAGGGATCCTAGGAAACCTATAGCCAAGAACAAAAAGCCCTATAAAGTTCGTACCAAACATGCCGATTCTCCCTCGTAGTCTACTTCATAGGGATACTCTCCCTCGTCGTCTTCTTCCGACGCTCAGCCCCTGATCAAGTGTCAACGGAAGCTCATTGGTGTTACCATCAATGAGCCTACCGCTGCCGATCCCCATCAGTCTTCTTCTGATTCGAGCTCTGGAGACGAGTCTCCCATTATGCCCCCTACTTATCCCCTTGTTCCCCTTTACCGAGATGATCTTTGCTTGGCAAAATTCCACTCTCTCTTAGGGATCAAGCATCTTAGGGAACGGTACATCGCTTTTTCTGCCTTTACTACTGAGAGACTTTCAGACATTCTATCTGCTACCCACTTGGCCGATCTTTTTCGCTTCACTCAGAGCGAGTCCCTCGAGCCTATCCATTTCTGGAGAAGCTCTTCTATGCAAACCGCGTTCGCGGTGAGTATTCTACCACCGGAGTTCTTGATACCATTGTTCAGGGAACCCACATCTAGATTACTCCCACTCTATTAGGGACCATTCTAAGGATTCCCTCTACCGCTTCTCTTCCTTTAGATATTTCCATTTCTGAGATTGACGAGCTTGACCAGTATGTCCTTCGAGATATGTTTGGTGAGATACCTTTAGCCCTGGATTCTGGTGTCAGGTCATCTATGTTTTCAGCTAGAGGTTGGACAGTTGACCTAGTGGTGAAGTCCAACATCCAGCCGAGGTATGGATCATCTGACCAGCCTTCTCAGGATATTCTGAAGTGTATGTATGCTATTTTCTCTGGGATGTCCGTGAATTGGGCCGGTGTCCTCCTTGACAGGATGGACAAGGTCGAGTTTACTTCTTCCTCCGCTCACATTCCATACGGTGGTCTTTTGACTCTTGTCTTCCGACATTTTGGTGTTGATTTGTCTCGCTACGAGCCCATGCCTTTTGCTCCTCTCCTCGATGCATCTGCAAAGTCGAAGTCTTCTTCGGCTCTGCAGTCTGCCTCTAAGAAGAGGAAATCCACATCAGCTCCGTCCTCCTCCACTGTTCCTCCAGCTGACCAGCCTTCCACCTCAGCTCCACCATCTCGTGATATTCTTTTTGAGATGGTCTCTGGACTTTACAGGTTGATGTCTCTTTCCTTCCTTCTTCAGGGAATACCCTTCCCTAAGGATCTGAGACAGTTTGTTCCCCAGCCTCATGTGCCTCCTCAGCCCACTGATGTCGTTGAGCATCCTGGTGTAGCTTCTACTCAGGATGCTGATGATGATGATGCTGTTGCTCCTTCTGACCCTCCTCTAGAGGATACACCTGCTGTCACAGAGCCTGCTTCTTCTGCAGCCCCTGGAGACACTCACTCTTAGATAGGTGTTTGTGTGGTGTTAGCTTGTTAATGCTTATGTATTTGATGTATGATGGATTACTGATGTTGCAGATGTTATGATAGATACTTGATGTGATATGTACTTTTGGCATCATGATGTATTTTTTTATCATGATGGATGTATTTTTTTGGTTGGACATGTTGATGTATGTATGCTATGTACTCACATCACTTTTGATATATATATATATATATATATATATATATATATATATATATATATATATGATGTTGCTGATTAATCTTGTGTCACACCTTGTATAACTAATTATCTTACCTGTGTGATGTTTTCCATATTGTCTCATTTAATGCTTTATTCACTTATGATGTGCTTATGAGACAAAATAGGATTTGATATTGGTTTATTCACGCTATCTCTGATGTGCTGTATTTTTGAAACTATTTTTGTTTCATATATCTAAAATGTTGATATTGGATTTCAATTCCTCTATTCACATAAGTATATGATGTGCTTTTATGAGATTTTTTTTGACTACATATATCTTTATACTCCTTGATTGTCGTTAGTCAGTATTTAGCACGATTATTGTTGTTGTTATTTACTACCACCTTTTTGGATAATGCCATAGGGGGAGAGAAATAAACATACAAGATTCATAATGAATGTGCTAAGTATGTTCTAACACTTTGAATCTAAGATTGAAGTTTCCTTAGATTCAGGGGGAGTAAGATTACAATGAATAGAGATTTTAATTCCTAGATTTCTTGAATTAAGTTCATGCCTATCTTACTCATTTGCTTCAATTGATATGTAGATGCCCTAATATTTGTTGACTAACTTGATTGGCTTCTATGTCACTTTGAATCTAAGATTGAAGTTGCCTTAGATTCAGGGGGAGCAAGATTACATTGAATAGGGATTTTAATTCCTAGATTTCTTGGTTTAAAATCATACATATCTTACTCATTTGCTTCAATTGATATGTAGATGCCCTAATATTTGTTGACTAACTTGATTGGCGTCTATGTATGGGGAGTAAGTTTTCGTAAGCACAATTATTTATCATTTTGTTTATGTTTGTTTGTCATCATCAAAAAGGGGGAGAATGTTGAGTATTGGACTTCTCCCTACTTGGTGTTAACGATGAGCAAACATAAATACTTGTGACTAATCCCCTATTTTGTAGTTAATCCATTGCCTAAGCTAATTATGAGGATCTACTTGCAATGGATGACACTCAAAGTTGATTGAAGGCAAATGACATGGATTGGATGATCATATATGATGATTGAAGCTCCACGAAGTCTTCAAGCTCATACGATGGATAGAAGAGAGAATTCGTCAATGTAATTTTCTTTTATCTCTTCTAGTATGTAGCTTAGAAGTAGACATTGATGGAGCACTCACACACATCATCATTTCTGTCTTAGGACTTTATTAGATCATTTGTCCTTTGCCCCAATCCATTTCTTTTGTGATTTTGCTTGGATTGTTTATAACAGTCGACTGCTGAACATTTTAAAGTCGTCTGTCTCAAAAACAGTCGACTTTTTTTTGTTCTACAGTCACCTATTATGCACAAGCTTTTAACAATCTAGTTTTGGGCCTTTCTGTTTATTTCGCACAGGCTACTGATGAACGATTCACAGGCGCTTGTCCTTGTGACAGTCGACTGTGTTTTGTATATCAGTCGCATGTCTATATTTTGCCCAAAGCTTTGTTGATCTGACTTTTACGGCCAGTCGACTATTGTTGTATATACAGTCGACTGTACCTTGGATCAGTCGACTGTGTATGCTACAACAGTCGTCTGTCTGTGAGCCAACTTATTGACTCTGCTCTCTGGAAATTCTCAGGGTATTTGACAGTCGTCTGTATAAGGATTTACAGTCGCATGTTATGATTAACAGTCGACTGTATTTTTTGCATCAGTCGTCTGTCCTGTTATCTTATATGATTTCCAGATTTCATTCTGATTACCATCTCTCGGCCAGTCGCCTGTAGAAGGATTTACAGTCGCCTGTTTGTTCAACAGTCGACTGTCTTTGCCTCATCAGTCGACTGTCCACGTGGTAAGTTACCGTTATGAATTCTTACCTACCCTTGTTGACTGTGCAACAGTCGACTGTGGTTTCTTCAACAGTCGATTGTCGCGAGTTCAGATTCTATCAGTTGAGAATTTTCTCACGGATTTCAAAAGAGTTTTTGCCTAAACTGTTTTGTGGATTTGAGAAACCTATAAATGGGGCTTCTACTATTCCATTGAGAGGTTACTAATTCTTCCAAGTATTCATCTCAAGCTTTCATTCTGAAGTTTAAAGCTCTCAAATCCAAAGTCCTAAGAATTCCAAATCTTTGATCTCTTGCTCTCCAACCTAGAACCAAAGAGTGATCCTCTAGGCAATTGGTGCAGTCAAGAGAAAGGGATTTCTCCTCTCTTCCAAGAGAGTCTTCAACACACAACACACCACTCCTTCAAGTTATACTTCAAGGCATAGGTGATTGTATGTGTTGCTTTCATATTTCATTATTTTCGTATATTAAAGTTGCTCTCGGGTTATGAGAGCGGTTTGCTTGCTCCCAAGTTGTGGGAGTCAAGGACATCGATTGTATTCGATTTCACTTGTAGGGTTTCTACAAGTGGGTTTTAAGGAAACCTCAAGTTAGGGTTCTAACTTGAGTATCCGGAGGTATCTGGGTGGAAGGGACGTAGGATTACCGGGAACAAGTCGGGAAGTGACTTGGGTAATCCGAACCCTAGAAACATAATTGTGTTTGCATTTGTTTCTTATTTGGGTTCAAATCTAATTCCGCACTATATTGTTGGTTAACATTTTAATTTGGTGTAACTATCGTTTTAAATTGCTTAAACACTATTCAACCCTCTTATAGTGTTTTCTCCATAGACATGATCCCTACAGATAATGCAACACTATTTTGCTTACGGCTAGACATGAAACTAAAGAGTGTCCTAGAATAAAACAAGTGCCACTAGTGCTCTTTCTATCAGTTAAACTACCCACATAATCAGCATCAGAATAACCCACCAAATTAAAATTACCACTAGAAGATACCAAATGCCTAAAGTAGGTGTACTAATTAGGTACCTCAAGATCCTTTTAATGGCTTTTAAATGAGACTCTTTTGGGTTTGATTGAAAGCGTGCACACAAGCAAACTGCAAACATTATATCAGGCCTAGAAGCAGTCAAGTACAACAAGGAACCAATCATACATCGATATAGATTTTGGTCCACTACAACTCCTTGTTCATCCTTGTCCATTTTTGTGTTGGGGCACATCGGTGTTCCAATTCCTTTAGAATTCTCCATCGCAAACTTTTTCAGCAGCTCCTTGATGTATTTGGTTTGAGATAGAAAGATGTCTTCCTTTCCTTGCTTTACTTGGAACCCAAGAAAATATTTCAGCTCTCCCACAAGGCTCATCTCAAATTGACCCTGCATGACTTTCTCAAACTTTTTATATAGTAGATCGTTAGTAGCACCATAAATAATATCATCAATATATATTTGCACAATGAGAAAATCATCAGATTCATGCATCAAAAATAATGTATTATCAGCACTCCCCTTTTTAAAATTATTTTCCAACAAATATGTGGTTAGATGGTTATACCAAGCTCGTGGAACTTGTTTAAGACCACACAAAGCCTTTTCTAATTTACAAAACATGGTTTGGAAAATTATGGCTTTCAAAACCTGGGGGTTGCTCAACAAAAACCTCTTCTTTTAGGTAGATATTAAGCAAAGCACTTTTTACATCCATTTGTTTCAGTTTGAGCCCTTTATAACTTGCAAAAGCTAGCAAGATTCTAGTGGACTCAAGCCTAGCAACTGGTGCAAAATTCTCATCTACATCAACACCCTCAATCTGATTATAACCTTTGGCTACCAACCTAGCCTTGTTTCTAATAACATTACCAGATTCATCATGCTTGTTTTTAAACACCCATTTAGTACCAACTACAGGATAATCAGTGGGTCTAGGCACTAGTTTCTAGACATTATTCCTAACAAATTGATTTAATTCCTATTGCAGGTCAAAACCCAACTTTCCTCTTCTAAAGCAATATCTATAGTCTTAGGCTCTATTCCAGAAAAAACTCACCATAAATACATAGAGCACAAAAATCTTTAAAAGAGGAACGTGTGCGAATACCTGCCGTCGGCTCGCCTATAATTAAGTCCGATGGGTGGTTTGGATTGAACCTCAGCTCTCTTCTGGTAACTGTTTCTTCTTGAATTTCTGATGTGTCAGTTTCAGCTTCCTTGTGTATTTCAGGTTGCTCCTCATTATTCTTTGGAATGCTTTGGTGTTCTACATTTTCCTCTTCATGCTTCTGCGTTTATTATAAATCTTGTATGCTCTACTCCTTGCCGAATATCCCACGAACACTCCCTCATGTGATTTGGATTCAAAGGTGCCAAGCTGATCTACAGTATTTAATATATAGCACCTGCATCCAAAAACTCTAAAGTGGAAAACTTTAGGAGTGTGTCCATGTCATAGTTCATAAGAAGTTTTATTTAGTATAGGTCTAAGCATAACTATATTGCATACATGACATGCAGTATTAATGGCCTCAGCCCAAAAAGACCTAGGCAAACTATATTCATTTAACATACTCCTAGCCATCTCTTTTAAGGTGCGATTCTTTCTTTCGACCACCCCATTTTGTTGAGGTGTTCTAGGAGAAGCGATTCATGTAAAATTCCTTTTTCAAGACAAAAATTTTCAAACATAGAATTTTCAAACTCACCTCTATGATCGCTTCTAATTTTTACAATGGAAGAATTTTTCTCATTAGAAACTTGTATGCAAAAGTTTTGAAAATTGTCAAATGAGTCTAATTTTTTGGCTAGGAAGTAAACCCATGTATATCTAGAGAAGTCATCAACCAATATAATACTTTTTACATCCTAGGCTGACAATATCTATGGGACCAAATAAATCCATATGCACAAATTCCAATATGCGTGTGGTGGCAACTTCATTAATGCTAGAAAATGTAGATCTAGTTTTCTTACCTTGTGTGCATGCCACGCACAACTTACCATTCTCATATGTCTGATGTGTAGTCCTTTTACCAGATTTTTGTTTTTCAGCTTCTTTATGACCGGCGCCCCGTTTACGGTATGGGCGCGGTGTCGTTTTACTGCAAGTGCACGGTTAGTGTAGGGTGCGAGTTTATCGAACTCAGGGAGGTGGATGGCTTGAATGGCTACTAGCCTCGCCTAGGTTGTGTGCTAGCTACGCGGATAATGTGAGTGGAAGTGTAGAAATAAAAGAAAGAAATGAAAAAGACACGAAATGAATCCCCGCTAACAAGGGCTAGAGCATTCATGATACTTGACATTTGACTTGACCCAGGGTGAGACATTGCCCCAAAAGGTGGTACCTAGCGTCCATGGCCCGATATTCCGGTCGGTGCCAAGTACGCTAGGCCTACCCGGTTCCGGACGGTGGGCATTCCCATGTCCATTAACACCATCCGCAACCGGGAGCATTAAGGCCACAATGATAACTCCCAACATTTCATCCAAGTCGTTCCCACGCGCGAGGACTCAATGTCAACGCTAAGGGCGTGAGCTGTGGCCAGGGAGTCAACCGCCAAGTTTATTCCCCCTTGGCCCGACGGTCAGAGGCGGTCTTTCTCCCGCCAATGACAATGAAACACCCCCGCGTAACCCTAATGGCCAAATAGGTCAAATGTGATTTCTAGCAATACATCGCAGCGGATCTTGACTGGACAAGCACCGGACCCCAATCCCCAACACAACTAGTGTGTTGCCGTACGAATTGGACTCAGATTGCTAGAAATCCCCATTGACACATTTCATCGAACACATGCCATGCAATCAAGTCAAATGTAGTTTTCCAAGCATCAATCCTACCCTAACCCGTATTAGGGTTCATCAACACTACTCAATGGTGAAGAACATAAAAACAAGCAAAAGAAATGACATACAAACGTTCACCATCAAGCAAAATAAACACAATACAAAACAATAGAAAATAGGAGGAAGAAATACTTATCTTGAGTTTGAATCTTCAATCCAATACAAGATTTATTACAATAGAAAACCTAATCTAACCTAATCTAAACTCACAAGAGAAAGGGGCAAAAAGCCCTAGAAAAACTGAGGAAGAACTCCCCCAAGTCGTGCTCCCAACTTCCATTTATAAGCCCCTCAAAAACCCTCTTGGTTTGGGTCCAGAACTGTCAAAACAGGCCCACCCGATCGGGTGGAAGTTCACCCGATCGGGTGGACAGAAACAGAGACTCAAAACGGCAGAAATTGATCTCACCCGGTCGGGTGGAAACTCACCCGATCGGGTGAAATGAAAATTCAGACTGCTGCCAATTTCAGCACACAGCTGCGCTCCGAAAATTCCAGAAAAATGTAGAAAAATCAGATTTGGGCATGCGACCTATCGTTGGAAAGAAAACGACGATGCCGACGCTAGAAAAATAAGAGATCACCCAAAATCCCTCTGGAATGATAGCAGATATTCAATGAGTGCATCAGCAGCGCGTAAAAGCGGAAGAAAAGGCCACCCGATCGGTTGAAACATCAACCGATCGGGTGAGCCGCTTGTTGCTTTGGCCATCGGGCTTTGGGAGCTTCAACCGGTCGCTGAGGAGAATGGGTGGCGTGACCGGGTCGTCGTTTGGGAAACTTCATCTTCAGATGAACCGATCGGGTGAGATATAACCCGATCGGTTGGAATTAAGCTCCAACTTCCCGAGAACTCTGTTGGGATGAACCGGTCGACGAACCGGTCGGTTGACTTTGCACTTCGCTCCAACTTCAGTCTGGGTCGTGCACACGTGCATCACCCGATCGGTTGGCTGTGTCCAACCGATCGGGTGGGGACTAAAAAGTGGCAATCTTGGTCGTTTGACCCCCTGGATCGCGCGTGACTCCTCTCGTTGCTCCGGGGACACATGATATCGTCGTTTTATGTCCCAAATGCTAGAAATTCCTGCAAAAACCCAAAACCATGGAAAAGTGAAAGAAAACAAGAAAACACGAGAAAAAGAATACAAGACGGCGGTAAATAACGGAAAAACACGGAAGAAAACGTGCACAAATATATGAAATATAAACGCACGTCAAAATCCCCAAGCTGAACTCGTCCTCGTCCTCGAGGAAGACGAGTAAGAGTAGGAGCTCGGAGGGAGAAAATAGAGAGAAAGAGAGAAAAAGAGAACTCTATATCCTAGATCGCCCGTCAGGGCCAACAAAATCAAACACGCCACACTAAGCAAGCATACGACAAAACACAACACTAAACCAAGGAATGCGAGTCCAAACACGTGTTGTGGACCCACGCAGTGAAGCGCGAGTGAGTGTGGTCGTGTGCTAGCAGACGGTGTCGCTATCTACATTGTGCAATAAGGCTCCATATACACATACCCAAAGAAAGACCCAAATATCGAATCAATTTGAAATTGCGGTGAATGTTAGCTCAAGCATGCATGAGAAGAGTATAAGAATAGAAGCATATCATGCATCGGGGATTCCACAGCTAGGGACTATGAAATCACCACACTATAGCCTAGATAATAGCTAAAAAGTTCCTAAGCCAAGTGTTTTCGAAAACGATGGAGGTTGAGAAGATGTGGAGTAGAACACTCGTTGCAAATTCTCGCCTACCCTTATTCTCGATAGGTAGGAAAATATTCACACTGGAATTTGTTTGGGTTTTGTGTATTTGTATATTTTTTTGTTTTTTGGCTATACATATTTTTTCTCTCTTTTTTTCTTTTTTTGGATGTTTGGATATTGGGATATATACATGTGTACTCTCCCAAGTGGGAGAACGGTATACGACGAGGGGATTTGCACCAAGTAAAACAAAAAAGAAATCGGAATCTAAAAACTTGGGCAAAAGAAATATTTCTCGCAAGTTAGAGCATGGGCTAAATGGGTTATCCTAGTTCTTAATTGTGGAATCCCGACACATGCGAAATGAAGTATACGATATATATATAGCATGCATATAGAAGCAGATATTAGAAGCAAATACCGCATATTCAATATCGAAGCATGATAATCTAGGGGTCAACCAAGGGTAGGTATATAAATCAAAATCACAAAGTAGAAGTACACCACTAGCTAGTCACGATACACGACTCACAAAAAGCTAAGTGGACCCACGATGCGTGAAATGCAAGAGGACTCGGCTTCCTAGGGTTAGTGAATGTGATTATCGAAGCTATCCTAAGTGTGTGCATGATCATGTGGCAATTCGTCATATGTGGTCATCTCTAGGAGAGAGGGAACAAAAGATGAGAAAAAAAGAAAAACACGATGAAAAACGACTCATAAACGAAGAAAAACGACACAAATGACGCACGAAGTGCGACTCCCCTAAGCTGAAACTTGCATTGCCCTCAATGCAATAATAGTTTATACGGGAGGGCAAAGAAAATGGGGGGGTGGTGCGCACCGACACAAAAAGTGAAAAACATGAAAAACACATGAACGAAACTAAAAATAAAGAAAAAGAAACACTCAAATAAAAGATATAAAACACGATGAAAGAACACATAGACACAGACACACAACAACGACACGCAAAAACATGCACACAAATCGATTTCCCCCAAGCTGAACATGACAATGCTAGCGAAATGATATGATCAGTGGTGATGTAGAGATATGCTAGGGGAAAAATCAGAAAAGAAAGAAATCAGAATGCAGGAGAGACGGTGTGCTCATTCTCCTCGGAAGAGGATGTGTGGTGTGGGTGGTAGAAGTGATAGAAGGGCACGACATGATGGATTATTATGATGCAAACGTAAATCCTAGATATGCTCCCCTCGCTAATGAGAGGAGACGAGATTATTCAAATCTAAACTAGAAAGCGGTAAATTTTTACACTACTGGATTAGGATACACCGAGCATAGACGGATCCAGGATCTGAAGTGGGGCAGGTAGCTGCTCTAACTGCTCCTTCTGTGGCTCCGCCAGAAGCGCTGTGCCACGTGTGCCAAAGGACCCAAACAATGCTCCTCCAAGCATCCTTAGTGGGTATCCACCTGTGACCTGCAAAGGACGAGGTGCATTAGCCCATGGCAAGAAAGTATTTCCCAAAATAAATGTATCCCAGAGATAATCGTCAACATAAGATGGAAAAATAATAAAAGAGTGATGAATACTCCCTGAGAATGGCTCGCTATCCTCTGTACTAGCGACGACCAAATCCTCGCTGCCCATGAGAAGTGGCTCTCCAGGTGGTGACACACCGCAACATACCTCAAGGGAAGTAGATCCTGTGTCCTGCAAGAGATATGGTATGTCAAATATATACGAGTCTAAAGAAATAGGAAGTGAAAAGCGAGACTCAAAAGTGGAGTGAGAGTGAGTATGAAAATCTCCCTGAATAGGGGCAATATGCTCAAGTAGATGCTCAGCCGCAGAAGAAGTGGAGAGCGACGGTAAAGGTAGATGTGACTTGGGCTCCATGGAGTGGACAATCGTATCCAAGCCCTCATGCACGTCCTCCTCGATGATATGCTCATACTCCACCATCTACCCGATGTCCTGAATGACATCCTCATGGTTGACCACTGACCAAGGAGGAAGCTGTGACAGAGATGGCTGTGGAGGTGGATGTGGAGCGGACCCCTCGTATGTGGTCATCGTGTCCTCGTCCTCACGCACATCCTCCTCGCCCTTATGCATAAGCTCTGTAAACTCCTCGGTCCTGTCATAGGACTCATGTGGGGTATCTAAATCAAGACAAGAAATCTCTCCCACAGATCCTAGAGAAATCTCCCCATCCTCATTATCATCATCAAAAAATGCTTCGTCATCCAAGTGGTATTGATGGAAAAATGGGGAATCGGCATGAGATGTGTTTATGGTGGCCGACGGCATGGCAGTCTCAACCATGAAAGTAGGTATATCCTCTCCTTCATCCCCTCTCCTCGGTGTAGGCTCGATGATTGGTACCATCAAGTTTCGTAATGTTTGGCCTTGGTTAAACATGGCACTTTCAAGGAGAGAGACGAGGTTTGATTCTTCTTGTGTTGGTGGAGGGATATAAGGTTGAGAAAATGGATGGGAGGTATTTGGGCTAAGGTTGTGGGAAAATGTTTGGCCTTGGTGTAGGGGAAGGCTCTCGAGCGTAAATGGGCAATCATAATACACATGCCCCGCCATCCCACAAGTCTCACAAACCACAACCGAATAAGGATTGTATCCTCCCATCTGAGCATCGAAATTTGATCTCCACATGGTTATACCAAAGATACCTGGACAACAAAAATAAGAAAACTAGAGAGGAGCGTCAATAGTACAAGAGAATAACAAAAAGATAATATAATAGTGGGGGAAAAATTTCTTGGTTATTGAATATATTTTTTTTAAAAAAAGAAATTTTTTTGTGTTTTTATGCGTAGTCTAACGAACCCAAGCTAAGCTAATATCAAACCGAACGCCTCCCCGGTAACGGCGCCAAAAACATGACCGGCGCCCCGTTTACGGTATGGGCGCGGTGTCGTTTTACCGCAAGTGCACGGTTAGTGTAGGGTGCGGGTTTATCGAACTCAGGGAGGTGGATGGCTTGAATGGCTACTAGCCTCGCCTAGGTTGTGTGCTAGCTATACGGATAATGTGGGTGGAAGTGTAGAAATAAAAGAAAGAAATGAAAAAGACACGAAATGAATCCCCGCTAACACAGGCTAGAGCATTCATGACACTTGACATTTGACTTGACCCAGGATGAGACATTGCCCCAAAAGGTGGTACCTAGCGTCCATGGCCCGATATTCCGGTCGGTGCCAAGTACGCTAGGCCTACCCGGTTCCGAACAGTGGGCATTGCCATGTCCATTAACACCCTCCACAACCGGGAGCATTAAGGCCACAATGATAACTCCAAACATTTCATCCAAGCCGTTCCCACGCGCGAGGACTCAATGTCAACACTAGGGGCATGAGCTGTGGCCAGGGAGTCAACCGCCAAGTTTATTCCCCCTTGGCCCGACGGTCAGAGGTGGTCTTTCTCCCGCCAATGACAATGAAACACCCCCGCATAACCCTAATGGCCAAATAGGTCAAATGTGATTTCTAGCAATACATCGAAGCGGATCTTGACTGGACAAGCACCGGACCCCAATCCCCAACACAACTAGTGTGTTGCCATACGAATTGGACTCAGATTGCTAGAAATTACCATTGACACATCTCATCGAACACATGCCATGCAATCAAGTCAAATGTAGTTTTCCAAGCATCAATCCTACCCTAACCCGTATTAGGGTTCATCAACACTACTCAATGGTGAAGAACATAAAAACAAGCAAAAGAAATGACATACAAACGTTCACCATCAAGCAAAATAAACACAATACAAAACAATAGAAAATAGGAGGAAGAAATACTTATCTTGAGTTTGAATCTTCGATCCAATACAAGATTTATTACAATAGAAAACCTAATCTAACCTAATCTAAACTCACAAGAGAAAGGGGCAAAAAGCCCTAGAAAAACTGAGGAAGAACTCCCCCAAGTCGTGCCCCCAACTTCCATTTATAAGCCCCTCAAAAACCCTCTTGGTTCGGGTCCAGAACTGTCAAAACAGGCCCACCCGATCGGGTGGAAGTTCACCCGATCGGGTGGACAGAAACAGAGACTCAAAACGGCAGAAATTGATCTCACCCGGTCGGGTGGAAACTCACCCGGTCGGGTGAAATGAAAATTCAGACTGTTGCCAATTTCAGCACACAGCTGCGCTCCGAAAATTCCAGAAAAATGTAGAAAAATCGGATTTGGGCATGCGACCTATCGTTGGAAAGCTAACGACGATGCCGACGCTAGAAAAATAAGAGATCACCCAAAATCACTCTAAAATGATATCAGATATTCAATGAGTGCATCAGCAGCGTGCAAAAGCGGAAGAAAAGGCCACCCGATCGGTTGAAACATCAACGGATCACGTGAGCCGCTTGTTGCTTTGGCCGTCGGGCTTCGGGAGCTTCAACCGGTCACTGAGGAGAATGGGTGGCGTGACCGGGTCATCGTTTGGGAAACTTCATTTTCAGATGAACCGATCGGGTGAGATATCACCCGATCGGTTGGAATTAAGCTCCAACTTCCCGAGAACTCTGTTGGGATGAACCGGTCGACGAACTGGTCGGTTGACTTTGCACTTCGCTCCAACTTCAGTCTGGGTCGTGCACACGTGCATCACCCGATCGGTTGGCTGTGTCCAACCGATCGGGTGGGGGCTGAAAAGTGGCAATCTTGGTCGTTTGAACCCCTGGATCGTGCGTGACTCCTCTTGTTGCTCCGGGGACACATGATATCGTCGTTTTATGTCCCAAATGCTAGAAATTCCTGCAAAATACCAAAAACATGGAAAAGTGAAAGAAAACAAGAAAACACGAGAAAACGAATACAAGACGGTGGTAAATAACGGAAAAACACGGAGGAAAACATGCGCAAATATATGAAATATAAACGCACGTCACTTTATCAGCTCATGCTTGCATGTGCTAATCGTCTATGCCATAACGTGGCCTCTTCTTCACTTACAAGCAAGCATTTAGAAACAGTCAGTTTTTCAAGCACAAGAGTATAAACATTATTCTTTCTTTTTGCAGCAATAATAGTGTCACCTGTGGAGCTATCAATAATTCTATAAAGATTTACATCAAATTCAACTTTCATATCTTTGTCACACAACCGAATGATAGAAATGAGGTTATGTTTAAGTTTTTTAACCAGTAGGACATCTGTAAGCAGAAAGGTGTCATTACCTACAACACCTTTACCAATTACCTTGCATTTTCCATTGTCCCCCCTAAAGTAACATTTCCTCCTTCATGCTTTTCAAGTCAAAGGAACTTTTCTCTCCCACTTGTCATGTGTTTTGAGCAGCCAGAGTCTAAGTACCACTCATACTTTTATCCCTTAGTCGTGCCATGTACCTACACATAAGAAGAGCATGATATGTGTGACCTAGGAATCCAAATAGGTCCACTAGTGTTAGTCACTTTACTTTTTGGAATCCAAATTTGCTTAAATTTGATGTTGGTATTCCTATACTTGCAATTATAATAAGCATGACCAACACCTACACATGTATTACATTTAGCAAACATGCTTCTTCCTACACCAGTTTTCTTTTTGATGTTTTCTATTAATTCTAGGTCTCTCATCAATTTTATTTGTATAGCCCATACCACGCATGTTATTTCCATGTATATGATTACCTAGAATAATGTATAATGAACACTTTCCAACACCAAATTTTTTAATAGACAACTCAAGGTCAGATATTTTATACTTTAAAAAATGTTCTCATTAACAAGCATGGTACATTTAGTAAAGAAGGCCTTTTTATTCTCTTCCTCAATCTTTTTCAAATTAGCCATCTTCTTTTCTAGCTCTTTGTTTTCATTTACTTGCTCGCAACTCTTCTCATTTAACCATTCATTTTCAACTTCTAGCTTAACCATATTTTGTTTAAACATGCTAATATCTTTAAGCAAAGTAGAGCAATTCAGACTTTCAGTTTCAGTAGGCATGCAAGATTTTTCCTTTTTCAAAGAGCTAGTATTACATGCAATAAGCTTCTCTTTAATTTCATCAACTTCTATTGACATATTATATTTATCTTGTTGCAATTCAATATTAGCATTTTTAAACTTCTCTACATGGGAATCAAGTAACTCAAAAGTTTATTCCAAGCTTTGAATTTCATCTTGCATTTCTTTAAAAGTAGTCACAAGTTGAGCTTTAGTTAGAGATCTTACCTCATCTAGTTCTCCCATCAGGCAAAGGGAGGAGTATGCGATTTCCTCTTGAGATTCATCCTCGCTGTCCATATCGCATGTGAGCACCAAAGATTTCCCCTTTTGCTCTGCAGCGTTGTTCTTTCCTTGAGGGCATTGCTTCATAAAATGTCCCCGCCTTTTGCATTTAAAACATATAACTGGATGGGTAGTAGTCTGCTCAGAAAAATTATTTGTAGAATTAAACTTGTTAGAGTAATTAAACCTTTTTAGCATCTCTGATCTCACATTGCCTGTTCTAATATATTTCTTGAAGCTTCTCACCAAAAAAGCCTCCTCCTCGTCTCCATCTTCATCCTCCTTAGCCTGAAGGGCTAGTGCCTTTGAAGTGTTGATTTCATCTTTCTCTCTCAGTTCAATGCTCTACAGCTCCAGCTCATGGGACATCAGGTTTCCCATCAGGTTTTCCACTTTCATCTGCGATAAATCCATTGCTTCCTGAATAGC
Organism: Scilla litardierei; assembly: GCA_030789695.1. Lineage (NCBI taxonomy): Eukaryota > Viridiplantae > Streptophyta > Magnoliopsida > Asparagales > Asparagaceae > Scilla > Scilla litardierei. The sequence continues at coordinate 133,929,592 of CM061138.1, read as the reverse complement.
TGTAATTTTGGGGTGGAAGGAGCTAGGCAGCACTCTCAAGATCTTTCTGATTTGTTCTAGGCTTGAGTACGGCTTTCCAAGAGAATTAGATTTGTAGACGATGTCTGTGAACCTTGCAAACATCTCCTTAATTGACTCTGATGGAAGCATGCGGAAGCTTTCATATTCAGTACTGAGCAAGGCAAGTCTGGACTCCTTTACCTGTGATGTACCCTCGTGAGTCACCTCCAGCGTATGCCAAATTTCCTGCACAGTTTGACATTGAGATATAGGTTAAACTCAACTTTATCTAAAGACCAAATCAGAGCATTCATCGCTTTAATATTTAAAGAAAAATGTTTCTTATCATGATCATCCCACTTATCTTCTGGTTTTAACATTCGTTATCAGCAACAATAATGGTGGGAGGGTTATAGCCTTTTTCTACAATGCTCCATACATCACAATCAACAGCGACTAAATAAATCTGCATCCTAGTTTTCCAATATGCAAAATCAACACCATTGAACTTAGGGGGACGAGAAATAGACTGACCCTCAGCAAAAGCAGAATCAAACATATTCATAAACATGGTCAACTAGGCTAGATCCTCTAACGTTCTTCGATACCACTTGTTGGATCTGGATCTAAGCCTAGAAGGGGGTGAATATGCTTATAAAAATATTTTTGCAACCCACACAAAATCTCAGGCAGTTATATCACAATCAATCAGACGCAGAGTACAATAAAGCAGTCACAGCATGCACATGCGATATTCCCTGGTTCGGTCGTCTCAACGACCTACGTCCAGCCCCAAAAGCAATACTAGATTATTAAAGTTAACTGGTACAACATGTAGCTAGAGCACCAACTCTACACTCACATGGCTCTCAGTACATGCACTTACCAAAGTACTTAAACAATAACGATCCTAGTAAAGCTCTCTCTTGGCTAATCCCAACTAGCCAAGTTCCCAAAAAGAATGTAAAATTGTTCTACAAATTTCACAACACAAATATCATAGAATATACTAAAGTGTAGAGTTTAGAATCGCTCAGTTTTGTGACGGTGTTGGTGTCTTTGTCATTCATCACGTGATCAAACATCGTCCGACAAATACTAGTCCCATCAAGTTATGAAGAAATCGATCTGCAATGTTGCGGCGTAGAGTTCTGAACACAGGTTGCGGCTCCTCAAGTTGGGATGCTCCAATTTCTGATGTAAGCAAGATCATGGCAGGCTCCAATTCGTGGTAGGCAAAGTCTGAAGCACACCAGGCAGTGGCTTACAGCATGCTGATCATTAATCACTAATATTGCGTCATACTCCTTGCGGCAGCCTTAGGTCTTGAGGAAAACAAATTTCAGGATGCGGCTCTAAGTTCCAAGATGAAGATCTTTTGGCAAAAAGAATATAGTTCAACAGCGTCGGCTTTTTGAGGCAATCAACAAGTAGATGACACACAACTTTAGGTTATGGCCATATTATTGCTTGAAGGATGACGTCCAAAGTTTCGGCCTGGTATTTCTTTGCACATAGGTGATCAAATTTTCGGCTTAGGGGATTTGAGAAGAAGCTTGTAGCATTAGCAAACAATGGTCAAAACATGCGGTTTGGGATTTCATTTTGGCTTTGAGACAATGTAAAATCAATTGCTGCTACTACATGAATGTTTGGCTTTTTGAGATATAACATCAAAAGTTACGGCTGTAGAGGGGTTTTTCTTTTGAGAAATCTTGTTGGTCAACTATATCAGCTGCTCTATTTTTCATAGTCAAAAAGCCTTTTTTGTAGGGTTTATTTGTTGGGTTATATAACATCAAAAAGAATGCTGTTAGAGGTGTTCCAAAGGCTAGGATTGTGTGCAGCTAGAAAGATTCCTAATGCAAGGAGGATTTGCTAAGGTGTTTGTAGTTTGGCCTAGGACTTGAGTTTGACTCCAATAGATGTGAGTCAACTCAAAAAGGATTGCATACCACCTTTGACTTCGTCCAAGTCTCCCATTGAATATCTCCAAGCTTTGTCATTCCTAAAACACTTAACACACACGTTAAAAACGTTCACACATATTTGTTATCATCTAACACGAAGTCATCTAACACGAAGTTCGTAGATCGTTGCTACCAATAATATGCAATTCTCATTTAGAGGTAGGATGACACTTGTTATCGCTAACAAGTTCATCCCCATGATTATGGCTAGTGGTTTACTATGAATGCATTAACTCTCTGTGATACTAACCTCTCATATAGGGGGAGACGAATCGTGTTTAGATTGGTACTCTACTCCACCCAATAAGTACCTACATATCGGCCACATTAACTGATGTTTGGTAATAGCCCAAGTATATCCTTTCATGTGCAATGTCCTTTAGCCATCTCCGGACATAAGTACTGCTGCACAAGCTATCACATGAGTGCCTCTATTGATTGATAGAGTATGATTTTCATATAGAAACAACTTAGATAGTCTTTCTGTGAACTTGTTCTCTAACAACACATGTGAATTGCCTTACGATGTCCCTATATTTAGAGTCTATAAGACCATCCACTACCTTATGATGATAAAGATCAACGCATACTGATCTATCTGGAATATGGATGTACAATCTTATATTCCTATGACCAAGAACATTTAGACCATGCTTAAGTGGATCCATTGAGCCTCAATATCATGATCTCATCATGATCCGATTGTCAATCATATATGTCCAAGGATTTATCTATGCAATCTCAAACATAATATCAACATATATATTCAGTAATATAAAATAAATACACAGATAAAGATTTATCAAATAGCATACTATTATTTTGCATTAGATGTTTTTATATAATTACAATAATTGTATGAACTCAACATCCCTCACTTGCACTTTGTTGTCCTCGATTTTTTTATCGCAAGTGCACGATGTAGTTATAGCGATATACGGGTCGTCCACTGTGAGGTAGTCGTTAAGTACTAGTTTATTTCATGATTATTAGCTACGTGGTCGATATGTGGGTTAGGAGATGTTTATACTAAGGAGAAATATCAATGTGGAAAAGCTCTAGGACCTATGTATCACCACCATTAGATTAAAGTTAGGATTGAATTGGATTGATCGATTATTGAATTCACATGTTAGGCATAGGTTGTCTAATATAAGTGCATTTTCCTCCCCCCATTCCTGTGATGCAATCATAGGATATTCCATTATGTTATCCCTACCCCCCCCACTCTCGTGATGCCACGATAGGCCTACATATCCCATATTGAAGCCAACTCTCATTGGTTATGTGATAGTTGCATTACGTTCGACAAATATCATCAATCTTCCTCCATGCCACTTCCATGGATTAGGATTCGTATCTTTGCTAGGAGGGTTCTAATCCATGACTGACTCCGGTCAGCCGCATGGATAATATAGATTGATGTATGGATCGAAAACCCTACATTAGCCTCAGCTTCCGCCATAGATTAATCTATTTCTCTGCAAGGAGAGATCAATATGCATCGATAATAATCATCGTATCATATCCCTAATCTCCAATTATTTAACAATTAATCAAATCCTATCAATACATAGCCAAATCCAATGGGGTTCAACACATAGCCCTAGAATGGACGATTACTCATGTTCTATGGAGAGAAACACAATCAAAATCATGAATTGAGACATTATAACAATGTAGAATTGATAGGGATAATAAACCAAGCAATCCAAAATGACAAGAGAATAAGGGTAAAAAAACTAATTATATTGCAAACTAGAACTGAAATCCAAAAGAACAAAGAGAATAACTATAAGTTATAGAGAATAATAGAAACTTTACACTTGATAAATCTCTGAAACACCCAGAAAAAGTACAGGAAAAGGTGTCCTGGAATAGGGTACGCCAGTAGAAACCACATTGGAGGATTTTGTTGCGGTCTTCATCGTGCTTGCATGCCCCCTGTATGGTAGATCATGACAGTGCGAAATAACAGAACTCAACTCACTTTCTGGGATGCATCTTCTAATGATTACATCGCTGCAAGTCTTGTATAAGAAGGGATCGTCCCCGAAATAGCTACTAACATCATGTAAGAACTTCTTGCATTGTTGTGAGGTGATGTCGTATGGCATGATGCTGCAGGCAAGGAAGTTCACGATATCTAGAAACCATGGAGTTTCAACCAAGGCGACGGCAAATAGTTGATCATCAGGGAAGGAGTCGTCTACTGGTAGAGAGACGCTTGGATTCTTATGGACGAGGCACGACTGGGCATGCCACTATGTTCTCGGTACCATTCTTATCTTTAATCTCCAAGTCAAACTCTTGTAGCAAAAAGATCAATCGAATCAGTCGAGGTTTGGCATCTTTCTTGTTTAGCTAGTACCGGAGAGTGGCATATGTGTAAATGATGACCTTTGATCCAATAAGGTACGACCAGAATTTCTCAATGGCGAAGATTACAGATATCTATTCTTTCTCTGTCATGGTGTAGTTTCTCTGAGCTTCATCTAGAGTCATGCCAGTGTAGTAAATGGCATGAAGCTTGCTATCTTTTCTTTGACCCAAAACTCCTCCAACAACATAATCACTAGCATCACACGTCAGCTCAAAGATAGGCTCCAATCTGAGGGTTGAATGATGCGTGCAGAGATGAGCTGCTTTCTAACCTGTTAAAAGCTGCAAGACACTCGTCATTAAAGATAAAGTGGACACCTTTGGCTAATAGTTCCGTAAGAGGTCGTGCAATCTTGGAGAAGTCCTTGATGAAGGGACAATAAAACCTCGTGTGACCAAGGAAACTCCTAATCCCTTTCACATTTGTGGGGGGGTGGTAGCCCCTCAATGACCTCTATTTTGGACCTATCAACTTCAATGCCCAGTGAAGAAATGATGTGTCCTAGCACTACTACTTCTTGCACCATAAAATGGAATTTTTTCCAATTCAAGATGAGCTTAATCTCTTGGCATCTTTGTAGCACCCTAGTCAGATTATTTAAGCATATGTCGAAGCTTTTGCCATAGATGGAGAAATAATCCATGAATACCTCCATGATGTCTTCTACAAAGTTAAAGAATATTGCAGTCATGCATCGTTGAAATGTGACCGGTGTATTACATAATCCAAACGACATTCTCTGGTAGGCAAAGGTGACGTATGGACATGTAAAGGTGGTCTTCTTTGTAAGGGACCTGCGGGGCTACACACACTAGAGAGGGGTGAATAGTGTTAATTAAAATTTACTGAAATTAAGGCACAATAAGCAGCGGAAATTAAATAGTATATGCTCAACAACAACAGTCGCAAACATAAGGAATTCACTCTGGTTCCCCAAAACATGGGTACGTCCAATCACACCAGTATTCACTATAATTCTCACAAAGAGAAGTGAATACAATCTCACACAGAGAAACCTCACACAGAGGATTTTGTCCTACACAAGGACCTAACCAACCATACACATGGGTCAAACTCCCACTCAGAGAATTACTAACTTTCACACAAAGAATTACTAACCCTACACTAGGACACCAAATTCCCACAAAGAGAGTATCTAATTCACATAAAGAGAATTAGGTGTATCACAAAGGTGAAATGAAATAACACTTACCTATGACTTGATATGATCTTACCAATGCGATGAAGAAGGCATGCAAGTGAAATTCAAGTGCTTGAGATGAGGCTTTGATTGCACTTGATGACCTTTCTCTCTTCTAGGAATGAATCCTAACACGTCTCACTTGAGTGTATGAAATGAAGAGAAGAAAGATGTTCTCCAAGAAAAGGAATGAGATTGAAAATCCCTTTGCGAATTCCCTAGAGCTTAAATGATATAGCATAATATTGAAGCTCTAATGAGGGAATGTGAGAGATTAGGAGTGGCTATTGATTCACAAAGATATTCAATATTAACCAAGAGTTCTAAATGAACTGAGCCGACTCCTATATATAGGAAGCCAATAAAAGCCCATAAAACCAGCCAAAAACCCAAAGGAAAGAAATCTGCAACGACTAGATTTTGGTAGTTTACGGCACAGACAGTCGACTGATGAACAAATGACAGTCGACTGTTCAACGGGTAGAAAAATTCCAACGGCTATAATCTGAGCCAGGATAGTCGACTGTAGAAGGCTACACAGGCGATTGTATAATAGATAGTCGACTGTATATCCTTCATCTGGCGACTGCTGCAGGGATGGGAATAAAACATAGAATGCAAAAACTTCATCAGTCGACTGTCTTGCAAATTGGATGAAGCCTAGAAAATCCAAGATGTGCTCAGTCGACAGTCGACCAATTCACAGGCGACTGTAATAACACAGGCGACTGATGCAAAAATCTCAAGAAGAGTCAATAAAAATGCTGACTTGATCTATGCATCACAGTCTACTGTACAAGGCTCGACAGGCGACTGGAATCACCCAGTCGACTGTAAAACCTTTATCAGGCGACTGTTGGAGAGCCAGAGACTCCAAATGAGTCTTTGGGCTAGATGAACCTATAGGGTTAGATTCTATGATAATCCTAAGGCTCACTAAGATGCTGAAATGCATATGCATGAGAATAAGACCATCTATCAAGGCATTACAATAATCCTAGACTCAAAAAGAGAAATGCAAGTAACAGAAATAACATGGATTACATATTGCATCTCCTAGATTCTAAGTCTTCAAGCTTACATACCTTGATGCTCTACATAATCTCCAAGCTTTGGAACTCCTTGATGAGCTGCCTGATCGCTCCTGGATATACACCCGGAAAATAATTGTAGTTTTACCGCAATCGCACGGTGTAGTGGCGAGCGGGTATCGAACAGGAGGAGGGACTAATGACGGTACTCTATCTCAATCACTAACCTATTGGTGGAAGAGCGATTTTTGGAATGGTGTTGTCACAATCGTTCAATTAAAAATTCAAATTCAATATTATAAAAGTGTCTAGGGCTAGGAAATCCCCACTACGGATCGTTTTACATCTCTGTGAATCGCGAATCTCAATGTTGTAAGACATGAGTTGAGGTGAACTAGTCGTAACTAAATAGAGAACCAAGCTCATGCTTTCGCGCTATTGCCAGTCTATAGCAACCTAGATTAGGGCCCACTCTTATGCAAACCCTAACCTAAGCCACTAGCATTAAGATCGACATAATCGTTCAATCCTCCCTCGAGCCCACTCTCGTGTAAACTCGAGTTACTCTCTAGATTGTGATAGCTTGTATTCGTCTAATCTCTTGCAAACGAATATGTGTATAGATTTATAATAACAATGCTAGCTTTGGTCCAATCTCTTGCAAACCAAGTCTAGTGAATCTCGATTGTAAATCTAAATCGAATATCTAGGTCTTCCCATTGATCGGAATCCAATCTCTTGCAAACACCATATCGATTGAAATTCATGGCTATCCATGATAAATCAATCAAAACCTAACCTCCTATCAATTCTAGCAACATATAAATTCATTCATCACAAATCTGAAATTAGATCCATAGGGTTCATCCCTATGTCCTAGAACAGCAAATCTACTCATAATTCATCGAGGAAATAACAAAATCAATGATAGAAATCATATTGCAATTTAGATTTAAAAAAGAACAATTCATAAAAGTGCAATTATTCAAAGGAATAAAAAAACTAGATCTGAGTTTTTCAATCTCCAAAGCTCAAATTACAATTAGAAATAACCTAAAATCTCTTTTTTGGTCTCCCCTTAAGCTAGGATAAATACTGGGCTTAAATACATGCCCAAAATGACCAAAAGGTCCTGACAGAATTGCCCTTGGCGTATCCCAGACCCCTAGTTTTCGACACCGGCTGGCAGCGCTACTCGGCCGAGTGGAAATCTCACTCGGCCGAGGGACAGACCCAAGGGAAAACCGAGAAGTTAGGGGTTTGGGCGCTCTAGTGCGTCACTCGGCCGAGTGGGATTTATCACTCGGTCGAGTGGATTTCCTACTCGGCCGAGTGGGTCTTCTACTCTGCTCCCCAAAATTCCAGAGAGTTGGCTTCGATTCCCTTTAGAAATACCGACTCACTCAGGCGAGTGGAGTTCTCTACTCGGCCGAGTGGAATTATCCACTCGGTCGAGTACATTGTGGCACGTAAAGTTTTCGTATCCGTTGTTCTCAGTCAAGTACGCTTCTTCACTCGGCCGAGTGGACTACAAACTCGGCCGAGTGGCCTGTTTCTGGAGGCTACTCTTCTCCTCCTCGCCTCTTCGTCGATTCTATCGATCTTCTTCTTCTTCTTCCGCTCATCATCCAGCGCTATTAGCTTCTCGATAAGGCCAGTGCAAGTCCCTTAATCTCATTTATGCTCCCGATCGCTCCTTATTTCTTGAAATCCGACAAAAACAAGAAATAGTGAAAAGCAACGCAATATCCTCGAATAATCGTGAAAAGCGCGATATGAGCGATCTAAATGTGATGCAAATATGCAGAAAAAGGTGTAAAATATGGAACGATCACTTCCCTTTATCAAGATCCAAGCTTTGTCATTGCTCCTATAAATGTCCATCCATCATCATGCCCCAAGCTTTGTCTTCATTAGATGATCTTCATGACTTCATCCAAGCTTGAGCAAATTGCATCGGTTTAGCAATAACTGATTAGAAGGACACATGTGAATGACAATGAACTTTGGAGATTACAACATAAATATTAAAAAAGATTTAAAAATAATATTGCAAGAAACATTAAATAGGTCCATAGAGAGGTAAAATTAACAGGACATGCTAAGTTAACTAAAAACTCTAGGAACAGTTTTAACCAAGACTAATTGTATGATGAGTGTTAAGAAATCTTGAATGAAGTGTAACCATGGCAAATAGCCATAGTCCTATATTTATAATTCATATGGTATATCAAGAGATACCAAGATACCAAAGGTCCCCATAACTTTAAGAGGGGGGAGTAATTGAGGGATAAGTGGTGGGGAGTTCAAAGGCCTCCCCCACTCATAATACTCCCTCTTATCCATCCATTACTTTGGTCTTAGCACATAAGCCTAAAGGGGTGGATACTTCTGGATCCTGAGTAATCGTGTTTGCCTCGTTAAAACCTTAGCTGTGGAAAACCCTGTGGAAAAAACCAACAGCTTAAGGGAAAAGAGTGCAACACACAAGTTACTGCCCTCATCCATACAAGCTTCAGGCTTGTATGTCTTTCAGATGTCTCATACCGATTCCTTTTACAAGTTTTACAAAGATACATCTCGGTAAAGATTTAGTAAAAAGATCAGCTAAGTTGTTGCAAGACTGGATTTGCTGAACCTCGATCTGCTTGTCCTCTTTTAGCTCGTGCGTACAAAAAAACTTGGGAGATATGTGCTTCGTCCTGTCACCTTTGATGTAGCCCCTTTGAAGTTGAGCAATGCACGTGGCGTTGTCTTCAAAAAGGACAGTAGGTTCCAAATCACCAGTCTTCAAGCCAGTGGAGTGAAGAATGTGGTAGACGACAGAGCGTAGCCAATAACATTCTCTGCTTGCTTTATGGATCGCAATAAGCTCTGACTGATTGGATGACATAGCTTTTGTGGTTTGCTTTACCGATCTCTAAGAGATAGCAGTACATCCGTAGGTAAACACAAAACCTGTCTGTGATTTTGCCGTGTGCGGATCTGAAAGATAACCATCATCGGCATAACCAAGTAATTGGGGGGAGGCACCTATCTGGTAGTAAAGTCCCAGTTCTATTGAACCCTGGAGGTAACACAGAAGATGCTTTACTCTGTTCCAGTGGTATTTTGTAGGCGTTGCACTGTGTCTGGCTTGGATATTAACTGCAAACGCTATATTGGCACGCATACAGTTAGTCAGATATAGTAGTGATCCAATGGCACTAAGGTAGGGTACTTCTGGACCCAGTATCTCATCCCCCTCTTCTAGTGGTCGGAAGGGGTCCTTATGTACATCTAGTGATCTTACGACCATAGGAGTACTTAAAGGATGCCATTTATCCATTTGAAACTTGTGCAGAAGTTTGTTGGTATAATTTGATTGGTGTAATAGGATTCCACCGCGTAGGTGTTCAATCTGTAAGCCAAGACAATACTTTGTTTTGCTTAGGTCTTTCATTTCAAAAGTATACTTTAGGCTTGCAATATCTCATTGATCTCTGCAGGAGATCCTATGAGATTTAAGTCATCAACATATACTACTATAATGACGAATCCTGTTCCCGTTCTTTTGATAAACATACACGGGCAGACTTCATTATTTGTGAATCCTTGCTATGCAAGGAAATCACGAAGTCTGTTATACCATATTTTGCCAGATTGCTTTAGACCATATAATGATCTATGCGGTTTTACAGAGAATACGTCCCGAGGTATCTCTTTCATCTCTGGGGGTAGTTTAAACACATCAGGAAGTCTTATAAAGATATTTTTATCTATATCGCCATATAGATATGCAGTCACAACGTACATGAGCTGTATTTCTTGGCTTTCCAGAGAAGTTAGGCTTATTAAAAATCGGAATGTGATCGCATCCATGACCAGGGAATATATATCTTCATAATCAATCCCTGGTCATTGGAAAAACCCCTGGGCTACAAGGCGTGCCTTGTAGCGAACGATCACATTTTCTTCATTTCTTTTTCTTACGAAAACCCACTTATATCCCATAGGTTTTACACCTACTGGTGTTTGGACTACTGGTCCAAAGACTTTGCGTTTCAAGAGTGAGTCCATCTCTACTCTTATTGCCTTGTCCCACTTTGGCCAATCATCTCTGCGTTTACATTCTGCTAGAGATTGTGGTTCGACGTCATCATCGTATTCAGCGACGTGAACAGCAATATCGAACGTAAAATCGTCGACGACGACTGTGCTTTGTCTGTCCAATACCTCTCCAGTACGTACAAAATTTAATGATGTTTCTCCTATTGTTTTCTCTGCAGGGGAAATAAGGAGGGGCGAAGTAGCTGGTCTGAGCTCAGCATCCTGTGGAGGGATAATCTTGTTATCTCCAGTAACCTTCCTCTTTCGAGGAACTTTATCTTCTGAACCTGGTGGACGTCCTCTTTTCAATTGAGGTACAATCAATTCTGATGCTGGTGGATTGCATCCATCTATGGGATGTCAATCCTAGTTGGTGTGTTAGCAGCAGGGACTTGTGAACGGACAATCTTCTGGTTGTCCGTGAATTTATCTGGCAAAAGATGTACTGTATTCTGAATGTGAATGATCTTTAGGATCTCATCTTCACACAGATTAGTACGCGGATCATATAGGAACAAAGACTTCTGGTCCCAAGTAATGGTCTCAGTAGCTTCAGGCTTCTTAGACTGTGTGCCTAATTTAGGAAAAATTTTCTCATCGAATTCACAGTCGGCAAGACGTGCATTAAATGCGTCCCCTGTGAGGGGTTCAAGGTATCTGATAATAGAGGGCGAATCAAACCCAATATAGCTACCTAGACGACGCTGAGGACCCATTTTGGTCCTCTGAAGTGGTGCTATTGGGACATATACCACACAACCAAACACTCTCAAATGAGAGATATCCGGAGGTGCGCCATATGCAAGTTGCATCGGGGATAATAATATGACCTTCAGTGGGTCTTATCCTAATAAGTGATGCGGCATGTAAAATAGCATACCCCCAAGCATCCATCGGCAACTGGGATTGCATAAGCAATGGACGTGCAATCCATTGGTGTCTCTTTATAAGGGACTCAGCTAATCCGTTCTGGGTGTGAACATGTGCTACTGGATGTTCAACTTCAATACCCTTTGCTCGGCAATAGTCTTCGAAGACTTGTGAAGTGAATTCGACTGCATTATCAAGACATTGTTTCTTGATATGGTTATCGGGGAAATGGGCCCGCAAACTTATTATTTGTGCCAATAGCTTTGGAAAAGCTAGGTTGCGGGTGGACAATATGCACACATAAGACCATTTAGTGGATGCATCAATCAGTACTATGAAGTACCGAAATGGGCCACTTGCAAGGTGAATAGACCCGCAAATGTCACCATGAATTCTCTCAAGGAAGCCAGGAGACTCTAATCCCACTTTCAGGAGGGAGGGTTTCGTTATCAATTTTCCCTTGAAACAAGGGGGACAAGGAAATTCACCCTTATGAAGAATCTTCAGGTTCTTCAAGTTATGTCCACGGGATTCAGTGATGATGCGTCGCATCATAGCTGATCCAGGGTGACCAAGTCTGTTGTGCCAGAGTTGGAACTCAGGCAATGATGGGCACGTCTGGTGCTCAGTCATATTGGCTTCTATTGGTTGAATGCGTGTATGGTAGAGACCCGACATGAGTACCTTGAATCGTTCGCAGATGATATTCTGGACATCTTTTTGACGAGTTACATATAGATATTCAACTTTATTTTCATCTCTGGTTTCTAAGTGATATCCGTTTAAACGAATGTCCTTGAAACTTATGAGATTCCTATTTGATTTAGGAGAGAATAATGCATTCTTTATTTGAAGTCTTGTGTTATTTGGGAGCAATATTATTGCTTCACCATATCCTTCGATTATTTTTGGACAGTCCTGAAATTGTGATAACATGACCGTCGTATTTATTTATGTTATTAAAACAACAATGTTCGCGAAGGATTGTATGCGTCGAGGCACTGTCCAATAGGCAATCATACTTCATCTATATAAGCAAAACGAAATTTTATTTACGTAAATGTAAAATGGCATTTAAATAAAAGTTCGTACGAAAGCAATCTAAAGATGAAGCAACAAGTAATTTTAAATGCATAGATAAAGATAGGGCTCAATCGAGCAGGTCGTCATTTTCGAAGTCTTTTGTAGTGAAAATTGTTTACGGCTGAACAGTCGCCAAGTTTGTTTCAGGTAGAGACTTCTGGCTCGCCTGATATAGTTCCTGGAGGTGACGAGGAGTGCGACAGTTTCTGGACCAATGTCCAGTCATGCCACATCTGTGCCATTTATCCTCCCAGTTCTTCTTAGGAATTGACACTTGATCAGTGTTCTTACGCTTCCATGTGAAGTTTCTCTTTCCTTTGTTGTTGTTGGTGGTCTGGGGTGTTGCTCCTCGTGCTTGCTTCATTACACCTTTCACTTTGTTCTTTTTAGCCTTCTTCTTGTTTTTCCACTTCTGGGGAGAAACGTGGTGGGCTTCAGGGATAGGGGCAGTATCAACAGGACGTAAATTATGATTAGCAAGTAGTAAATCTCTATTCTGCTCTGTCCTAAGGAGGCAAGAAATCAAATCAGAGAATTTCGTGAAGTTGCGTTCACGATACTGCTGCATGAGGATTGCATCTTTCTTGTGAAACGAGGTAAATGTCTTTTCCAACATGCGTTGCTCAGTCACTTCTTCAGCGCACAACTTCAGGCGTGAGGTGATATTATGAAGTGCAGAGTTATACTCAGCAACGGACTTATAGTCCTGAAGTCTGAGGTTTTCCCCCTCATAACTTGCACGTGGTAATATTACATCAATTTGATGTTTATACCATGCCTCCAGCGCTGTCCACAATTCAATTGGGTCCTCTACCATAAGGTATTCGGCCTTTAAGGTCCGATCTATATGTCCCCTAATATAGATAATGGCTTTCACCTTATCCACATCGGAGACAGTGGTGGGAGTGCTGCTAGATGTAGCAGAAGCATCGGCCACTACTAGGGTGATGAAGGAGCCAAAAAAGAGTCAAGTAGGGCCATCGAACACAAGTCGAACTTCAGGTCCACTCGCCAACTCAGATAATTTTTTTCCTTCAGCATCAAGGACCTCGAAATCGACGCTTGTCAATTTTTCCATTTATCTATGCAATTTAAAACAAGCATGAATTAATTAAGATGTAAATTCATACATAAAGAATAAAATAAGTAAAATGTGGGGATCGGCCAAATACCCAAAAGCATACAAAGTCCAAAGTCCGATTTACAGTTCATAAAGAAAAGAAAAAAAATACAAGTTGGAAACCCAGAAGGGGTCCCTATCATATACAAATTTCACCTTCGTCTTCATATGTTGGTACGCCGGTCTTTGGCATTAATACATACAATCCTCACTTACAAATTCTCTCAAAAGAAAATAAAAGTGCAAGGAAATTTGAAGGTATCAAACTGGCCGATCCCAAAAACACATTTTAACTTAGATAAACATCCACGCAGTTTTAAATATGCTACAGGCACAAAGAAAACAACCACGCATATAACTCAGGCATATATGATATGGAAAAAGAAACTATAAAATATAATAATCTCTCGGACCATGGAGAGACGTCATACACCGTTAGGTTAGATGACTAACAGCAGCACGGTCGCTGGATCCTTAAGATAATTATATTTTGAAAAATTCTATTAATCCATAAATAATAATGCGAGATGGATGTTTTACATAATATCCAATGTTTAAGAGATTTATCAATTTGAAATTTGGTAGATAAAATAACATAATATGCAATACTTGTGAGCCCAATTGCAAAGATAATAACTAATATGCAATTTGATTAACTGGGCTTCAGGCCTAAATTAGAAGACAAAATTAATTTATTATTCTAATATGGGATGTAGGCCCATAAGCAAAAAATGAAAACCATTTTAATTAGCAATTTAAATTATCTGGGCTTCAGCTCAAATAACCGGACAAAATAAATTAATTTTTATGTAGTAGGCTTCAGGCCTAATAAACAGCCCAACAAATTTATTTAACAGTTTTGGGATTTAAAAATTAAAATCAATTTTAACTCAAACCCCAAAACAAATTTTAGGGTTGATGAATGCCAAAAACCCCCAAACCCTTGTCTAACAGATTGTGTCCCCACCTCTCCCTTTTATCTACGCAAATCAACTCCACTTCGACGGATGGAACCCCCCGCCGTCCGGGCGGGTGGTACGACAGAGGGCCCCCCTGTCGCTTTGAACCCCCCCGCCGTCGGGGGGGGCAGAGCTGTGAACCCCCCTCCCTCGGGGGGGCTGACGACCGAAGGCCGCACGTGCGGGGGGGGGGGGGGGGGGGGGGGGGCGCTGTGAACCCCCCCGCCGTCGGTGGGGTTGATGACCAAAGGCCCCCCTGCGCGGGGGGCGTTGCTGGGAATCCCCCCTCCTGCCTTTGGGGGCTGACAACCGAAGGCCCCCCTGCGGGGGGGGGGGGGGGGGGGTGGGGTTGTGGTCGGAATCCCCCTTGCCGGTGGGGGGTGTGCAGTCAGGGGCCCCCCTTCGGGGGGGTGGGGGGTCGGAATCCCCCCCCACCGTCAGGGGGTGTGCAGTTACGGGGCCCCCCTATGGGGGGGTGGGGAGCAGCGAACAGACCCCCCCCCCCTTCGGGGGACAGTAAATGGAGGAGGGTTGTTTTTTTATTTTTTATTTTTTTATTTTTTTAATGATTATCAAATTGCCATAGATTTATACATGCCTATAGTGTTGCTTATACTAAAGTTAAGTAAAATCTTAGCTTACAATATCTTGTAAGTATCAACGGGATCGAAAAATAAAATTACCTCTAGATCAAAGATCTAGGGACGATCTTGATAAGAGAAATCCGTAGATAGTCCCGTTCCCGATACGCTAAAAAATTCACTGCAACTGTTGGTTTGTCGCAAGCCGGATCGCCGCAACCAATAGATTCCGTAGCGTGTAGATGGTTAAATTTGAGGGGATACTGGAGAAAAAGCTCAAATAATTTAGAGCAAATGAGCTGATAACATGTTAAGGAATCTTGAAAGAAGTGTAAACATGGAAAATAGCCATAGTCCTATATTTATAATTCATATGGTATATCAAGAGACACCAAGATACCAAAGGTCCCCATAACTTTAAGAGGGGGAGTAATGGAGGGTAAGTGGTGGGGAGGCCAAAGGCCTCCTGTCACGCCCCGCTTCCCAAAATGGACGGAAGCGAAACGTGACGAGGCCCGCTTAGGCCAGAGCTGAGAAGCTCGGACCCAATAAGCGTCTGTAGAGGTACCATTTAAAAGATTTTCAGGTTCTTGCATTTTTATAGTTCGAAACAACAAAAGTACAGAAAAGAAATTTGCATTCATTAAATTAGAGATATGATCTCCAACAAGTACAAAGTCTAAAAAGAAGCCTAAGTGTGGCAAAGAAAACTGAAAATAGTAACCTCTGAAGGTGGTGACTAAAAAGACCTCAAGGTCTGGTCCTCGTCAGGCACGTGCTCTGGGTCGACGTCCGCAGCTCCACGTACTCCAGCGAGTCTGCTTCGTCCACGATCTCTGGCTGAACACCTGACGTACAGCACCCAAGAAAAGGAACTGTACGTCAGGTAAAGTCTACAAGAAGGGTTAGACTTTACTGCAAGTGCACCGAACTTTAAACAACGGTTTACTGGTTGATTAGCATGCTGAGGTTCTTTTACACAACAGTTTACTGGTTGATTAGCATGCTGGGGTTACAACAAGTACAAGAGAAGTAACGTAGCAGGAAAGTAAAAACGTAGCAGGCAGTAGTCGTAGCGTGTGCTACCGACTACGGGACTAGCCTAAAGGTGTCAGGACAAGACGAAGACGGACAAGACAAGTAGGACACGACACGACACGGCACGACACGACACGACACGAAGGGTTCACGCCTTACGGTTCGAGGGGGATCAGACCCTCTCACCGTGCGCACGCTCAACCCTACCCCCAAAACCCCAGAACTCAGGAAAGGAAGCACGGAGATCACTTTCGCAAGGAAAGCACCTGAAACGCCCGTAGGCTTTTTGTATCACAGAGATCACTTCCGCTCGGGAAGCATCTGAAACGCCCGCAGGCTTTTTGTAACACGGAGATCACTCCCGCAAGGAGAGCATCTGAAACGCCCGAAGGCTTTTTGTAGCACGGAGATCACTCCCGCAAGGAGAGCATCTGAAATGCCCGAAGGCTTTTTGTAGCACGGAGATCACTCCCGCAAGGAGAGCATCTGAAACGCCCGAAGGCTTTTTGTAACACAGTGACAAGACACGACCAGTGTGGATAACAGTGACAAGACACGACCAGTGTACGGGAGAGTTATTCTAGGGTGTCCACATGCACGCACACACATGATAGCCCTACAGCATCAAAGTTGTTGTTGTCAGGCTCAGACTTCGTCGTCAAGTCTGAGTCGTCAGGGGCGTCCCGGACGCTATCATTTCACGTCCGGTTCTATACAGTCACAGTCTAACAGTTCTAGTAATCTAAGACCAAGGCACGGTCAAAAACGCAAGTGGGTACACTTGCCTGCGGTGGCGAGGGGGTCGTCCGTCCGGGGCGTCTCATCCAGTCGTCGCGTCCGCGGTAGTCCGTCTGAAACAGTCACGGCGACGGTGTCAGGTCGCGATTTTAGAAATTCATATTTAAGTTCGTTTCTAGGTTATCGGGACTATCCTATTCGTCAAAAGTCACATTGTCCGTTCAGCCTATCCGACGATTTTATCCTATGTGCACAGTCAAAAAGTCCGATCGTCGATCTACGGTTCCACATCGTTTTAAGGGAGCAGAAAATAAATCTAGTTACAGTTGTCCGATTTTAGTTAGGTTTTCAATGTTGCTATAGTGTGGGTTTCGCTACGAGTAAGGGGGACTAACCTTTTGACGATCGCGCACGGATCCGACGTCGGCTCTGGCAACGGCTACGGATCGGTCACCTCCGCTCCCGGAACGTCTCGTCACGGTCCTTGGTGATCGCGATGATAGATAAGATATATCTGCGATGATAGATTAATGATATAAGCTATAAGGTTCTCAACAATAATAAAAACCTTCATGTTATATAAAATTAATATACTAGCTAACCTACCTAACACACTAGTTGTAATAGAAAGCACTGTTTATCATTACCACTTATTATTACACCTGCTACCAAGCAAAACTAATGTAGAGTGAATAGTAAATACTTAAAGCTAATACAACTATATTATAAGGATATATGTCTCTTTATAACGTACATCATGCAAGGATAGCCATGTACTAAAACTTACGTTCCCTGTTCTTTTGGTGGTTGCAGATGTCGGACGGGAGGCCGGGGGTCTACGCGATGCGGCGGCGTCTTGGGGTGGTGAGCTAGGACGGACGGCGTCGCTGGAGAGAAGTTCGTGGAAAAGGCCACGGGGAGGTTCTGGGGTCGGAAGCGTCGAAGGCGTGCAGTGGATCCAAACGTAAGAGGGCGGTGGACTCGAACGGAGGCGCTTGGCTCTCGGGGCGTTGTCGGAGAGGATGAAGATCGCGCGGAGGAGCAGATGGCCGCGAGTGGGGTTGTTCGAGCACCGGATATGAGAATGGGGCGCTGGTTGGTTGAAGCGTGGAGGAGATGCGAGGGGGAGGCGGCGTTGTGTGTTAGAGGGGGGTAGATAAAAAAATAACTAGGGTTTAAAAAAAAGTAGGAAGAGGTAAAGCACGTGATTGCCTGGGGAAAATTTGATTCGGTTTATTTTTTTTTTAAATTTGTACGGCTGAGTTCCTTTGACTGTGGTAGGGTTAGGGGTTAATGAGATTCACGTGGGGAGAAGATAGTGGGGAGAGGGGGAAATGGAATTAGTTAAGATTTGATAAAAAATATTTTGATTTGATTCCCTTTCAAAGTGCAGGTTGTTAGGTTAGGATATAATGTAATTATTGAAAAAAACTAATTTGCTTTAGAATGGAAACGTACAGAATCTCCAATGATATTAAAAAGGTTTTATTAAAAAAATTTGCTATTATTGCAGACTGGTCCATTGACACCCTAAAATTTCAAAGAAGATATCGGGGTGATCGCGCCTCTGAGAGGATCGAGAAAACGGGGTCCGGCCGCGTGTCAAGTTCACGGAAAACGAACGAAAAAATAAAAGTCCAACATCGAAGCCTATAGTCACGACGTCTCTCCAATCAAAGCTGGTTTGTGGGAAAACAACCCGTGAAAAGACGTTCACCAAAAAAAATCTACCAATAACTACTCTTAAGTACGGTCACCGCGACATATCACCATGCGTATTCCGGAACCAAGAAGAGGCCAAATAAAATACGCACACGAAAAGAGTTGTACGCGTAGAAAAATACCACCGTCGGAAAACGGCCGTTACATTCTACCCACCTTAGAAATGATTCCGTCCTCGGAATCACCTATAATAATAATAATAATACCTATAAACACTTAAGCCTATAACTCCCATCTTCCACACAATGATCTCTAATCCTATAACTTCAACATCGTTCCTCAAATAATCCATCATAACCCTCCTCTTCACTGGATAGTGCCACGACTAAACTCACATCCTAACGCTTAACTATAGATCCATCACTGCTGTTCAAGTTTCCAATCCCAGGTTCTCATGAAAGAATAATAATCATCTTCCCATACCATACCACTCCACTAAACATCATTGCTCAATAACACCTTGAAATTTCTCGATCTCTTCCCAATATTAATCAATCACTAAAGTGATGTTTAAGTCAATTATCAATCCAAAACAGAAACATTGTCTAACCCATAACACTTTCCACAAATCGACAATCGTCGTGTCCCCAATGCATTCTTCGCCATATCTTCCCATAAATTTATCCGCCAAATAATTGAACTATCAAAATCATATCTTATCCTACTCACTATAACTAATCCCAACCAATATTAAGTCCGACTTCCTAACCATCCATTTATCTCAACACGTCGTGTTATTCCCAATGTCTTCTCACGTCAACATTAACAATCAAGTCTTGATGCTTTAAATGCTCTACTCTTTCTCATGATCACCCTAACTCATACTATACTCCGTAGCTACTCCTATCTACCACTCGTCTAAGTCTCAAGTCTGATAAGTTATCTTCTCCCCGCATATAATTTCATCCGACCAGAATTCTCCATTGAGTCCGTCACACATTGGTATTATAAATAAGTCTTGGACAGCTCATTCTTTTCATCCAAAAGAAATCTATTCCAATATCCTATTGTTCCAAAATCGGTTAATCAGTGCTATAACAAATCTCATCTCTCCCTGAGCCTATCCGCAAACAAATCCTACAACAATAATGGCTAGTCCCAAACAACCAAAACATAACATTTCTAAATGGAGAGAAAGAGAAGAGAAAAGGAAAACTTAAAACCAGTGACACATTTAAAACATTTGGAAAAAACGTGTGGAGTCGTGGTAATGGACGAGGAAGATAATTGATTTGTGATCTTTTGAGCTAATTTCAAAAAAACTTTAAAGGGGTTGGTTTAAAAGGAAACGAAGTTTTGATACAATCACATTCCGTCAAAGTTAAGCTATTCTATAATCGTGAAAACTACGTCTAAGGAAATTGTCTGCTATGACCATATTCATATACGTATGAATACCGTCATTCAGACAACTTCAATCATATCATGGTTAACACTGAGTACACATTCAAGACACAAAAGGCAATCATCGGGATCCTAAATAACACACACTCGTACAGGTCTACACACTATACCTATATATACATCACGACATCACAAACTCAAGGCCCACTACTAGCTAGGGATGACATAGACAACTACAGGCGCTGATGTCTACATACAAGAGGGAGACCGAAACCAGAACGACACGAAACAAGATCGAAAGAACGAAGTCATGTAAGGCGAGGGTAAGAAGATAGTCGGATGGACGGGACAAAAATATTGCAAAAAGATTTAACGATGAAAGAAGGATTTGGTGAAAAATATGGTATCATATGCCTTTATATATATATATATATATATATTCATATACTTAAAAGTGAGTAGATGTAGAAAATCAAAGTTTTGGAAAAAGTAAGACAAAGGAAGAATGGGTAGGGTGAGAAACGATTGTTTTGCAAATGAAAATAAGTTTACACAAAGATTTTTTTGAAATGTGGTCACTGATATAATAATAATAAAATAATTGAAGTTCCCTCTAGTTTAGAAAATATTATTTTTTTTAAAAAAAATATCTACGGTAAGTGGTTATAAATAGATCTGGTAGTTTTTATAAAAAGAATACTATTGAATTTTCAAAATGGTAACAAGTTTTAAAACCGAAATTCGAAAGATAATGATTCGAAAGCGAGTACGAGATAGTAACTTAAGAATTTACGACCAAGAAGGTTTCAAGTCAATAAAAGAATTTTAATTCAACCGAAAACAAGAAATTTTAATTATATAGTATATGGGTTTTCAAAGAAATTGAGCTGAGCGAAGGAACTGAATAAGGAATTTCGAAAATACTTTTAGAGGAGGCAAAATGGGCAAAGAGAAAGATTCGAAGGATCTACGATGATCGTCAGGAAACGATCACGTAAATCGGGAGAAAGGAAAAAAATGATCGCGTGATGGTTACCCATAAGATATGATTTACGGAAGGTATGATGGGACTCTACGGTCGATAACACAGAAGTGCAAAGGTTGGGAGGATGCCAGAAATCCGGGATTCCTAATTATCGGGCCATCTAAAGATCATGATAACTCAGCTCTAAAACTTCCTAAGGAGCTAGACTATAATCAGGGTCTAAAGGGAAAGGTCCCTAAGAGAATCAAGGTCACGTTCTGCTGGGTTCGAAATCGATGGACCCGAGCGAACGACTAAAAGAAGGGCTCTGGAAATCTAACACGGTCAGAGTCAAGTGGACTACTAAGGTATTTTAGGACGAGGATGACTAATTCCTAACCAAGGCGTCAGACTGTCAACCTGGGTGTCTATCTAAGTCTTCCTACCATTTAAGACTGGGAACCTAATTCAGACTTGTACGTGGATATTAAATGAATGCGGTACTTTTATTGTTCCGAACTTTTGCAAGACATGCATGGGCCACCACTAAAACCTGTCACGCCCCGCTTCCCAAAATGGACGGAAGCGAAACGTGACGAGGCCCGCTTAGGCCAGAGCTGAGAAGCTCGGACCCAATAAGCGTCTGTAGAGGTACCATTTAAAAGATTTTCAGGTTCTTGCATTTTTATAGTTCGAAACAACAAAAGTACAGAAAAGAAATTTGCATTCATTAAATTAGAGATATGATCTCCAACAAGTACAAAGTCTAAAAAGAAGCCTAAGCGTGGCAAAGAAAACTGAAAATAGTAACCTCTGAAGGTGGTGACTAAAAAGACCTCAAGGTCTGGTCCTCGTCAGGCACGTGCTCTGGGTCGACGTCCGCAGCTCCACGTACTCCAGCGAGTCTGCTTCGTCCACGATCTCTGGCTGAACACCTGACGTACAGCACCCAAGAAAAGGAACTGTACGTCAGGTAAAGTCTACAAGAAGGGTTAGACTTTACTGCAAGTGCACCGAACTTTAAACAACGGTTTACTGGTTGATTAGCATGCTGAGGTTCTTTTACACAACAGTTTACTGGTTGATTAGCATGCTGGGGTTACAACAAGTACAAGAGAAGTAACGTAGCAGGAAAGTAAAAACGTAGCAGGCAGTAGTCGTAGCGTGTGCTACCGACTACGGGACTAGCCTAAAGGTGTCAGGACAAGACGAAGACGGACAAGACAAGTAGGACACGACACGACACGACACGACACGACACGACACGAAGGGTTCACGCCTTACGGTTCGAGGGGGATCAGACCCTCTCACCATGCGCACGCTCAACCCTACCCCAAAACCCCAGAACTCAGGACAGGAAGCACGGAGATCACTTTCGCAAGGAAAGCACCTGAAACGCCCGTAGGCTTTTTGTATCACAGAGATCACTTCCGCTCGGGAAGCATCTGAAACGCCCGCAGGCTTTTTGTAACACGGAGATCACTCCCGCAAGGAGAGCATCAGAAACGCCCGAAGGCTTTTTGTAGCACGGAGATCACTCCCGCAAGGAGAGCATCTGAAACGCCTGAAGGCTTTTTGTAGCACGGAGATCACTCCCGCAAGGAGAGCATCTGAAACGCCCGAAGGCTTTTTGTAACACAGTGACAAGACACGACCAGTGTGGATAACAGTGACAATACACGACCAGTGTACGGGAGAGTTATTCTAGGGTGTCCACACGCACGCACACACATGATAGCCCTACAGCATCAAAGTTGTTGTTGTCAGGCTCAGACTTCGTTGTCAAGTCTGAGTCGTCAGGGGCGTCCCGGACGCTATCATTTCACGTCCGGTTCTATACAGTCACAGTCTAACAGTTCTAGTAATCTAAGACCAAGGCACGGTCAAAAACGCAAGTGGGTACACTTGCCTGCGGTGGCGAGGGGGTCGTCCGTCCGGGGCGTCTCATCCAGTCGTCGCGTCCGCGGTAGTCCGTCTGAAACAGTCACGGCGACGGTGTCAGGTCGCGATTTTAGAAATTCATATTTAAGTTCGTTTCCAGGTTATCGGGACTATCCTATTCGTCAAAAGTCACATTGTCCGTTCAGCCTATCCGACGATTCTATCCTATGTGCACAGTCAAAAAGTCCGATCGTCGATCTACGGTTCCACATCGTTTTAAGGGAGCAGAAAATAAATCTAGTTACAGTTGTCCGATTTTAGTTAGGTTTTCAATGTTTCTATAGTGTGGGTTTCGCTACGAGTAAGGGGGACTAACCTTTTGACGATCGCGCACGGATCCGACGTCGGGTCTGGCAACGGCTACGGATCGGTCACCTCCGCTCCCGGAACGTCTCGTCACGGTCCTTGGTGATCGCGATGATAGATAAGATATATCTGCGATGATAGATTAATGATATAAGCTATAAGGTTCTCAACAATAATAAAAACCTTCATGTTATATAAAATTAATATACTAGCTAACCTACCTAACACACTAGTTGTAATAGAAAGCACTGTTTATCATTACCACTTATTATTACACCTGCTACCAAGCAAAACTAATGTAGAGTGAATAGTAAATACTTAAAGCTAATACAACTATATTATAAGGATATATGTCTCTTTATAACGTACATCATGCAAGGATAGCCATGTACTAAAACTTACGTTCCCTGTTCTTTTGGTGGTTGCAGATGTCGGACGGGAGGCCGGGGGTCTACGCGATGCGGCGGCGTCTTGGGGGTGGTGAGCTAGGACGGATGGCGTCGCTGGAGAGAAGTTCGTGGAAAAGGCCACGGGGAGGTTCTGGGGTCGGAAGCGTCGAAGGCGTGCAGTGGATCCAAACGTAAGAAGGCGGTGGACTCGAACGGAGGCGCTTGGCTCTCGGGGCGTTGTCGGAGAGGATGAAGATCGCGCGGAGGAGCAGATGGCCGCGAGTGGGGTTGTTCGAGCACCGGATATGAGAATGGGGCGCTGGTTGGTTGAAGCGTGGAGGAGATGCGAGGGGGAGGCGGCGTTGTGTGTTAGAGGGGGGTAGATAAAAAAATAACTAGGGTTTAAAAAAAAGTAGGAAGAGGTAGAGCACGTGATTGCCTGGGGAAAATTTGATTCGGTTTATTTTTTTTTTAATTTGTACGGCTTAGTTCCTTTGACTATGGTAGGGTTAGGGGTTAATGAGATTCACGTGGGGAGAAGATAGTGGGGAGAGGGGGAAATGGAATTAGTTAAGATTTGATAAAAAATATTTTGATTTGATTCCCTTTCAAAGTGCAGGTTGTTAGGTTAGGATATAATGTAATTATTGAAAAAAACTAATTTGCTTTAGAATGGAAACGTACAGAATCTCCAATGATATTAAAAAGGTTTTATTAAAAAAATTTGCTATTATTGCAGACTGGTCCATTGACACCCTAAAATTTCAAAGAAGATACCGGGGTGATCGCGCCTCTGAGAGGATCGAGAAAACGGGGTCCGGCCGCGCGTCAAGTTCACGGAAAACGAACGGAAAAATAAAAGTCCAACATCGAAGCCTATAGTCACGACGTCTCTCCAATCAAAGCTGGTTTGTGGGAAAACAACCCGTGAAAAGACGTTCACAAAAAAAAATCTACCAATAACTACTCTTCAGTACGGTCACCGCGACATATCACCATGCGTATTCCGGATCCAAGAAGAGGCCAAATAAAATACGCACACGAAAAGAGTCGTACGCGTAGAAAAATACCACCGTCGGAAAACGGCCGTTACACCTCCCCCACTCACAACAATGAGGGCATTTTTATTTTTTATTTTTATTTTTTTTGGGGGGGGGGGGGAGGGAGAGAGGCAGAAAACAGTGGAGAGTTAGTTCAGACCACAAACATATACAATGAGATTACTACAATTTGAGAAATCCAAGATGAAACTAGGAAAAGCATTGAGCAAAACATATCACACGAGGAGTTGATATGCCAACTGTACAAAATAGGGTTTGATAGTTCTTTTAAGCATTTGCACAAAAACTTGGTGTGCAGAAATCTTGAGGCATTACCTTTCTTTGTGGGATTTAGATCAGAGGTTTCTTTGTACCTGGAGATTCAGGGCAATTAACGAAATATGGAGAGAGATGACGGAATGTGAGAGGTCGGATGAGCAGGATGGTGAGATCGGCGTCATACCTGGAGAAGATCCATCGCCATGGCCGAGTTGAGTGAAGGGGAGAGGTCGGATCACTCCACATGGCTGCTTCTTTAAAAAAGGAAAAATAATCAAAATTTTAGGGCATTAGAGACGAAATTAGATGGAGAGATGGTGAGAGAGAGAGAGATGAACGCACCATGGCTACTTCTTCCTTACCGAGAGGGAGAGCCAAAAAATTTTCTCGGATGCAGAGAAAGATAATAGG
Organism: Scilla litardierei; assembly: GCA_030789695.1. Classification (NCBI taxonomy): domain Eukaryota; kingdom Viridiplantae; phylum Streptophyta; class Magnoliopsida; order Asparagales; family Asparagaceae; genus Scilla; species Scilla litardierei. Next base: position 133,904,133 of record CM061138.1, on the reverse strand, counting down.
AAAAATGGAGAGAAATATGGCTTTTCCCCCAAACATTTGATTTCAACTTAACTTTAAAGCCGATCAAAACAGAAGTTTCAAAATTGTAAAATTTTGCAATTCCCCCAATTCTCAGCGCATAGAAGTGGCATGTTCCTAATGAAAAATTCAAAGTTCCCCCAATTATTTTGCTCAACCAAATTCAACGCTCCCCCCAAATTGTTTTGTCACCATTTTGTTTGTCCTAGTAATCATATTGGGTTTGTCCCAGTCAGCATTTTTGTGGCCACGTAAGACAATGCTTTGTCCTTGTAGGATAAGATTCAAAATCTTCAACATTTATAGAATAGATATATTAACGAGTAAGTATGTATCTTTATTAATCTCAAAACAATACAAAACAGAACCCTTGCAATAGCCAGGAGGTTTGGAGAAAGAGGGGGGATAAGGCACAAGCACCGTCACCCACTACTAACTACCACATAACCTAGCTAATCCTATGGTATAACCGATAAAACAATATAAAAGTATGCTCAATATACAAAAGAGCCATATATCCAGGAAGACCCAATTTGCAAAAGGGATAATCGAAGAGGGGTGATCCATGTCTATATCTCAAAGTGCTATCAAGACATCTGTTGCAATGGCTTCAAAAAGCTCCGTTTTCTCAACACCTCGACCCTCAAAAATTTTGTTGTTACGCTGCTTCCATATATGCCATACCATAGACGCAAAGGCTATTTTTGCAAGAATACTCACACTATCCTTTTTGTTGAATTGTGAGCGGAAAAGATTGCCCATCCCTACCAGGGAAGAAGGGCCAATGAATTGCAACCGAGTTTGAGGAAACACCTGCAAAGGAGATATCGAGTATAACTACATTCAAAGTAGAGGTGATCAACACTCTCATTAATATCATCCTTACATATCACACATTTTTGTCTAGTGGAAACTCCCCACTTATGAAGTATGTCCCAGGTGAGAAGCTTGCAATGGAAAGAACGAAGGAGGGTGAATGCCATCTTGTGAATGTGATTACTGTACCAGATCAACTTGCAAAAGGGGAAAGGGGCGCCCGAAGTATGTGTACCTTCCCAAGCAGATCTGAATATGATGCCAGGGCCGCTTGACCAATCCTTTGTGTCACTTCTAAGTGTTAGCCGAACCGGCCAAAGCAAAGGCATCAAAGACTGGATCTCTGGATCATCACTCCAACTTGTAGCAGTCCAGTAGTCACTTTCAAGTTTCTTTCTGCACCAACTAGGTACTCCTGAAGGAGTGTAATAGGACCACATGGAAACCAATTGTCATACCAAAAGGACGTGGAGGAGTCATCTCTAATCATATGCTTTATAAGTTTTTGAGAAGTGACGTGGGTGCGAAGGAGGAATTTTCAGGTTTTAGAAGTAGTAGGTTTTGCTTTTGCACTAAAGAATCCCCTCCCTGAGAGGTAATGTTGTCTCATGTATTGTGCCCAGGGACCATCTGAGGATAGTAGCCTCCAAGTTAATCGAACTCCTGAAGCCTCATTAAGATCGACAGTAACTTTAGCCCCACCCCTCCATCCTCTTTCGGGCTACTTAAGCTTTCCAGGCCCAAATGTGCTGATTCGGCCAGATGACTTTCCTACAATCAGAATTGATGGAACGAAGAATAGAACCCGGGATATAATAGACATTCATCCAAAAAGCAACCTTACCATATATCACAGTGCGAACCAGCTTTATTCTATCAGATATAGTAAGCAGTGATGATGACCATCCAATTAGTCTCTTCTTACATTTATCTACCAGCCTCGCAAACATGGAAGCCCTTGGGTAGTTGGCTGAAAGAGGCTGACCAAGATATGTAGAGAGGGAAGAAGCTTTCCTAATACCAAGAGCACTTGCAAGTCTACTTGGGTCTTTAGTGCCTTTACTGAAAATTCTTCTCCCAATTAATCTAAAGACCCAAAAATAGATAGAAAGTGCCTAGCAACTTGCTGATACCATTAAAAGAATGGGGGTTGGCATGAAAAAAAACTAGGAGGTCATCTGCGAATCGTAAATGAGAAACGGACCCCAACCTTCTCATAGGAGAAATAGCGCAAGTAGCTTCAGATATTGCCATAAGTAAAGAAAAATCTTTCATCACAATAACAAATAGGTAGGGGGACATCAGATCACCTTGATGTAGACCTCTATTAGATGAAAAAAAAACCTGAAGGGGATCCATCTACTAACACAGAAAAGGATGGAGGTTTGATGTGTTCTGCTAACCACTGTATGAATCTGTATCCAAAACCCATTTGATGCAGAAGAAATAATCTGAACTCTCTATTGACGCTATCAAATGCCTTGCAAAGATTCAGTTTTAGACAAGCTCTGGCACCCATTGGGTTGCTAAAATCCCGGATTTGTTCATGAGCAAGCAAAGTGCAGTCTGTAAGGAGACGGCCCTTAAGGAACACAGCTTGATTGGGGGAGATCAGCTCACTAACAACCATCTCCATCCTGCTACATGAGCAAAGTATAGCAGCGTAAGAAAACGTGCGAGCATGGCAAAATGTAGTTTACACGGTAGTGAGCATAGCAAGGTGTGGTGTACAGAGTAACGTGTAGTAAACATGGCAAGTGTAGTATACAAAGTAGTGTGCATAGCAAGTACATAAGAGCATGGTAAGAGGAGTTATCAGGTTACACAATTCACGATAGTAACACAGAAGTAAAATAGTACGTCATTCAATCACTTAATCTAGTGACAAGCCCAATGTCAGAGGGCAGAAGAAACTACAATTACACCCAAACCTACGGAAGCTACCAGTGGCTCTGTACTTACCAACCCCATCTGGGCGACGGTCAAATTTATCTGTGGGGTGAAATCCAGCATTTCGACCTCTACAACAATGGAATACCCCACCCAAAAGTGTCAATGTGTATCTGTACAGTTCAATGTATGTCATACGACCATTATTCCGTAAATGCCCCGATGGCCCAATAGTCTGCACATGCCCCGTGGGCCCAATATCAAAATTTATTAGGGATGGACAAACCAGAAATAAGGTAACACCAATAACGGTACATCAAGTAATATGAGCAAAATGACAAAACCATTTGATAATTTCCAATACGAATATCATGGTTAACAACATTAATGGTGGAAGCAAAAATCAAAATGTTTAATTAAAACATATCATCAGGTCCACAGTATCACTTCGAACATTATTTATCAGCATGACTAAGATTATAAGAAGTTGTTATTAACAATGTTTAGTAATTTCAGTCACAAAAATCTGAGCAGTATATCTTAAACTTGCAGGTGATAAATACTTGCCTGATTGGGACGATCTCGACGTCCACGTGATCGTACGGAAGGCATGAGTTATTTGCGTCATCGAATTCACGACATCAATCTAACGGAATTTTTACTTTATTAAAACTAATATGTGTATATACTGCACATAAATAAACATGTATATACTAAAATACACATATATATACTAATATATATAATATATACTAACATTTATTGATTATATAATATAATATATAACATAATATATCGTACGATATTATAGCCTATTGTTCACGTGAATGGGTTCCTCACTGCTCGGACGGGTCTGCCGTTGGAAGATGAGGCCGCTGGAGGGAGGAAGCGGGGCACTGGAGGCGCTGGGATGTTGATAGTATCATATTTTACAACATTTTTCTACATATTTTCATGCCATTTCGATTGCTCAAATCGCGATTATCATGATTATTTGACGATATTTCGATACTTTTCACTATTTCTTATTTTTCGTGTGATTTCAGGAGATATGTAACAATCGGGTGCAATTTTGAGCCTAGCGGACTTGCACATGTGTCGGAGCATCGCTCATGATTATATCGGAGAGTTAACGGCACTGGAGGATGAGTGGAAGAAGGACGTCAAAGGAATCGACGAGGAACCAAAAAGGAGGAGAAATGAGCTCTGAAACAGGTCACTCGGCCGAGCAAGGCAGTTCACTCGGCCGAGTGAAGCAGCCTACTCGGCTGAGCAAGACTGAAACGACTATGTTTTCTAGCCTTAGTACCGCAATGTACTCGGTCGAGTAAGAAATCCACTCGTCCGAATGGAGGCCAAAATTTCAAAGAAAACCAAGCTGAATTCTCTATTTTTGGACGATCTACAGACTGACATACTCGGTCGAGTAACACTTCTCACTCGGTCGAGTCATATTTCCACTCGGCCGAGTGGCACAAATGCCCAGTCAGGAAAACTAGGGTTTCTGGCGGCGCAAGGGCAGTTTGGTTTGTATTTTTTGGTTCTTTTAGACATGTATTTAAGCCCAGTTTTGTCTCCAGCCCCAAGGGAGACCAGATAGACTTCTTAGAACTATTTTTCCTTAGTTTCTAATCATATTCACGCTTTTATATTGGCGAGAAATTGATGATTGGATCTGAATTTTCTATTGAAAGACTTTTTGGTGATGTTGGTTTGTCTAAATCTCTTGCAAGTTTTGATTTTTATGCTACATCTCTTATTGAATCTTGATTACATGATGAATTCAATTGTTGATCTTGTTTTCCTATCGATTTATGTTATGATTTGTGAGTAGTTCCTTTGCTCTAGGGCAAAGGGATGAACCATATGGATCTAAAGTTTGTATTGTGAGATTTATTGAATTGTTATGCTATTAGGCTTGATTAAAGGGTAGATCTTGAATGATTTACTACGGATAGATATAGATTTCTCTTGGATCTCATGAGCTCGAAAGAGGATCTTGATCCAAGGAAAGCCCTATATATTCGATTTAGGTCTTTAATTAAAATTCCCTAGATTTGGTGCGCGACGACGACCAAAGCTAGCATTTTTATTGTTCTATTATACTCATATTCGTTGCACGACAGTGAATGGATACTAACTATCAAGATCTAGATCTAAATTCAAGTTGTGTGATAGCAACCTTGAGTTTGGATTGTACAAGATTGCCGATCTTAATGCTAGTAGTCTAGTCTAGGCTTGTGCGAAAGTGTGGTTCTAGTTTAGAGTGCTACAGACCTATAATAGCGTGACTGCGTGAGTTGGTTCTCCAATTAGTTACGGCAAGCTCACCCTGACTTGAGTTTGATTGCATAGTATTTCATAACTCACATCGATGACTTGAAAATCCATAGCATGGATTCCCTAGCCCTAGACATCTTTATTATATTGAATTTGCATTGTTTCTCAAACAATTGTTACACCATCCATTCTCAACCGACTTTTCCACCAAATAGCTCAGTAATTAAAATAGAGTACTGTCATTTGTCCTCCATGTGATTCGACACCCGCTTGCCACTTAACCGTGCGCTTGCGGTAAAGCTACATTGTTTTTTCGGGTGTATATCCGGGAGCGATCAAGTTTTTGGCACCGTTGCCCGGGAGGTTACGGTATTTTATATTCTTTACTTAGCTATTTTTTTCTTTATTTTATTTTATTTTATTCCTCTATTGCGCTAACAAGTCCTACTAGTTTCTCTTTTTCTGTGCATGAACACAAGATCGAAGGCAACCGAAGAAGACATACTAACTGCGAGCATAAAAGAGATGAATTATAGAGTAGAATCAAATGACGGAGGAAACTAGATTTAAGTGATTACGGCAGACCGCTGGCTTGTCTCCATCCGAGATAGGCTTACCCCGAATAATTCGGTTACCACATCTTCCATACTTATGCCGGAGTTGGCAGCTGACAAGAACTTCGAACTAAAGACGGGGCTTATTGTACTGATGCAACAAGATCCCTTTCATAGGAATTCTCAAGAGAACCCAGATTATCACATTCAAATGTTCTTGGCAAAATGCGCCACTTTTCAGATGCCGAATGTGCCAGAGGATGCTATCCGGTTGCGTCTCTTCCCTTTTACTCTTCGTGACAAAGCTTTATATTGGTTAAGGACACAAGCACACGAGACATTCACTAATTGGGAAGAGTTAGCAAGCGCGTTCGTCAACAAATTTTTCTCGCCATCAAAGACCGTGAAGATAAGAAACTCATTAATGTCTTTCAAGCAAGGGGCCCAAGAGTCTCTCTATGAAGCGTGGGAGTGGTTTAAAGATCTCCAACATCAATGCACCCACCATAACATCGACGATTGGGAGCTTGTTCACATCTTTTACAATGGATTGCAGCCGGACACAAAAATGATAATTGATGCCATGGTGAACAGAGCTATTCTGTCAAAGACACTGGAGGATGCTACGGTGTTACTAGAGGAGATGGTCTCCAACAATTAGCAATAGGCTGATGAGAGGGGCCAATCATCATCGTCATTGAAGCCGACAAGTATTTATGAAGCAACCGCGGTTTTCGAGTTGACCACAAAGTTTGACTCTCTCTCCAAGGTAGTTGAAAGGATTGAAAAACGGATGTGCGAATCATATGGTGTGTCCAACACACCGACACCCGGAGGGAGCATGAGTGATTGACAAGGCCAAGGCCAAGTCCTGTTTGTTGGAAGCGAGCAAAATGATAGAGTCGTGGAGCAAGTGCAGTACGTCACTGGTGGGAGTAATAATGGTTATTGGGTGAACCCGGCTACCAAGGGTCATCCTGGATTTTCCTATGCCAACAACGAGGGGGCCTTGACTCCCGCTCATCAACAACCACTACCGCAACAACAAGCCTGGCCTCCCCAACAACAACAACCGTATCAACAAAGGCCGCCCCATCAACAACAATATCCACCAAGGCAACAAGCGGGGCCTTATAAGCCCCCAGATATAATCAAGGATGGAGATCACAAAACCCACCATCGGTACAACCAAGATCCGAGCACAAAGCTAAAGTTAAGGAGTTCATGGCCGAATAAAAGAAGACTAATGCGAAATTGTCAGCCGGCCAAGATTCTCTCAATACTATCATGGCACAATTGGCGGAACAAATTACCCTGCTCAACAAGGCTCAACGACAATTGCCGGCTCAAACTGAGCAAAACCCGAGGAGTAACACCGGCCACATAAATGTGGTAGTTGCGTTAACTATGAGAGGCATGAAGGATACTACTCCCGCTATGGTTAAAGCTAAGGGCTCGAGGGATGAAAATTCGGTTGAAAAGGAGCCAATATAATGAGGAAGAGAGCCCCAAGATGGCAAACAACGAAGAAAAATCTAAAGCGAATGAGCCTCATGAGGAGCGAACTTACTTGCCACAAATACCTTTTCCTCAACGGTTGGCGAAGGCCAAGATGAAAAAAAAGATTCGCCAACTTTCTGGAGTACTTGCAAGGGATTAGCCTAAACATCCGATTCTTGGCTGCGATAATTGAAATATCATCGTAGGCCAAGTTCCTCAAGGACTTAATCACGGGGAAGAAGTGAATGAAGAAGATTATGCTAGCCGAACAAGGAACTTGGTTTGCCAACAAATAGAGGATTCCAAAGAAGATGAAAGACCCCGGAAGCTTTCGGATTCCATGTGGCGGAGTCCCCCTCCAAAAGGATTTGGTAGACTTAGGAGTGAGCGTAAGCCTCATTCCGCTCACCATGTTCAAGAAACTCAACACGGGGACCGACCTCAAAGCCACTGACATAAAGATCGAACTCACCGATGGACGAATTAATAGGACAATGGGGATTGCCGAGAACGTGCCTCTTCAAATTTCGGGAGGTCTTTGTGTGCCATGCGACTTTGTCGTTATGAACATAAAAGAGGAGGACGATACATCGCTTATACTTGGACGCCCCTTCTTATGCACCGCCGGAGTCATAGTAGATGTGAGGGAAGGAACGTTGTCTCTCAACATTGGCAACATAGCGGTTGAATTCCATCTTTCCAAAAACATGAAGCAAAGACCGTGGGCGAAAGAATCGGACTAGGTGGACCTTCTTGACTAGGTAATAAACGAAGCCATGCCTTATGCCGTTGGAGCCGTGCACACTGAGAGCCTCGATAGAGCCCCGAATACCAGAGACGACACCACAAATGGAGAACCACCGGATTCTCCCATTGAAGAGATAATCAAACTCACCGATGAAGAGAAGAACGACACAGATGTCACGGGAATTAGAGAGCTCTGCAAGCTCTCTATGGTGAAGAAAAGTGAGAATGCACCGACAACAAAAAAACCTCAGTCGCTGAGAAATAGGAAGGATACTAAGAACGCAGGCTTGGAGGAGTCATCCCTCAACAAGAGGAGACGCACACTAGGGAGACCATGAAAGAACTAGTGCCACACCTAAACCCTCAAGGCCTCCCCGCAAAATTTGACATGCGCATCTCCTATGCACCGAATATCACGCACTGAACGTCATATCTTAAGGGGTCGAGCTCAAGACCTTAAACGAGCGCTTGTCGTGAGGAAACCCGACGGTTCTATCTTAGTTTTTAGCCGAATTTTACTTTCATTTTTTTAGATCTTTGTTAGTTTATAGAATCAAGAGTCTAGGAAGAATCTGACAACATGCTAAGGTTTTCATTTCAGAAAAAGGATGATATGAGACTATATATACGGAGGACGGCCATGGCAATGGAGAGCACTCCAGGGGTGCGCTTAAATGCCAAAGGGAGGAAGAAACTGACGGGAGAAAAGAAAACAGAAAGCGTCGCAAAAACAGAGAGTCTGGATCTGAAAACGGCAGCACACTCGGCCGAGTGACTTTTTCACTCGGCCGAGTGAAGGCCATACTCGGCCGAGTAGGGTACTTGTAACGACCCGCTCTCCGGGGCCAGTTACTTATTTGATATTTGCGTAGGTCCTGCAGTTAACCAGTGAAACCAAAATAGCCACGATGCAGAGATGTATAAAAATACCCAAATAGTGTCCAATTATTACAATCCATACTGTAAAAAATGTTCCAACCATGATACATGAAAGAAAGAAAGTACATAGCGAAAATAAAACTGAACGCTGCGGTCTCAGGGTCGAACTCTGGCACTATCAACTCAAGAGCATCTACCTCTATATGTACGTCGTCTGCGGTGCAACGAAGATGGAGCCGTAGGTAAGTCACAACAATTCTAAATAAAGAAAAAAAGTAATGTACAAGTATGACAAAGATAACTACATACAAGCAGACCAGAGTGAAAAGTAAAGTACTGAGCAATAACTGTACACGGGATGCCGAAACTCAGGCAGCAGGACGGGAAGATGAAACTCTAGTCACTCCCGTACTCTCTCAAACTATGAGTTACCCCAATACCTCAGTAATGTGTCAAGTGCGAGTTCTTTACAGGATGTTCCATAGGATGTTCCACATGTTGCTAGTTGAACCAAGACAATTGGTTGACTTTCTCATTGAAAACCAGAAAGTAGGAAAGAGGATAAAGAAAAGTCCAACACAAAAGATGTTACTTCCATGCTTTGAGCACGTGGTGGTGTGACTTAGCACACAATTTACCCATGTTGGTAGTTGCGTGCTACAAGAACCAAAGTTGAAAGTTGGTAAAGTAATCTTTAGTTGATTCCTTTTCTATTAGGTTAGGTCTATAGTTCGGTACAAGTCAATAGCTGTTCGGAGGCTATAAGTGGTATTCTACTAGTTCATACGAGTACATTTAACTAGTTTTCTAACTTTAGAATCTGTCATGACTTACTAATTTCAAGCTCGTCGTGGCAAGACGAGTATGGAGCTAGAGAAGCTGGTGCACGAGGAGTGGTACCTGCAATCACAAGAAACAATTGGTTAAAGCACACACTATTTTCTATTTATTAAACTTGATCGTTTTGATTTTTAAACTGATTGAAACGGAAAAAGGTTCTAAATTTTTCTATAGGCTAGATATATTAAAAATAATTTTACTGGAAGAGGAAATATTTTTCAGAAGTCTCTGTTAATTTTTATAACTTTCAGAAGCTCAAAAATAACTTTAAAAACTCAAATTACTTAAGTAACGTATAACTTCCGTAATTTCTTTCAGGAGCAATACTATTCAGAAATACTTGAATGAGCAGTCAAAATGACTATCTCGAAGATTACTATTACATATGATTTTATCACGTATAAGTGTACGTGAAAACAAAGAGTTACAGATTTTAGAATGAATTTTACGTATTTAAGTTTTAGGCTAAAAATAATTCTGGAAAAAGTAAGCGTCTGATCGAGGGTAGGCCAGCGCCATTGGATCCAGAATATTATTTACAATTTTCTGGAGCTAGTCTGACATTTTTCTGAGGCTTATATAATTTACTATGAATTTATAACCAATAAACCCATTTAATCTAATTATTAGAATACGAAAATATACGTATTTATACGAAATACGTTATAATATTAATACGTTTTAAAAAGATCGTCGCCTTCGTTTCGAACGCTGCCTAGGGGACTCGTGCTCTTCAGAGCAACGGGGTGTGGAGGCGGAGGGCGACGGAACGCGGTGGCGATAAGCGGAGCACCGGCGACGGCGGAGGGGCTTTGGGAAACAGCGAGAGAGCGCTGCTAGCTGTCGGGGCTTGGCGTCGGTGTTCGTGGAGACAGGACGGTGGTGGTGACAGTCGGAGGACGGCAGGAGGCACTTCGTTGGCATGTCGGGAAGACGATGGAGGGAGCTCATCGCCGTGGGGGTGGCTCGAACAAAGGTGGATAGCTTCGATGATGTCGTCGGGAATCGGGGGCACCGTGGTAGAGCGGCGGTTTTGCTGACGACGAAGATCGGTCGAGCGCGGTGGGCATTGCTCCGGGGTGCGGCGATGAGCGGCGGCAAGCTGCAGGGCCTCGCGGTGGCGTCGAGGCGGTCTCGAGGCTTCATCGGGGCACGACGGCGGGTCATGCTTCGAGCTGGGTGGCACCTCGTCAGAGTAGAGGGTGAGGAGAGAGAGACTGGAGGGGAGAGGTGAGCGCGCGTAGGCTGGGTTTAAATGGCATGGGTTTGGGTTTTGTTCGAAATGAGAGAGAAATGCAGAGAGATAGAGTGAGCGAGAGTTAGAGAGGGGGAGAGTATGGTTTACGTTTCGAACTAGAAGAGAGAGAGGGAGATGGTGATACTGTGTGCGTATGGTGATAGAGAAGTAGGGGCTTTTACCTGGGCTTGGAATTTCGAACACAACAAAAAGAGAGAGAGGCTAGGTTTATTTTATAGGTTTGAGTGAAAGAGAGAGGGAGGAGTAAAACGTGTTTACCCGTTTAAGTTGTTGGAGGGTTAGGTAGAGGTTAAGGTTGAAAGGTAATTAGGGGTGTAATAATAATAGTTAGAGTGGTAATTAGTTAAACGGAAATTATGATTTTGCCACTAGTAGTAAACATGTCCGAAAAATTACGAAAACATACCCACAGGATCGTATCGTCGCGAGGATCGCGAATACGAAGTCTGTTTCAGGGTTTGAGTTACGGAGATACTAGTTTTAGGTCAAAACGTTTAGAAAGCAGGTTTGCGGGTTCTAGTTTGATTTGATATTAGAAAATTATGAAATTAATGTGGGGAGCCCTAAATGATCATAGATGCTACTGTAGAAGTTTGAAAACGTTTTGAAGACGTTTGTATAGAAAATTACTTCATTGAGTCGAAATAGTAATATTTGGAAATGAATTTTTATCAAAATGTTTAGAGGTATTTGATGAAATCCAAACTTACTAAAATACACCATAACTAGTCTAGTGCTTCAAAAATATTTTTATAAGAAATTTTTGAAATCAGTTTTGTTATAAAACTCTTGATTAACATTTATAAAGAGAATTTTAAAATGTTAAAAATACGTTAAGTACGTAAATCGAAGTGTTGAAAAATACAGGTTGTTACATTCTACCTCCCTTAAAATAATTCCGTCCTCGGAATTTAAAAATCTTTTTGAAACAAATAATTGATGTTATGAAGAAGCTCAAACAAATAAATGATAGAAAAGATAGTAATCTAGTAAGTCATGTTGTAAATAACATGAAATGTGATGTTATAGCATCAAGAAAACAAGAGATGATGTCACGTATGAATACATACTATTGACATCACCATAGCTTCTGTAACTAGTTTCGAAATCTAGTATCATCACCATAGTTACTTCAAATTTATCAAGTAGGAAAAATATGAGGTAATGGCGCTACATGAAAATGATAGTTATTATGATAATGACATCTGTTCGAACTTGGAACCTAAGGTGATAAGTCAATAGCAAGCTATTTAAACCATACCAAAAAGAAGAACATAACGTTTAAAATTTTCAACTCATGCCAATGATGATACTGGGTCTTAACCAAGTAAATCATCGATATAGCATACATAAACGTAAGGACTAATCTATATGCATTCACGCTGTTACAACTTAACCAGCCGAACACAAAAGACCTCATCTGCCATGATACCAAATTACAAGCCAATATCCAGATCGACACTAAAAGGCAAATATAAGGCCAATTTTCAAGGGTCAAGATCATCGCTACCACTTCTTCCAGCAATCTCCATAACATCCACAAGAAGCCAACATCTTAGCCGTCTCCCAAATCCGAGCACAAGACTGACATCCAACTTCAACACCTAAGGCCAAAAGCAAGCCAATACTCATCCCCAATGATACTCCTTGTCAACACCATTGGTCGACATCTACGGTTATCACCTTCAAGCCTAAAAAATTCAACGACCAATAACTCACGGTCCAACAAACACGAAGGAGTGTACCCAAGAAGGAAACGATGCGGGGCACCTTAAGGGGTAAGATCCAGGGCATGGAGCTTGAAAGAACACCAAGAACGGCGACTTCCCAAGATCTCAACCACACGGTAATAGCGAGGGTGGCGGAGAGGGTTGTCGCTAAGACCAACCATCCCCAAGGTCGTCGGTGGGCCATCGACGGCTGTCGATCCATGGCGGCGAGGGTTGCGACTGCTGGACATGGCGGGGCCACCAGGATGGGGTGGAGCTGGCGGAGCTTCGGGTGAGGCCGGAGGAACTCGAAGCAAGATGGGTTGGCCTCGATGGAAGAGAGGCAGGGTGGAGGAGAGGGTGATGTCGGGGCGAAGGGGAAGCCACGGGATGGCTTGGCGAGGAAGAGGGGGGGTTTTAATAAAAGGGGGGCACCGAAAGTCGTCGGTAGAGTAGACTAGGTTAGGCGGGACCGGGGCTCGAGGCAAAGATGAGGAAAAAAGGCAATAATGAGGGGGGAAGGTGGTAGGTGGGAAAGGAATTCAAATCCATAGAAAAATCGGGTACAAGATGAAAGTAGGGGCTAGAAGAGAAACATGAGCTCTAGAAGGATGACAAGACGCAAACTGCCTACACTTGCACGTCAAGTTTGGCTCGTCTCAAAATCTCCATCACCATCCTCGAATACTTCTGAGCGTCCTTCGATTCGCTTCAAGTTTTCGAACTCGAACTTCTGGTGATCGAAAATTTGAATGCTACCCTCCTTAAAATAGACGTAGCTAGAGTTCAAGCGTACTAAAAATAGAAAGATTCTAAGAAGGTCAATCGTAAGGTAATCAAGTTAAATGAAGAGTGATAGTGATGAAGATCGAAGGCGTTACATAATCATGATTCACGTCCTTGCGGTCCAGCAGACACGTCCAAGGAAGTGAGTAAGCCAGGATCACTTTCCCCAGTCTAGCTAGGGTGATCCAACAAACTTAGCCAAGCACATTGACCGAATCATGGTCCATTGAAGGAAGCTTATCATTTATATGTGTGACATCATCAACTGAAGGAAAGGTGATGAAGTTGGTAGATAGTTCAACATATGAAAAATAACTATAACTACTAGCAAAAGAGGTTACTATGGAGGGTATAACCAAGAATGGAACATAAATTCCTAAGTAAGGGTTAAGAGTTCAAAGAAGATGATGAGAATCAAGGAAGGCCTAATGAAGATGGTAATAAGGACGCTTCACCCGTATATCTAATACATGTGAACACTCAAGACATCCAGTACTCGAGGTTAATTTGAGTATTTTATATTATACATCATGATCTTGCTATAATGTTCACTAGGTAATTAGCGCGGACCTACGTGGGCCACCAAACTTGTAACGACACGCTCTCAAGGGCCAGTTACTTATTTGATATTTACGTAGGTCCTGCAGTTAACCAGTGAAACCAAAATAGCCACGATGCAGAGATGTACAAAAATACCCAACTAGTGTCCAATTATTACAATCCATAATGTACAAAATGTTTCAACCATGATACATGAAAGAAAGAAAGTACATAGCGAAAATAAAACTGAAAGCTGTGGTCTCAGGGTCGAACTCTGTCACTATCAACTCAAGAGCATCTACCTCCATATGTACGTCGTCTGTGGTGCCACGAAGATGGAACCGTAGGTAAGTCACAACAATTCTAAATAAAGAAAAGAAGTACTGTACAAGTATGACAAAGGAAACTACGTACAAGCAGACCAGAGTGAAAAGTAAAGTACTGAGCAACAACTGTACACAGCTGAGTAGTAAAGTAAACAAAACTGAAAGGAGAGAACAACTGTTGTCACTCCCCGCTTCCCAAAAATATGGAGGCGAGACGTGAGTAGGTCCGCTCAGACTTGAAGCTGCAAAGCTACAAGTCCGATAAGCGTCAATAAACTTCAAATGGCAGGTCCTTGCAAATGCAATACGAAACAAAGATAATAATAAAAGAAATGAGACAAAAGCAATCTCAGAATATCCATAAAATAAGTTTCAACATCACAGAAAAAGCCACCAGGCTAATAGAAAAAAGAGTCTAAAGGCCCAAGCATGGCCAATAAAAGTACAACGTACAAGGTAAAGGTGCTACGCACCGACAACTAACAGAAATCCTAAAACGAAAGGAAGCTCAGCAAGGTCACTAAGAATGGTCACCGGTGACCACAAACTCCTCCTGGACAGATTTGGGCTCAGCGTCAGCGTCAGCAATTACCACATCCTCAGCAACGGTCTCTGGCTCAGGGTCTAACATGTGACACCCAAAAGAGCAAGGGGCACATGTCAGCAAGTCAACAAGAGACTTGTGCAAAGAAACTGAAAGTGAAAGTAAAGCAACCTAGCAGTTCTAGCATGATGCAATGACATGGCAGATATAGTATGAGTACAATAAGTAAGGTAAAGTACGAGCATGTCATGGTAACTGGCATTTAAATCATGACATGGATATCAAGTTTTGCATGAACAATCACAAAGACAAGGACAAGTCTAGTAAGCACGTCGTGCACAGAGATTACGCCTTTTGGCTAGAGTGGCTGCGCGGTCAACTCCTAGCTCAAGGGATCGCTTATCCCTACCCCTCTACGTGTATCGAGCCAGGGCCTTACCCCCGAACACGGAATGCTCGCTTCTGGATCACGAGCCAGGAAGTGTTTTTCATGATGGCATAGGGGTGCACCTAGCCTGAAAAAGGAAGTCGGGCATTGGCTTTTGACCAACACATGTAGCCCGCTTCTGGATCACGAGCCAGGAAGTGTTTTTCACGATGGCATAGGGGTGCACCTAGCCTGAACAAGGAAGTACAAGTATTGTAGCGTGTGCTACGGATGCAACATTCAACTTGGATGACATATAAGATGTAATGCATGGCAGATAACAGTTTAAGTGCGTACAGATAAGGAATTGAAACATGGCAGATAACAATGCATGAATGACATGGCAGGGTGACAGATCTAGCTTCGTTGTCAAGCTAGATCTTAAAGTTACGTCTAGACATCTATCATTTCACTGTCTAGACTCTTTTACGCTAAAAGCAAAGAAGTGGCCTAAAACATGGCCTAAAGCAAATGTTGGCAAGTTTCACTTGCCTGCAAGTCTGACGTCTGAAAAATACCGCCCAAAAGTCCACAAGTCACAAACAACCTATGTGCACAAGTCCACCGGCCTACAGTCCCAATTTAAGTTATCTTCATTAGTGAATTATCAGACAACCAAAATACCGATTTTTATCTTGTTTAACAGGGTTGGGTTGGGGGTCCTAAGAGTGCAGAACGTTACCTCAACACGACGGGAAAGCTACACTGGCGTCGGGTAGCGACGCCAGGGGTTGGAATATAAGATCGCGCTCCTAGTCCAGATTCCAAACAAGATTCCACGCTCGCCAATCCTCGGGCAGCATCCAGATCAGCGATCAAGATCCCAATCAGCGGGTAGGGTGCCGGTAGGCGTTTCTACGGCTTCCGGGAAGCCGTATCAACTAACCGGGACGAACGGTTCGACGCACGCAAATTCTACGACGTTGAGCGTCGTAGGAGATGTCCGTGACATCGGTAAAACACCCTTACGAGCAGTAGGGGGCTCCCGGTATGCTCCAACAGTGAGGGGATGGCAAATTGACGAAACGACGCGACGACACGTCGATGAAACGCAAAACAGCGAGTACACTAGTTGTTTCAGATGCTAACGACCCGAGGGAAGATGTCAACGGCAGCGGGGGACCAAGGGGGGTCGACAGCAGCGGGCTCACGACGACGACGGCGCCGGAATGGCTATCTGCGGCGGCGGCTGCGTAGTGCTGCTGCTGCAGCGAGATCCACGGCCGTTTGCGGGCAGTTTCCGACAGTAGGCGGGGACCCACGGTGGCAGGGGGTCGGAGGGTCGTCGGAGAAGCCGTCGGGGTGCGGGGTGAAGGCTGGAGATCGCCAACGCCGGCGCTGCAGGCTCGTGCTGCTGCTGCGATTAACAGCGACGCAGGCGGCAACCGACGGCCACGACGGAGCTCCGCTGGGGCAAGGCGGGGTCACGGCGGCGTCTTAGGCTACCGGCGGAGGGTCACGGGCTGACGAAACGAGAAGATGAGGCTGAGTTCGGGTGATAGCTTGTGTGGGGAGAGAGATTCTAGGGATGGCACGATATGAGTTGCTCTCGTATTTTTGCTGTGGAATTGAGTAGCCCTAGGTCCTTTAATAGGGTATGGGCTGATCACGTGGGCTTAGTAGGGTATAGGGTTGTTGTGTAGGGTTTATTTGGGTTAAAAAATGATATATTGAGTATAAAAAAGCCCAAGTTTGAAACCCCTCTTTCTCTACCAGGCTACATGCGGCCAAGAATAGGAAAATGGGTTGGGTCTGTAGGATCCTGCCAAAACAGAGTTAGGATCGATAATTAAAGTTGAGACTTACGCTTGCGTATGCGGAACGATAGTCTCGGAACTTTGCCTTCGGATTCGCCACGACAGATCGAGTCTTCTCACGAACGGAGTAAGGCTACTAATCCACAATCTAAATCTCTATTTTAGATTAAGAACTTGGAAAGAGGAAGAGAAAGGATTTCTGCAGAGCTTCGCTAGGATGAAGATGCATGCATGAATTTCATGCAAAAGGTGTTAGAAATGGCTTACCCTTGGGTCTTATTTATAGCCCCCAAGGTAGTTATTTTAGGGTAAGTTGTTCCTTTGGAACAACTTAATTAAGGTGTACCATGATACATGGCACATTATAAGCTTAAGTTGTACCATATGCATGGTACAACATAAGCTTAAGATATTCCCCCTTTATAAGCCATATGTCGCATGCACTTATGCATATATAATGCGACTTTCCCACTCATCCAGAGATCCTCTCCGCAAGGGAACAGATTCCCTTTGTACACGACTTCGTGTACACGACGTTCGAGGTCCGTATTCCCTCGTACATCCCCCACAAGGGTGTACAAACGTCTTCCATATCCAACATCTCCCACACACACTTGAGGGGATTGTAAGAGAACGTCTTTCCCTTAGTTCTTTCATCTATCATACCGAGAAATAGACTGTGCGACCGTCATGCGCGTAGAGTCTGTTGTTGTGCACTTGTTAGAGATACACAACGACCTCGAAGGTGCAAAGTTGAGTAGTTCAACGCATGCTTTACCCTAGATTATTTCTTCACATTTCTTGTACTTTATATTCAATAATTGAATCCCATTTTGATTACAATTGGCTGGCCAGCTTTGAATCACTAAAGTCCAAATGCGAATATGAAATCAATCTTCCTCTTCTTGCGAACCTTCTGATCTTGACTTGATTCGCTTTTCTAACGTGCCCCGCCGAGCCGAATTACCATAGCCCATTAGTAACACGCTAAGATAGCGATCATCTCGTCAAATCTAAAGGAACCAATTGGAGTCCTTGAGGGTAAGAGTTAAGACCCGTATGGCCTTTGAGTCTCACATAATAGCAAACACTATTGCTACTAACTCATTGGTCGAAATGCATACGTGGTATGAACACGTATTACAACATCACTCCTTTCCCAGGGAGAGTATGTCTTAATGATGTTGTACGGATGAAAGATCAGACACCACAGTGCCTATCTTTTGAGTCCCCTTACTACTCCGGAAATATTCCCGGACTCTCATCCTGCATAAGACAGATAGGATTATAAAATCCAATGAGATCTTTTTATCCTTGTGATACAGATCTCAGATCTTTTGTAAGCATCCATATGATGCAGATCTTTCATTCGACTAACTTTGTTAAAGTCATGACTCTAAATCATTCGTCTAATGATTTTGACTTTAAACTAGTCTCATCTCTATCTTATCCATCTGATAAGATAAGGCGGTTGCTCATGTGAGAGAGCCAACCTTAATCTGTCCGACATACACACAATTCAGCTGAGATTTCAAAAAATGTACACAAACATTTCTTTAAGAAATTCATATGCAATGCTTGAAAAAGAACTTATTCTTTTATTAAATTTGATCTTTCTTATACATGGGAATATATATTGGTACAACTCAGCTCATACGCAATCCTTGGGATGATAAGTGTTTATAAAACACATTTCTGGGGATCGCTTTTGTAAGCTGATCCTCTATCATCTCATGCGTAGATATGTACCTTATGTCTACCTTCTTGGTTTTATCAGTCTTTTGCAAATCTGCAGTTCCTTTAAGATACTGCATTATCCTCTTAACCGCTTTCCAGTGTTCTTGCCCTGGGTTGGATTGGTAACAGCTTACCATTTCCAACTGCAAAACAGATGTCCGGTCTCGTACACACCATAGCGTACATAAGACTATCAACTGCACTGGAATATGGAACTTTTTCCATAATTTCTTTTTCCTTTTGGTTCTTTGGACACGATTCCAGATATAAATTATCGCATATGCTTATATGAATATCAATGGACTTGCAGTCCTGCATATTAAATCGTTCTAGAACCTTCTTTATATAAGTCTCCTGTGAAAGAGAAAGAAGTTTCTTCGAACGATTCCTTGAAACCTTAACTTCAAGGATATATGCGGCTTTTCCTATGCCTTTCATCTCAAATACTGATGAAAGCCAAGCCTTGATACTCATCACAAAGCTCTTGGCATTTCTGGCTATTAAAATGTCATCTACATATAGAGACATGATAATATACTTGCTTTTAATCCTCTTGATATATACTCAGTTATCTTCATCAAGCATGGAAAAAACCATTTGATAAGACAACTTCTTGAAATTGTATATACTATTGCCTCGAGGATTTACTTAAGACCATATATGGATTTACGAAGTTCACAAACCTTATGTTCGTTTCCTTCTTTTACAAACCCTGTTGGTTGTTCCATATAGATCTCCTCGTCCAATTCTCCATTGAGAAAGGCAGTCTTTACATCCATCTGATGTAATTCGAGGTATAAGCAAGCTACCATTGCCAGAAACATGCGAATCAAGGTAAAATGCACAATAGGTGAGAAGGTCTCTTCGTAGTCTATCCCTTCCTGTTGCGTAAAACCTTTCGCGACAAGGCGAGCTTTATATCTGTCAAATAGAGCCATCAGCCTTATGCTTGATTTGAGAACCCATTTGTTCCCAATTGCTCTATGTCCTCTGGGTAAGTTAACTAAGTCCCAGACTTGGTTAACTTTCATGGATTTCAATTCCACCTTCATCGCTTTCATCCATTTGTCTTTCGCAGGGCATGATGCGGCATATTTGAGATTCTTCAAGTCCTTATTGACTCGAATTAAGATCAATTCTAATATCACTCCCACTTGAAATGTTGTTAGAATTGCTCCCACTTGGATCATTATTCCCGTATGGAATAGGATAATCGTCATTCGTATAATCCATTGGTGAAGGTTGAAAAGAATTTTCGTTTTCACCAAGAATTTCTCCCACTCGAATGAGGTAATCCTTTTTGATCATAAATCTCAAAATAAAGATAAGTCTGGACTTATCTCGCCCTGTCTTGGAAACTCGTTTTCCAAGAAAGTGACATCCCTCGACTCAAACTCAATTAGCCCACCATTGTCTTCCTGACTAACAAAAATATAACCTTTGGAGTTTTCTGCGTATCATATAAAGATACGTTTCCTTCCCCTTGGCCCAAGTTTGCCATACTTATGGGAGGAAATATGTGCGTTGAATGCACAAACTCAAGGTAAAAATGTTTAAGTCAGGAGACCTTTGGTTCCACAACTCATAAGGAGTGGAGCTAACTGATTTCGAGGGTACGCGGTTTAAAATGAAAACGGTTGTCAATAATGCATCACCCAAAAAAGGTGATTGGCAAGTTAGCTTGCGCCATCATTGAACGGACCATTTTTCATTAAAGTCATATACCTCCTTTCTGCAACACCAATTTGTTGAGGAGTATAAGGCATAGTTACCTGATGTACTATGCCTTTTTCATCACAAAGTTCCTTTAAACTTGTTGATTGATATTCACCGCCCATATCGGTTCGCATGACCTTAATCTTGCGATCTAATTGATTCTCCACTAAACTCATATAGTTTTTAAAGCAGGTTTATTGCTTTCACTTTTGTGGGATATCAAATAGATATGACCGAATTGGGTGAAATCATCAATAAAAGTGATGAAAAATAGGACTTCCCGCGACTTGTCTCGACATTCATCGGACCACATATGTCCGAATGGATAAGCTGTAATGGAACCTCGGCCCTTGTGCCGGTTCCAAACGGCTTGCGACAAGATTTCCTCACAAGGCAATGTTCGCAGGTCGACATTTCAACCTTTGAAACATTGGATAGAAGTCCACGTTTAGCAAGTCTATCTATACGCATTGGTCCAATATGACCAAGCCTTGCGTGCCAATAAATTATATTAGACTCATTAGTCAAAGAATTTGTCACAAGGAAATTTTCATTACATGAGGAAATACATTGTACTTATTACAATAAATCCTTTGAAATACAAACCCAGTACCAATAAAGGAATTATTACAAAAATAGGTCCATATTACAATCATGAAGGAACCAACTAGCACCAAGACCCATTAAATTGACCACAGTATTAATATTCCTTTAAATATATGGAATGAAGAGACCATCATAAAGTAGGAGAGTGTGGCCGTTGTCCAAGACTAGCTTGCGAGTCCCAACGCCTTTCACTTCAACACGTGTGTTGTTTCCTACATTGATCCACTTCATTCCTTGGGGTATCCGGTGATACTCCACGAAGGACCGTCTGTCCTTTGCTATGTGGTCGGTGGTACCTCGTCACTTCCACTCGTACACGAACGAGCATAGTGACCGAGCTTGTTGCACTTGAAGCACTTGATCCTTTTCAAGTCTTTCTTCTTGTGCCATTTCTTGTGCCCACCCTTATGTTTGGGTTCCTTGGTGGACTCAGGTTGCTTATTACGTTCATTAGAAGACTTCGAACGATCTTTACGTTTCTTTCCCCCGTGTGAGGAACTAGCAACCATGTGCACTTCTGCACTTGGCTTGGCAGCCGCAAGCCGCTCTTCCTCTAATTCGAGGTGCTTGGAAACATCGTTGAAGGTCTTGATGCTCTCATTATGAGTGAGATGCATCTTCATCTGATCCCACCCATTTGGTAGGGAACGTATGACTGCTTGGATTTGTTGCTCATCCGTGAGCACATGACCTGCGTCCTTTAACTCTGAGATAAGGTTCGCCATATGTCACAGATGTTTCCCCATGGAATGATCTGGACGTTTCTTATATGTATCGAACTTTATAGTTAAGGCGCGAAGTTTGGACACCGATGTGTCACCGAACTTCTCCTCTAGCTTGGACCATATGTCCATGGCTAGGTCATATTCTCGGAAGATGCGCATTATGTCATCAGCCATACTGCTTAATAACGTAATGCGCGCTATCTTATTCTTCCGAGACCAAGCATCAAAAGCTTCCTTGTCTCGTCTGTGTTGGGCCGTAGTGCCCAACTCGGGTTCAATCATTACGTTCTTTAGAGTTTCGAGCACTTCTTGCTCCTCTAAAACGTATTGTATCTTAATGGACCAAAGTTTGTAATTATCGCCGTTGAGTTTTTCACCTTTGTTTAACTCAGCGACGATATTCTTTGAAGCGGAAGACATTTTACTTTTAAAATGCTGCAAAAAACACAAAACCGAAGGTTCGATCAAAACATTGCATAAAAATTCTTAAAATATAACTCCCACTTGAAATGATAATAGAGTATCCCATTTGGATAGTTCTAAAAATTCAAATCCCACTTGGAATTATATTATATTTGATAAGTTACTTTCGTAAAATATTGAAGATGTTGTTCTAGAATCGAAAAGGTCTCTATGATTCCAATCACCATCTAGAACAACCTTCAATATTCCCCCATCACTTATCAAACAATAGTACTCTTATAGTACTAGCAGCGGAAAACGAGTATTTGATAAGTTACTTTCGAAAAATATTGAAGATGTTATTCTAGAATCGGAAAGGTCACTATGTTTCCAATCACCATCTAGAGTAACTTTCAATATTTCTCCCTCACTTTATCAAATGTTAGTACTCTTATAGTACTTTGCAGCGGAAAAGCGTTTTTGAAAACGTATTTTTCAAAACGAATTTAAAATACATTGGCTAATCTCCGTAGAGTAGAGCACAACGTCATAAGTTCATTGGCTAATCTCTGTGGAGTAGAGCACAATGACATGGCTAATCTCGCATGAAGTAGAGCATTACGGCTAATCTTCAAGGAGTAGAGCACAATTACATAAGTACATTGGCTAATCTCCGTAGAGTAGAGCACAATGACTTGGCTAATCTCGCATGAAGTAGAGCACTATGGCTAGGCTTCAAGGAGTAGAGCCCAAGTTAAAAAAAAATGTTAGTTCCGTATGAACTAGTCGGCACTGTGGTTAGCCCCGTATGGGCTAATCGGCACATCCGAGTTTGGCCAATGCCTTTTGTCACCCCGTATGGGTCAGTAGGCAAGTTTGCAGTCGACCCAGACCTTCTGCCAGATTGATCGACCAAAAACACAAAATTGGTCGACCAATTTTCGAAATGCAAATTCTCCTGGCCAGGGCCTCTGCCCTGGCCGGGGCTTGGCCAAGGGCCGGCCAGGGCCTCTGCCCTGGCCGGCCAGGGGCCCTGGCCCCCTCGGCCAGGGCCGGCCAGGCCCCCTCGGCCAGGGCCGGCCAGGCCCTGCTGGCCTCTGCCAGGGACGGCCGGCCAGGCCACTGGCCGGGGCCAGGGCTCCTGCCCTGGCCTCGGCCAGGCCCTGGCCTCTGGCCGGGGCCAGGGCTCCTGCCCTGGCCTCGGCCAGGCCCTGGCCTGAGGCCAGGGCGCCGGCCCTGGCCACTGCCAGGGTCGGCAGGCCGGCCAAGGGCCGGCCCTGGCCACTGCCAGGGCCGGCCTGGCCGGCAGGGCTTGGCCAAGGCCGGCCACTGCCGGCCTGGCCTTGGTCGGCCACTGCTGGTCTGGCCATGGCCGGTCATGGCCAAGGCCATTCGGCGTTGGCCGGCCATGGCCCCTTTGGCCATGGCCGGCCACCCCCTTTAAATGGGGTTGCCGCACTCATTCCTCCCCCTTGATGGGGTGGTCGCCGGTGGTTATTGGCCGTAGCCAACCCCTTCCGCTTGGGGAGGGGGGGTGCATGGCCTTCATAGCCCATTTGTCCATGGTGCACATGCACCAAATTTCCTCTTACCCGATGGAAATAACTACCATCATCTTCCTCGATGAAGCACCCGTTCGTCGATGAAGCACCCGTTCGTCGAGAAATTAGTTATTTCCTAATGGCCGTGTGCCAAAAATTGAATAACATACTACGTGAACGGTCGGTTCTTCCCGTCACGGAGAGTTCCTACCATATCTGTAATGATAGGAGACCCTAACGTGAAAAGAACAACCGCTGCGTTCTCTCCGTCACGAAGCGTTCCTACTATATCCGTAATAGTAGGAGACCCATTCGTGAAAAAGACAACGACTCGTTCATAGTTTCGACGGGGTGGCGGTTTGACCGGGGCGAACCCATATGGCTCTGATACCAATGTAGGATCCTGCCAAAACAGAGTTAAGATCGATAATTAAAGTTGAGACTTACGCTTGCGTATGCGGAACGATAGTCTCGGAACTTTTCCTTCGGATTCGCCACGACGGATCTAGTCTTCTCACGAACGGAGTAAGGCTACTAATCCACAATCTAAATCTCTATTTTAGATTAAGAACTTGGAAAGAGGAAGAGAAAGGATTTCTGCAGAGCTTCACTAGGATGAAGATGCATGCATGAATTTCATGCAAAAGGTGTTAGAAATGGCTTACCCTTGGGTCTTATTTATAGCCCCCAAGGTAGTTATTTTAGGGTAAGTTGTTCCTTTGGAACAACTTAATTAAGGTGTACCATGATACATGGCACATTATAAGCTTAAGTTGTACCATATGCATGGTACAACATAAGCTTAAGATATTCCCCCTTTATAAGCCATATGTCGCATGCACTTATGCATATATAATGCGACTTTCCCACTCATCCAGAGATCCTCTCCGCAAGGGAACAGATTCCCTTTGTACACGACTTCGTGTACACGACGTTCGAGGTCCGTATTCCCTCGTACATCCCCCACAAGGGTGTACAAACGTCTTCCATATCCAACAGGGTCAACATATTATAGAATGTATATTATTATCAAAATTATTAGGGAAACAAAAGCCAAGAGAACTTGAGGTTAAACCGATATCTAAACTGGGGAAAAGTGAAAGTAGGTCAAACGGGACTCGATAATTGTAAGATAAATACTGGGGTGACCGAGACAACGAGAGAAAGAAGAAAGAGAAGACGGATCACAATTTCGACGACGAGAAACGAAATTAAAAATAGAAAGGCCCCGCGACAAAAGTGATAATCGTGACGTCTCTTCAAATAAAGTCAAATTGTGGGAGAATGACCCGTGAAATGACGTTCCAAATCAACACCACAATTTTAATACTCTCAGAGAGGGTCACAACGACATATCACACCATAGGGTTCGGATACAAACAACGTCTAAAATAAATACGTGCACGTAGTAGACTACGAGCATGTAACGCGTATAAAGGATACGGGGTTCAAAGACGACCGTAATTCCAGGTTGGGCACACGTCGAGGGTTGGCTTGCTAAGGATTCAACCAAGGTTACGGCCCTAACGACTCAACGACACGACTCACTCACAAAGCAACAAAACCAATCAGGTACCTGAAATTGCTATACGCACAGCCGTATAACGAATAGGGAGTACCGGCCGTTACATCCTACCCACCTTAGAATAAAGTCCGTCCTCAGACTTCCTAACTATAAATATATCTAGTCACTCTAGTTGATACCCCAAATCATATCACATTATAATTCAAACCAGATATAGTCATTACAAGTGTTTATATATACAATAGGTAGTCAAACATTAATGCTACTAACATGTATATATATTCACGTACATTATACACTCATACCTATCATAGTCAGTCGAATTCATACACGTATTTCAAGAATATGTATGTACATACATCCCTTATATAACTACTACTTACCTAGCACAAAACAATAGTTCAGATACTCACCTAAGAATAGTCTCACACTAGCAAATACAATCATTGCTATACGCATAGGTAACTACCTATGCTCAAAATAAACATGGGTATATTACTCCCTAATATTCCTAGTATACATCCGATACTAAATACCTTAACACATGTAGTCACACCATACCATTATTAAATCAAGTTTTACTATATCTAATATACATTCACTACTACTATAATTTCACAATTATATAGTCATTCAAATGCATGCAACTATTTCACCATATATTCACATTACATACGGTCTTATAACTATATTTACGACAGACCACATATACCATAGTCACCAATACCTATAACTAAGCACGTACATACCTGTGCATGGTGCACACCCACACACGCTAACATTTCATTCATATATACCAATCATACCATTATATACTCAGCACATCTACACACCTAGTTTAGCTAGCACCCATACGTTCACACAGACAAGTCTTTAGTAAATAACTATACCACAAGACCAACACCTATAACTATATACTGGTATAGCGAACCACAATCATGTGCTTAACACAACCAGGCACAAACATTCCTATCATTATACATACATCATCCATCGCTATATTCATGGTACTACACACAACCACAGATATATGTAACAATATACTTAGAGTATACCCACTCAAGCTTGAGTGAGACTCAAGACACATATCAGAATATTCTATATACGTAACACAGTATTTATACTTATACCAATACCACTCCAATATATATACGTACCTACCAACGTAACCATATACATACCATATCGTTAATCACACTTAATATCTAGTCAGGTAACACCCACATAGTTCAATCACTCTATATACCATAATAATAGTACAGACATCAGC
Source organism: Scilla litardierei (assembly GCA_030789695.1). Lineage (NCBI taxonomy): Eukaryota > Viridiplantae > Streptophyta > Magnoliopsida > Asparagales > Asparagaceae > Scilla > Scilla litardierei. The sequence continues at coordinate 133,877,740 of CM061138.1, read as the reverse complement.
ACACGTATAATTATAATACCCTCCCTAATACATGCATTCACCGTATAGTCACACACATGTAGAACATATATTCACACCATATCCTACTACCTATAATTTGTATACCAACACATCTACTTCATACGTAGTTAAGATATGCAATAGTCGTGTATACCTCATGGTATACACGCATACAACATCCCGTAAAAGCAAGCAATACCAATCAAAATTATAATCCTACTACCATATGTATATCACATGTATACTCATGCAGCAAATACATAACTACTTACGTCTAAGCACAATACGTATCTACGTACGAGCATATACTCACACGTACTAAAATATAGGTCATATAATAGGCATGCACATTTAACTATAAGTACCCTAGTATCATTATACCTAATATACACACAACCTTACCAACATATTATTTCAACCATTATAAGTATCTCCAACTACATACACCTCATTAGATGTTCCAACACTGATCCTTATATTCACAGACGACCCTAGAGTGGTATAGCTATCCTCACACATATCTATAAATACTAATACAAATACAACTTCATAACATCATGAATAACTCTGAGTATGTATATATCACACAATATGCAAACATTAATACACTATAGGGGAGGTCGAGGTCGAAAGCGTAACGAGGGAAGGATCAATACGCACGAGTTCAGATAGGACGTATACAAGGAGACAGCTTGGTTAGGTGAAACAGTGACTCGATTGTGAATGTTTAGGTAGAGGAAAGGGAGATGTAGTGATACTCTTATAGGATACAGAAAGAAAATAGTGTAAATAACATAAGCTAAAATACGTGGAATTTGAAAACTGTTGTACTTCAAAAGTTGGAGTCCTCGTCTGTATAAAAATATTTGGAGATCGATAAAACAAGTTGTAAGAAATAAATTTAAGTCGAATATACATAATAAGAGAAAATGGTTTATTAGCTTATCAAAAATTATTATAAAAAAGGAAGTAAATCATTCACACGAACATTAGGGACGTAGTTCAGAAAATATTGTACGGCAGTAATTTAAGATAATGTTGGCAAAAGTTTTGAAATTCAAAGAAATGAAATTAAATTAACTAAAGAATTTAAGCTCATGTAAATACTTTCAAAGTCTTCAAGCTAAGGAAAAATTTAAAATAATCAATATTGAAACTACTTTTAGAGGAACCAGGATTTGCCAAAATGAAACTGATTTACACAAAGTTCTTAACATACGAGCACGACAGGCCTGATACAGATATATAAAAATAATAGAAATTCTATTTAGTTTAGAAATTATTCTAAAAATATGTATGGTGAACGGAAAGATAATAATAACTTAGTAGTAGAATTATCAAAATTGGTAGTAAGACTTTAAAACCAAATTATGGAGGGTCTAGATCAGGAAAAGGTTATGAAATAGTAATTTTACAAAAATCTGAAGTAGGGAAAACGATGAGCATAACTTCGACTTGCTGAAAACTGAATTCCCATGTGACTTGAAAAGTACATTAAAAGTAAGCGTGATGTGTCATTCGAATGGCATAAAATAAGAAAAGAAAATTATAAATCGACTTGGGCAAAATAAAAGTACGGTTCAGAATAAAATTAGTATATGAAGGGACAATGTATTTACATAGGTACGAAAAGTATAGGCTGGAAAAATATCTTGAGCGAGTATTCAAAAATCTCGACAAAAATTTTAAAAATTTAAGTCAACGAAAGAGTATGAAGTCTAAGTATATATATTAAAAATATTTTTTTAACAAAGTTAAACTTAGGGAAGAGAAAGTCGAAAAATACTTTCAGAAGATTCAAGATTTGTAATGGAGAGATTCGAAAATTGACGACGATCGTCATGAGGCGATCTCATGAATCGAGGCAAGGAAAATGGTCGGATGATCAAAACATACATACGCCTAGGATATGACCCAGGGAAATCTACGGGGAAACTCCTACGATCGACCAACTAAAGATTAAGAAACTTGAAGCTACGACTTCATAAGGAACAAGACTGTAATGAAATGCGTTCAGCTTGGCCCGAAATCGATGAACCCAAGCGAATGACTAAAGAAATTCTAGAAGTCTAGTATGGTCAGAGTTTAGGCAAGAACCACAAAGGTAACTCCTAAGACGATTAAAATTAATTCCTAGCATGGAGTCTAACTAACAATCAGGGGCCTCTAACTAGCAAGCTCTGACGTCTAACTAAGTCTTCCTACCACCTAGTGACATAGGAAAACGACTAGGATAGGCTCAAGGCTTGTGACTCGGATGTTGCAATTTATTTAATGGACATTCCATAGTTATTATCGTTGTTCCGATAATTCACAGTTGCAAGACGAACCTGCATGGGCCACCAACAAAACCTGTCACGCCCCGCTTCCCAAAAATATGAAGGCGAGACGTGAGTAGGTCCGCTCAGACTTGAAGCTGCAAAGCTGCAAGTCCGATAAGCGTCAATAAACTTTAATTGGCAGGTCCTTGCAAATGCAATACGAAACAAAGATAATAATAAAAGAAATGAGACAAAAGCAATCTCAGAATATCCATAAAATAAGTTTCAACATCACAGAAAAAGCCACCAGGCTAATAGAAAAAAGAGTCTAAAGGCCCAACCATGGCCAACAAAAGTAAAACGTACAAGGTAAAGGTGCTACGCACCGACAACTAACAGAAATCCTAAAACGAACGGAAGCTCAACAAGGTCACTAAGAATGGTCACCGGTGACCACAAACTCCTCTTGGACAGACTTGGGCTCAGCGTCAGCGTCAGCGTCAGCAATTACCACATCCTCAGCAACGGTCTCTGGCTCAGGGTCTAACATGTGACACCCAAAAGAGCACGGGTCACATGTCAGCAAGTCTACAAGAGACTTGTGCAAAGAAACTGAAAGTGAAAGTAAAGCAACCTAGCAGTTCTAGCATGATGCAATGACATGGCAGATATAGTATGAGTACAATAAGTAAGGTAAAGTACGAGCATGTCATGGTAACTGGCATTTAAATCATGACATGTATATCAAGTTTTGCATGAACAATCACAAAGACAAGGACAAGTCTAGTAAGCACGTCGTGCACAGAGATTACGCCTTTTGGCTAGAGTGGCTACGCGGCCAACTCCTAGCTCAAGTGATCGCTTATCCCTACCCCTCCATGTGTATCGAGCCATGGCCTTATCCTCGAACACGGAATGCTCGCTTCTGGATCACGAGCCAGGAAGTGTTTTTCATGATGGCATATGGGTGCACCTAGCCTGAACAAGGAAGTCAGGCATTGGCTTTTGACCAACACATGTAGCCCGCTTCTGGATCACGAGCCAGGAAGTGTTTTTCATGATGGCATAGGGGTGCACCTAGCCTGAACAAGGAAGTACAAGTATTGTAGCGTGTGCTACGGATGCAACATTCAACTTGTATGACATGTAAGATGCAATGCATGGCAGATAACAGTTTAAGTGCGTACAGATAAGGAATTGAAACATGGCAGATAACAATGCATGAATGACATGGCAGGGTGACAGATCTAGCTTCGTTGTCAAGCTAGATCTTAAAGTTACGTCTAGACAGCTATCATTTCACTGTCTAGTCTCTTTTACGCTAAAAGCAAGGAAGTGGCCTAAAACATGGCCTAAAGCAAATGTTGGCAAGTTTCACTTGCCTGCAAGTCTGACGTCTAAAAAATACCGCCCAACAGTCCACAAGTCACAAACAACCTATGTGCACAAGTCCACCGGCCTACAGTCCCAATTTAAGTTATCTTCATTAGTGAATTATCAGACAACCAAAATACCGATTTTTATCTTGTTTAACAGGGTTGGGTTGGGGGTCCTAAGAGTGCAGAACATTACCTCAACACGACGCGAAAGCTACACTGGCGTCGGGTAGCGACGCCAGGGGTTGGAATATAAGATCGCGCTCCTAGTCCAGATTCCAAACAAGATTCCACGCTCGCCAGTCCTCGGGCAGCATCCAGATCAGCGATCAAGATCCCAATCAGTGGGTAGGGTGCCGGTAGGCGTTTCTACGGCTTCCGGGAAGACGTATCAACTAACCGGGACGAACGGTTCGACGCACGCAAAGTCTACGACGTTGAGCGTCGTAGGAGATGTCCGTGACGTCGGTAAAACACCCCTAGGAGCAGTAGGGGGCTTCCGGTAAGCTCCAACAGCGAGGGGATGGCAAATCGACGAAACGACGCGACGACACGTCGATGAAATGCAAAACAGCGAGTACACTCGTTGTTTCAGATGCTAACGACCCGAGGGAAGATGTCAACGGCAGCGGGGGACCTAGGTGGGTCGACGGCAGAGGGCTCACGACGACGACGGCGCCGAAACGGTGATCTGCAGCGGCGGCTGCGTAGTGCTGCTGCTGCAGCGAGATCCACGGCCGTTTGCAGGCGGTTTCCGGTAGTAGGCGGGGACCCACAGTGGCAGGGGGTCAGAGGGTCGTCGGAGAAGCCGTCGGGGTGCGGGGTGAAGGCTGTAGATCGCCAACACCGGCGCTGCGGGCTCGTGCTGCTGTTGCGATTAACAGCGATGCAGGCGGTAACCGGCGGCCACGGCGGAGCTCCGCTGGGGCAAGGCGGGGTCACGGCGGTGACTTAGGCTGCCGGCGGAGGGTCATGGGCTGAGGAAATGAGAAGATGAGGCTGAGTTCGGGTGATAGCTTGTGTGGGGAGAGAGATGCTAGGGCCGGCGCGATATGAGTTGCTCTCGTATTTTTGCTGTGAAATTGAGTAGCCCTAGGTCCTTTAATAGGGTATAGACTGATCACGTGGGCTTAGTAGGGTATAGGGTTGTTGTGTAGGGTTTATTTGGGTTAAAAAATGATATAGTGAGTATTAAAAAGCCCAAGTTTGAAACCCTTCTTTCTCTACCAGGCTACATGCGGCCAAGAATAGGAAAATGGGTTGGGTCAACATATTATAGAATGTATATTATTATCAAAATTATTAGGGAAACAAGAGCCAAAAGAACTTGAGGTTAAACCGATATCTAAACTGGGGAAAAGTGAAAGTAGGTCAAACGGGACTCGAAAATTGTAAGATAAATACTGGGGTGACCGAGACAACGAGAGAAAGAAGACATAGAAGACGGATCAAAATTTCGACGACGAGAAACGAAATTAAAAATAGAAAGGCCCCGCGACAAAAGTGATAATCGTGACGTCTCTTCAAATAAAGTCAAATTGTGGGAGACGGGAAATGACGTTCCAAATCAACACCACAATTTTAATACTCTCAGAGAGGGTCACAACGACATATCACACCATAGTGTTCGGATACAGACAACGTCTAAAATAAATACGTGCATGTAGAAGACTATGTGCACGTAAAGCGTATAAAGGATACGGGGTCCAAAGACGACCGTAATTCCAGGTTGGGCACACGTCGGGGGTTGGCTTGCTAAGGATGCAACCAAGGTCACGGCCCTAACAACTCAACGACACGACTCACCCACAAAGCAACAAAACCAATCAAGTCCCCGAAATTGCTATACGCACAGCCGTATAACGAATAGGGAGTACCTGCCGTTACATCCTACCCACCTTAGAATAAAGTCCGTCCTCTGACTTCCTAACTATAAATATATCTAGTCACTCTAGTTGCTACCCCAAATCATATCACATTATAATTCAAACCAGATATAGTCATTACAAGTGTTCAAATATACACTAGGTAGTCAAACATTAATGCTACTAACATGTATATATATTCACGTACATTATACACTCATGCCTATCATAGTCAGTCGAATTCATACACGTATTTCAAGCATATTTATGTACATACATCCCTTATATAACTACTAATTACCTAGCACAAAACAATAGTTCAGATACTCAACTAAGAATAGTCTCACACTAGCAAATACAATCATTGTTATACGCATAGGTAACTACCTATGCTCAAAACAAACATGGGTATACTACTCCCTAATATTCCTAGTATACATCCGATACCAAATACCTCAATACATGTAGTCACACCATATCGTTATTAAATCAAGTTTTACTATATCTAATATACATTCACTACTACTATAATTTCACAATTATATAGTCATTCAAATGCATGCAACTATTTCACCATATATTCACATTACATACGGTCTTATAACTATATTTACGACACGCCACATATACCATAGTCACCAATACCTATAACTAAGCACATAAATACCCGTGCATGGTGCACACCCACACACGCTAACATTTCATTCATATATACCAATCATACCACTATATACTCAGCACATCTACACACCTAGTTAACTAGCACCCATACATTCACACAGACAAGTCTTTAGTAAATAACTATACCACAAGACCAACACCTATAACTATATACTGGTATAGCGACCCACAATCATGTGCGTAACACAACCAGGCACAAACATTCCTATCATTATACATACATCATCCATCGCTATATTCATGGTACTACACGCAACCACAAACATATGTAACAATATACTTAGAGTATACCCACTCAAGCTTGAGTGAGACTCAAGACACATATCAGAATATTCTATATACGTAACACGGTATTTATACCTATACCAATACCACTCCAATATATATACGTACCTACCAACGTAACCATATACATAACATAGCGTCAATCACACTTAATATATAGTCAGGTAACACCCACATAGTTCAATCACTCTATATACCATAATAATAGTACAGACATCAGCACACGTATAATTATAATACCCTCCCTAATACATGCATTCACCGTATAGTCACACACATGTAGAACATATATTCACACCATATCCTACTACCTATAATTTGTATACCAACACATCTACTTCATACGTAGTTAAGATATGCAATAGTCGTGTATACCTCATGGTATACACGCATACAACATCCCGTAAAAGCAAGCAATACCAATCAAAATTATAATCCTACTACCATATGTATATCACCTGTATACTCATGCATCAAATACATAACTACTTACGTCTAAGCACAATACTTATCTACGTACGAGCACATACTCACACGTACTAACATATAGGTCATATAATAGGCATGCACATTTAACTATAAGTACCCTAGTATCATTATACCTAATATACACACAACCTTACCAACATATTATTTCAACCATTATAAGTATCTCCAACTACATACACCTCATTAGATGTTCCAACACTGATCCTTATATTCACAGACGACCCTAGAGTGGTATAGCTATCCTCACACATATCTATAAATACTAATACAAATACAACTTCATAACATCATGAATAACTCTGAGTATGTATATTTCACACAATATGCAAACATTAATACACTATAGGGGAGGTCGAGGTCGAAAGCGTAACGAGGGAAGGATCGATACGCACGAGTTCAGATAGGACGTATACAAGGAGACAGCTTGGTTAGGTGAAACAGTGACTCGATTGTGAATGTTTAGGTAGAGGAAAGGGAGATGTAGTGATACTCTTATAGGATACAAAAAGAAAATAGTGTAAATAACATAAGCTAAAATACGTGGAATTTGAAAACTGTTGTACTTCAAAAGTTGGAGTCCTCGTCTGTATAAAAATATTTGGAGATCGATAAAATAAGTTGTTCGAAATAAGTTTGAGTCGAATATACATAATCAGAGAAAATGGTTTATTAGCTTATCGAAAATTATTATAAAAAAGGAAGTAAATCATTCACACGAACATTAGGGACGTAGTTCAGAAAATATTATACGACAGTAATTTAAGATAATGTTGGCAAAAGTTTTGAAATTCAAAGAAATGAAATTAAATTAACTAAAGAATTTAAGCTCATGTAAATACTTTCAAAGTCTTCAAGCTAAGGAAAAATTTAAAATAATCAATATTGAAACTACTTTTAGAGGAACCAGGATTTGCCAAAATGAAACTGATTTACGCAAAGTTCTTAACATACGAGCACGACGGGCCTGATACGGATATATAAAAATAATTGAAATTCTATTTAGTTTAGAAATTATTCTAAAAATATGTATGGTGAACGGAAAGATAATAATAACTTAGTAGTAGAATTATCAAAATTGGTAGTAAGACTTTAAAACCAAATTATGGAGGGTCTAGATCAAGAAAAGGTTATGAAATAGTAATTTTACAAAAATCTGAAATAGGGAAAACGATGAGCATAACTTCAACTTGCTGAAAGCTGAAATCCCATGTGACTTGAAAAGTACATTAAAAGTAAGCGCGATGTGTCATTCGAATGGCATAAAATAAGAAAAGAAAATTATAAATCGAATTGGGCAAAATAAAAGTACGGTTCAGAATAAAATTAGTATATGAAGGGACAATGTATTTACATATGTACGAAAAGTATAGGCTGGAAAAATATCTTGAGCGAGTATTCAAAAATCTCGACAAAAATTTTAAAAATTTAAGTCAACGATAGAGTATGAAGTCTAAGTATATATATTAAAAATATTTTTTTAACAAAGTTAAACTTAGGGAAGAGAAAGTCGAAAAATACTTTCAGAAGATTCAAGATTTGAAATGGAGAGATTCGAAAATTGACGACGATCGTCATGAGGCGATCTCGTGAATCGAGGCAAGGAAAATGGTCGGATGATCAAAACATACATACGCCTAGGATATGACCCATGGAAATCTACGGGGAAACTCCTACGGTCGACCAACTAAAGATTAAGAAACTTGAAGCTACGACTTCCTAAGGAACAAGACTGTAATGAAATGCGTTCAGCTTGGCCCGAAATCGATGAACCCAAGCGAACGACTAAAGAAATTCTAGAAGTCTAGTATGGTCAGAGTTTAGGCAAGAACCACAAAGGTAACTCCTAAGACGATTAAAATTAATTCCTAGCATGGAGTCTAACTAACAACCAGGGGCCTCTAACTAGCAAGCTCTGACGTCTAACTAAGTCTTCCTACCACCTAGTGACATAGGAAAACGACTAGGCTAGGCTCAATGCTTGTGACTCGGATGTTGCAATTTATTTAATGGACATCCCATAGTTATTATCGTTGTTCCGATAATTCGCAGTTGCAAGACGAACCTGCATGGGCCACCAACAAAACCTGTCACGCCACTCTTCCCAAAAATATGGAGGTGAGACGTGAGTAGGTCCGCTCAGACTTGAAGCTGCAAAGCTGCAAGTCCGATAAGCGTCAATAAACTTCAAATGGTATGTCCTTGCAAATGCAATACGAAACAAAGATAATAATAAAAGAAATGAGACAAAAGCAATCTCAGAATATCCATAAAATAAGTTTTAACATCACAGAAAAAGCCACCAGGCTAATAGAAAAAAGAGTCTAAAGGCCCAAGCATGGCCAACAAAAGTACAACGTACAAGGTAAAGGTGCTACGCACCGACAACTAACAGAAATCCTAAAACGAAAGGAAGCTCAGCAAGGTTACTAAGAATGGTCACCGGTGACCACAAACTCCTCTTGGACAGACTTGGGCTCAGCGTCAGCGTCAGCAATTACCACATCCTCAGCAACGGTCTCTGACTCAGGGTCTAACATGTGACACCCAAAAGAGCAAGGGGCACATGTCAGCAAGTCTACAAGAGACTTGTGCAAAGAAACTGAAAGTGAAAGTAAAGCAACCTAGCAGTTCTAGCATGATGCAATGACATGGCAGATATAGTATGAGTACAATAAGTAAGGTAAAGTACGAGCATGTCATGGTAACTGGCATTTAAATCATGACATGGATATCAAGTTTTGCATGAACAATCACAAAGACAAGGACAAGTCTAGTAAGCACGTCATGCACAGAGATTACGCCTTTTGGCTAGAGTGGCTGCGCGGCCAACTCCTAGCTCAAGTGATCGCTTATCCCTACCCCTCCATGTGTATCGAGCCAGGGCCTTACCCCCGAACACGGAATGCTCGCTTCTGGATCACGAGCCAGGAAGTGTTTTTCATGATGGCATAGGGGTGCACCTAGCCTGAACAAGGAAGTCGGGCATTGGCTTTTGACCAACACATGTAGCCCGCTTCTGGATCACGAGCCAGGAAGTGTTTTTCATGATGGCATAGGGGTGCACCTAGCATGAACAAGGAAGTACAAGTATTGTAGCGTGTGCTACGGATGCAACATTCAACTTGGATGACATGTACGATGCAATGCATGGAAGATAACAGTTTAAGTGCGTACAGATAAGGAATTGAAACATGGCAGATAACAATGCATGAATGACATGGCAGGGTGACAGATCTAGCTTCGTTGTCAAGCTAGATCTTAAAGTTGCGTCTAGACAGCTATCATTTCACTGTCTAGTCTCTTTTACGCTAAAAGCAAGGAAGTGGCCTAAAACATGGCCTAAAGCAAATGTTGGCAAGTTTCACTTGCGTGCAAGTCTGACGTCTGAAAAATACCACCCAAAAGTCCACAAGTCACAAACAACCTATGTGCACAAGTCCACCGGCCTATAGTCCCAATTTAAGTTATCTTCATTAGTGAATTATCAGACAACCAAAATACCGATTTTTATCTAGTTTAACAGGGTTGCGTTGGGGGTCATAAGAGTGCAGAACGTTACCTCAACACGACGCGAAAGCTACACTGGTGTCGGGTAGCGACGCCAGGGGTTGGAATATAAGATCGCGCTCCTAGTCCAGATTCCAAACAAGATTCCACGCTTGCCAGTCCTCGGGCAGCATCCAGATCAGCGATCAAGATCCCAATCAGCGGGTAGGGTGCCGGTAGGCGTTTCTACGGCTTCCGGGAAGCCGTATCAACTAACCGGGACGAACGGTTCGACGCACGCAAAGTCTACGACGTTGAGCATCATAGGAGATGTCTGTGACGTCGGTAAAACACCCCTAGGAGCAGTAGGGGGCTGCCGGTAGGCTCCAACAGTGAGGGGATGGCAAACCGACGAAACGACGCGACGACACGTCGATGAAACGCAAAACAGCGAGTACACTCGTTGTTTCAGATGCTAACGACCCGAGGGAAGATGTCAACGGCAGCGAGGGACCAAGGGGGGTCAACGGCAGCGGGCTCACGATGACGACGACGACGGAACGGCGATCTTCGGCGGCGGCTGCATAGTGCTGCTGCTGCAGCAAGATCCACGGCCATTTGCGGGCGGTTTCTGACAGTAGGCGGGGACCCATGGTGGCAGGGGGTCAGAGGGTCGTCGGAGAAGCCGTTGGGGTGCGGGGTGAAGGCTGGAGATCGCCAACGTCGGCGCTGCGGGCTCGTGCTGCTGCTGCGATTAACAGCGACGCAGGCGGCAACCGGCGGCCACGGCGGAGCTCCGGTGGGGCAAGGCAGGGTCACGTCGGCGTCTTAGGCTACCGGCGGAGGGTGACGGGCTGAGGAAACGAGAAGATGAGGCTGAGTTCGGGTGATAGCTTGCATGGGGAGAGAGATGCTAGGGCCGGCGTGATATGAGTTGCTCTCGTATTTTTGCTGTGAAATTGAGTAGCCCTAGGTCCTTTAATAGGGTATGGGCTGATCACGTGGGCTTAGTAGGGTATAGGGTTGTTGTGTAGGGTTTATTTGGGTTTAAAAATGATATAGTGAGTATTAAAAAGCCCAAGTTTGAAACCCCTCTTTCTCTACCAGGGTACATGCGGCCAAGAATAGGAAAATGGGTTGGGTCAACATATTATAGAATGTATATTATTATCAAAATTATTAGGGAAACAAGAGCCAAGAGAACTTGAGGTTAAACCGATATCTAAACTGGGGAAAAGTTAAAGTAGGTCAAACGGGACTCGAAAATTGTAAGATAAATACTGGGGTGACCGAGACAACGAGAGAAAGAAGACAGAGAAGACGGATCACAATTTCGACGACGAGAAACGAAATTAAAAATAGAAAGGCCCCGCGACAAAAGTGATAATCGTGACGTCTCTTCAAATAAAGTCAAATTGTGGGAGAATGACCCGTGAAATGACGTTCCAAATCAACACCACAATTTTAATACTCTCAGAGAGGGTCACAACTACATATCACAGCATAGGGTTCGGATACAGACAACGTCTAAAATAAATATGTGCACGTAGAAGACTACGTGCACGTAGAAGACTACGTGCACGTAAAGCGTATAAAGGATACGGGGTCCAAAGACGACCGTAATTCCAGGTTGGGCACATGTCGTGCGTTGGCTTGCTAAGGATGCAACCAAGGTTACGGCCCTAACGACTCAACGACACGACTCACTCACAAAGCAACAAAGCCAATCAGGTACCCGAAATTGCTATACGCACAGCCGTATAACGAATAGGGAGTACCGGCCGTTACAACTGTACTGTGATAGTGCAAGTGTAAAGCAGGCTAGGCAAGTGAAACATGCTACTGTTGTAGCTAAAAGTATGACAGATAAAGTACAGTGACTGCACAGATGTAATAGGTAAAGTGTATGTACTGCGTAAAGTTAAGGCGACTGTAATGCGTAAATAAAAAATGACTGTGCAAAAGTAGCTACACTACGTGACTCAAGTAGGCGAGTACAATATGTGACCGTTCAGTTCATCTCTTGCCCGGGTGCGCTTACCCGGACGAATGACGAAACCCAGGCAGCAGTACATGTATTTTGCCTAAACTCGGGCAGCAGGACGGATGCCGAAATTCAGGCAGCAGGACGTGAAGATGGAACTCTAGTCACTGGCGTACTCTCTCAAACTATGAGTTACCCCAATATCCCAGTGATGTGTCAAGTGCAAGTTCTTTATAAGATGTTCCACAGGATGTTCCACATGTTGCTAGTCGAACCAAGACAATTGGTTGACTTTCTCATTGAAAACCAGAAAGTAGGAAAGAGGATAAAGACAAGTCCAACACAAAATATGTTACTTCTGTGCTTTGAGCACGTGGTAGTGTGGCTTAGCACACAATTTACCCAAGTTGGTTGTTGCATGCTGCAACCACCAAAGTTGATAGTTGGTAAAGTAATCTTTAGTTGATTACTTTTCTATTAGGTTAGATCTCTAGTTTGGTACAAGTCAATAGCCGTTCGGAGGCTATAAGTGGTATTGTAGTCGATCATACGAGTACATTTAACTAGTTTTCTAAGTTTATAATCTGCCATAACTTACTAATTTCGAGCTCGTCGTGGTAAAACGAGGTTGGAGCTAGAGAAGGTGGTGCACGAGGATTGGTACCTGCAAACACAAGGAACAATTGGTTAAAGCACACACTATTTTTTATTTATTAAACTTGATCGTTTTGATTTTTAAACTGATTGAAACGGTGCTGAAAAAGGTTCTAAATTTTTCTATAGGCTAGATATGTTAAAAATAATCTTGCTGCAAGAGAATATTTTTCAGAAGTCTCTGTTAATTTTTATAATTTTCAGATGATCAAAAATAACTTTAAAAACTCAAATTACTTAAGTAACGTATAACTTCCGTAATTTCGTTCGAGAGCAATACTAGTCAAAAATACTTGAATGAGCTGTCAAAACGACCGTCTCGAAGATTACTATTACATATAATTTTATCACGTATGAGTATACGTGAAAACAAAGAGTTACAGATTTTAGAATGAATTTTACGTATTTAAGTTTTAGGCTAAAAATTATTCTGGAAAAAGTAAGCGTCTGATCGAGATGAGACTAGCGCCATTGGATCAAAAATATTATTTTCAATTTTCTGAAGCTAGTCTCACATTTTTCTTAGGCTTATATAATTTACTATGAATTTAAAACCAATAAACCCATTTAATCTAATTATTAGAATACCAAAATATGCGTATTTATACGAAATACGTTATAATATTAATATGTTTTAAAAAGCTCATCACCTTCGTTTCGAACGCTGCCTGGGGGGGCTCGTGCTCGTCGGAGCAGCGGGGGTGTGGAGGCGGAGGGAGACGGAACGCGGTGACAACAAGCGGAGCGTCGGTGACGACGGAGGGGCTTCGAGAAATAGCGGGAGGGTGATGCTAGCTATCAGGGCTTGGTGTCGGCATTCGTGGAGACGCGACGGCGGTGGTGACAGTCAGAGGACGGCGGGAGGCGCTCCGTTGGCAAGGCGGGAGGACGATGGAGGGCGCTCGTCGCCGTGGGGGATGGCTCGAGCGGTGGGGGATGGCTTCGATGATGTCGTCAGCTGTCGGGGGCACCATGGCAGAGTGGCGGTGCTCTTGGGGTTGGGCAGAGCTGAGCTTCTGCTGACGGCGGCGAGCGGTCGAGCGCGATGGGCGTTGCTCCGGGGTGCAGCGACGAGCGGCGACGAGCTGCAGGGCCTCACGATAGCATCGAGGCTGTCTCAGGGCTTTGTCGGGGCACGGCATCGGGTCGTGCTTTGAGCTGGGTGGTGCCTCGTCAGAGTAGAGGGCGAGAAAAGAGAGATGAAGAGGGTGAGATGAGCACGCGTGAGTTGGGTTTAAATGGTCTAGGTTTGGGTTTTGTTCGAAATGAGAGAGAAATGGAGACAGATAGAGTGAGCGAGAGTCAGAGAGGGGGAGAGCATGGGTTACGTTTTGAACTAGAAGAGAGAGAGGGAGATGGTGATACTGTGTGCATATGGTGATAGAGAAGTAGGGGCTTTTGCCTGGGCTTGGAATTTCGAACACAACAAAAAGAGAGAGAGGCTGTGATTATTTTATAGGGTTGAGTGAAAGAGAGAGGGAGGAGGAAAACGTGTTTACCCGTTTAAGTTGTTGGAGGGTTAGGTAGAGGTTAAGGTTGAAAGGTAATTAGGGGGTAATAATAATAGTTAGAGTGGTAATTAGTTAAACAGAATTTACGATTTTGCCCATAGTAGTAAACGTGTCCGAAAAATTACAAAAACAAAGTCACATGATCGTATCATCGTGAGGATCGCGAATACGAAGTCCGTTTCAGGGTTTGAGTTATGGAGATACTAGTTTTAGGTCAAAACGTTTAGAAAGCGAGTTTGCGGGTTCTAGTTTAATTTGATATCAGAAAATTATGAAATTAATGTGGGGAGCCCTAAATGATCATAGGATACTACTGTATAAGTTTGAAAACGTTTTGAAGACGTTTGTATGGAAAATTAATTCATTGAGTAAAAATGGTAATATTTGAAAATAAATTTTTATCAAAATGTTTAGAGGTATTTGATGAAATCCAAACTTTCTGAAATACACCATAACTAGTCTAGTGCTCCAAAATATTTTTATAAGAAATTTTTGAAATCAGTTTTGTTATAAAACTCTTGACTAACATTTATAAAGAAAATTTTAAAATTTTAAATATACGTTAAGTACGTAAATCGAAGTGTTGAAAAAATACATGTCGCTACAATACTGCATAGGGAAGTCTCGAAAATCCATCTCTGGAAATTATATGTCATTCAGCCGAGTAACTTTGACACTCAACCGAGTGAATATGACACATTTAGCACTTAAAAAGTTCTGAGTGGCCTATCCACTTGGCCGAGTGACTTTGTCTACTCGACCGAGTGATAGTTTCTACTCGGCTGAGTCAGAACGTAACGAAGTTTTTTGAATAAATCCTAAACTATTGCGACTCAGTCGAATGATCGACGTCACTCAGCCGATTGACTCGATCGACTTAACAATATTAAATTGGAAATCGCGGCCGCTCGGATCCAAACCCCCAAATCTCCCATCTCTCCCCCGACTAGCCCGAACGACCCTCTCCACTCGCCCGAGCCACCGCCCACTCGCCCAAGCGGCTGACCCCGCAGTTGTCGCCACCCACTCGATCGCCACGCATCTTGCCGCCGGCCGACGATCGACAGCCCTCCATGCCCAAATTCGCCTCTATTCTCCTATTTCCCATTTCGTAAGCCCAAATTCGCCCCGAATCCAAATTGAACCATATTTAGACCTATTTCGCTTGATCTATCCCTTGATTATTTGATAATCATTGCTAATCATTGTTTTTGTGCTTAAGGATAGCTTGGGGGAGATCGCGCGCTGATTTAGAGCTGCAGGGGAGGCACTTTTTGGTTCACTTGCACAGATTCGCATCGTGCTTGGTATACCCGTTCCCAGTTTTATTTATTGCACGTTGTGATTGTCTGTGCACTTCACGGCATCACGATGCCCCCATGCACTAGGTCCTATGCGCAAGAGCCTGCTTCCAAGCGGAAGAAAACCAGTGACCCCGGTCCTTCTTCTGCTAGAGCAGACTCTCCACCTCCTAGTGATCCACCACCCACACTTTCGCCTCCCACTACACCAATTCCAGCCCCACCAGCCCCGACCGTCACGGCCATCGACACGATGGGGATCACTTTCAGGGATGACGCACAGTGTGCCAGATTTGATAGGCTCATCCATCATTCGATCGTTCCCTCTAGGTTTGCGAACATAGCCGACTTTGAGCGCCTATAGGTATTTCAGAGGCTACTCCAGTTGTTCGACAAAGTGGGGTGGCGTGATTTTCTTTCGGTGTCGGCGGACACCAACATCCATCCGACCCTCGAGCTCATGAGTTCTATTCGTAGGACTCCCAGGGGGTGCACTTTTTGTCAGATGAATCGTGAGTGCGAGACCACTCTGGAAATGCTCCAAGCCTAATTTCATTGGCCCCCTGTCCCCGACCTCGATCGCGGTTTTGGTCCCACGCACCACACCCCTCATTCCATTGATGCACACGCATTCTGGATCCTGATCACGGGATCACAACTTGCCTTTGACCCTAGCCGGGCCAAGTCCTCTGACATGTGTTTATATTTTATATATTCACGCACGTCTTCTTCGTGATTTTCTGCCGTTTTTCGTTATTTCATATCTGTTCTTTTGTATTTTTTGTATCTTTTCACTTTCTCCGTGTTTTTGTGCAAATGCAGGATTTTCCAGCGTTGGGGACATACAAAGAAGATATCACGAGTCCCCGGAGTAACGCGAGGAGTCACGCGCGATCCCGGGGGGCCAAACGTCGAAGAAAACCAAGTTTCAGCCCCCAACCGATCGGTTGGACAGAGCCAACCGATCGGTTGGACAAAGCCAACCGATCGGTTGGTGCACGCGTATCCGACCCAGACAGGAGCTGAAAAGAAGAGCAGCTCACCCGATCGGTTCGATGATCGGGTGAGATCGACAGAGCTCTCTGTCTTTGTCATGCCCCGCTTCCCAAAAATATGGAGGCGAAGCGTGAGAAGGTCCGCTCAGACTTGAAGCTGCAAAGCCGCAAGTCCGATAAGCGTCAATCAAATTTAAAACTGCAGGTCCTTGCAAGGCGAACGAAACAAAGATAATAATAATAGAATGAGACAAAAGAGATATCTCAGAATATCCATAAACAAGTTTCAACATCACAGAAAAAGCCACCAGGCTGAAATAAAAGAGAGTCTAAAGGCCCAAACATGGCCAACAAAAGTACAGCGTACAAAACCAAGGTGCCACGCACCGACAACTAACAACAAAACCTAAAGCAAAGAAGTCTCAGCTAGGTCACCAAGAAAATTCACCGGTGTCCACAAAACTCCTCCTGGGCAGACATGGACTCAGGCTCAGCGTCAGCAAAACATCGCGTACTCAGCAACGGTCTCTGGCTCAGGGTCTAACATGTGACACCCAAAAGAGCAAGGGGCACATGTCAGCAAGTCTACAAGAGACTTGTGCAAGGAAACTGAAAGTAGGCAAAAGTAAAGCAACCTAGCAGTTCTAGCATGAATGCAATGACATGGCAGTTAAGGTATGAGTGCAACAAGTAAAGTAAAGTAAGGTAAAGTGCGGGCATGGCATTACAACATGGCATGGATAACAAGTATTACATGAATCATTCACAAGACAAGTACAAGACAAGGAAAGTAAGCACCTCGTGCACAGAGATTCCGCCTTCTGGCTAGAGTGGCTGATCGGGCCACTCCTAAGCTCAGGTGATCGTTTATCCCTACCCCTCCATGTGTATCAAGCCAGGGCCTTACCCCCGAACGGTAATGCTCGCTTCTGGATCACGAGCCAGGAAGTGTTTTTAACAAGTATGGCATAGGGGTGCACCTAGCCGGACCAGGAAACCGGGCATTGGCTTTTGACCAACACATGAGGCCCGTTCCCTGGAAGTAGTATTCAAGGAGTACAAGTATTGTAGCGTGTGCTACGAATGCAACAATCAACTGGGATGACATGTAAGATGCAATGCATGGCAGTTAAAAGTGCGTACAGATAAGGAAAGTAAACGTGACAGTTTAGTATGCATGATCAACAAGTTTAAAGAGTTGGATCTAGCTTCGTTGTGAAGCTAGATCAATTAGGTGACGGATCTAGTTTCGTTGTCAAACTAGATCAAGTAGGTGTCTAGCCAGCTATCATTTCACTGACTAGTCTCTTTTACGCTAAAAGCAAGGAAGTGGCCTAAAAACATTGCCCTACACAAGAGTTGGCAAGTTTCACTTGCCTGAAATACGTGCTGGTATCATAATCCTCAATGTCCGATCACAGTTTCACAATGACCAGAGCTCCCACGCTCGGTCCAACAATCAGCGTACAGTCCCGTATTATTAAGTTGGATTAGTGAGTTACAAAGCAGTAAAAACACATTAACATGACCAGAACCAATTAATCCATTACAAACATTACCAGAACCAATCAAAGAATTATTACAAACAAGGTCAACATATTGTTTATAGAACCTCCACTCATAATCTAAAGACATTAACATGACCACGGAAACGATATTCCTTCTAATATCTGGAACAAAGAGGACGTCGTGCAATAATAATGTCCGGCCGTTGTCGAGAACTAACTTACATGTTCCGACGCCTTTGACTTCAACACGAGTGTTGTTGCCGACGTATATCCACTTTGTTCCTTGAGTTATCCTTCGATACTCTACGAAGAACCTTCTGTCCTTCGCAACGTGGTCTGTGGCCCCTGAATCAATCAACCAAAAATAGTTAGATTCAGCAAGAAACATGGAACTAGAAACACATATGTAACTAGTCCTACAAGTTACCTTATCACTTCCATCCGTACATGTACGGGCGAAGTGACCGTACTTGTTGCACTTAAAGCACTTGATCTTCTTCAAGTTTTTCTTCTTTGAGTGCGCATTCTTTTTGTTCTTTGTCTTCTTTGAGGTCTCCGGTTCTTGCTTACGTTCGTTCACAAACCTTAAGCGTTTATTCTTCCGCTTATTTCCTCCATGTGAGGAACTAGCGGCCACGTACACTTCTGCACTTGGTTTTGCGGCTTGAATCCGCTCTTCCTCGAGTTCGAGGTGTTTCGATACATCGCTTAAAGTTTTAATGCACTCATTATGAGTGAGATGCATTTTCATGTTATCCCAGCTATCTGGGAGTGAACGAATGACTGCTTGGATCTGCTGTTCGTCAGACAGCGTGACTCTCGCATCCTTTAATTCAGATATAAGATTCGCCATGTGGCGGAGATGCTTTTTCATAGAATGATCTCGCCGCATCTTGTACGAATCAAATTGAATATTCAAGGAGCGGAGTTTGGTAACCGAAGTTCCACCAAACTTTATCTCTAGCTCAGACCATATGTCTTTGGCTAGGTCGAATTCCCGAAATAGACGCATTATGTCATTGTCCATTGCGGACAGTAACGTAATACGTGCTATTTTGTTCTTTCGAGTCCAAGTGTCATAAGCTTCCCGGTCCCTCTTGTGTTGGGCCGTATTGCCCAACTCAGGTTCTACCATTATGTTTTGGAGTGTTTCGAGCACATCTTGCTCCTCCAAAACATATTAGATTTTAATTGACCAAAGTTTATAATTGTCGCCGTTGAGCTTTTCACCTTTGTTAAGCTCTGCGACAATATTCTTAGAAGCGGTAGACATATTCGATTCAAAAAACTGCAAAGAAAATGGAAAAACACGATCAAAATTCAATGCATAAAGTTTCGATTCTTTAAACACTTGATAAGTTCCTTGGATGCGTTGAAATGTTACTCTAGAATCGAGAAGTTCACTACGTTCCCAACTACCATCTAGAAGTAACTTTCAAAATATCCCTCTTACTTATCTTAAGTAAAAAGAAATCAGAAATAATACCCGTATGGTATTAGCAGCGGAAAATTACTTTGAAAAACATATCTTTCAAAATAGAATAGGTGAGAATTAGTGCAAAGAATTTTAACGCAACAATTGCCAAGCCACGAGACCTGTTCTACACACCCATGGGTTAGATAACCATGGCCGGATCGTGGTAGGACTTGGAATTCTAAATTGCGCTGTCCCGATTTAAGGACGGGACATAACCTATTTGAAAAACATCTTTTTCCAAAAATTTGAAAGCACGTTGGCTAATCTCCTTAGAGTAGAACACAACGTCACAAGTACATTGGCTAATCTCCGTAGAGTAGAGCACAATGACATGGCTAATCTCGCATGAAGTAGAGCACTATGGTTAATCTTCAAGGAGTAGAGCCCAAAAAACTTCATTAAAACATTAGTCCCGTATGAACTAGTCGGCACTGTGGTTAGCCCCGTATGGGCTAATCGACACATTCGAGTTTGGCCAATGCCTTTTGTCACCCCGTATGGGTCAGTAGGCAAGTTTGCAGTCGATTCAGACCTTCTGCCAGATTGGTCGACCAAAAACACAAAATTGGTCGACCAATTTTCGAAAGCAACTTCTTCCCGGCCAGGGCCTCTGCCCTGGCCGGGGCTTGGCCAAGGGCCGGCCAGGGCCTCTGCCTTGGCCGGCCAGAGGGCCCTGGCCCCCTCGGCCAGGGCCGGCCAGGCCCTGGCCTCTGCCAGGGCCGGCCGGCCAGGCCACTGGCCGGGGCCAGGGCTCCTGCCCTGGCCTCGGCCAGGCCCTGGCCTGAGGCCAGGGCGCTGCCCTGGCCTCTGCCAGGGCGTCCTGGTCGCTGGCCGGGGCCAGGGCTCCTGCCCTGGCCTCGGCCAGGCCCTGGCCTGAGGCCAGGGCGCTGCCCTGGCCTCTGCCAGGGCGTCCTGGTCGCTGGCCGGGGCCAAGGCTCCTGCCCTGGCCTCGGCCAGGCCCTGGCCTGAGGCCAGGGAGCTGGCCCTGGCCTCTGCCAGGGCCGGCAGGCCGCTGGCCGGGGCCAGGGCTCCTGCCCTGGCCTCGGCCAGGCCCTGGCCTGAGGCCAGGGCACCGGCCCTGGCCACTGCCAGGGCCGGCCTGGCCCTGGCAGTGGGCAGGGCGCCGGCCCTGGCCACTGCCAGGGCCGGCCTGGCCGGCAGGGCTTGGCCAAGGCCGGCCACTGCCGGCCTGGCCATGGGCCGGTCATGGCCAAGGCCATTCGGCGTTGGCCGGCCATGGCCCCTTTGGCCATGGCCGGCCACCCCCTTTAAATGGGGTTGCCGCACTCATTCCTCCCCCTTGATGGGGTGGTCGCCGGTGGTTATTGGCCGTAGCCAACCCCCTCCGCATGGGGAGAGGGGGTGCATGGCCTTCATAGCCCATTTGGCCATGGTGCACATGCACCAAATTTTCCTCTTACCCGATGGAAATAACTTCCATCATCTTCCTCGATGAAGCACCCGTTCGTCGAGGAAGCACCCGTTCGTCGAGAAATTAGTTATTTCCTAATGGCCGTGTGCCAAAAATGAATAACGTACTACGTGAACGGTCGGTTCTTCCCGTCACGGAGAGTTCCTACCATATCCGTAATGATAGGAGACCCTAACGTGAAAAGAACAACCGCTGCGTTCTCTCCGTCACGAAGCGTTCCTACTATATCCGTAATAGTAGGAGACCCATTCGTGAAAAAGACAACGACTCGTTCGTAGTTTCGACGGGGCGGTGGATTGACCGGGGCGAACCCATATGGCTCTGATACCAATGTAGGATCCTGCCAAAACAGAGTTAGGATCGATAATTAAAGTGGAGACTTACGCTAGCGTATGCGGAGCGGTAGTCTCGGAACTTTGCCTTCGGATTCGCCACGACGGATCGAGTCTTCTCACGAACGGAGTAAGGCTACTAATCCACAATCTAAATCTCTATTTTAGATTAAGAACTTGGATGGAGGGAGAGGAAATATTTCTGCAGAGCTTCGCTATGAAGAAGATGCATGCATGAATTTCATGCAAATGGTGTTCGGAAAATGGCTACCCTTGGGTCTTATTTATAGCCCCCAAGGTAGTTATTTTAGGGTAAGTTGTTCCTTTGGAACAACTTAATTAAGGTGTACCATGATGCATGGCACATTATAAGCTTAAGTTGTACCATATGCATGGTACAACATAAGCTTAAGATATTCCCCCTTTATTAGCCATATGTCGCATGCATTTATGCATATATAATGCGACTTCCCACTCATACAGAGATCCTCTCCGCAAGGGAACAGATTCCCTTTGCACACGACTTTGTGTGCGTGACGTTCGAGGTCCGTATTCCCTCGTACATCCCCCACAAGGGTGTACAAACGTCTTCCATATCCAACAAGTTCAACAATGGTCCAGATCATCCTATGTGCTCCAAAACAATCATCCCAAACCTACAGTCCCATATTCATTATCTTCAATTAGTGAGTTACCAAAGCAATGAAAACATAGTTTTTATCTTGTTAACATGCGGGTGTGGGTTGCTACGGTTCAGGTATACCTTAACACGACGCGAGAGCTACTCTGATGTCGGGTAGCTACGTCAGGGGTTGGATTCAGGTATTATGTAAAGTAACGGCATCGACTCGGGAACGGTAATGGGTCGCGATGAAAACGTATCATATCTGCGTTAACGGATTCATGGTATAAGGTAAAATAATAAACACTAACACACTAACATTTTATTATATAAAAGAATATTTGTGAATTACTGTTACCACATAAGACTTCGTACATTTAACATTAACTAATTCTAAACTAACACATATTAATAAACACAACATATGTATATACACTGATCATGCATAAGTTTTACTCACAATTCATTAGTTTATAAATATTCACAGTGTACTTAGGATACTGTTATAAAGAAAACCCTATATAAACTTATATATATATATATACGGTAAGAGAGGCTTCTAACATTACTCCGACCTTGAATGAGGTAGGGAATTACTACCTCTCACACTTTGCTTATAAAAGCCATATGAGCCTGCTTATGAAAACTGCCCTATCCGCAATGGTTTAGCATATCTGGAGGGATAGAAATAGGTGTATTTTTAATGGCAGAGAAAAGTAAGACCACCCTTTTCGCAGAGCTATCAGCAGACATCAGAGTTGTTTTGCACAATCAAGACCCTGCTACGAAGGAGGAGATTACAGCTTATGCCAATTGGGAATTCAGAGACATGGGCTGAGTCATTAGCATGCCTTACTTTCTTCGCACTGCAAGTTTTGTAACTAGTTTGATCCTCTTTTGTATAGCTTCACTTTGGGTGTGGATTTGATAGTGGAGAGTGACGTCGCTTGTGCCCTATCCTCTCTCTATTGAAACCACGTCTCAAATGTGCACTATTGTTGTATTTTGTATATTAATCAATAAAAATCTCGCTAAATTTTCAATATATATATATATATATATATATATATATATATATATATATATATATATTCTATGAATATATAAAACATGAGAGGGGGCTCCGAGTTTTCTGGGAGCGATTTAGGGTTACGTGCGGCGGAGGATGGTGTTTCTCGGTCAACTGGCGGTGGGGGGCGTGTTGGATTTTGCTAGCGGGCATGGTGGAGACGGGGGCAGGGGTATCCAAGACAGGGCCCGTTAAGGCCGCGTCAGAGGATGGTGTTTCTCGGTCAACTGGCGGTGGGGAGGCGCGTTGGATTCTTGTTAGCGGGCATGGTGGAGATTCGGGGGCCGGGGGATCCAAGACAGGGCCTGTTAAGGCCGCGTCGGGGGAGCGTGTTGATCAGGCCAATATAGGGGGGAGTAAGCCCTAATCGGATGTTGAGGGTTGGCAAGAGGTACGGGGAGGACGTGCTGTCGGCCATTCTCGCGGAGGCCCCTCCTTGCGTAGGCGACTGCCCTTGGAGAGTGTTCGACCTGTACCAAGAGTGTTGAAGGGAGCTCTGAATGCAGGTATCACCCATCACCCGTTTGTGAAATTGCCTCAAAGGCCTAATGTCCCAATTAATATTAATCCTAGTATTGAGAAAAGGTCCTGGCTAGATGTGTGTACTGAAAGACACTCATATGGGGATGGTTTATCAATGACATTGGTGCCTCTAACTACTCTAGAAGATGGAACGATTCGGGCTAGGGTCCCGGGTCCCTTGGTTGAGAAGGGTGCTGAAAGATGGAAACATACACTTGTGGGCTATGTTCTGGGCGATGTTCCCTACTACGGGCAGATTGTGGCATGGGTGGAAAGGCTTTGGAAATAGAGGAAGAGGGTTCAAGTTTATAGTAAAGAGAATGACTTCTTCTATTTTAGATTTGAGTCACCGGACGAATGCGAGAGGATTTTTAAAGGGGGACCTTGGCTATTTGATGGTAGGTTGGTGGTGTTGAAGAAATGGAGTTTGAATCTTCGTCATGATCGTGACATCCTTACATCAGTTCCAGTCTGGGTTTAGCTGCATGGCTTACCACTCTATATGTGGAATCTGGAAACCCTAAATATCATAGCATCGGTAGTCGGTACTCCTATGTGCCTGGATCGTTCTACTGCTTTTCTGCAGAGGATCACCTACACTAGGTGTCTAGTTGAGGTGGAAGCAACGGTGCCGTTGCGTAAATCTGTTGAAGTAGAGTTGGATGGAGGCGAGATCATAACTATAGAGGCTAAATTCGAAGGCGAACCACCGCGGTGTAGGCAATGTGTCTGCTTTGGGCACACTGATGCCCAATGTCCAGCTAAGGCTGAGCCCCCTTCAATCCAACCCAATTCGACGGGGCATATGGAATTGGAGAAACATGATGTGAATGGTCCATAGCTGAATAAAGAGGGGTCTGAGAGGAGTAACAACCAAATCATCAAAAATGGAGTGGAAAATGTTGTTGCACCTATGGGGGAGGAAGTTGTAGGGTCAGGCCAACCGCCTGTTGCTGAAGGCGGGATTCGTCAGGACTTGCTGAGAGCTTCTGCGGGTAATATGAATGTGGAAATAAGTGCAATTCGAATCAACTCTGCACAAGGAAATGTGAGTTTACCCAATCCGGCCGCCCATGAGGTTCTTTGCTCAGGGGAAAATGTGTCTGCGGAGCGATTTATGTTAAAGGAAAATACGGTGCCGAATGTTGATGGTCCACTGGATGATGCGGCTGCTGATGCATCAGGGCCTTCATCTGATAAACCACTCCCTTCACTTCTTGAGGATCCTTTGGATGATGTCCTTAACAGGGTGCCAACTGATATTGCAGTTGACAATCCGGATTGGGAGGCTGAGGAGCAGAGCATTCTGTATCATGCGGAGGAGTGCAAGAAAGCAAAAAAGAAGAATGACAGCCAGGGTGATTCCTGCACTAGGTGGAGCTCCAGATTGCATGGGAGTTCTGTCAAAAACCAAATTATTCATTAATGACTTTTCTCATTTGGAATACTCGGGGGTTGAATAATCCAGTTCGGCGTAGGGATCTTCGTGACAGAGTTACTTCAATAAAGCCCTCCATCATCATTCTATTGGAGACGAAGCTAAAGACTTCACAGTGCAATAAAAAACTGTTCTACCGACTGCTTGGGTCTCATTTAATAACTTTGACCATGCCACGGGAGGGCGAATCTTGATGGGGTTCGATCCTACGGTTTGGCAGCAACGCTAACCTCTGCTTCTGATCAACATGTAACGGTTTCTTGCACCAACACAGGTGGCTTCTCTTGTACATTAACTGGGGTGTACGCTCGCAACACATGGGGGGAAAGGAGGGTATTATGGGATCAAATGAAAAAGGATGCTGCTACGTTGTCCAATGGGTCGTGGATTGTTGGAGGAGACTTTAATAGTGTGCTTAAATCTAAAGACAAGGTGGGAGGTCGGAAGCTGGATGAGAAAATGCTGAAAGACTACTCTGACTGTATTGGTACTTGTAGGCTCCTGGAGCTCAAAAGTACGGGGAGTAAGCTGAGCTGGTGCAATAATCGCGTCGGGGATGGGCGGATATCTGCTCGGCTGGATCAGGTGTTCGTTAGTAGCAAATGGCTAGACCGACTCCCTGATTCATTTATGGAATACATGGACCCGCACACAAGTGACCACTCCCCTATGATTGTCCGTCTCCATCCTCAGGTACCATCCGACCCAAAACCTTTCAAGTTTTTTAATTATTGGACCAAATGCCCAGGGATATTGGATACTGTAGAGAAAAGCTGGGTGGGCTATGTACATGGCACTCCTATGTACCGTGTGTGTCAAAAATTGAAGTGGTTGAAGCCACTTATCCGGAACTGGTCAATTTCTTATAATGCTTCAAAGCTTGTTTCTACAAGCCGCAACAACTTGGAATCTAATCGCAAAAATCCGAATCTCCTCTCTGATGTTTCACTCCAAGCCCCTGAGCAAGCTGGTTTAAAGGCATTGGCCAATGCTATGAGTCTAGAGGAAGAAATGTACCGCCAAAAAAGCCACCAAGACTGGATGACCATTGGAGACCGCAATACAAAGTTCTTTTATAATTCTATGAAATCAAGGCAAAACCACAACAATTTGAGCCACTTCGTGGATGCATTGGGTGGGCAGAATAATTCACATAATGATCTTAAGAAGGACGCTCTCGCTTACTATGTGGGATTATATAATCAGGATCACTATGGGAGTACATTTCAAACACTTACCCCGAAGCGCATTCTTACGGAGGATGCTTCGACCTGGCTGATTAGGAGAATGTCTGATGAGGAGGTTAAGAGGGCAGTTTTCCAGATTGGACCTGATAAGGCCCCAGGCCCAGACTGATTTAATGGACATTTCTTCCAACATTACTGGCACCTTGTTGGTGAAGATGTACTGGTTGCAGTAAAGGACTTTTTCAGATCGGGTACTCTATTAAGGCAGAAAAACCACACTCATTTGACACTTATTCCAAAGCATTCTAATGCTTCGTGCCTTGGTGATTATAGGCCAATCGCCTGTTGCAATGTCTTGTACAAGATCATTAGCAAAATTATCTGCAATAGGTTGAAGGAGGTAATTCATGAGCTGATTTCCTCGAATCAAGCTGCATTTCTAAAAGGGAGGTTGTTATCGATGTAACGACCACTTTTCGTTGTACGTTGTTCGTGCACGTGCTTTTGGACGTGCAAGTGTTTATTTTAGACTTTATTTGTTTGTGAACACTTTGTTGTGATATGCCGTTGTGAACGTATCTGAGAGTATTAAATGGTGGCACTAATTTGGAACGACGCTTCTCGAGTCGTTTTACCACAATTTAATCTGATTCGATGAGACGTTGCGATTTTCGCTTTTGATGGGAGATTTTTCTATTTTTAGTTTCGTCATCCGACATCAAAATTGAGATCCGTCTTCTTAGTTAGCTTCCTTTCGTCATCACGATCACCACGATATTTATTTTATAATTTTTGGAGTCCATTTGACCACTTTTATATTTTTAGCAAGGTTTATAATATTTTTAATAATTACGTTTTAAATTATTTTCGGCCAAATAAAATATATTTGAGTTTCAAACATTTTAAATAATTTTGAGCCAAATCTTAGACCCTATCTTGGCCTTACCCAATCCCTATGTGATTAGGAAGAGTAGATTTGAATTTTTAATTATTTTAAACTCCTAATCCCATTAGGATTAGCCCTAGACCAAGTCAACACATCTACACTATATAAACAACCTTTAGGAAGACCTATTTTCGCAAGAAAATAACCCTAGCCGCTTCCAAAACTCAAATTTGACGTTGCGACGAATCGTCGCAACGTTGCGACGAACTTCCCCGCACCGACAGACGAAACAGGCCGATTTCTCCCGCTCCGACCGCTAGCCGCCCCGGCACCAAGCCTCGCCCGCATCGCTGCACAGCCGCCCGCTCCGTTCGCCCGCACCGACCGAGAGAAGCTCTCGGTCTGACCGAGAGCTTGGCCCGCTGTCGCCCGCATCCCCGCTCCGCACCAACCCCCACACCGACCCGCTCTGTCTCCCCGCAACCGATCATGTCTGACCGAGCGGATCGCCCGCACCGACCGACGTTGCAACGTTGCAACGTTGCAATGTTGCAACCCCCGCATCCAAGGCGCCCGACCGGTGCTGTCCCCCGCACCGACTGACGTTGCAACGTTGCAACGTTGCAATGTTGCAACCCCCGCATCCAAGGCGCCCGACCGGTGCTGTCCCCCGCACCGACCGACAGATCTTTCCGCACCAAGCCCCCGCCCGCACCGCTGCAGCCCGCTGCGCTGGAAGCCCCGCACCAAGCGTGTCCGACCGAGAGAATCCCCCGCACCGAGGATGTACGGCCGAGAGCCATTCGTCGCAACCCCGCACCCGTCGCACCACTTGCCACCGTGGGCCCCCCAAGTTCTCCAGAGGTATTGTGGGTCCCCCAAAGGTCCCTAGGACTACTGTGGGCCCCACCTAGGTGCTTGCCCATCGAGGAATTGCCGCGTACGACGTTGCGACACGTCGTAGCCCGTCGTCGCACGTGCTAGCTTTGGAATCTGGAATCGTTGCTCCGGTTGATTGCTCTAAACTTTCCAGCGAGGAATCAAATTGGAATCTGGACTTGGAGGGCGATCTTTTATGCCAACCCCTGGCGTCGCTACCCGACGTCAGTGTAGCTTTCGCGTCGCGTTAAGGTAACGCTTTGCACCCCTAGGACCCCCAACCCATTGCATGCTAATCAAGACTAAAATCAGTATTTTTAAAGTATTTTAAATGTTTTAGAACTCACTAATCAAGATTAATAAAACGGATGTAGGCAGGTGGACTTGAGCACGTAGGATATCTGACTTTGGACTCGTTGTACGGTGTTACTCAGACGTGATACTTGCAGGCAAGTGAAACTTGCCAACTCTTGTGTAGGGCCATGTTTTTAGGCCACTCCCTTGTTTTTAGCGTAAAAGAGACTAGTCAGTGAAATGATAGCTGGCTAGACGCCTACTTGATCTAGTTTGACCACGAAACTAGATCTGTCACCTAAATTGATCTGGCTTGACAACGAAGCTAGATCCAACTCTTTAAACTTGTCAATCATGCATACTAAACTGTCACGTTTACTTTCCTTACCTGTACGCTTTACTACTTGCCATGTCATGTCATCCATGCATTGAATGTCGCATTCGTAGCACACGCTACAATACTTGTACTCGTACTTCCTTGTCCGGCTAGGTGCACCCCTATGCCATACTTGTTAAAAACACTTCCTGGCTCGTGATCCAGAAGTGAGCATTCCATGTTCGGGGGTAAGGCCCAGGCTCGATACACGTGGAGGGGTAGGGATAAACGGTCACTTGAGCTTAGGAGTTGGCCCGCGCAGCCACTCTAGCCAAAAGGCGGAATCTCTGTGCACGAGGTGCTTACTTTACTTGTCTTGTACTAGTGAGTATTACTTGTAAAACTTGACATCCATGCCATGCTCGTACTTTACTTTACTTTACTTGTTGTACTCATACTTTAACTGCCATGTCATCGCATTCATGCTAGAACTGCTAGGTTGCTTTACTTTTACCTACTTTCAGTTTCCTTGCACAAGTCTCTTGTAGACTTGCTGACATGTGCCCCTTGCTCTTTTGGGTGTCACATGTTAGACCCTGAGCCAGAGACAGTTGTTGAGGACGAGGTGTTTGTTGACGCTGAGCCTGAGCCTACGTTCGTCGAGGAGTTCGTGGACACCGGAGACCAGTCTTAGAGACTGTTTGAGTTGCTTTTGCTTTAGATTGATGTTAGATGTCGGTGCTTGCACCATTACTTTGTTTTCGTACTTTGTACTTTTCTTGGCCATGTTGGGGCCTCTTTTAGACTCTTTGTTTTTAGCCTGGTGGCTTTTCTGCGATGTTGAAATTTATTACTATGGATATTCTGAGATTTATTCTTTGTCTCATTTCCTTACTATTATCTTTGTTTCGTTTCGCGTTACAAGGACCTGTAGTTTAAAGTAATTGACGCTTATCGGACTTGCAGCTTTGAAGCTTCAAGTCTGAGCGGACCTTCTCACGCTTCGCCTCCACGTTTTTGGGAAGCGGGGCGTCACAGGTTTTGTTGGTGGCCCATGCAGGTCCCCTATCTTGTGATTGCGAACTAACGGAACAACGATAATAACGGAATATCCATTAAATAAATTGCAACATCCAAGTCATTAAGCTTTGAGTCTAATTTGTTTGTTCGTTTTCTATGTCATTAGATGGCTGGACGACGACAGACCCGATCTGGCAGTGGGCCCAATCGTGCTGAGGAGCCGGATAGAGAGCCCACCAATGCTGAGATCATGAGGATGATGCATCAGATGATGCAGGTACAGTAGGGCATGCTCCAGAACACTCAGAGTGCTCCTCGCCACGAGCCAGGAGCGAAGCAGTTTTGGGAGCTGGGCCCGACTTACTTTGATGGATCTGAAGGACCGTTGGCTGCAGAGGAGTGGATCAGGAACACTGAGGATAATCTGAAGATGTCGAAGGTCAACCTGGCTGGATGGGTTGATCTGGCAAAGAAGCAGCTTAAGGATAATGCCCGAAATTGGTGGGATGCAGAGGAGGAGTTGTTGGTGAGCCCTATACCTTGGGCTAATTTCAAGTCTAGGTTCGATGAGGAGTACTTCCCGAAGGCTGCCATGAGGGAGATGTTGCAGCGCTTCATTGAGCTGAAGCAGGAGAATCTGACGGTGGACCAGTACCACCAGGAGTTTACTAGGCTGAGTCGCTTCGCGCCGAAGATGATAGAGGATGCTGAGGAGAAGGCTCAGAGGTTTCTGCAGGGTCTTTCCCTAGACTTGCAGAGCCTGATGTCTACGACGGATATGGAGTCATATCAGAAGTTGCTGGTAGCTGCTCGGAGACAGGATAGGATTGTGAAGCAGAAGAGAGGACTGATTTCTGGAGCTGGGAAGAGGCCTATGGAGCAGGTCAGAGGAGTGGTTAGGCCTAGGACTAGGCCTAATCAGACGGTGCAGTTCAAGAGGCCAGGTGGGCCTACTCTGAAGACTTGCCATTTTTGCGGCAAGACCGGGCATATCAAGGATCAGTGTAGGAAGATGTTGGGACAGTGCCTAGTTTGTGGAGATCCTACTCATGCTATGAAGGAGTGCCCGAAGTCTAAGCTACCTTGGAAGGAACCCGTTGCCGCACAACCGTTGCAGCAGAGAGCACCTGTTCCTGCAGGTCGTGGAGCACCCCTCGCCCCGCAGAGGCAGGCTTTTCAGCAGGCCATGCAGCTGAAGATGCAGGCTTATCTGATGACGGTAGTGGAGAGCGAGGCTGTGGATGAGGTTATCGCAGGTAACTCTCAAACTAGTTGTTTCCTTCCTTAGATAGTTTGATTGTTAGCTTATGTTTGTTTGATTGCATATGATTGTTTGTTAGAATAGGGTTTGATTATTAGATTGTTTGTTAGGTGTGATTTTGGTGTGCACGTTTCCTGTACGAGTCCTCTTTGACTCCGGTGCATCGATGTGCATTATTTCTCTGAGCTTCGTGGAGAAGCATTCCTTGACGACTTCCCCTCTTCCCAAGAGTTGGAATATCGTTACAGGAAATGGCGTGATCTCGGTGCATCGTGGGTGCAATTCTTGCCCTTTGGTGGTCTGTGGACATGAGCTTTACACTGACTTTATTGTCCACAACATCATCAACTATGATGCAGTGCTTGGAATGGATTGGCTTGCGAGCTTCTATGCTACGATCGATTGTCGGAGGAAGAAGGTGGTGTTCGAGGTCCATGGGCACCCGGTGTTTGAGTTCAGTCGAGGTAGCAGTTCGCTTGGCCCTGTCAGGTTTCGGGCCAGACCGGTGGAGATTGTTGCTATGCAGATGGAGCAGGATAGACCAGCTATGGTACGTGAATTCGACGACGTCTTCCCCGAGGAGATGTCTGGACTGCCGCCCGATCGAGCTCTCGAGTTTTCGATCGATCTTATTCCGGGAGCACAGCCTATTTCGAAGGCACCGTATCGGATGGCTCCAGCAGAGTTGGAGGAGTTGCGCAGGCAGCTGGACGAGCTTTTGCAGAAGGGATACATCAATCCTAGCGTGTCTCCGTGCGGAGCACCGGTGTTACTGGTAAAGAAGAAGGATGGTTCGCGTCGCATGTGTATGGATTACCGGGAGCTGAATGCTGTGACTATCAAGAATAAATATCCCTTGCCTCGTATAGATGACATCTTTGATCAGCTTAGAGGATCGAGGGTGTTCTCTAGGTTGGATTTGAGAAGTGGCTACCATCAGCTTAAGGTGAAGAAGGACGACATCTCGAAGACGGCTTTCAGGACGAAGTATGGTCACTACGAGTTCGTGGTTATGCCATTTGGTGTAACCAATGCGCCCGCAGTCTTTATGAACCTGATGAATCTGGTCTTCTACGACTTTCTAGACAAGTTTGTCATTATCTTTATTGACGACATCCTGATCTATTCAAAGTCGGAGGAAGAGCATGCCTCGCACTTGAGGACAGTGTTGGAGATCTTGAGGAAGCATCGCTTGTATGCTAAGTATTCCAAGTGCGAGTTTTGGCTGGATAGAGTTGCTTTTCTCAGGCATGTGGTGTCTGGTGATGGAATTTCTGTGGACCCCGAGAAGATTGTGGCTATCAGAGAGTGGTCGGTTCCGCAGTCGGCGTCTGAGATCCGGAGCTTCCTTGGACTTGCAGGATATTACCGACGTTTCATTAAGGACTTTTCCCGGATTGCTGAGCCGATGACCAGACTGACGCGGAAGGATGTACCATATGTTTGGTCTGACGATTGCGAGAAGGCTTTTGGTATTCTGAAGGAGAGATTGACGACTGCCCCTGTTCTTGCTGTGCCTGATCGGAGTGGAGGATTTGAGATCTTTTGTGATGCTTCTGGCAAGGGTCTTGGATGTGTGTTGCATCAGCATGGTCATGTGGTTGCGTATGCTTCTCGTCAGCTTAAGGCTCATGAGAAGAATTACTCGACACATGATTTGGAATTGGCTGCTGTCGTATTTGCGCTGAAGATTTGGAGGCACTTCCTGCTGAGTGAGAAAGTGAAGATCTTCACTGATCACAAAAGCTTGAAGAATATCTTTACGCAGAAGGAGCTCAACTTGCGACAGCGTCGATGGTTGGAGCTCATGGCAGACTACGAGATTGATTTGCAGTATCACCCCGGCAAGGTGAATGTGGTTCCGGATGCGCTGAGCAGACTTCCAGCGGTGATGATGTTGACTTCGCAGTGGAGATTGCAGCAAGATTTTTGTGAGACTGGTATCGAGATTATTCTTCCTGGAGAGACTTCTTCATTGATGAGTATGCAGATACAGTCGATGATCGTGGATAGGATCAAGGCTGGACAGGCTGGAGATGCTAAGCTTGTGAAGATTCGGGAGCAGGTGGAAGCCGGTCTGCGGACTGACTTTTTGATTCACGAGGATGGTTCGTTGAGATTTGGAGCCAGGCTGTGTGTGCCAGCCAGAGATATCAGAGAGGAATTATTGGTGGAGGCACACAGTTCGCCGTATTCTGTACATCCTGGTGGGACCAAGATGTACAAGGATCTTCGCCTGAACTTTTGGTGGCATGGTATGAAGAGGAGTGTGGCTCGGAGTGTAGCCAAGTGTTTGGTTTGCCAACAAGTAAAGGCGGAGCATCAGCGTACGGCAGGGTTGCTACAACCGCTTCCGATTCCAGAGTGGAAGTGGCAGCACATCACTATGGATTTCGTGACTGGACTACCTCGGAGTCCGAAGCAGAATGACGCGATTTGGGTGATCGTAGACCGATTGACCAAATCCGCGCACTTTATTCCCTTCCGAGTAGGACAGTCTACTGAGACGCTAGCGAGGAGATATATGGAGGTAAATTCTTTTACACTCCGATTTTATTTCCTTTTTCTAGCTTAGATAGTGATGTAACGTGAATCGTGCAGGAGATCGTACGACTTCACGGAGTCCCCGTGAGTACCGTGTCAGACAGAGACACGAGATTCACATCTCAGTTTTGGCAGAGTCTGCAGAAGAGCTTGGGTACGAGTCTGAGTTTCAGCACGGCATACCACCCGCAGACGGATGGCCAGTCCGAGAGGACGATTCAGATTTTGGAGGACATGTTGAGGGCGTGCATGTTGGACTTTAAGGGATCTTGGGAGGATCATCTCCATCACGTTGAGTTTGCCTACTATAACAGCTACCAGGCGAGTATTGGAATGGCGCCTTTCGCCGCGCTATATGGAAAGAAATGTCGATCGCCACTGAGCTGGGATGACATTGGAGATCGGGAGCTGTTAGGACCGGAGATGATCGTGGAGGCCGTGGATGTTGTGAGGAACATCCGGGAGAAGCTAAGGATTGCGCAGGATCGTTTCAAGCATTGGGCCGATGCTAAACGGAGGCCTTTGGAGTTTCAGCCTGGCGATCATGTCTTTTTGAAGATTTCTCCGAACCGCGGAGTTATTCGATTCAGAAAGAGAGGCAAGCTGAGTCCGAGGTTCATTGGGCCGTTTGATGTCCTGGAGAGAGTTGGAGATATGGCTTATCACTTGGCGTTGCCACCGTCGCTGGTGGGAGTTCACGACGTATTTCACGTATCTCAGTTACGTCGATACGTTAGTGATCCATCCCACGCTGTGGATTTCTCGGAGATTACGGTACGTCCGGATCTGTCTTATGATCAGCAGCCAGTTGAGATTCTGGATCGTTGACAGAAGCAGCTGAGGAATAAGACCGTCGACTTGGTTCGAGTGCAGTGGCGTCACGGTTCCCCTGGTGAGTCCACCTGGGAGCGTGAAGATGAGATGAGAGAGCGCTTCCCGCACCTTTTCCCGAGCAGTGCTTGATGTTAATTCCGAGGACGGAATCATTTCTAAGGTGGGGAGGATGTAACGACCACTTTCCGTTGTACGTTGTTCGTGCACGTGCTTTTGGCCGTGCACGTGTTTATTTTAAACTTTATTTGTTTGTGAACACTTTGTTGTGATATGCCGTTGTGAACGTATCTGAGAGTATTAAATGGTGGCACTAATTTGGAACGACGCTTCTCGAGTCGTTTTCCCACAATTTAATCTGATTCGATGAGACGTTGCGATTTTCGCTTTTGATGGGAGACGTTTCTATTTTTAGTTTCGTCATCCGACATCAAAATTGAGATCCGTCTTCTTAGTTAGCTTCCTTTCGTCATCACGATCACCACGATATTTATTTTATAATTTTTGGAGTCCATTTGACCACTTTTATATTTTTAGCAAGGTTTATAATATTTTTAATAATTACGTTTTAAATTATTTTCGGCCAAATAAAATATATTTGAGTTTCAAACGTTTTAAATAATTTTTGAGCCAAATCTTAGACCCTATCTTGGCCTTACCCAATCCCTATGTGATTAGGAAGAGTAGATTTGAATTTTTAATTATTTTAAACTCCTAATCCCATTAGGATTAGCCCTAGACCAAGTCAACACATCTACACTATATAAACAACCTTTAGGAAGACCTATTTTCGCAAGAAAATAACCCTAGCCGCTTCCAAAACTCAAATTTGACGTTGCGACGAATCGTCGCAACGTTGCGACGAACTTCCCCGCACCGACCGACGAAACAGGCCGATTTCTCCCGCTCCGACCGCTAGCCGCCCCCGCACCAAGCCTCGCCCGCATCGCTGCACAGCCGCCCGCTCCGTTCGCCCGCACCGACCGAGAGAAGCTCTCGGTCTGACCGAGAGCTTGGCCCGCTGTCGCCCGCATCCCCGCTCTGCACCAACCCCCGCACCGACCCGCTCTGTTGCCCCGCAACCGCTCGTGTCTGACCGAGCGGATCGCCCGCACCGACCGACGTTGCAAAGTTGCAACGTTGCAACGTTGCAACCCCCGCATCCAAGGCGCCCGACCGGTGCTGTCCCCCGCACCGACCGACTGATCTCTCCGCACCAAGCCCCCGCCCGCACCTCTGCAGCCCGCTGCGCTGCAAGCCCCGCACCAAGCGTGTCCGACCGAGAGAATCCCCCGCACCGAGGCTGTACGACCGAGAGCCATTCGTCGCAACCCCGCACCCGTCGCACCACTTGCCACCGTGGGCCCCCCAAGTTCTCCAGAGGTATTATGGGTCCCCCAAAGGTCCTTAGGACTACTGTGGGCCCCACCTAGGTGCTTGCCCTTCGAGGAATTGCCGCGTACGACGTTGCGACACGTCGTAGCCCGTTGTCGCACGTGCTAGCTTTGGAATCTGGAATCGTTGCTCCGGTTGTTGCTCTGAACTTTCCAGCGAGGAATCAAATTGGAATCTGGACTTGGAGCGCGATCTTTTATTCCAACCCCTGGCGTCGCTACCCGACGCCAGTGTAGCTTTCGCGTCGTGTTAAGGTAACGCTTTGCACCCCTAGGACCCCCCAACCCATTGCATGCTAATCAAGACTAAAATCAGTATTTTTAAAGTATTTTAAATGTTTTAGAACTCACTAATCAAGATTAATAAAACGGATGTAGGCCGGTGGACTTGAGCATGTAGGATATCGTAACTTTGGACTCGTTGTACGGTGTTACTCAGACGTGATACTTGCAGGCAAGTGAAACTTGCCAACTCTTGTGTAGGGCCATGTTTTTAGGCCACTCCCTTGTTTTTAGCGTAAAAGAGACTAGTCAGTGAAATGATAGCTGGCTAGACGCCTACTTGATCTAGTTTGACCACGAAACTAGATCCGTCACCTAAATTGATCTGGCTTGACAACGAAGCTAGATCCAACTCTTTAAACTTGTCAATCATGCATACTAAACTGTCACGTTTACTTTCCTTACCTGTACGCTTTACTACTTGCCATGTCATGTCATCCATGCATTGAATGTCGCATTCGTAGCACACTCTACAATACTTGTACTCGTACTTCCTTGTCCGGCTAGGTGCACCCCTATGCCATACTTGTTAAAAACACTTCCTGGCTCGTGATCCAGAAGCGAGCATTCCATGTTCGGGGGTAAGGCCCTGGCTCGATACACGTGGAGGGGTAGGGATAAACGGTCACTTGAGCTTAGGAGTTGGCCCGCGCAGCCACTCTAGCCAAAAGGCGGAATCTCTGTGCACGAGGTGCTTACTTTACTTGTCTTGTACTAGTGAGTGTTACTTGTAAAACTTGACATCCATGCCATGCTCATACTTTACTTTACTTTACTTGTTGCACTCATACTTTAACTGCCATGTCATCGCATTCATGCTAGAACTGCTAGGTTGCTTTACTTTTACCTACTTTCAGTTTCCTTACACAAGTCTCTTGTAGACTTGCTGACATGTGCCCCTTGCTCTTTTGGGTGTCACATGTTAGACCCTGAGCCAGAGACAGTTGTTGAGGACGAGGTGTTTGCTTACGCTGAGCCTGAGCCTACGTTCGTCGAGGAGTTCGTGGACACCGGAGACCAGTCTTAGAGACTGTTTGAGTTGCTTTTGCTTTAGGTTGCTGTTAGATGTCGGTGCTTGCACCATTACTTTGTTTTCGTACTTTGTACTTTTGTTGGCCATGCTGGGGCCTCTTTTAGACTCTTTGTT
This sequence comes from Scilla litardierei, assembly GCA_030789695.1. NCBI lineage: Eukaryota > Viridiplantae > Streptophyta > Magnoliopsida > Asparagales > Asparagaceae > Scilla > Scilla litardierei. The sequence continues at coordinate 133,840,411 of CM061138.1, read as the reverse complement.
TTTAGCCTGGTGGCTTTTTTGCGATGTTGAAATTTATTACTATGGATATTCTGAGATTTATTCTTTGTCTCATTTCCTTATTATTATCTTTGTTTCGTTTCGCGTTGCAAGGACCTGCAGTTTAAAGTAATTGACGCTTATCGGACTTGCAGCTTTGAAGCTTCAAGTCTGAGCGGACCTTCTCACGCTTCGCCTCCACGTTTTTGGGAAGCGGGGCGTGATAATCGGATTGCACTCTTATAGCCCATGAACAGATCCGTGACTTCAGTAACCCTATGGGAGGGCGAGCTTGTCTAAAACTAGATTTGAGAAAGGCATTTGATAGTGTAAATCGGGACTTTGTATTGTACTTTCTGAAACAGATGGGTTTCCCCTCTACATTTATTGGGTGGATCAGAGAGTGTATTTCCACACCCACATTTTCTGTTATGGTAAATGGCTCGCCAGTAGGATATTTTGACGGCAACCGGGGTATAAGACAAGGAGACCCCCTCTCTCCATATTTGTTTGTAATTGTTATGGAAGCCTTCTCTATCCTAGTTTCTAAAGCTCTGGGTAGGGGCTCTCTTCAGCCTATGAGGCGATCAGATCCATATCCCACCTTCTATTCGCTGATGACCTGCTTGTTTTCTGCAGAGCAAATAAGAAATCATTCCTATGCATCAAATCCCTGCTGAATGATTTTAATGACTATACTGGGCTCTAGGTCAATTGGGACAAGAGTACAGCTCTGTTCAGTAAGGGGGCTAAAAATAAGACTGAGTTGGCAGACTATTTGGGCATCAAAATCTCAACTACTATTACCACATATCTGGGCCTGCCTTTATCATCGAAGTATCCCAAATCACAAATGTACACTAGATTGGTGGATAAATGCAGGAAGAGGCTGATGGGTTGGTCGACTTCAATGCTATCTATCTCAGGGCGGATTAAGCTTGTCAGGACTATTATTTATGGAATGGTTGCGTTTTGGATGCAAGCCTTCCATATGCCGTTTACTATCGTCCGGGCAATTTCTTCTCTGTGCAGGCACTTCATCATGGGTTCTTCTCGGGCTTGGGCGTGGGAGGACATATGTACACCCAAAGCAGAAGGGGGGGTTGGCCTTCGATTATTAAAAGATCTAAATGTTGCGTCTGGCATTAGACTGACGTGGAGATTTCTTACCTCTAATGGGCTTTGGGCGAGACTAATGCGGGATAGATATGGTGAGACGGGTGGGTTCTTTGCGGCAAAAGGGATAGTCACGCAATCAAGAACTTGGAAACAGATGTTGAAAAGTCGAAGAATCTCCCAAAAGCTCATCAAGATAATTGTGAGAGATGGGCGGTCCACTCTCTTCTGGCATGACTACTGGCTTGACTGCGGCCCACTCAAGGACATTGATGCTGTACCGCAAGGCTCCTCTATGAAGATTGTTAATGAATACTGGGAGCACGGGTGTTGGTTGGACGATGCTGACCTTACTAATATCAAGGCGCATCTATCCCAGGTGGTATTAACTAAAGGACCCGATGGGTGGACCTCGGCGCCATCCGTGAGAAGCAGCAGCTTGACTTTGGCTAATGGCAGTTTGACATCGCTTGGAATCATATCGACTTCGGCTGGGAGCAGGTGGGCTACTAGATGAGGGGGAAATCATGATGATTTTCGGTTTCAAGAGGCCTGGGATGGAGTTCTGGTACAGGGCACCCGCTTCCAATTCCAGAAGTTAATATGGTATCCGGGCCTCATTCCCAAATTTTCTATCCCCCTCCTCAGAGCTTTCAGAGGTAAGCTTCTAACAAGAGATTTGATTAGCAGATGGGGGTTGAACTCTCCAGTAAATTGCGTCCTATGTGAGGGAAAAAACATGGAAGATATTAGCCATCTTTTCTTCGCCTGTAACTACTCAAACTGCATACTGAAGAGGGCTATGCTAAAATTGAATATTAAAGATTAGATTAATTCAACTCTCCAGGAGGTGGGTGAATACTATCTCCTACATTTTGGAGGTAAGAAGACCTTGAGCAGGTTGGCTAAAACTACTCTCTCAGCTATGGTGTGGCACATATGGAGGGAACAGAATAGAAGAATCTTTGAAAATACAAAGAAAGTGAAATCAATCCTATTTGAGGAAATTTCAGCTGATATCAGGGTCGCCTTGAGAGACCAAGATCCGGTTACTACGGAAGAGGCGGAGGCATTTGCAAATTGGGAGTTCAGAGATATGGGCTAATCCTATCTCCATTCTTTATATAGACTGTTCAGGGATGGGGAATCAATATTAAAGAGTGACGGCGCTTGTGCCCCCTCCTCTTTACATTGCCACCTCATGCCCACATACTGTATTGCTGTACATTTTATTTGAATAAAGATTGACTAACTTTCCTATATATATATATATATATATATATATATATATATATATATATATATATATATATATATGGGGCAACATAATTCGCATGCAACTCACTTGCTTTCATTCCTTTCCTCTTTGATGTCATCTACAGGTGGGCATGGCGGGCATCGGCGGTCTAGGCGACGGCAGGCAGCAGTCCAGGCAGCAGTGAGTTAGGGCATGAAGGCGGGGCTGAGAGGAGAGGTTGCTCGGTACTGGTGGTTCGTCGGAAAGGGCTGACGACGAGTTCGGGCTGTTCGAAAGGAGGCCTGTGTCTTGGAGAGCTAAGGGTTGGAGGGAGGAGATGGGAGATCAGATACGCCGACGTCGGGCTGGGTTTCGTTCGCCAGCGATAGGAAGCAGTGCGGGGTCGACTGTGGTGGCGGTGAAGGGGCGCTGGAGGGGTTTGTGTTTGGAAGAGTGCGACGAAGGGAGGAGCGATGGTCGGAGAAGCGCTGGGTCACGACGGTGTGTTCGAAAAGATGGTGACTTGCAGCGATGTACAGGGGGACGAGGGGAGGGTTTGGAGAGTCGGATCGTCGACGGTGGTGGGTTCGCCTGTCTTGGCACTGGGCGGACATAGCCTCGAACGGAGGGGATGAAGGGCGCCTGGGGTCAGAGATAATGGAAGACGGGGCCGGTGTGTCGGAGGGATAGTCGGATGCTGGCAACAGGTTCGAGCGACAACAGAGGCGACGGACTAGGTTGCGGCGTGTGACTAGGGATGGCCGGAGTTATCGTTGGGTTCTTTTAGAGGGGAGAGGAGCTAGGGTACTATATATTTTAGGAGGTAGCTGCATGCTACTAGATGTGGACCTAGGTTTACTTATTAGATAATATAATATAGAGAGAGGGGTATATCACGTGGGATAGATTAATGGGATTGTGGGGATATGGGGAGATGGGATGCAAGCATACGGTTTAGGTTTTTAGGATTTTATTATTAAATATTTATATACGATTTGATTTTACAATGAATCACATTTTTGAAATTGGATATTACAAACTTAGGGTAGAATTATTATTAAAGTAACGGGCTATCGCGGGTTGGTCTAACGGCGTCCGAAAAATAAAAGAAAAATATTTGGACGCCCGTGACGTTGCGAGGGTTATGAATACGGGGTCTGGTCACGTGCTAGGCCTACCGAAAACCATAATAAAAATAAAGTACGAAAAATACTCATCGAGTGCAAAATACATACAGAAATACGTACAGTCTAAAGCGACCGTTACAGTTTATCGAAACCTGAAAAGTATGAGGTAGTTTTGCGATTATATCAAAATAAGAGGTATTTTTAGGAACTTGGCGAAAGTATGAGGTAGCTTTCCGAAATTAAGCCAATTTGTTGAGATATTGACACCTGTAATAGTGTGGTGGAAATGAAACTTTCACACTGCCCTTACTCGGTTATTATCTCTTAGTTCTAAGAAATTTCAAGGACGAAATTTTCTTAAGGATGGTAGGATGTCTCGGTATGTATCCATGAGTATGAGTGTTTCATATTTTATTATTATAATAATTTCCAATACGTTTAAAGGATTTATATGTATATGATTTTTGGTTATATATTATTTTAAAATGGTTTCATTAACAATTATATAAAATATTTTTTATCATCAAAATAGGTTTGACATGTTTTAGTTATTTCGAGTATCATCAAATATTTTTAAATAGTTTATATGATATTTTCTATTTAAATATCACTGAAATAGCCTTACAAATTATTTTTCTATGTAAACGTTATCAAATTGATTTCAAACTTTTACAAAATGATTCTATAGTTATTTAGTATACCCAGTAATTATTACGTATTTTTCTAGAGTCAAGCCGACCTAGAACCTGCAAACCCACACCCCAAACATTTTGGCCTAAAACTCGAATTTTCGTAGCTCAAACTCTGAAATGAACTTTATTTTCATAATCCTCGCGTCGATACGAATGCGTGACATTTTTTCTGGAATTTTCGAAGTCATAAGTGAAAAATGATATTTTTAATATTAAAATAATAATATTTTATTATTTTTAATTACATTTACTAATTACTAATAACTTATTACTAATTACCCCTCTAATTACCTCCTAACCTACATCCATTGAGGAAAACGTAACCCTTGTTTTCCTTCCCAAAACCGATCCTTCCCCTCTAATAACCCCCAACCATCCCATTAATGACATCTTAATAACATATTAATATTATTTTACAATAAATTGACCCTTAAACCCATTCCCCTTCACCCTCTTCATGTAACCAGCGGAACCCAAATGCCAAGGCAACAACCCACCATCCTCAACTCCAACCCATTTCCTCCTCCTCCTTCTCTAACTCAGGTGAAGCCATCGCCGACCTCCGATGTGCCACCACCACACCACCACCTCACCAAGGACCCCCTCTGACGTCGAAGACCCATCTACACCACCGGAGCTCCTCGATATCGTCGGCAAAACACACATCAAGCAAACAACCTCGCCAAAGCTCCATCATCGCCATTCGCCACCGCCGGACCGCCGCCGGCTCTCCGCCCTTCCTCTGTCGGCCACCCGCTGGAGCTGATCGGAACCTCCCCCCTGGGAGTCATTTGCGTGTGTGTATGCGTGAACTATGAAATGTGGTTAGAGAGGGTTTCAGAGAGAGAAAATGAGGGGGTTTAATTAAAAAATCATAACATAAAATATAAATGTCAGAAAAATTATTGGAAAATACCAGATAATCTAGCGCGATAAACGAACGCATTGGTACTAATTTCGTTGTGATCAGGCAAGTATAACTCATATAATAATTTTTAAGATAAATTCTAATTATGCTATGTTCACTTATAAATTAGTCACATTGATTTTCACGTACACTGAAGAACACAAAAATTATATGTTTTAGTACTAGATGAGACGCTCATTTTGACCTCTCTTTTAAAGAATTCCGACGTATAGTTTGCTCTAAATAAATCTTTGAATATATTGAGAAAATCAATTTCTTAATTTAAAATTCATTTTTGGCTCTTTAAATTATGAAAAAATGCCTAATAATTGTCTTAAAATTCTGAAAAATACCTGTTAGCCTTAGAAAAATATTTTATGCTTAATTATAACCATCTGCTTAGTTTTAATTATTTTTGTGTGCATTTCTTATCATAACTACATATGCTAACATATTGTAAAATTGTTAAATCGCAATTGTAAAATGGTGAAATGATGTGGAACTATTGTATGAACTCATGAGACACTGTGGACAGATTACACGCATTTGATATGATGCAATTGAACAACAACAACTGAACGATTGATGAAACTTATATAACTATGCATAGAGATAGTACATGTCTTGACCCGACACTTGACTTGAACCGTGTGATTGGGGTAGTCTATAGTCAAGATGATACAGGAGTGTTTGGATCCGCTCTATTGCTACCTCTATACACGAGGCAAGCAACTTGACCGTCGCCCAAGATATGGGGTACATCGATAAGTAGCTATAATGCCCTATTTTGAACTATACGTGTAGTGTACTATATACACGTGGTATTTCTACTTACGATGCATGCGTAGACACGAAGTAATTGTGGATGTCGACATATGTAACGTAGTGCAAGGGGGTTGTGCCGTAATATATGGTTAAGAGAAGAGAATGCGAAATGTGAATGCGGGAGAAATGTGAGTGACGCCGTGTGTATATTATAACAAGTATGTATTGGACGTATGTGTGTGATGCATGTATGCATGCATGGGTGTCCATGGGTGTGTGTAGGGAGAGCCTTGATAGTGTGAAATGGTTAGGTGTCAATGGCATCCTCATAAATTTTTAGAAAGGCGAGGGGCAAAATGGTCATTTGGACCAAATGAGGATGTGCGTATAGTAAAAAGGTGTGTGCATAAAGTAATGGCAAACTTGTAAAAACCTAGAGGATGGAGGGGTATTTTAGTGATTCTAAGTGTTGCATGCTTATCATATCTCTTACCTTCTCTTTTCCTCTTCAACCTTCTTTTCTTTTCTCTCTTCCCATCTCCCTACCCACTTTAGGCTGGCCATATCTGTCACGACCCGCTTCCCAAGTATGGAAGGCGAGGCGTGAAGAGGTTCGCTCAGATCTGGAGCTGTGAAGCTGCAGTTTGATAAGCGTCTGTGTATGATACCATTAGCAGATTCTTGCAATGCGACGAAACAATAATAATAATGAGAGAAAAGCAGACATAAGATTATCCACTAAAAACATCCAAATATTATTCCAAACACGCAGAGATAGTCATAAAGAAGAGCACTGAGTCTGAAAAGAAGGCCTAAGCATGGCCAAAACAAAAGAAACAACATAAGATGCGGCGCATCGAAGAGTCTAACAACAACAACTAAAAGTAAACAGCAACTAAAAGAAGTCTGCAGCTGAGACTAGGACTGGTCACCGGTGTCCTCCAACTTTGTCTCTGCAGAAACCTCTAACTCAACGTCTGCGTACTGATCGCCCTCAACAACAAACTCAGACTCTAGACCTGACATGTGACACCCAAAGAGAAAAGGCAAATGTCAGCAAAAATCTCCAAAAAGAGAAGGGGAGATTTTTGTGCAAGGAAACGTAAAGCAAAAGGGTACAACTAGCAGTTCTAAAATAATGGAGATGACATGACATGTTATTTAATGAATGCAGCAGTTTAAAACATGAGCATGATATTACAAGTCGTAGCAAAAGCTACTAAACAATATATCATTAAAAGTGATAAAACATGAGTTCACATTGTGCACAGGGTTTACGCCTTACAGTTGAAGTTGCTGATCGGGCACACTTCTACACTGAGTGATCGCTTAACCCTACCCCTCCCACAGAGTTTACGCCTTACATCTGAAGTGTTTGTACGGGCACACTTCTATGCTGAGTGGTCGCTTAACCCTACCCCTCCACGTGTAAATCTTCTGGATCACGAGCCAGGAAGTGTTTTTGGTTTGGCATAGGGTTATGCCTGAAACGCAGGTGCCTGGCCTCAATCATTATGTAGGAGTCAAAAGCCTACTCGTCGCAGCTTACATTTTATTGTAGTGTATGCTACACAATCATAATAGAGAAATTTGATGGATGAAATGACATGGCAAGATGCATGAACATGGCAATAAGCAGTTAAAAGTGTGTATAGTTAATTTGAAAGTAAACGTGACATTCGGCATGATATGATAGTGTAGCAAGGGTGTCGGATCTAACTTCGTTGTAAAGCTAGATCAAATAAGGCGTCTAGGTGACTATCATTTCATCGCCTAGTCTCTTTTATGCTATTTCACAGATTGGCCTAAAACATGGCCTAAACAAATACTGGCAAGTTTCACTTGCCTGAAAACAATCATGCTGCGATCACCGTTCAACAAGGTCCAAGATCTACCTATGCACTCAGTCCAGAATCAACATACAGTCCTAATTATTAGATCTTGATTAGTGAGTTACCGAAGAAATTAACATTACAATTTTTAGTCTTGATTAACATGCAAGCGTGGGGGTTCCTGCGGTTCAGAGACTACCCTTAGCACGAAGTGAGCGCTACATTGACGTCGGGTAGCAATGTCAGGGGTTGGATTCTGGTAGCACGAAGGGTATGGCAGACAGCTAGCAACCACTGTAGCACGACACGCAAATGGCGGCTAGCAATACGAACGTCGGTGACAAAGGAAGGCCGTGCAAGTTTCTACAGCCTAGGGGACAGCCGTGTGGATCTGGGTAGCCGTTGAGGGGATGCACGTGACGTGTGTTTATATTTTATATATGCACGCACGTCTTCTTTGTGATTTTTCGTTGTTTTCCGTTGTTTAATGTCCGTTCTTTTGTGTTTTTGTATCTTTTCACTTTCTTCGTGTTTCTGTGTAAATGCAGGAGATTTCCAGCGTTGGAGACGTATAATGAAGATATCATGAGCCCTCGGAGCAACGGGAGGAGTTACGCGTGATTCAGAGGGTCAAAGCGATGAAGATTGATATTTCTCAGCCCTCAACCGATTGGGTGGACCAGCCACACGGTCGGTTGATGCACGTGTATCCGACCCGGACTGGAGCTAAAGAGAAGAGCAGCTCACCCGATCGGTTCAGTGATCGGGTGAGATCGACAGAGCTCTCTGTCTATTTGAAGCTGAATTCCAACCGATCGGGTGACATCATCTGAAGCTGAAAATCAACAAACGACGACCCGGTCACGCCACCCGCTCTCCTCAACACCCGATTGAGGCTTCTGAAGCCCGACGGCCAATGCGATAAGCAGCTCACCCGATCGGTCGATGTTTCAACCGATCGGGTGGACTTTTCTTCCTCTTTCACGCACTGCTGATGCATTCATTGAAGATCTGCTATCATTCCTGAGGGATTTTGGGTGATTTCTTATTTTTCTAGTCAGCATCGTCGTTAGCTTTCCAACGATAGGTCGCATGCCCAAATCCGATTTTTCTACATTTTTCTGGAATTTTCTGAGCGCAGCTGTGTGCTGAAATGGGCTGCTGTCTGGATTTTCAGATCAACTGATCGGTTGGTGTCCGGGTGGCCGTCCGGGTGAGCCAAATTTCAGCTCTTTTGTCTCTGTTTATTTCCACCCGATCGAGTGAACTTTCACCCGATCGGGTGGGCCGGTTTTGACAGTTTTAATGGGTTTTCTGGACCCGAACCGGTCAAGTTTTGGGGGGTTATTTATATGGTTTGGGGCACAACTTGGGGATGATTCTCTCCCATTTTTCAGCCAATTTCTTCCCCTTTCTTGGGAGTTTTAGGTTAGATTAGATTAGGTTTTATCTTCAATAAATCTTGTAAAGGATTGGTGATTCATTTGCAAGATAAGTATTTCTATCTCTTGTTTTCCATTGTTTTGTATTGGGTTTATTTTGCTTGATGGTGAACGTTTGTATGTCTTTTCTGTTGCTTGTTTTTATGTTCTTCACCATTGAGTAGTATTGATGAACCCTAATACGGGTAAGAGTAGGATTGATGCTTGGGTTGTTTCATTTGGCTTGGTTGCATGGCATGTGTTCGATGAAATGTGTAAATGGGGATTTCTAGTAATCTGAGTCCAATTCGTATGACAACACACTAGTTCTGTTGGGGATTGGGGTCCGGTGTCTTGTCCAGTCAAGATCCGCTTCAATGTATTGCTAGAAATCACATTCGACCTATTTGGCCATTAGGGTTACGCGGGGTGTTTCATTGTCATTGGCGGGAGAAAGACCGCCTCTGACCATCGGGCCAAGGGGGAATAAACTTGGCGGTTGACCCCCTAGCCATAGCTCACGCCCCTAGCATAGACATCGAGTCCTCACGCGTGGGAATGTCTTGGACAAAATGTTGGGAGTTATCATTATGGCCTTAATGCTCCCGGTTGCGGAAGGTGTTAATGGACATGGGAATGCCCACCGTCCGAAACCAGGTAGCCCTAGCGTACTAGGCATCGACCGGAATATCGGGCCATGGACGCTAGGTACCACCTTTTGGGGCAATGTCTCACCCTGGGTCAAGTCAAATGCCAAGTGTCATGAGTGCTCTATCCCGTGTTAGCGGGGATTCACTTCGTGTCTTTTTATTTCTTTATTTTATTTCCACACTTCCACCCACATTATCTGCGTAGCTAGCACACAACCTAGGCGAGGCTAGTAGCCATTCAAGCCATCCACCTCCCTGAGTTCGATAAATCCGCACCCTACACTAACCGTGCACTTGCGGTAAAACGACACCGCGACCAAACCGTAAACGGGGCGCCGGTTAAGTTTTTGGCGTCGTTGTCGGGGAGGTGTTCGGTTTGATATTAGCTTAGCTTGGGTTCGTTAGACTACGCAAAAAAATTACAATAACCAAGAAATTTTCCCCCACCATTATATTATCTTTTTGTTATTTCTTGTACTATTAACGCTCCTCTCTAGTTTTCTTATTTTTGTTGTCCAGGTATCTTTGATATTGCCTTGTGGAGATCAGATTTCGATGCTTTGATGGGAGGATACGATCCGTATTCAGTTGTGGTTTGTGAGACTTGTGGGATTGTAAGGTACATATTTTACGACTGCCCAATTACGCTTGAGAGCCTCCCCCTACACTAAGGCCAGACATTTTCCCACAACCTTAGCCCAAACACCTCACATCCATTTCCTCAACATTATATCCCTCCACCAACACAAGAAGAATCAAGCCTCGTGTCTCTCCTTGAAAATGCCATGTTTAACCAAGGCCAAATATTACAAAACATGATGGTACCAATCACCGAGCCTACACCAAGGAGAGGGGATGAAGGAGAGGATATACCAACTTCCATGGTTGAGACCACCATGCCATCGGCCACCATAGACATATCTCATGCCGATACCCCATTTTTCCAACACTACCACTTGAATGACGAAGCATTTTTTGATGATGATAGAGAGGATGGGGTGATTTCTATAGGATCTGTGGGAGAGACGTCTTGTTTTGATTTGGATACCCCACACGAGTCCTATGAGAGCACCGAGGAGACCACAGAGCTTATGCATACCGACGAGGAGGATGTGCGTGAGGACGAGGACACCACGACCACATACGAGGGGTCTGCTCCACATCCACCTCCACAGTCATCTCTGTCACAGCTTCCTCCTTGGTCTGTGGTCAACCACGAGGATGTCATTCATGACATCGGGCAGATGGAGGAGCATGAGCATATCGTCGAGGAGAATGTGCACGAGGGCCTGGATACGATGGTCCACTTCATGGAGCCCGAGTCACATCCACCTCTATCGTCGCTCTCCATTTCTTCTGCGGCTGAGCATCTACTTGAGCATATTGCCCCTATTCAGGGAGATTTTCGTACTCACTCTCACTCCACTTTTGAGTCTCGATTTTCACTTCCTATTTCTTTAGACTCATATATATTTGACACACCATATCTCTCGCAGGACACAAGATCTACTTCCCTTGAGGCATGCTGCGGTGTGTCACCACCTGGAGAGCCACTTCTCATAGAGAGCGAGGATTTGGTCGTCGCTAGTACAGAGGATAGCGAGCCATTCTCAGGGAGTATTCGTCACCCTTTTATTATTTTTCCATCTTATGTTGACGATTATCTCTGGGATACATTTATTTTGGGAAATAATTTCTTGCCATGGACTAATGCACCTCGTCCTTTGTAGGTCACAGGTGGACACCTACGAGGGATGCTTGAAGGTGCATTGCTCGGGTCCATTGGCACACATGGCACAGCGCTTCTAGCGGAGCCACAGAAGGAGCAGTTAGAGCAGCTACCTGCCCCACTCTAGATCTTGGATCCTCCTATGCTCAGGTGTATCATAATCCAGTAGTGTAAAAATTTACCGCTTTCTAGTTTAGATTAAAATAATCTCGTCTCCTCTCATTAGCGAGGGGAGCGTATCTACGATTTGCTTTTGCATCATAATAACCCATCATGTTGTGCCCTTCTATCACTTCTCCCGCCCACACCCCACATCCTCTACCGAGGTGGACGAGGACACTTCCTCTTCTGCATTCTGATTTCTTTCTTTTCCGATTTTCCCCCTAGCATATTTCTGCATCACATTGATCATATCATTTCGCTAGCATTGCCATATCTAGCTTGGGAGACATCGACTTTTGTGTGTTTTTTCGTGTGCTGTCATTGTGTGTCTGTTTATATGTGTCGTTTGGATGTGCTTTTGTTTCTTTTATTTTTGTGTTTTTATTTCTTTTTCTTTATTTTTCAGTTTCGTTCATGTGTTTTTCATGTTTTTCATGTTTTTTTTGTCGTTGCGTATTCTCCCTGTTTTCTTTGCCCTCCCATATTTACTTCTATTGCATTGAGGGCAATGCAAGTTTCAGCTTGGGGGAGTCACACTTTGTGCGTCATTTGTGCTCTTTTTCTTCGTTTTTGAGTCGTTTTCCATCGTGTTTTTCTTTTTTCTTCTCATATTTTGTTCCCTCTCTCCTAGAGATGACCACATATGATGAATTGTCACTGAAACACACACACACTTAGCATAGCTACGATGATCACATTCACTAACCCTAGGAAGCCGAGTCCTATTGCATTTCATGCTTCGTGGGTTCACTTTACTTTTATGTGAGTCATGGGTCGTGACTAGCTAGGTGGTGTGCTTCTACTTTGTGATGTTGATTTATATACCTATCCTTGGTTGATCCCTAGATTATCATGCTTCGATTTGAATATGCGGTATTTGCTCCTACTATCTGCTTCTATATGCATGCTATATATATCGTATACTTCATTTTGCATGTGTCGGGATTCCACAATTAGGACTAGGATAACCCATTTTAGCCTATGCTCTGATTAGCGAAATATCTTCCTTACCCAAGTGTTTAGAATCCGATTTATTTTTTTATTTTACTTGGTGCAAATCCCCTCGTCGTGTACCGTTCTCCCACTTGGGAGAGTACACACGTGTATATACCCCAAAATCCAAAAATCCAAAAAAAGAGAGAAAAGAAAAATCCAAAAAAAAGGAAGAGAAAAGAGAAAAGAGAAAAGAAAAAAATATGTATAGCCAAAAATTCAAAAAAATACAAATACCCAAAACCCAAAAATTTCCAATGTGAATATTTTTTCCTATCTACCGAGAATAAAGGGAAGGCGAGAATTTGCACCGAGTGTCCTACTCCACATCATCTCAACCCCCATCGCTTTCGAAAACACTTGGAATAGGGAATTTCTAGCTATTATCTAGGCGATAGTGTGGTGATGTCCATGTCCCTAGCTGTGGAGTCCCCGATGCATGATACGCTTCTATTCATATACTCTTCTCATGCAAGCTTGAGCTAATATTCACCGCAATTTCAAATTGAATCGATATTTGGGTCTTTCTTTGGGTATGTGTATATGGAGCTTTATTGCACGATGTAGATAGTGACATTGTCTACTAGTACACGACCACACTCACTCGCGCTTCACCGCGAGGGCCCACGACACTTGTTGGACTCATATTCCTTGGTTTAGTGTTGTGTTTTGTTGCAAGCTTGCATAGTGTGGCGTGTTTGGTTTTGTTGACTCTGATAGGCGATCTAGGATTTTGCTTTCTCTTTCCGTCTCTTTCTCTCTATTTTACCCTCCGAGCTTCTACTCTAACTCGTCTTCCTTGAGGACAAGGAAGGGTTCAGCTTGGGGGATTTTGACGTGTGTTTATATTTTATATATGCACGCACGTCTTCTTCGTGATTTTCCATTGTTTTCTGTTGTTTTATGTCCGTTCTTTTGTGTTTTTGTATCTTTTCACTTTCTTCGTGTTTCTGTGTAAATGCAAGAGATTTCCAGCGTTGGGGATGTATAATGAAGATATCATGAGCTCCCGGAGCAACGGGAGGAGTTACGCGCGATCCAGAGGGTCAAAGCGATGAAGATTGATATTTCTCAGCCCTCAACCGATCGGGTGGACCAGCCACACGGTCGGTTGATGCACGCGTATCCGACCCGGACTGGAGTTGAAGAGAAGAGCAGCTCACCTGATCGGTTTAGTGATCGGGTGAGATCGACAGAGCTCTCTGTCTATTTGAAGCTGAATTCCAACCGATCGGGTGACATCTCACCCGATCGGTTCATCTGAAGCTGAAAATCAACAAACGATGACCCGTTCATGCCACCCGCTCTCCTCAGCGCCCGATTGAAGCTTCTGAAGCCCGACAGCCAATGTGACAAGCAGCTCACCCGATCGGTTGATGTTTCAACCGATCGGGTGGCCTTTTCTTCCTCTTTCACGCACTGCTGATGCATTCATTGAAGATATTCTATCATTCCTGAGGGATTTTGGGTGATCTCTTATTTTTCTAGCGTCGGCATCGTCGTTAGCTTTCCAACGATAGGTCGCAAGCCCAAATCAGATTTTTCTACATTTTTCTGGAATTTTCTGAGCGCTGCTGTGTGCTAAAATGGGCTGTTGTCTGGATTTTCAGATCAACCGATCAGTTGGTGTCCGGGTGGCCGTCCGGGTGAGCCAAATTTCAGCTATTTAGTCTCTATTTATTTCCACCTGATCGGGTGAACTTTCACCCGATCGGGTGGGCCGGTTTTGACAGTTTTATTGGGTTTTCTGGACCCGAACCGGTCAAGTTTTGGGGGGGTTATTTATATGGTTTGGGCCACGACTTGGGGATGATTCTCTCCCATTATTCAGCCAATTTCTTCCCCTTTCTTAGGAGTTTTAGGTTAGAATAGATTAGGTTTTATCTTCAATAAATCTTGTAAAGGATTGGTGATTCATTTGCAAGATAAGTATTTCTTTCTCTTGTTTTCCATTGTTTTGTATTGTGTTTATTTTGCTTGATGGTGAACGTTTGTATATTTTTTCTGTTACTTGTTTTTATGTTCTTCACCATTGAGTAGTATTGATGAACCCTAATACGGGTTAGAGTAGGATTGATGCTGGGGTTGTTTCATTTGGCTTGGTTGCATGGCATGTATTCGATGAAATGTGTCAATGGGGATTTCTAGTAATCTGAGTCCAATTCGTATGGCAACACACTAGTTGTGTTGGGGATTGGGGTCCGGTGTCTTTTCCAGTCAAGATCCGCTTCGATGTATTGTTAGACATCACATTCGACCTATTTGACCATTAGGGTTATGCGGGGGTGTTTCATTGTCATTGGCGGGAGAAAGACCGCCTCTGACCGTCGGGCCAAGGGGGAATAAACTTGGTGGTTGACCCCTTAGCCATAGCTCATGCCCCTAGCATAGACATCGAGTCCTCGCGCATGGGAACGGCTTGGACGAAATGTTGGGAGTTATCATTGTGGCCTTAATGCTCCCGGTTGCAGAAGGTGTTAATGGACATGGGAATGCCCACCGTCCGAAACCGGGTAGCCCTAGCGTACTAGGCATCGACCGGAATATCGGGCCATGGACGCTAGGTACCACCTTTTGGGGCAATGTCTCACCCTGGGTCAAGTCAAATGCCAAGTGTTATGAGTGATATATCCCGTGTTAGCGGGGATTCACTTCGTGTCTTTTTATTTCTTTCTTTTATTTCCACACTTCCACCCACATTATCCGCGTAGCTAGCACACAACCTAGGCGAGGCTAGTAGCCATTCAAGCCATCCACCTCCCTGAGTTCGATAAATCCGCACCCTACACTAACCGTGCACTTGCGATAAAACGACACCGCGCCCAAACCGTAAACGGGGCGCCGGTTAGCGCGGCAACGGCGCAGCGAGCACTGGAGGGGGAAACGGCAGATTTTGACGGGTAAACGGCAGTTTTAAGGGTATATAGGGGCTGTTTTGGTGGTTTGGCAAGGCGTAAGCGCTGGCCGAAGGGTACAGTCGGCCTAGGGGGTGATAGGGGACATCGGGGGGTTCGGCCTAGGTGGTGGCCGGCAGCAAGAAGTGGCTGGCCGAATTTTCTAGGGCTGGAACGACAGTTTTGTATGGCAATCGACGGTTTTTTTGTTGTTTACAGATTTGTGGGGTTGTGGATCTGGAGTTGCAGCCTAGGGAGTTGCCTGGAGCAAGGGGCGAGTGGGTGGTAGTTAGGGTGGCCTGCGGCGGTTGGCCGACGACGGAAGTGGCCGGCCGTGGGTTTTGGTGGAGGGGGTTGCTGGTAGTTTTTGTGGGGTTTCGGGCTGTTTCCGACTGTTTGAGGGGGGGACGTGGTGGTTGTGCAACATGGGAAGGTTGGCCGGAGTAGGGGGGACGGCGAGGGGGTGGTTGACGGTAGGAGGTCGTCGACGGCGGCTTGAGCAGTCCTGCCGTGGGTTTTAAGGGTGAGGGGTTGGGCAGTTTTTGTTTGGGAGATGGAGGGTGTTTCGGCTTCTAGGAGGATGAGGAAGGGGTTGTCGACGTGGAGGAGGATGGCCGGAGCTAGGGGTTCACCAGAGGAGGAGGTGAAAAGATGCGGCCATGGGTTTTTTGCAATGGCAGCTGGTTTGCGTGGGTTTCTAAACCCTAGGGGATGGCTATGTTTTAACATGAAATATTGCTATATGTTTTTAAAAGTGGGGTGCACTTGGGTTGATTGGAGAGAGAAGATGTGAGAGGGAGGGGGTAGACTTAGTTTAATATAGGGTGACGAATAGCTAGGGAAAGATTTCTCTTGATACGTATGAATCTTATAGGTTTAATTAGGGTGATTTGAAAATCAGGTTAATTGGGCTAAGTAGACTAGAAAGTGATTAGGGGAAAAATGGGTCTAACGGTGTCCGATAATTATAAGAAAAATACCGGGATGACCGTATCGACGAGAGGGTCGAGACTAAAATAATCGGTCACGTGCTAGGTTATCGAAAAATGGAACTAAAAATAAAAAGGTCAAACGATGAAGGTAAGAGGTACGACACCCCTTCAAACAAAGTTGTTTTGTGGGAGAACGACATGTGAAATGACGTTCACAAATAATTCCATAAATAAGTATTCTTTCAGAGGGTCACAACGACATATCACATCGTACGTTTGGGATACAAGAAGAGGTCAAAATAAATAGGCGTACGAACAAAAGTACGCGCACGAAAACGTACGATCAAAAAGCGATCGTGACATCTTACCCACCTTATGAACGATTCCACCCTCAGAATCAACATCATCTACTGCTCCAGAAATAAGTGTGGAAAGCGCTCTCTCATCTCTTCCTCGTGCTCCCAGGTAGACTCTCCAGGTGAACCATGACGCCACTGCACTCTAACCAGGTCGACTGTCTTATTCCTAAACTGCTTCTGCCGTTGATCCAGAATCCCAACTGGTTGCTGATGGTATGTCAGGTCTGGTCGAACTGTGATCTTCGAGAAATCCACAGCATGAGATGGATCACTAACATATCGACGTAACTGAGATATGTGAAACACGTCGTGAACTCCCTCCATGAAGCACAATCTCAATGCCTGACTCACAGAACTCCTGATGCAACCTCCACTGTGAAGTCAACATCATAACCACTGGAAGTCTGCTCAGCGCATTAGGAACCACGTTCACCTTGCCAGGGTGATACTGCTAGTCGATCTCGTAATCCACCATGAGCTCCAACCATCGACGCTGTCGCATGTTGACCTCTTTCTGCATAAAGATATATTTCAAGATTTTGTGATCAGTGAAAATCTTCACTTTCTCACTCAGCAAGAAATGCCTCCAAATCTTGAGCGCAAAAACGACTGCAGCCAACTCCAAATCGTGTGTCGGGTAGTTCTTCTCGTGAGCCATAAGCTACCGAGAAGCGTACATGACCACGTGTCCATGTTGATGCAAAACACAACTGAGATCCTTGCCAGATGCATCGCAAAAGATCTCGAAGCCTCCACTTCGATCGGGCACAGCTAGAATAGGTGCTAACGTCAATCTTGCCTTCAGAATAGAAAATGCATCCTCACATGCATTAGACCAAACGAACGGTATGTCCTTTCTCGTCAGTCTAGTCGTCGACTCTGCAATCCGAGAGAAATCCTTGATGAAGCACCGATAATATCCTGCTAGCCCAAGAAAACTCCTGATCTCAGATGCTGTCTATGGAATCGGCCACTCTCTGATAGCCTTGATCTTCTCCGGATCCACGAATATGCCATCACCTGACACCACATGTCCAAGGAAGGCAACTCTATCCAACCAGAACTCGCACTTGGAATACTTCGCATACAAGCGATGCTTCCTCAAAATCTCTAGAATTGTCCTCAAGTGCTCAGCATGCTCCTCTTCCGACTTCGAATAGATCAAGATGTCGTCAATAAAGATAACGACGAACTTATCTAAGAAGTCATAGAATATCAGGTTCATCTGATTCATGAAAACTACGGCTGCGTTGGTCACACCGAAAGGCATAACCACGAACTCGTAGTGTCTATACTTCGTTCTGAATGCTGTCTTCTGCACATCATCCTTCTTTACCCTCAGCTGGTGATATCCGCTCCTGAGATCGAGTTTAGAAAATACCCTCTATCCTCGAAGCTGATTGAAAATGTCGTCTATCTGTGGCAACGGATACTTGTTCTTGATGGTGACGGCATTAAATTCTTTGTAGTCCATGCACATACGGTATGAACCATCCTTCTTCTTCACCAGCAGAACAAGTACTCCCCACGGAGACACACTCGGATGGATATCAAAAACTTGATCGTGCCCCGGGAGTACACACACCCGGGACAGACGAGTTGTAGTCTTACCGCAAGCGCACGGTGTAGCAGCGAGCGGGTATCGAACTCAGGGAGGACAAATGACAGTGTCTCCTTCCAATCACCTAGCTATCAAGAGGATCAAGAATCGTTCGGGGTAAACAATCACAATCATGCGAATGTCAAGGGGAAATATCAAATTAATAAAACGTCTAGGGGGTAGGGAATCCCCACTACTGACCGTCTCTCATCATTGTGATTCATAAGTTTCATTGTTGCTAAACTTGGATGTAAGTAAACTAGTCTCAACTAAATGTAGAACCAAGCTCACGCTCTAGCGCTATTGCTGGTCTAAAGCAAACCTAGGATAGAGCCCAATCTCTTGCAAACCCTAGCCTAAGCCGCTAGAGTGAAGAACGACATCATCGTTCAATCGTGTCTCGAGCCCACTCTCGTGCAAACTCGAGCTACGACCTAGGTTGTGATAGTTCCTATCCATCCAATCTCTTGCAAACGGATATTGGTATAGATTCACAATTGAAAATCCTAGCTTTGGCCCCATCTCTTGCAAACCAAGTCTAGAGAAATCCAATCGTCAATCTAAATCGAATTTCTAGGCCTTCCTATCAATTGGGACCCAATCTCTTGCAAATCCCAATCGATATGAATCCCTAACTATTCGTAATTAATCAATCCCAACCTAACCCTAATCAATTCTAGCAACAATTTCACAATTACATCACAATTTAGAAATAGGGTCCATAGGGTTCATCCCAACGCCCTAAGACGATGGCACTACTCACTATTCATCATGAAATTCTCAGAAAAATCAATAATAATATCAAGAGAATTCATTGCAATAGAGAAATAGCTAATAAAAATTGAGTTTTTGATAGGAAATATACAAACCAATGAAGATCCAATGATATCCAATGAGAATCTAATAAGAGTAGCCTTTAAATCTCCAAAAAGAAAGCCTAAATCTAATTAATCTAAAAAGTTCTGAAAAGTTCTGCAAAAGGCTGACAAAAGCTCTCCTAACTAAGGCAAAAACTAGGTTTAAATACCCCCCCAAAATCGCCCAGAAAATCGTGACCAAACTGCCCCTGCGTAGCCCAGAAATCGGAACATACGCAGCAGGCGGAGCGGCTCACTTGGCCGAGTGACATTGTCACTCGGCCGAGTGACAGACCCTGTAAGAAAACAGCAAGTCAGGGGGGTCTCAGGGTCTACCTTCGGAGGTGACTCGGCCGAGTATACTAATTTGTTCGACCGAGTGGCTTTATCGTTCGGCCGAGTGACTTTCGAAAGGATCTTCGAAAAATACAGTAACTTCGGCCTTTTTCTGGACAATTTCTCTGTACCACTCGGGCGAGTGAGATTTCTCATTCGGCCGAGTGGGATTTCTTCGTTCGGCCGAGTATACGCTGAAATTAGCTCTGTGTGCGTATCCGTTTTGGTTGGCCGAGTGGGGCTTCTTGTTCGGACGAGTGAGTGCTCCACTCGACCGAGTGGCATGCTGTAAATGCTCAATCTTCTCTGTTTCTCCCCCCTCGTCGCTCCTACGAAGTTCCTTCTTCTTCCACTGATCCTCCATCGCTGAATGGCCCTCAAATGAGCCGCGGGTGACACTCCTTAGCGCTTGCGAATCACTTGATCTCCAAATCACTCCGAATCGCTCCATCTTTCCTAAAATATGACAAAAACAAGAAATAGTGAAAAGCATCGCAATATTGTCAAATAATCGTGAAAAATGTGATATGAGCAATCAAAACGGCATGCAAACATGCAGAAAAAAGGTGTAAAATATGGAGTGATCAAAATCCCCCAAGCTTACCTCTTACTCGTCCTCGAGGAAGATAAGTAAAAGGCGAACTTGCCGGGAAAAATAATAGAAAGAAAAGATGGAAGAGATAGAAAATAAAGAAAGCAAGCAAAGAGAGAGGTGCTAGATCATTTTCTCAGGATGTGGGTTTTGCTTACTCATGTAGCACATGGCGAATGTAAAACTTGTGCCAAAGATTTTTATCTCGATACCATAGTATATTGATGCATTCAAAATAGAAAACCCGAGAATAGCAAAATAATATGAGATACGGAATCATTCTAAAATTAGCATCGTCTGAAGCATCTAAAGTGGTATACATAATCATATACCACACACTTTTCAATTGAATGCTTTCTACCTAGAGTATAAGAGATATCACACAATATGGAGTAGTAAGAATAGAAAAGTGTGGTTTTCATGAAATGTATGCTAAGTGTCAATTCCTGGATTTCGTAAAGCTTTTAGTGATCTCACCAAGTATAGAAAATTACCTAGCTTAGGTTTTTATGCACAGTCAGGTAGTCACTCTCTCACACATCATTGGTTCCTCTCCCCCAAGCTTATCTATAAGCGTGGTGGCATAAGACAAATCAATAAATATATTCCCCATTTTTGAAGCTCCATGATAAAATAAAAACAAAAGAGGGAAGAAAGAGAGAAAGAGTATGATATGGGATCATGTATAAACATTTTTTTTCTTTTCTTTTCTTTTCTCATTTTTTTTGATATATATATATATATACAACTTTTGATCCCAAATCAAAAGATAGAAAGATATACATGTATTTTTTTTCTTTTTCCTTCTTTTTGACTTTGGGGGTAGTGGAACATGGACTTTATAAAGCGGGGAAATTGCCAATATAGGATCCGCTAAAGGGAGATTCACCAATGAATATAAGTAGAGAATTAATGCTCAAGATATGTGGAGAAAGAAATAAATGTAACACTCGGTTCACTCTATAAGATGTGTACAACAACTTTCAGCAGAGTAATGTAATCTACTCAGTTTAATCTCAGAAAGTAAACTAGTCCAGTTATATCAACCTAACATTCATTCATTCAACTTGAAAGTGGGGCATACAATTTTCATGCAATAAGAAGTGATATAAGAAAGGAAAGCAGTACTCCAGATATAAGCAATCAATGCGTGAAGCTTGGTGTGTTTTCTACGAAGAGCATACATATGAATTATCAGACTTCAGCTAATAACAGAATTTCATCCATATTCATATACGAAAAGGTGGGTTACTATCTCAAATGCATAGCATGAAAAAGCGTATGATATCTGAAATAAAAGCTACGGCGTGACAAAATAGCATTCATACAGAGATAAGCTAATCACCACGTCATCGTCATCACAGAAAAGTCATCTCTAGCAAAAGATGAAAGAAATAAGGATAAAAGAAAATAGAAACTACTATGAAATGTGGTACACTCAAAAAGGTAAGAAAATGTGATGCATGATTAAAAGAAAAAACGAAAAAGTGTGTGAAAATGAGTGCAAAAAGTAGAAAATGTGAGAAAAGCAAAAATAAAAGTGTGACAAAGAGCAAAAGCGTGAGAACTCACTCCCCCAAGCTAAAGTGCATAGTGTCCTCAATGTGCGAAGTGTGGCACACCGAGAGACGTGAAATGGGTGGGGTGGGTGAGGATGCATGCATGATGAAAATAAAAGAAAAGAAAATGATATGGTAATGCAGGTGATGCATGCAGAGGTCAAAATGGTGCAGAATATCAGTGTCCCCAAAAATAAGATCCCTCACTCCAAAAAGAGATATAAGCAGATATGACCAAAAAGGTACCGAAACGGCACGTGGAGGAGGGGCGCAAAAATCACCATGCTCAAAAACAACCAGCAAAGCAACAAAAATATTGAAGCAATCCAGAGTGTGCCTAAGCTGGTGGAGGTGCACCAGCACCGTCCTGTGGCGAAGGTGGTGGTGGTGGTGGTGGGCGTGGTAGCTGTTGGGTGGGTGTCAGTGGTGGGGGCAGACGTGCCAGAATCTGGTTCAGGCAAGCCTGAATACTGGGAAGAATGGCGACGTGGGTCTGCACAGAACTAACTGTGGCGGAGAGAGCCCTGAAATCCGCTCTAAGTCCACTAACAGCCCCATCAAGAGCACGGATGCTCTGAACTAGAGTGTCGGGTGGTGGTGGAGCAGAGGGACGCACAGATCTAACAGGTGAAGAGTGGGGCTGTCTCACGCGGGTAGTGTAGAGGATGGGTCCAGCAGGGAAGTGGGAAGGTGGTGATGTGCTCACAAAGTGATGCTTAGCCTCTGTGAGAGGCTGGGACACAGGAAAGGTCGAAGTGGAAGCAGCAGCGGAAGTGGAAGTGTAAACAGACGACGAGGCGGCGTGAGAGGTCAGTGACGCAGACGTGTGGACAAATGTCACGACACTCTCGGAAAAGAGAACAGCAGTGGGGACAGACGGGCCAACGGCCGGGGTGGCCGTGGACAAAAGTGAGGACAGAACCGCCACTGCGGTGGTAAAGGAGGTCTCACTGCTCTCAATAATGGTAGGGGGACGCTCGGGACTCAGAGTGGTAATGGGCTCGACAGAAAGAGGCACAGTGGTGGTGGTGGTGGACGGTTCAGCTAAAGTGCTCCCGACAGTAACAGACGTTTGGACAAAGATGTCGGGAGGTGCAGACTGGGCAGGAGCAGGCTGAGGGATCACGGGGTCGACGTGTGGAACAAGGGGCTCCTGTTGAGCATCCTCGGGCTCAAGCACGTAGGCGGCGGGGATAAGGAGATCCATCGCTGGAATCCAGTCTCCGCCGTCTGGTCCAATATGTGTCCGAGCAGGGCTCGGGAGAACCATGTTATCCGCACTGAAGGGACCGTGCAGCCAAACCCAGTGCCGATGACCATGGGGACGAAGCATCTTCATCCGGGCCATAACATCTATAGAAAGTGTAGTGGGGCCCGGAGCTCGACGCAGGTCGTCAGGGAGGTCAACGCGGGTCATAAGGTCCAAGAGGGTGATCAGACCGCCGCAACAGATAGGCATACGAGCACTCACAGAAATAATGATGAGGTCCAAAAACCAACTGGCAATGTCGATCTTGACGGCGGGGACCAAATCGTCAATACCCCTATCTAGAACCTTAGGGCGTGTCATCGCATAGAGCATGTAGAGCTCTGGCGTAGATAGCGTCCCGGGCTCGTACCTCGCAAGAAAAGTAGTCGCCATAAGGTGCTGTGCAATGCGGAGGCAGGGGTGGATAATAGCTGATGCCTTGGCCCTACTAGGGTCAAAGGCAAGTGGAGATCCCGTGATCCGTGTCCAGAAGGTGTGAGTGTCGAACGACTAGGGTGGAATGTGCGTGGGAGCGTAGGCGCGGTCTGGGACTGAGACGACGGGCCACTGGAAAAATGCTCTAAGCATGTTGAGAGTGATCTCGCACTCTTGATCCATCAAACGGAAGGAGCATCCTCCAGTGGTCCGGTCAATGGAACTAAGGACCTCTAGTGTTGGACGGATGTAAGTATCCGCCAACACTGACAGAAAGTCACGCCATCCCACGTTGTCGTACAACGTGAGAAGCCCCTCAAGTACCCCTAGGCGGTCTAGGTCGGCTAGGTGCGCAAACCTAGAGGGTACTATCGAGCGATAGCAGATACGCTCGAATCTGGCGCGGTGTTTGTCATTTCGAAACGTAATCCACATCGGCCCGACGACGGGAGCGGGTGGTGGAATGGGATCAACAGGAAGCAGCTGTGTAGGTGGTGGCAGGCTAGGTGAGCGGAGTCTGCCCTAGTGGAAGAGGAGCCAGGATCAACTGTCTTCTTCCGCTTCGAAGCGGGCTCCAGCGTGCGTGAACTACGGCGTGGCGGCATGTGTGCCGCGCAACGTGCCCACCCAAAACAAAATGCGGCACGCTAAATAATGAAACGAGTATACCTGAGCACGCCGCGAGAGTAATCAGCGATGTGTGCAAAGATACGCATCCTCCACAAGGCTCCGTATGCGCAAAAAAACTCCCCAAAGCTCCCCTAAGCTAGCCTGAAACACAAACGATAAAATCAGTCAATAATAATCAATATGTGTCACGCCCCGCTTCCCAAAAATATGGAGGCGAGGCGTGAGTAGGTCCGCTCAGACTTGAAGCTGCAAAGCTACAAGCCTGATAAGCGTCAATAAAACTTCAAATGGCAGGTCCTTGCAAATGCGATACGAAACAAGATAATAATAAAGGAATTGAGACAAAAAACAATCTCAGAATATCCATAAAATAAGTTTCAACATCACAGAAAAAGCCACCAGGCTAAAAGAAAAGAATCAAAAAGGCCCCAGCATGGCCAACGAAAGTACAACGTACAGAAAACAAAGTAATGGTGCTACGCACCGATAACTAACAGCAACCTAAAGCAAAGTAACTCAGAACAGTCTTTAAGACTGGTCACCGGTGTCCACCAACTCCTCGTCAAACGTATGCTCCGGCTCAGCGTCAGCAAACACCTCGTCCTCAGCTACAGTCTCTGGCTCAGGGTCTAACATGTGACACCCAAAAGAGCAAGGGGCACATGTCAGCAAGTCTACAAGAGACTTGTGCAAGGAAACTGAAAGTGGAAGTAAAGCAACCTAGCAGTTCTAGCATGATGCAATGTGTAACGACTGGTTTTCATGTATCTGGATATATTATATTATATGCTTTGGTGGATTTTCTCCTTATATGTGGTTTTCGTTTCCGTAACTTTCATTTTCGATCGTTTCGTCGTGTTTTCTCGTTTCTCCCTTAGGATCGTCGATTTCGGAGTAAGTCATTCGTGACGGGCTTCGTATCAGTCATATCTTATTGTTAGATCAAGCCTAGGAGTCTTAGGAATCGATCCCGGAGCTTCGCGCTCCATTTCGGAACTTTTGGTGCACGTTAGCCGGTATAAGAAGGGTCACCGACCGACTAGATGACGATCCAGTCGGTCGCAAAACCTTCTTGAACCGACTAGCGGGCTTGAAAAGTTATTCAGGAGTTACTGTTTGTCGTTAGTCGGTCTAAGAACCTTGGTTGACCGACTAGGTTGCAAACTAGTCGGTCGGCAATGCTTCTTTAACCGACTAACTCGTTTACTAATTTTTGGTATCAGTGCTGTTCATTCTTAGTCGGTCTAAGTTCATCTTTCGACCGACTAGTTGTTAAACTAGTCGGTTAAGTTTTGTACTCAGACCGACTAATTCTTAGTTCTCTGTACAGTCTAGTTACTGTTTACTCTTAGTCGGTCAAAGAACGTTCATCGACCGACTAGATGTCAAACTAGTCGGTCAGTAATTGTTCTTTGACCGACTAAATCTAAATCCTAATTTTCATCTAGGTTACTGTTTACACTTAGTCGGTCTGTGTTGGTCAACCGACCGACTAGTTCCCAAACTAGTCGGTCAACAGTTGTTCTTTGACCGACTAAGCAGTGTAGGAAACCCTAGTTTTGCCCTAGCTGCCACCAAACTCTATAAATACCCCTCCAAACGTTTTCTTCTCCTCCCTCATGACCTAAAACCCTAATTTATCCCCCATTGAGCCCCCATCTTCCTCAAACCATTAATCCTTCATCCCAAGCTCATCCTTCATCATCCAAACCCTCCCTTGTCACAACCCACCTATCTTCCCCAAACCTTCATCAAACCCCCAAAATCCACATCAAACCCCATTTCTCCAGATTTTTCCCTCATTTCCAGATCTGAGCCGGATCGTTCTTCTGTTGCCGTGGTTGCTCGGCATCGTTCATTCGCTTCTTCACGGTAATACTCGATTCCTTTAATTTTAGTATAACCCACATTGACATTGTGAAACCCTAATAAAATGGATTATTAGATGATTAGGGTTCTAATAAGAAACCGATTTAGAAACATGGTGCTAATGATTGTTTTGCCATAACAGTGATCCATTCCGTAGTTAGCTTGTGTGACGGTCTTCATTGCTCGTCAACCCCGGTATCAGGCAAGTGAAACTTGCATCTCTTGATTTGGGCCATGTCTTAGGCCATTACCTTGCTTTAGCGTAAAAGAGACTAGACGGTGAAAGGATAGCCGTCTAGACGCCTTTGACCTAGCTTGACAACGAAGCTTGGTCCGTCACCCTCATCATGCTTGTATGTCACGTTTAATTTCAATTAACGGTACGCGTATTAACTGTTCATGTCATCCATGCATCCTTAACTGCTATTGCATTTTAACTGCCATGTTTTAATTTAAATTAACGGTACGCGAATATGTTCATGTCATTGCATTTTGCCTGTCACGTTTAAATACAATTAACGGTACGCGTATTAACTGCTCATGTCATTGCATGCTTGAATACTCATCGTGATTGCGTAGCTTTGCTACATACTTGTACTATTTGTTCCAGCTAGGTACCCACCTTGCGTGGGCACAATCCGATGCCAAATACACTTTCTGGCTCGTGTTCCAGAAGACGAGCTCAACCCAGCCTGTGGGCAATAGGGCACTCGTTGAGTGACCCCTTGTACTTGATACTTGAACACAGCCTGTGGGCAATAGGGCACTCGTTGAGTGACCCCTTGTACTTGATACTTGAACACAGCCTGCGGGCAATAGGGCACTCGTCGAGTGATCCCTTGTACTTTACTTGTTACTTGACATTACATGTCACCCCTACCACTTGATACTTGCTACTTGCTACTTGTACTTTACTTTACTTTACGTGTTACCACCTTACTTTACTTGTCATGCACCATACTTTAATTGCTAGGTTGCTAGTTTATCTTTCTTTCCGTTTCCTTGCACAAGTCTTTCGACTTGCTGACATGTGCCCCTTTTCTCTTTTGGGTGACACATGTTAGAGCCCGAGCCTGAGTTACTTGTTGAGGACGTGGTGTTCGCTGACGCTGAGTCAGAACCCGCGTTGATCGAGGACTTCGTTGACACTGGGGATCAGTCTTAGTGTCTTCGTTTAGCTTCTTCTGTTAGACTGCTTAGTTGTCGGTGCGTGGCACCTAGTTTGATACTCTGTTAGGTTTGTGTTGCTTTTGTTTGGCCTTGTTCTGGGCCTTAGACTCTTTCCTGTTAGCCTGGTGGCTTTTCTGTGATGCTGAATATTTTGTGGACAAACTTTGGGATCGGTATTTCATATCCGTCTCATTATATTATTATTATTGTTGTTCCTTTTGCGATTACAGGGACCTGCTTACACTAAATTGACGCTTATCAGGCGTGCAGCTTCACGGCTCCACGCTTGAGCGGACCTTCTCACGTCTCGCCTCCATTTTAGGGAAGCGGGACGTGACAGGTTTTAGTGGTGGCCCATGCAGGTCTCTCTGTGACTGTAATTATCTGGGATAACAATAATAATATAAGATTGTCCAACAAATAAATTCGATATCCGAGTCATAAGCTATGAGTCTAATCTGCTTCGTTTTCTGTGTCACTAGATGGCAGGAAGGCGATTCACCCGTGGTGGAGGTAGTGGTGCGCTCCCTCATGATGAGGAGCCTGAGCGGGAACCCACCAATGGAGAGATGATGCGGATGATGATCCAGATGATGCAAGTGCAGCAGGGCGTGCTCCTGCAGGTCCAGAATGCTCCACTTGCTCGAGCTGCCCGGGCACTTCCGGATGTCCCTCGCTCCGAGCCGGGAGCGAAGCAATTTCGGGAGCTGGGTCCCGCATATTTTGATGGGTCTGAGGGTCCTCTGGCTGCCGACGAGTGGATAAGGAACATTGAGGATAACCTGGCGATGGCGAAGATTAACCCGGCTGGATGGGTTGATTTGGCTAAGAGGCAGCTGAAGGACAATGCCAGAAACTGGTGGGATGCTGAAGAGAAGATGCTGGTGGAGCCGATAGTTTGGGCTACCTTCAAGTCCAGATTTGATGGAGAGTTCTTTCCGAAGGCTGCTAGGCAGGTGATGCTGCAGCGCTTCATAGATCTGAAGCAGGGGAGTTTGTCGGTGGATCAGTACCACCAAGAGTTCACGAGGCTCAGTCGGTTTGCACCAAAGATGGTGCAAGACGCCGATGAGAAAGCTCAGCGATTTCTTCATGGACTTGCCTTGGAGCTTCAGAGCTTTGTGACCTCTTCTGACCTGGAGACATATCAGAAGGTTCTGATTGCTGCGAGGCAGCAAGAGTTGAATTTGAACTAGAGGAATGGACATGTTTCCGGAGCTGGGAAGAGGCCTATGGAGCAGGCCAGGGCAGTGGTTAGGCATGGTTTCAAGCCTAATCATCCGGTGCAGTTCAAGAGGCCAGGAGGGCCTATTCTGAAGACTTGCCATTTCTGTGGCAAGACTGGACACCTCAGGGATCAGTGTAGGAGGTTTCTAGGACAGTGCATTGTCTGCGGAGATCCTGCCCACACCATCAGGGAGTGTCCCAAGTCGAAGCAGCCTTGGCGGGCTCCTATTGCAGCACAGCCGTTGCAGCAGCGAGCTCCTGTGCCCGTTGGACGTGGAACACCTCTTGTTCCGCAGGGACAGGCCTTTCGGCAGGCTGTTCCGCCGAGAGGGCAGGCCTTTCTGATGACTGAGGAGGATAGCATGGCCGTGGATGAGGTTATTACAGGTAACGCTCATTCTAGCTATTTTTCTTCCTTAGTTTGATTGTTGATTTTGTTGGTTGCTAGCTCATGTTTGTCACTAGAGTAGGATTTGATTGTTAGACTGTTTGCTAGGTGTGGTTTTGGTTTGCACATTTCCTGCATGAGTCCTCTTTGACTCAGGTGCGTCGATGTGCATTTTGGCCCAGAGCTTCGTGGAGAAGCATTCCTTGTCGACGTCCTCTCTTCCTAAGAGTTGGAATATCGTCACAGGGAACGGTGTGGTCTCGGTGCATCGTGGGTGCAATTCTTGTCCGTTGGTGGTTTGTGGACGTGAGCTTTGTGCTGATTTCATTGTACATGACATCATCAACTATGATGCGGTCCTTGGGATGGATTGGCTTGCGAGCTTCTATGCTATGATTGACTGTCAGAGGAAGAAGGTGGTGTTCGAGATTCCTGGACATCCAGTATTTGAGTTCAGTCGTGGTAGCAGTTCGCTTGGTCCTGTTAGATTTTGGGCCAGACCGGTGGATGTTGTGGCTATGCAGATGGAGTTGGAGTGGCCAGCTGTGGTGCGAGATTTTGGTGACGTCTTCCCCGAGGAGATGTCTGGATTGCCGCCTGATCGAGCTTTGGAGTTTTCTATTGATCTTATCCCAGGTGCGCAGCCCATTTCGAAGGCACCATATCATATGGCGCCAGCAGAGTTAGAGGAATTGCGTAGGCAGTTGGATGAGCTTATGCAGAAGGGTAACATCAACCCTAGTGTGTCTCCGTGTGGAGCACCGGTGTTGTTGGTGAAGAAGAAGGATGGTTCGTGTCGCATGTGCGTGGACTATCGGGAGCTGAATGCGGTGACTATTAAGAATAAATACCCGTTGCCTCGCATCGATGATATCTTTGATCAGCTGGGAGGATCGAGGGTGTTTTCTAAGTTGGATTTGAGGAGTGGTTACCATCAGTTGAAGGTGAAGAAGGATGATGTGCCGAAGACAGCTTTCAGGACGAAGTATGGACACTATGAGTTTGTGGTTATGCCTTTCGGCGTAACTAACGCACCCGCAGTTTTCATGAATCTGATGAACCTGATTTTCTATGACTTTTTGGATAAGTTTGTCGTTATCTTTATTGACGACATTCTGATCTATTCGAAGTCAGAGGAAAAGCATGCCTCGCACTTGAGGACGGTATTGGAGATTTTGAGGAAGCATCGGTTGTATGCTAAATTTTCGAAGTGCGAGTTTTGGCTGGATAGAGTTGCTTTCCTCGGGCATGTGGTGACTGGAGATGGTATTTCAGTGGATCCCGAGAAGATCAGGGCCATCAGAGAGTGGCCTGTTCCACAGTCAGCGTCTGAGATCCGGAGTTTCCTTGGGCTTGCTGGTTACTATCGGCGATTCATTAAGGACTTTTCACGTATTATCGAGCCGATGACCAGATTGACGCGGAAGGATGTTGCTTTTGTTTGGTCGGGTGATTGTGAGAATGCTTTTGGTGTTCTGAGGGAGAGGTTGACGACTGCCCCTATTCTTGTTGTGCCTGATCGCAGCGGTGGATTTGAGATCTTTTGCGATGCTTCTGGCAAGGGTCTCGGTTGTCTGTTGCATCAGCACGGGCATGTTGTGGCTTATGCGTCGCGTCAGCTCAAGGTTCATGAGAAGAATTACCCGACGCATGACTTGGAGTTGGCTGCCATTGTGTTTGCTCTTAAGATTTGGAGGCACTTCTTGCTGAGTGAGAAAGTGAAAATCTTCACCGATCACAAAAGCTTGAAGTATATTTTTACTCAGAAGGAGCTCAACATGCGACAACGTCGATGGTTGGAGCTCATGGCGGATTATGAGATTGATTTGCAGTATCACCCTGGCAAGGTGAATGTGGTGCCAGATGCTTTGAGTAGGCTTCCCGCGGTGATGATTTTGACCTCGCAGTGGAGATTGCAGCAGGATTTTTGCGAGTCTGGTGTAGAGATTGTTCTTCCCGGGGAGGCTTCTTCGTTAATGTACATGCATGTGCAGTCAACGATCGTGGATCGGATTAAGGCAAGTCAGGCCGGAGATCCGAAATTGGTAAGGATTCGAGGGCAGGTTGAAGCTGGTCTGCGGACTGACTTTTTGATTCATGAGGATGGCTCGCTGAGGTTTGGAGCCAGGTTGTGTGTGCCAGCTGGGGATATCAGAGAGGAGTTGATGGTGGAGGCACATAGTTCGCCGTATTCTATGCATCCTGGTGGGACCAAGATGTACAAGGATCTTCGTCTGAACTATTGGTGGCATGGTATGAAGAGGAGTGTGGCTCGGAGTGTAGCCAAGTGTTTGGTTTGTCAGCAAGTGAAGGCGGAGCATCAGCGTACGGCAGGGTTGCTGCAACCACTTCCGATTCCGGAGTGGAAGTGGCAACACATCACTATGGATTTTGTGACTGGACTACCTCGGAGTTCGAAGCAGAATGACGCGATTTGGGTGATCGTGGATCGATTGACCAAATCCGCGCACTTTATTCCATTCCGAGTGGGACAGTCCACTGAGGCGCTAGCAAGGAGATATATGGAGGAGGTCATGCGGCTTCACGGAGTCCCCGTGAGCATCGTGTCAGACAGGGACACGAGATTCACATCTTAGTTCTGGCAGAGTTTGCAGAAGAGCTTGGGTACGCGTCTGAGTTTCAGCACGTTGTACCATCCGCAGACGGATGGCCAGTCCGAGAGGACAATTCAGATTTTGGAAGACATGCTGAGAGCGTGCATGTTGGATTTCAAGAGTTCGTGGGAGGACCATCTACATCTGGTAGAGTTTTCTTACAACAACAGCTTTCAGGCGTCTATTGGCATGGCGCCTTTCGCCGCTTTGTATGGGAGGAAATGTCGATCGCCATTGAGTTGGGATGACGTCGGTGATAGGGAGCTGTTGGGACCTGAGATGATTGTGGAGGCTGTGGAGGTTGTCAGGAATATTCGGGAGAGGTTGAGGATTGCTCAGGACCGTTTTAAGCATTGGGCGGATGCTAAACATCGTCCCTTGGAGTTTCAGCCGGGCGATCATATGTTTATGAGGATTTCCCCGAATCGTGGAGTGATTCGTTTTGGGAAGCGAGGGAAGTTGAGCCAGCGATACATTGGACCGTTTGATATTCTGGAGAGAGTTGGCGAGGTAGCTTATTGACCGGCGCCCCGCTTGCGTCGCGGCGGCGCGGTGTCGTTTACCGCAAGTTTCACGGTTAGTGTAGGGTGCGGGAATATCGAACTCAGGGAGACGAGGTTGTGCTTGGGTCAGGTAGGACCTAAATCACCCCGAGGGGCGAGCTAGCCCGAATCGGTAGATGGTTGTCACGAAAGGAAATAAAAGGGTATGAACAACAAGAAAGTAAACCCGGGACTTTGGTTTCCAACCCGACGAGAGACTCTCGCCGATACGGCCTACGGGTATGGATAGCGATCGGGATTAGGGTCTAATGGTGAGACGTTGCCTCTGAAAGTGGTACCAGCGTCCCGTGGGCCCGATATTCCGGTCGGTGCCCAGGATGATACACCGGACTTCCCGGATTCGATCAGTGGGCACTCCCGTATCCATTAACACTGATCGATCCCGGGAGCACTAAGCCCGCAACGATATCTCCCAACGTCTCATCCTGCCGCTCCCGCGTGCTAGGATTCGGCGTCTACGCTAAGGGCGTGAGCTATGGCTAGGGAGTCAACCGCCAAGTTTATTCCCCCTTGGCCCAACGGTCAAAGGCGGTCTTTTTCCCGCCAATGACAATGAAACACCCCGCGTAACCGTTAGATTCCTACTCCCTATCGATTTCCTAACCCTATGGACGCATCGGGAAGAGCCCCCGAAGGGGTTTCCACCAAAATCCCAGATTTGGGAACTACTCACAAAAATTCATGAAAAAGCGATCTAAATGAAATTTAACCGTTGAAATCATAATCGGACAATTGCAATGCGGAAGTAATGGAGTAATAAAGACAATACTAAAATTTTAGAAAGATCTGAAAACTTACAAAAGAGTAACAATTACAGCCGTCACAAGGAAATAAAACAGTAGAAAAAACAACAGCTCCCGTTTCTGGAACCCTAGGGGTTCTATTTATAGATTTTCGCATCAACCGATCGGTTGACAAGTCAACCGATCGGTTGATCCGTTACAGCTTAATAGCAGAAAACGGCGAGTTTTCACCCGATCTCATGAACCGGTCGGGTGAGTTCTTGAGTGACCGGTTGGATCTTGGAGCAGTCGAGTGAATCGATCGGTTCGACGTCCGTGTCTTCAGCTCTTCTTCTTCAGCTACAGATGAACCGATCGGGTGAGAGTCACCCGATCGGTTGGAATTCTGCTCGAAAAACAGAGAATTGCCCCCCGCAGAACCGGTCTGCGAACCGGTCGGGTGACTTCTTTGTGAGCTGCGGCAGAGACCGGGTGGTGCACGCGTGCATCACCCGATCGGTTGAAGATGACCAACAGACCGGGTGAGGGGCTGAAAGATGAATTCTTCGACGTTTGACCCCCTGGATCACGCGTGACTTCTCCCGTTGCTCCGGGGACTTGGGATATCATCGTTAAACGTCCCCTACGTGGTCGAACCCCTGCAATCATGGATAAACAAAGAAAAGTGAAAGAAAACGGGAAAATATACGAAAACGAATAAGAGACGGCGAAAAAACACGGAGAAACACAAAAGAAAACGTGCGTGAATATATGAAATATAAACGCACGTCAAAATCCCCCAAGCTGAACTCTTCCTCGTCCTTGAGGAAGACGAGTGAGAGTAGGAGCTCGGAAGGGGAAAATAGAGAGGAAGAAAGAAAAAGAAAACTCTAAACCCTAGATCGTCCATCAGAGCCACCAAAATCAGAAACGACACACCAAGCAAGCAAACGCCAAATCACACCACTAAACCTAGGAAAGCGAGTCCAAATAAGTGTCGTGGGCCCACGCAGTGAAGCGCGAGTGAGCGTCGTCGTGTGCTAGCAAATGGTGATGCTTTCTACGATGTGCTATTAGGCTCGATATACACAAATCCAAGATATGACCCAAAATATCGATCCGAATTGAAATAAGCGGCGAATATAAGTTCAAGCATGCATGAGAAGAGTTAGAATAGAAGCGTATCATGCATCGGGGACTCCACAACTAGGGTTAAGGAAATCACGCCACTATAGCCTAGATACTAGCTAAAGAGTTCCTAAGCCAAGTGTTTTCGATAACGACGGTGGTTGAGATGATGTGGAGAAGAACACTCGGTGCAAATTCTCGCCTTCCCTTTATTCTTGGCAAGTATGAAAAAATATTCACACGGAAATTTTTTTGGGTTTTGGGCATTTGTATTTTTTTGGATTTTTGGGCTATACACAATTTCTCTTTTCTTTTCTTTTTGGGTTTCTCTTTTCTTTTCTCCTTTTTTTGGATTTTTGGGTTTTTGGCTATACACATGTGTACTCTCCCAAGTGGGAGAATGGTACACGACGAGGGGATCTGCACCAAGTAAAACAAAAAAGAAGTCGAAATCTAAACACTTGGGCAAAGGAAACTATTCTCGCTAAATAGAGCGTAGGCTAAATGGGTTATCCTAGTCCTTAGTTGTGGAATCCCGACGCATGCGAATTGATGTATACGATATAAATATAGCATGCACATAGTGGAAACAAATACCGCATATTCAAATCGGAGCATGGTAATCTAGGGGTCATTCCTGGACAGGTATATAAAGTAAAATCACAAAGCAGAAGCACACCAAACGCTAGTCACGACACACGACTCACAAAAAGCTAAGTGGACCCGCGATACGTGAAATGCAAGAGGACTCGAAATCCTAGGGTTAGTGAGTGTGATTATCGATGCAATGCTAGGTGTGTGTGACTTTGTGGCGATTCATCATAGGATTCATCTCTAGGAGAAAGAGCTAAAAGAGAAGAAAAGAAAAAAAATAAAAACACGATGAAAGCGACACAAGAAAAAGAAAAAGAAGGACTCAAACGACGCACGCAGTGCGACTCCCCCAAGCTAAAGTTTGCATTGCCCTCAATGCAATATGAGTAAGTACGGGAGGGCAATGAAAATGGGGGGGGGGAATACGCACTGACACAAAAAGAAATGAAAACGAGGAAAACACATAGATAAAATTGAAAAAGAAAGAAAGATCAAAATCAAAATCAAACAATAGGAAAATAAAAATAAGACCACACGACATGACACTCAAAAAATGAAAAACAAGCACACACACAAAAAAATGAGAAAAACAAACAAAACACGACAGCACACCAAAAATAGACGTCCCCCAAGCTAGACCAGAAAGTGCTAGCGAAATGATGTGATCAATGAAATGCAGAGATGTGCAAGGGGGAGTCAAAAACAAAAGAGGTGAATCAGAAAGCAGGAGGAGCTGAGTCCTCGTCCTCCTCGGAAGAGGGTGTGGATGGGTGATCGGGGGAGGCTGGGGGTGTGCTGAGAAGTGGGGAAAGAGGCGAAGGAGTAGGGGCAGTGGTGGTGTGAACAATGGGAGGAGTGTCGGTGGTGGTGGGTGGTGGTGGTAGGAAGGCGATCAAGGCGGTGGTGAGAGGAATAGAAGTGGAGGAAGTAGATGCGGTGGTGACGGTAGTGGGAGGTGGTGGGAGGGATCTGGAGCGCACCGGTAATTTCCTTCGGCGCACGTATGGAGTAACGGAGGAGGAGTGAGGTAGCGTGGGTGCGGTGGAAGTGGTCGGGAGGGTGAAGTGGATGCCGGGATGGGATGTGAAGAGGGAGGAGAGGAATGTGGTGAGTGGGGTGATGAATGTGGGGAAGTGTGGGTGGGTGGAGGAGAAGATCACCGGGGTGGTGAAGGTGGAGGTGGTGAAGGTGGAGGTGGTCCGTGGATATGGGTAAGAAGGCGGAGAATGGCGGCCACGTTCCTCTCAAGTGCGAGGAAATGTGGGTGAGTAAGAAAGGAGGATGGCGATGGGTCCGAGGAAGCAGAGGACATGGCGAGCTCACGAAGGGTAGCGACCTCCCTCTCAAGCCCCAGACGGGCAGATACCTGACGGCGACCAAAAGATGTAGACTGACGCGAGGCAGAGGTGGTGTCGCCAGGTAAGGTCGAAGAGGTGCTGGCGGCAGTGGTCATGCCGGCACAGGAGACAAGGCCAGAAATGGCCGCAAAGAGGTGCTCAGACGTGATCGGTCCCGGAGCAGAAACAGGACGACTCGGGCCAGCCCCTAAATCTCCCCCAGACGCAGGGATATCCTGCTCGCCTAAGTGGGCGGCAGGGGACGGTGGTCTGCGGGCGTCTGCGGGAAGGAAAGGAAGATTCAACCCCGCAAAGAAGTCGGGATCAGGTGGGAAAGTCCAATCTCCCACGAGAGCAATGGTCATGCGGGCGGGGTTGGGGAGAATGGTGTAAGGGGCTGGGGGGTGGCCATAATTGAAAATGAAGCGGCCAGCCGAGTGGGGTCTAATCATGTGAATGTGCCGCAGGACGTCAATATCTAGACGTGATGGTCCTGCGGCAACGGGAAGATTATTGGGGAGGGGAATATTAAATTGGGGGTAAGAGCAAATGATAGTGATGATGCCCCCACAACAAAACTTTCCCTTACCGACCCGGTTGATCTCGAGAAGCTTGTAAACAAGCCAATCACCGCCATGGATGGGGACGGTAGGGGCCCTGAAGCTAACTCCATCATCATCCCGGACATAAGGGAAAGTCATGGCCCAAAGGATAAAAAGGTTAGGGATAGTCACAGTGCCTGACTCGTCCCTAGGAAAGAATGCAGATGAAATGATCCTGTGGGCCAATCGAAACACGGGATGAATGATGGAGGAAGCCTTTGCCCTACCTCGGGGATATTCATGGATGAGTGTGAGGCGGAACCAGAATTGATCAACTTGAAATTCGGGCGTGTACCCGTAGTGTCGGATGGAATCATCCCCAAGAATGGGGAAACCAAATATTTCATTAATCGTGTTCAGACTTGTGGTGACACTGCGGTTACGCACCCGAAATTTAACGATCGACCCGGACTCCAAAACGAGTGTAGAGAGAAATTCGAGGGTGAGTGCCGGGTAGGAAGTGGCGGATGCATTAAGGAAGGCCAACCATCCTAAGTTACCGAAAAGAGATTCGACCTCGGTGAAGACACCGAGATCGACAAGTGTTTGTGCGTGCGGGAACTTAGTAGATAGATGCCCTCGAGCATCAAGCCTACGGTAAAAATCTTTGTGCTCCTGGTTCCGAAAAATATACCCATGCGGGCCCAAAATTGGGTCCACAGGGGGGACAATAGGCGGAGGAGGGCCAAGTGTAAGTGCTCGTGTACGGGAAGGGGGGCGTGTTTGTTTTCGTCTCTTTTGAGACGGCCCCTCTTCCCGCATAATTCCCTTCCCCTTATCCGTATCCCGAGCCATGTGTGAGTGTGTGAGCAAAAATGAGTGCAAAAACAGTGGATGCACACTAACACAAGCAAACGAGCAGACACAATTTATAGGGCAAATATATGAATATAAGCTTAGGAGCGAGTGTACCCAAGCGGAATGGCGGAGCTTGCTCGTAGATGTCCCCACACTGTTCAACGAGAGTAGCGTGGAGCCGCGGCGAACTCCTTCGGCAATAATTTTCGAAATGGGGATGGTTTTGGGAAAATTAGGTCAAACCCGAAATGAAAAAGGGGGGTGAGGGTGAAGATGATGGAAGGATTAATGGAGGAGGTGGAGAGAGGGAGTAATGGAGGAGTAGAGGGCGTGGGGGAGTGAGGATCGGTTGTTGGGGAAGAGGGGAAGGCGAAACGACGGTGAAATTTGCGATCGGGCGAGGGTGAAAACGAGCGGGTGTCGGGGGGGTTTATATAGGGTTTTAAGTCGAACCGATCGGGTGACTTGTCACCCGATCGGTTGACGGTTAGGTCGAAAATCTTGCCGAAGAAATGCTACAGGCGAACCGGTCGGTTGACTTTTCAACCGACCGGTTGGCCGCTCCACTCATTTTCCCGAGAGCTTAGGGCTGCTCACCCGGTCGCGTCAACCGATCGCGCTCGAACTCAACCGATCGGTTGATATTCCCCAAAATTTCCCGAGAGTTCTCCCCAGCTCACCCGGTCTGCCACCCGGTCTCTTCATTACTCAACCGATCGGGTCATATGGGGACAGATCTCGGCATGTATCTGATACATCCCAACCGATCGGGTGAGTTGTCAACCGATCGGTTGGGGCTTGTTTCCTGCAAAAACCAATAGATTTGTTTAAGTCCCCGAACGGATGTTCTCACGGCTGATTTTATTTATAAAAATAGATAAAATAAAGTAAAAAATAACGCTAAAAATTGGAGAAAAAGTTTAGAACATGGGTTGCCTCCCATGAAGCGCACTTGTTTAACGTCGTTGGCTCGACGCCCGCAAGAGATGCTCATGGTGGTTGATACGGGTGATGCCTGAAGTTCGGCATCTCTTCTTCATTGGAGCTGATGGCACTTGGAGTAGTCAGTGGCTGGAAAAATACTTGCTCGACTACCCTCCCCTTGTTCTTGGGATCGGGGGCTTTTCCTTGGTGTTGGCGCTTCCCGCCATCTTCTTCAGGATCCGGACCTCGTCTTTAGTGAGGTCCATGGGCTCTTTCCCTGTTCTCCTCGCAGGAGGAGTCTTGGGGAACCCGGGAGGGGTCGTTCTCGCTGCACTCGGTTTTCCAGCAGCTTCTTTGTCTTCGGGGCCGTCTCCATCTTCTGAATCTCCCAAGTCATCGGGGGGGTTTCTTAAGAGAATCTCCCAGGAGCTCTCTTCAACAGCCTTTTCTTCTTCCATCTCCAGCAGATTACACCGAGGGTCGTCTGGGGGATCGGGGTACTTCATGGATAACCCCAGATCAAATTCGACTTTTTCTCCGCCGACGTTTAGAGAAAGTTTTCTGTTCTTCACATCTATTAGAACGCCAGCAGTGGCCATGAAAGGCCGTCCCAGGATGATGGGGGTGTGTGCGTCTTCAGGCATGTCCATGACTACAAAGTCCACGGGCACATGCACCCCTCTCACATTCACGGGGAGGTCATCCACAATTCCCACCGGATATTTAACCGACCGGTCAGCTAGTTGTAGGGTCATGCCGGTGGGCTCCAAATCACCCATTCCTATCCTTTTGTACATCGACAAGGGCATCAAACTTACACTCGCTCCGAGATCGACGAGTGCACGATGAATCTTCACTGCCCCGATCGTGCAAGGAATGGAAAAGCTCCCCGGGTCTTTAAGTTTCGGTGGATTTGCCCTCTGGATAAGAGCGCTACACTCCGCTGTCAACACTACTTTCTCTTTTCTAGACCCTCTCGTCACCAAATCTTTCAAGAATTTTGCATAGGAGGGGATTGTTTCGATTGCTTCTAGGAAGGGGATCTGCAAACTCAGGTCCTTGACCATGGCGAAGAACTTGCCATATTTCTCATCAATTTTTGCCTGAGCCAACCGTTGTGGAAATGGCACAACGGGTTTATACACTTTCGGGCTCTCTTCCTCCTTCTTCTTATTCTCTTCTTCAGAGACTCCCTTCGGAGTCATAGGATTTGATGACGAAGCACCGGCGTCGTTTGATTTTTCGATCGGTTTCTCAACGACCGATGGTGCTTCCGGGTTGCTAGGGGGCACTCTAGTAGGAATTTGTGTCCCGCTTCTCAGAACGATAGCGGACACATTTGCGTGCTCGTGCACGAGTGCCGATGTTTAGGTTGCTCCCCTCGGGTTCACCTCCGGTTGTGGCGGTAATTGGTTTTGTGACTTTGCAAGGTTCGCCACTTGTAACCCCAGCTGGGTTACTTGGTCCGTGAGGGTCCGCTGACCCATTTCCAGCATTTGGTTGATCCTCTCCTGGTTGGTAATATATTGAGTCAAGAGAGACTCAACCGGAGAGACGGCCCTCTGTTGGCCATACTGCTGCTGCTGCTGGAACGGCTGCTGATTCCTGGGGGCGTAAGATTGTTGCTGAAATGGTTGCTGCTGTGGCCTAGCCGGCTGATAAGTTTGTTGCTGCGGCTGCTGAGGCGGTGAGGGCTGAAATGGTGGCCAGTAACTGAAGTTCGGGTGGTTCCGGTTGTTTGGAGAGTAGGCCGGGTTGGAATTTGTCCTTGGCGGATACGGCGCATTTCCCGTAGGGTTGTAAAATAGTGCGCTCGCCTGATCCAACGGTGGTGAGATGTCACCACCGTCGAATTCCCCAAAGAATTCGGACTCTACCGCAGAAATTTGCTGTGTACCGGCCCCACCGGCTCCTACCATTAGTGAGGAGATCTGGGTCGAAAGCAAGTCGAACTTGCTTGAAAGTTTGTCGACGTCCTCGACTCTGTGTATACCCCCGGATCTTGGTGTGGCTCTCTCGTCACACCACCGCTCATTGTTGGATGCCATATTTTCCAGAATATGTCCGGCATCCTCCTCACTTCTAGACATGAAGGAACCCCCAGCCGCGGCGTCCATAGAAGATTTCAGGTCATCCCTCAACCCATTATAGAACAGATTAATAATCTGCCACTTCGGAAGCTCATGGTGAGGGCATCTTCTTTGCATTTCTTTATATCTCGTCCAAGCTTCATGCAAGGACTCGTGGCTGGCCTGGGAGAAGGAGGAGATCTCACTCCTCAACTTCATGGTCTTCCCGGGAGGAAAGAACTTCGTCAGAAAAGCGTTGGAGAGCTTCTCCCAGGTGTTGAAACTGTTGGGGTCCTTCCCCCTTAGCCATTGCTTGGCTTTGTCTCGCAAAGAGAAGGGGAACAGCTTCAGACGGATAGCCTCTGTCGTGACACCATTAATCCGGAAGGTGTCACACTTCTCCAAGAAGGAGTCTAGGTGCTCGATCGGGCTCTCCATGGGTGCACCCGCAAACTGATCCTGTTGGATCCATGTCACTAGAGACGGCTTCAGCTCAAATCTTTGGGCCGCAATAGCTGGAGATCGGATGGCGGAAGTAGACTCGATGGATGGCATCGAGTACTCCAGCAGAGACTTGTGAGGTGGGGTGTTAGCCTCCATGGATTCGGGATCTTCTCTTCTTCGCTTCTCGGCGGCCAAACGCCTAAGGGTGGCGTTAATCTTGGATCGAGGGGGATCAAGTTGTCAAGACTCCTTGAACTCCTGCGCATGAAAAACAACAAACACCCGTGAAGCGACAAGTGGGAAAGAAACAGATAAAATAAGGAATAAAAATAAGAAAAATAAAAAAGAAAAAGGAGAATGCGAAAATTATCGCGAGGTAGGGATATGAGCTAGACACGAGGGTTCAAGAGATCCTAAAATAACAAGCACGTTGCCTCCCCGGCAACGGCGCCATAAACTTGACCGGCGCCCCGCTTGCGTCGTGGCGGCGCGGTGTCGTTTACCGCAAGTTTCACGGTTAGTGTAGGGTAAGGGAATATCGAACTCAGGGAGGCGAGGTTGTGCTTGGGTCAGGTAGGACCTAAATCACCCCGAGGGGCGAGCTAGCCCGAATCGGTAGATGGTTGTCACAAAAGGAAATAAAAGGGTATGAACAACAAGAAAGTAAACCCGGGACTTTGGTTTCCAACCCGACGAGAGACTCTCGCCGATACGGCCTACGGGTATGGATAGCGATCGGGATTAGGGTCTAATGGTGAGACGTTGCCTCTGAAAGTGGTACCGGCGTCCCATGGGCCCGATATTCCGGTCGGTGCCCAGGATGATACACCGGACTTCCCGGATTCAATCAGTGGGCACTCCCGTGTCCATTAACACTGATCGATCCCTGGAGCACTAAGCCCGCAACGATATCTGCCAACGTCTCATCCTGCCGCTCCCGCGTGCTAGGATTCGGCGTCTACGCTAAGGG
The DNA here is from genome assembly GCA_030789695.1 of Scilla litardierei. Taxonomy (NCBI): domain Eukaryota; kingdom Viridiplantae; phylum Streptophyta; class Magnoliopsida; order Asparagales; family Asparagaceae; genus Scilla; species Scilla litardierei. Next base: position 133,798,920 of record CM061138.1, on the reverse strand, counting down.
CGTGAGCTATGGCTAGGGAGTCAACCGCCAAGTTTATTCCCCCTTGGCCCAACGGTCAAAGGCGGTCTTTTTCCCGCCAATGACAATGAAACACCCCGCGTAACCATTAGATTCCTACTCCCTATCGATTTCCTAACCCTATGGACGCATCGGGAAGAGCCCCCGAAGGGGTTTCCACCAAAATCCCAGATTTGGGAACTACTCACAAAAATTCATGAAAAAGCGATCTAAATGAAATTTAACCGTTGAAATCATAATCGGACAATTGCAATGCGGAAGTAATTGAGTAATAAAGACAATACTAAAATTTTAGAAAGATCTGAAAACTTACAAAAGAGTAACAATTACAGCCGTCACAAGGAAATAAAACAGTAGAAAAAACAACAGCTCCCGTTTCTAGAACCCTAGGGGTTCTATTTATAGATTTTCTCATCAACCGATCGGTTGACAAGTCAACCGATCGGTTGATCCGTTACAGATTAATAGCAGAAAACGGCGAGTTTTCACCCGATCTCATGAACCGGTCGGGTGAGTTCTTGAGTGACCGGTTGGATCTTGGAGCAGTCGGGTGAATCGATCGGTTCGACGTCCGTGTCTTCAGCTCTTCTTCTTCAGCTACAGATGAACCGATCGGGTGAGAGTCACCCGATCGGTTGGAATTCTGCTCGAAAAACAGAGAACAGCCCCCCGCAGAACCGGTCTGCGAACCGGTCGGGTGACTTCTTTGTGAGCTGCGGCAGAGACCGGGTGGTGCACGCGTGCATCACCCGATCGGTTGAAGATGACCAACCGACCGGGTGAGGGGCTGAAAGATGAATTCTTCGACGTTTGACCCCCTGGATCACGCGTGACTTCTCCCGTTGCTCCGGGGACTTGGGATATCATCGTTAAACGTCCCCTACGTGGTCGAACCCCTGCAATCATGGATAAACAAAGAAAAGTGAAAGAAAACGGGAAAATATACGAAAACGAATAAGAGACGGCGGAAAAACACGGAGAAACACAAAAGAAAACGTGCGTGAATATATGAAATATAAACGCACGTCACTTATCGCTTAGCCTTGCCGCCAACTTTGGAAGGAGTTCACAATGTTTTCCATGTGTCGCAGCTTCGTCGATACATTAGCGATCCGTCTCATGCCGTAGATTTCTCGGAGATCGTCGTTCGCCCGGATTTGACGTATGACCAGCATCCAGTGCAGATTCTGGACAGGCGTCAGAAGTCACTTCAGAACAAGGTTGTCAATCTTATGAGGGTGATGTGGCGACACGGCTCGCCCAGAGAGTCTACTTGGGAGAATGAGGATGAGATGCGAGAGCGTTTCCCACTTTTGTTCCCGGACACGTGAGTGTTGGGAAATTCCGAGGACGGAATTTTTCTTAAGTTGGGGAGGATGTAACGACTGGTTTTCATGTATCTGGATATATTATATTATATTATATTATATGCTTTGGTGGATTTTCTCCTTATATGTGGTTTTCGTTTCCGTAACTTTCATTTTCGATCGTTTCGTCGTGTTTTCTCGTTTCTCCCTTAGGATCGTCGATTTCGGAGTAAGTCATTCGTGACGGGCTTCGTATCGGTCATATCTTATTGTTAGATCAAGCCTAGGAGTCTTAGGAATCGATCCCGGAGCTTCGCGCTCCATTTCGGAACTTTTGGTGCACGTTAGCCGGTATAAGAAGGGGCACCGACCGACTAGATCACGATCCAGTCGGTCAGAAAACCTTCTTGAACCGACTAGCGGGCTTGAAAAGTTATTCAGGAGTTACTGTTTGTCGTTAGTCGGTCTAAGAACCTTGGTTGACCGACTAGGTTGCAAACTAGTCGGTCGGCAATGCTTCTTTAACCGACTAACTCGTTTACTAATTTTTGGTATCAGTGCTGTTCATTCTTAGTCGGTCTAAGTTCATCTTTCGACCGACTAGTTGTTAAACTAGTCGGTTAAGTTTTGTACTCAGACCGACTAATTCTTAGTTCTCTGTACAGTCTAGTTACTGTTTACTCTTAGTCGGTCAAAGAACGTTCATCGACCGACTAGATGTCAAACTAGTCGGTCAGTAATTGTTCTTTGACCGACTAAATCTAAATCCTAATTTTCGTCTGGGTTACTGTTTACACTTAGTCGGTCTGTGTTGGTCAACCGACCGACTAGTTCCCAAACTAGTCGGTCAACAGTTGTTCTTTGACCGACTAAGCAGTGCAGGAAACCCTAGTTTTGCCCTAGCCGCCACCAAACTCTATAAATACCCCTCCAAACATTTTCTTCTCCTCCCTCATGACCTAAAACCCTAATTTATCCCCCATTGAGCCCCCATCTTCCTCAAACCATTAATCCTTCATCCCAAGCTCATCCTTCATCATCCAAACCCTCCCTTGTCACAACCCACCTTCCATCTTCCCCAAACCTTCATCAAACCCCCAAAATCCACATCAAAACCCATTTCTCCAGATTTTTCCCTCATTTCCAGATCTGAGCCAGATCGTTCTTCCGTTGCCGTGGTTGCTCGGCATCGTTCATTCGCTTCTTCACGGTAATACTCGATTCCTTTAGTTTTAGTATAACCCACATTGACATTGTGAAACCCTAATAAAATGGATTATTAGATGATTAGGGTTCTAATAAGAAACCGATTTAGAAACATGGTGCTAATGATTGTTTTGCCATAACAGTGATCCATTCCTGTAGTTAGCTTGTGTGACGGTCTTCATTGCTCGTCAACCCCGGTATCAGGCAAGTGAAACTTGCATCTCTTGATTTGGGCCATGTCTTAGGCCATTACCTTGCTTTAGCGTAAAAGAGACTAGACGGTGAAAGGATAGCCGTCTAGACGCCTTTGACCTAGCTTGACAACGAAGCTTGGTCGGTCACCCTCATCATGCTTGTATGTCACGTTTAATTTCAATTAACGGTACGCGTATTAACTGTTCAAGTCATCCATGCATCCTTAACTGCTATTGCATTTTAACTGCCATGTTTTAATTTAAATTAACGGTACGCGAATATGTTCATGTCATTGCATTTTGCCTGTCACGTTTAAATACAATTAACGGTACGCGTATTAACTGCTCATGTCATTGCATGCTTGAATACTCATCGTGATTGTGTAGCTTTGCAACATACTTGTACTATTTGTTCCGGCTAGGCACCCACCTTGCGTGGGCACAATCCGATGCCAAATACACTTTCTGGCTCGTGTTCCAGAAGACGAGCTCAACCCAGCCTGCGGGCAATAGGGCACTCGTTGAGTGACCCCTTGTACTTGATACTTGAACACAGCCTGTGGGCAATAGGGCACTCGTTGAGTGACCCCTTGTACTTGATACTTGAACACAGCCTGCGGGCAATAGGGCACTCGTCGAGTGATCCCTTGTACTTTACTTGTTACTTGACATTACATGTCACCCCTACCACTTGATACTTGATACTTGCTACTTGTACTTTACTTTACTTTACTTGTTACCACCTTACTTTACTTGTCATGCACCATACTTTAACTGCTAGGTTGCTAGTTTATCTTTCTTTCCGTTTCCTTGCACAAGTCTTTCGACTTGCTGACATGTGCCCCTTTTCTCTTTTGGGTGACACATGTTAGAGCCCGAGCCTGAGTTACTTGCTGAGGACGTGGTGTTCGCTGACGCTGAGTCAGAACCCGCGTTGATCGAGGACTTCGTTGACACTGTGGATCAGTCTTAGTGTCTTCGTTTAGCTTCTTCTGTTAGACTGCTTAGTTGTCGGTGCGTGGCACCTAGTTTGATACTCTGTTAGGTGTGTGTTGCTTTTGTTTGGCCTTGTTCTGGGCCTTAGACTCTTTCCTGTTAGCCTGGTGGCTTTTCTATGATGCTGAATATTTTGTGGACAAACTTTGGGATCGGTATTTCATATCTGTCTCATTATATTATTATTATTGTTGTTGTTCCTTTTGCGATTACAAGGACCTGCTTACACTAAATTGACGCTTATCAGGCGTGCAGCTTCACGGCTCCACGCTTGAGCGGACCTTCTCACGTCTCGCCTCCATTTTAGGGAAGCGGGGCGTGACACAATGACATGGCAGATATAGCATGAGTGCAACAAGTAAAGTAAAGTACGAGCATGGCATGGCAACTGGCATTTAAATCATGACATGGATATCAAGTTTTGCAAGAACAATCACAAGGGACAATGACAAGTCTAGTAAGCACGTCGTGCACAGAGATTACGCCTTTTGGCTAGAGTGGCTGATCGGGCCAACTCCTAAGCTCAAGTGATCTCTTATCCCTACCCCTCCACATGTATATGGACTGGCGCCCATCTTTTGGATCACGAGCCATGAAGTGTTTTTCAATATGGCATAGGGGTGCACCTAGCCTGAACAAGGAAGTACAAGCATTGTAGCGTGTGCTACGAATGCAACATTCAACTTGGATGACATGTAAGATGCAATGCATGGCAGATAATAGTTTAAGTGCGTACAGATAAGGAATTTAAACGTGGCAGGCAACAATGCATGAATGACATGGCAGGGTGACAGATCTAGCTTCGTTGTCAAGCTAGATCTTAAAGTTGAGTCTAGACAGCTATCATTTCACTGTCTAGTCTCTTTTACGCTAAAAACAAGGAAGTGGCCTAAAACATGACCCTAAGCAAAAGTTGGCAAGTTTCACTTGCCTGCAAGTCTGACGTCAGAAAAACACCGTCCAAAGAGTCCAAAGTCCACAAGTCACAAACAACCTATGTGCACAAGTCCACCAGCCTACATTCCCATATTATTAATCTTGATTAGTGCATTTAAAACAATTTAAAAACATCAATCTTAATCTTGTTTAACAGGCTGTGGTTGGGGGTCCTAGGTGTTCAGAAATTTACACTTACACGACGCGAGAGCTACACTGGCGTCGGGTAGCGACGCCAGGGGTTGGAATAATAGAAAACGCTCCACGTCCAGATTCCAAATAAGATTCCATGCTTGCCAAATCTCGGGCACCGACCAAAATCAGTGAATCAAGATTCCAATCAGCGGGTAGAATGTCGGTAGACGTTTCTACGGCTTCTGGGAAGCCATAACAATGAACCGGGAAGAACGGTTCGACGCACGTGATGTCTACACTGTTGAGCATTGTAGGGGATGCTCGCGACGTCGGAAAACACCCCTAGGAGTAGTAGGGGGCTGTCGGAAGACTCCAACAGTGAGGGGGATGGCGAAGCGACGATACGACGCGTCGAAACATCGTAGAAACGCAAAACAGCGACATCACTCGCTGTTTCAGATTGCAGCGGCCTGAGGGGTGATATCAACGGCAGCGGGGTGTCCAGGGGGACTCACGGCGAGGTCAAGGGGTGGTCGGTAATGAAATCTGGCGGTGCTCGGCCTAGAGTGGTGGCCGGAGAAGGTGTTCGGACTTCAAGGGCACGACCAGGGCTATGTAGTGGGTGGCCGGCGCAATGGAAGAGAGGCCGAGTTCCGTTGCGAGAGGGTGGTGGTCGTAAATTGAGCAAGGGTGGCCGGAACAGCGAATGGTTGCCGGAGACAGCATCGGAAATGGGGGAGGAGAAGACGATGATGGTCCCATGGGCTTGCGTGGAGATGATAAGGGGAGGGGAGGATTTTAGGGGGGTTTCCGGCGGCCTGTCACCGGAGAAGGCCGGAGGTAGGGGGTGTTGGCCGTTGGTGAGGTCTGAGGTCGGAGAAAGGTTCAGGCGGCGTTGTGGTTGCGTGCGAAAGGGAATATACGGCGATACACGGGTTCTTGCGTGAACAAAAGAAGCAGGCGGCGTTTTGTTTTTCTGGGGAAGAAAAATAGCCCTAGTTTCATTTTAAAATAACCTAGGTTGCCTGCACGTGAGGGGTCTTGGGTCACATTGGGGTGTCCTAGGTCTAGGGTGAGGGTTATACACTCTTATATAATAGTTTAAGAGATTGAAAAGCCCAAAAAGGAGGGTGTTGTGTGTGAGTTAAAATGTGTTGGGCCAAAATTAAAAATGGGCTAGGTCAACATGATAATGCTAGTAACAAAGTAGATTAAGATAATAAGAATAATTAGTGGGTTATACCTCTTAAAACTTAGGGTTAAATAATAAGGGATTGGGCAAAATAGTGAAAGCGGGTCAAACGAGGCTCTAAAATTGTAAGATAAATACTGGTGTGACCGGGATGACGAGAGAAAGAAGACATAGAAGTCAGATCACAATTTTGACGTCGAGAAACGAAACTAAAAATAAAAAGGCCTTACGTCAAAAGTGAAAATCGCGACGGCTCCTCAAACAAGGTCAAATCGTGGGAGAACCCGTGAAATGACATTCTAAAACAACACCAAGATTTAATACTCTCAGAGAGGGTCACAATGACATATCACACTATAGGGTTCGGATACAGACAAGGTCTAAATAAATACGTGCATGGACAAGACTACGTGCACGTAAAGCGTATAAAGGATACGGGGTCCAAAGGCGACCGTAAATCCAAGTCGGGCACACGTCGGGGGTTGGCTTGCTAAGGACACAACCAAGTGCTACGGCCCTAACGATTCAATGACACGACTCCCACACAAAGCAACAAAACTAATCAGGTACCCGAAATTGCTATACGCACAGTTGTATAATGAATAGTGGGTACCGGCCGTTACATCCTACCCACCTTAGAACAAAGTCCGTCCTCGGACTTTCTAACATATCTAGTCGCTCTAGTATCTACCCCAATCTTATCAAATTATAATTTAAACCAGGTATAGTCATTACAAGTGCTTACATATGCACTGGGTAGTCAAACATTAACACTACCAACGTGTATTTATTCACGCACATTATACTCATGTACCTATCATAGCCAGTCAAATTCATACACGTATTTCAATCATTCATGTAGTCACATACATCCTTATATAACTATTAAATACTTATTACATGCCATGGTGCACATACTCACAAACAATCAAATAGTTCATGCCACATTTAGATAACTACATATGAACAAAATAATAACGATACACTACTCCCTAATATATCCGATACCAAACACCTCAACACCTGTAGTCACACCATACCATTATTAAATCATGTTTTACTATAACTAATATATATTCACCACCACTATAATTTCACAATATATAGTCATTCAAACGCATGCAAATATTTCACCATATATTCACATCACACACGGTCCTGTAACTATATTCACGATATGCCACTCATACCATAGCCACCAATACCTATAACTAAGCACATACTTTCCCGTGCATGGTGCACACCCACACACGCTAATATAACATTCCTTCATACCACTATAGGCTCAGCACATCTTCACACTTAGTTTAGCTAGCACATATATACATATTCACACCGGCAAGTCCTTAGTAAATAACTATACCACAAGAACAATATTTATAACTATAAACTGGTATAGCAACCCAAAATCATGTGTGTAACATAACCAGGCACAAGCAATCCTATCACTATACATACATCATCCATCGCTATATGCATGGTACTACACGTAAACTACAAACATACATAACAATTTACTTAGAGTATACCCACTCAAGCTTGAGTGAGACTCGAGACACATATCAGAATACTCTATATACGTAACACGGTATTTATACCTATACCAATACTACTCCAATGTATACAAATCTACCAATATAACCATATACGTACCATATGTCAATCACACATAATATTTAGTCAGGTAACACCCACATAGTTTATATACCATAATAATAATACAGACATCAGCACACGTATAATTATAATACCCTCCCTAATACATGCATTCACTGTATAGTCACACACATGTAGAACATATATTCACTCCATATCCTACTACCTATAATTAGTATACCAACACATCTAACTTCATACATAGTTAAGATATGCAATAGTCGTGTATACCTCATGGAATACACGCATACAACATCCCGTAAAAGCAAGCAACACCAATCAAAATTATAATCCTGCTACCATATGTATATCACATATATACTCATGCAGCAAATACATAACTACTTACGTCTAAGCACAATTCGTATCTACGTACGAGCACATACTCACACGTACAAACATATAGGTCATATAATAGGCCTACTCACTTAACTATACGTACACCTATTATTATCACACCTATCATACACATAGCTTTACCAACATAATATTTCAAACATTATAAGCATCTCCAACTACATACTCCCCATTAGATATTCCAACACTGATTCTTACATACACAGACGTCCCTAGAGTGGTAAAGCTATCCTCACACATATCTATAAATACTAACACACATACAACTTCATAACATCATGAATAACTCAGAGCATGTATATATCACACAATAGGCAAACATTAATATACTACAGGGAGTACACTCATTCAAGCCCACACACTCAATTTAGGTACAAACACCACGACAACATCACAATAAAATCAATGGGCTCGATATAATGCTAAGGTTGACACAGGCAACGACAAACACTAATGGCTAAACAATAGAGGGAGACCGAGGTCGATAGCGTAACGAGGGAAGGATCGATAAGCACGGGTTCAGATAGGACGAATTTAAGGAGACAGCTTGGTTAGATGAAACATTGACTCAATTGTGAATGTTTAGGTAGAGGAAAGGGAGATGTAGTGATACCCTTATAGGATACAGAAAGAAAATAGTGTAAATAACATAAGCTAAAATACGTGAAATTTGAAAACTGTTGTACTTCAAAAGTTGGAGTCCTTGTCCGTATAAAAATATTCGGAGGTCGATAAAACAAGTTGTTCGAAACAAGTTTGAGTCGAATATACATAATAAGAGAAAATGGTTTATTGGCTTATCGAAAATCATTATAAAAAGGAAGTAATTCATTCACACGAACATTAAGGACGTAGTTTAGAAAAATATTATATGGCAGTAATTTAATATAATTTCGGCAAAATTTTGAAATTCAAAGAATGAAATTAAATTAACTGAAGAATTTAAGCTCATGTTAAATTCTTTCAAAGTCTTTAAGCTAGGAAAATTTTTAAAATAATCAATATTGAAACTACTTTTAGAGGAACCAGGATTTGCCAAAAAGAAACTGATTTACACAAAGTTCTTAACATACGAGCACAACGAGCCTGGTACGGATATATAAAAATAATTGAAATTCTATATAGTTTAGAAAAAAATTTTCAAGGGTATGTATGGTGAACGGAAAGATAATCAATAACTTAGTAGTAGAATTATCAAAATTGGTAATAAAGCTTTAAAACCCAATTATGGAGGATCCAGATCAGGAAATGGTTATGAAATAGTAATTTTAAAAAAAATCTGAAATAGGGAAAACGATGAGCATAACTTCGACTTGCTGAAAGCTTGAGTCCCATGTGACTTGAAAAGTATATTAAAAGTAAGCGCGATGTGTCATTCGAATGGCATAAATAAGAAAAGAAAATTATAAGTCGAATTGGGCAAAATAAGAGTATGGTTCAGAATAAAATTAGTATATGACGGGACATGGTATTTACATAGGTATGAAAAGTATAGGCTGAAAAATATCTTAAGCTAGTATTCAAAAATCTCGACAAAATTTTTAAAAATTTAAGTCAACGAAAGAGTATGAAGTCTAAGTATATATATTAAAAATTTTTTTGAACAAATTTAAACTTAGGGAAAGAGGACATCAGAAAATACTTTCCGAAGATTCAAGATTTGTAACGGAGAGATTCGAAAATTGACGACGATCGTCATGAGGCGATCTCGTGAATCGAGGCAAGGAAAATGGTCGGATGATCAAAACATACATACGCCTAGGATATGACCCTGGGAAATCTACGGGGAAACTCCTATGGTCGACCAACTAAAGATTAAGAAACTTGAAGCTACGACTTCTTAAGGAACAAGACTGTAATGAAATGCGTTCAGCTTGTCCCGAAATCGATGAACCCAAGCGAATGACTAAAGAAATTCTAAAAGTCTAATATGGTCAGAGTTAGGCAAGAACCACTAAGGTAACTCCTACGACGATTAAATCAATTCCTAGCAGGGAGTCTAACTAACAATCAGTGACCTCTAACAAGCAAGCATAGACGTCTAACTAAGTCTTCTTACCACCTAGTGACATAGAAAAACGATTAGAACTATGCTCAAGGCTTATGACTCGGATGTTGCAATTTATTTAATGGACATTGCAAAGTTATTATCGTTGTTCCGATAATTCGCAGTTGCAAGACGGACCTGTATGGGCCACCAAAAAAAACCTGTCACGCCCCGCTTCCCAAAAATATGGAGGCGAGGCATGAGTAGGTCCGCTCAGACTTGAAGCTGCGAAGCTACAAGCCTGATAAGCGTCAATAAAACTTCAAATGGCAGGTCCTTGCAAATGCAATACGAAACAAGATAATAATAAAGAAAATGAGACAAAAAGCAATCTCAGAATATCCATAAAATAAGTTTCAACATCACAGAAAAAGCCACCAGGCTAAAAGAAAAGAATCTAAAAGGCCCTAGCATGGCCAACGAAAGTACAACGTACAGAAAACAAAGTAATGGTGCTACACACCGACAACTAACAGCAACCTAAAGCAAAGCAACTCAGAACAGTCTCTAAGACTGGTCATCGGTGTCCACCAACTCCTCGTCAAACATAGGCTCCGGCTCAACGTCAACAAACACCTCGTCCTCAGCTACAGTCTCTGGCTCAGGGTCTAACATGTGACACCCAAAAGAGCAAGGGGCACATGTCAGCAAGTCTATAAGAGACTTGTGCAAGGAAACTGAAAGTGGAAGTAAAGCAACCTAGCAATTCTAGCATGATGCAATGACATGGTAGATATAGCATGAGTGCAACAAGTAAAGTAAAGTACGAGCATGGCATGGCAACTGGCATTTAAATCATGACATGGATATCAAGTTTTGCAAGAACAATCACAAGGACAAGGACAAGTCTAGTAAGCACGTCGTGCACAGAGAATACGCCTTTTGGCTAGAGTGGCTGATTGGGCCAACTCCTAAGCTCAAGTGATCGTGTATCCCTACTGATCACTCCATATTTTACACTTTTTTTCCGCATGTTTGCATGCCATTTAGATCGCTCAAATCATGTTTTTCACGATATATCGACGATATTGCGATGCTTTTCACGATTTGTTGTTTTTGTCGTATTTCAGGAGATTTGGAGCGATTTGGAGTGATTCCGAGATACACCTACTCCAGAGTGTCACCGACGACCTCCCCGAGGGGTATTTTGCCAATGGAGAGGAGCGGAAGAAGAAAGAACGTCGTAGGAGCGACGAGGAGGCAAAAACAAGCTGCATGGGCATTTTTGGTGCCTCACTCGGCCGAGTGAAGGAGTCACTCGGCCGACCAGCGAGACACCGCTCGGCCGACCAGATCGGACACACTTCATATGTGCACTCGGCCGAGCATCGGAAGCCACATCAGCCGAGTGACGAGATCCCGTCCGACCGAGTGGCACTCAGACGACGCCCATCCAAAAGAGCCAACTCACTGTTTTTCGTCTGCCTGAGCTTCAGAAGACCCACTCGGCCGAGTGGAAATTACCGACCGCCCGAGTGAATAGAAGCCATCGGCCGAGTGACGACAACTCACTCGGCCGAGCGACCCCCGAAGTGAAGACCCCCGAAGACCCAGACTTACTGGAAATTCTCAGGGTTTCTTAATCGGCCGAGCGACTTTTGTCACTCGGCCGAGTGAGCCGCGCTGCCTGTAGCGAAAATTGCGATTTTCAGGCTGCGCAGGGGCATTTTGGTCACAGTTTTTTGGACGATTTTGGGGGTTATTTAACCCCAGTTTTTGACCTAGGTTAGGGAGCTTTTCCTTTGCTTTTTGCAGCTTTTTAGATTAAACTTTTTAGCTTTTGATTCTTGTGATTAGAGAGGAGAGAAAAGTTTGTTTTTGTTGGATTCTTGGAGAACTCTATTGGTTTGTCTCCCCCTCCATTAAAAATCTTATTTTTATTGCTTATTTGAATATTGTGATGAATTCTCTTGTTATTTCAATTGATTATTTTTGTGTTTGTGATATGAAATGTGAGTAGTCCACACGTCTTGGGGCGTGGGGATGAATCCTACGAGCCCAATTTCTGATTTGTGATGATTTGGTAGAAATATTGCTAGAATTGCTATTAGGGTTAGTTTGGGATCGATTTATTACGGATAGCTAGGTGTTCATATCAATTGGGATTTGCAAGAGATTGGATCCCAATTCGATAGGAAACCCTAGAAATCCGAATTGGGTTGGAATCGAGTTTCCGTAGTATCGGTTTACAAGAGATTGGACCGATACTAGGGTTCTCGGTTGCAATTCCATGCCGATACTCGTTTGCAAGAGATTGGACGGGTAGGAACTATCCCAACCTAGGTCGCGGCCCGAGTTTGCACGAGAGTGGGCTCGGGGCGCGCTTGAACGATGATGTTGATCCTAATGCTAGCTTGCCTAGGCTAGGGTTTGCAAGAGATTGGACCCAAACCTAGGTTAGCTATAGACCGGCAACAGCGCGAGAGCGTGAGCTAGGTTTTACATTCAGTTGCAACTAGTTCATCCGAAATTCTACCCTAGTAATTGCGATACCAATGAATCACATTGACGAAGTACAGTGAGTAGCGGGGATTCCCCATTCCCTAGGCGTCCTTTATTTGATTTTATACATCCACACTTTGTCTGACGATTGTGACAGGATCGCCAAAAGGCAAATTCCATCTTTTCTGTTCCTATAGCCAGGTTGTTCGGAGAAGACACCGTCATTCGTCCTCCCTGTGTTCGATAACCCGCTCACCGCTACACCGTGCGCTTGCGGTAAAACTACACGGTCGCTCTTTTTGGGTTACATTCCGAAGCGATCAAGTTTTTGACGCCGTTGCCGGGGAGGCCATTTTGACGGTGTTCGGCATCGACAACCCGGTTATTTTTCTTTCTTTCTTTACTTTCTTCTACATCCTGTTCTAACTCTGTTTGCAGCCCTATTTGCATACTCTCCCCGTATTTTGCATAAGATCTTAACAGGGAGAATGGAGGATGCAATGTCGACAACGGAACTCAGTCAGGGAGATTATGACTCCTTCACGGACCTCCTTAAGGAGCTTATCGATGAGGTCCACGCCACAGGAGCATTTGCTATCGATATCAAGGACCCCGACGAACAACTGTTTGCTAATTTTGTGATGGATCAAGTCTCCCCGGATGGGACTATCAGGGGCAATGTCAGAGTTGATGTGATAGACGACAAGTTATATTTCGAAGACGGTAGAACAAGTGTCGAAGAGCACTATACTCCTGAAGAATCTTTCGAGCAAATTAATGTTCAGGGAGTTACACTCTATGACACTTACTCTTGCTTCTATGAGTCGTCTGATGTGTTTCTTGATTCCAGGAACGAACCGGAGCAGAGTGAAAGTTTCGACGATGCTAGCACAGAATCGGAGAGCGCCTATTTCGATGCATCGTCCTCACTAAGTAGTGAGTCTGAGTCTTCGCATGAGAGCACGCCACCTGAACATGAGCTAAACTCCGATGACAAGGAAGAAACCAAACTCATGCGAGCTGATGAAGTAGAAGGAGCGGCACCTCTTGAGGTAGAACTTAAACAATTACCGCCGAATCTGAGGTATGCCTTTTTGGGTAACAAATTAACTTTTCCGGTGATAGTCAACTCCCACCTCATGCAAGATCAACTTGAAAAACTCCTAGACGTTCTTAGGAGCCATAAAGATGTCCTTGGCTACACTATCTCCGATCTGAAAGGGATAAGCCCTAGGCTTTGCACACATAGGATCCATTTGGAAGACACCGACGCCACCTCCATAGAGCCTCAAAGGCGGTTAAACCCGAACATGAAGGAGGTGGTTAAAAAGGAAATCCTAAAATTGCTTGACGCCGGTATTATTTATCCTATCTCTGACAGTAGATGGGTTAGCCATGTTCACGTCGTCCCCAAGAAAGGGGGGATGACAATTATAAAAAATGATAAAGGTGAGCCCATTTCTACACGCACCGTCACGGGATGGCGAATGTGCATTGATTATAGGAAACTAAATAAAGCTACCCGAAAGGACCATTACCCATTGCCCTTCATTGATCAAATGCTTGAGCGCCTAGCTAAACATAAATACTTTTGTTATCTAGATGGGTATTCGGGATTCTTCCAAATCCCTTTGCACGAAGATGACCAAGAAAAGACCAGTTTTACTTGTCCCTATGGTACCTATGCCTACCGTAGGATGCCGTTTGGTCTTTGTAATGCTCCCGCCACCTTTCAGAGGTGTATGACATCCATATTTTCCGATTACATTGAAAATATTATGGAATTTTTTATGGATGATTTTTCGGTTTATGGAAGTGAGTTTGACTCTTGTTTGGCCAATCTTACTAAAGTCCTTAAAAGGTGCCAACAAAACAATCTCACTCTAAATTGGGAGAAGTGTCACTTCATGGTCACGGAAGGTATAGTTCTCGGGCACCTTGTCTCCTCGAGAGGAATTGAGGTTGATAAAGCAAAGATTGAGGTAATCGAGAAACTTCCTCCTCCTATTAATGTCAAGGGCATTAGAGGCTTTCTTGGTCATGAGGGGTTTTACCGCCGCTTCATCAAGGATTTCGCCTCGATTGCCCGACCGCTTACTTCCTTGCTCGCTAAAGATACTCCTTTTATTTTTTCAGGGGAATGCTTGCAAGCCTTCAATACCTTGAAGGAAGCACTAGTTTCCGCGTCCATCATACAACCACCGGATTGGAGCCTTCCCTTTGAGCTAATGTGTGATGCTAGCGACCAAGCCATTGGGGCGGTATTGGGACAAAGGAAAGATAGGAAGCTTCATGCGATATTCTATGCGAGCAAGACATTGGATGACGCACAGAAAAACTATACAACTACTGAAAAAGAGCTTCTAGCGGTCGTCTATTCCATCGAGAAGTTTCGTTCCTACCTCCTCGGTTCCAAGGTGATTGTCCACACCGACCATGCGGCGTTGAAATATCTTTTAAACAAGAAAGAAGCCAAGCCTCGGTTAATTAGGTGGATACTCTTGCTGCAAGAGTTCAATTTGGAGATCAGAGACAAGAAAGGTACGTACAATGTTGTGGCGGACCATTTGTCTAGGCTTATTCGCGACAAGGAAGACGAGAGTTTGCCTATCGACGACACATTTGTGGATGAGAGGCTATACGCCATAAAGACCGGAGAAGTACCTTGGTACGCGGACTTCGTCAATTACTTGGCTTATGGAATTAAACCGCATGGGATGCCCACGCACCAAAAGAGGAGATTTTTGCATTAGGTCCGTAGCTATTTTTGGGAAGATCCATACCTCTTCAAGATATGCAAAGATAGTGTTATTCGGAGGTGTGTTTCTAAAGAGGAGGCAACGTCTATCATTTTGCATTGCCACGGTCTGCCATGCGGGAGACATTATGCCGCCTCTAAGACAACCGCTAAGATTCTGCAGAGCGGATTCTTCTGGCCAACAATGTTTAGAGACACACACGACTTTGTAAAGGGGTGCGACAGATGCCAACGGACCGGGAATATCTCCAAACGCAATGAGATGCCTATGAGGCCCATCCAAGAAATTGAGCTTTTTGATTGTTGGGGAGTGGACTTCATGGGACCATTTCTGTCGAGCAATGGTAACAAATACATCCTATTAGCCGTTGACTACGTCTCCAAATAGGTGTAAGCAATCGCTACCCCCACCAATGATGCAAGGGTTGTCTCTAAGTTCTTCAAGCAGAACATCTTCCCATGCTTCGGAGTGCCTCGTACTTTGATAAGCGACGGGGGGAGCCATTTCATAGAGAATAAGTTTGAAGCCATGCTGAAGAAGTACGGGGTAAACCATAGAGTTGGCATGGCATATCACCCCCAGACAAGCGGCCAAGTGGAAGTCTCAAATAGAGAGATCAAGCAAATTCTTGAGAAAACCGTGGATCGATCTAGAAAGGATTGGTCAATGAAGTTAAACGATGCTCTATGGGCATATCGCACGGCCTTTCGCACTCCCATCGGCACCACACCGTTCTGACTTGTTTATGGGAAAGCTTGCCACTTGCCGGTAGAGTTGGAGCACCGCGCATATTGGGCCATCAAGACCCTTAATTATGACTATAAGAGTGCGGCGGTGAGGCGACTCTTGGACATCAACGAGCTTGATGAGATAAGAAGAGACGCCTACGAGAGCTCAAGAATTTACAAAGAAAGGACCAAGATTCTCCACAATGCGCGCATAACCGTTACAGACTTCAAGGTGGGAGACAAGGTCTTGCTATATAATTCCCGGCTCCGATTATTTCCCGGTAAGTTGAGGTCACGTTGGTCCGGACCTTTCACCATCAAGCACATACAACCGGGAGGGGCTTTTGAGTTGGAAAGCAAGGACGGAGCCACATTCAAAGTAAATGGCCAGAGGCTCAAGCATTATTCCGAGGGAGCCCCAATTGGGGAAACCAATAGAATATATCTGCTAAAAGGACGGCCGGATGATCTTTCAGACCTCCTTGACGAGGTTATTGAGGAGGCGATCCCCCATTGATCGGCGCTATATTCAAAGAAGATTTTGAGGAAGGGCCGGACTTAGGCCAAGATGAAAAGATAAATGAATCCACCGACTTCTCCGCTGAAATTGATGAAGGCGACGCTGATGTCGCAAGGATTCGAGAGCTCTGCAAGCTCTCAAAATTGAAGTCTCTGAAGAAAGCTCCGCCGATACGGAAATCGGTGTCACCGATAAAGCCGAGGCCCGGAGAAAGCTCTAGCTTGGGGGAGCCACCCCCCAACACTACCCGAGGCAAAGGAGCACCGAGGAAGGACGCCCCGCCACAACATCAAAATTTAAGCGTTCTTCCCGGAAAATTTGACGGGTGCATCTCATATGCACCCAATATCCCGCATTAATTGAAAATCAAAGGGGGTCGAGCTCACGACCTTAAACGAGCGCTTGTCGGGAGGCAACCCGACAGTTATCGCTTTATTTTTACATTTTCTTTATTTTTGTTTTAGAAATTATTAGTGTTTTGAGTCGTTCGCCCAAAAATTTCGTGATAACGGGTCCTGTTTTTCTTTGACAGGAGAGGAGAATGAGTACCCATCATTAGGAGGATGAACAAGGCGATGTGGAGCGCTCCAGGAAGGCGCTCGATGCTTAGGAGGAAGATGAAATCGACTGGAGGAAGAAAAACAGAGTTTAGAGCCCAAACAAAGCCAAACAGCAGAAAACAAAGTTCACTCGGCCGAGTATACTAGTCACTCGACCGAGCACACAAGTTCGTCCGCCCGAGCGGCTCACGAGCGAGGGAAGTCTGCTGTACCCAACTCTCTGTTTCTTTTCTTGATTTCAGTATAATTGCCACTCGGCCGAGTATATATATTCACTCGGCCGAGTAAAACTGATACACTCCTAGGGCGAGTCTTGCCGAGTAGCTTGAGCCACTTGGCCGAATGGACTTATTCTACTCGGCCGAGGATGGCAAGGCAACTCGGCCGAGTCATATGTGGGGAGGAAATTTCAAAAATATTTCCGTTACGATCACTCGGTCGAGCGACTTAGTCACTCGGCCGAGTCGTAACATTTCCTTATATAAGTCGCTGCGGGCTCGGCACGGAATTCGAAGCGTTATTATCGATTTTCCGCCCGAGCCCACGCCCAGTCTCTCCTACGCCCCGCTGCGACTTCCCCCTCACTCGCCCAAACCAGCCGCCCGCGCCGGCGCTCGGCCACCCACCTCCGGCCGAACGTCGCCGCCCCTCGCCCGAGTCGCCGCCGGCGGCCACACCTCCGACCAACTCCGGTAACGCCTGATTCGCCCTATTTTCTCCTCTCTCTCGTATTTTTCGATGATCCATGTGTCTAACGAACCCCAAACCCAAATTAAATTCAATTTCTATCTATTCTATCCCTGACCCCCCATACGTTTTGAATATTACGCGCTAATCTCTTCGTTTGATGCGCAGGGTATATTGGGGAGCTTAGGGGAGCCCAGGGGAGCTTCCGGGGATCGTTTCGGGCTACGTGGAGGCGTCGTCTTCGCACGCTTCCATAGCTTTGCTCTCGCGGCGTGTCGCGGTATACTCTTTCCTTTATTTTACGCACGCCGCATTTTTCACGTCTTTGGTGAGCACCCGGGGGCCATATGCCGCCCCGGACACGGCCGAGGTCGAGGAGAGCTTCCGCCAAGCGGAAGCGGTCGGATGATGCCGGCACCTCCCACGAGGTGGAGGACTCTCCTCCGCCTACTCCACCACACCCAGTTCACCCAGCACAGCCTGCAGGCCCCGCACACCCCGCACAGCCTGTAGAGCCCGCATAGCCCATTAACCCCGCACAGCCACTCCCCGCCGTCCCACAGCCACCGCCACCAGCTCCACTTGTCAGGCCGCTCGGGATTACATTCCGAGACGACGCACACCGTGTCGTCTTCGAGCGCATTTCCCAGCGCTCGATCGTACCCTCCAGGTTCGCACACCTTGCAGACCTAGGACGCCTGGGGGTACTCGAGGGGATGCTCACGTTGTATGACAACGTGGGCTGGCAAGATTTCTTCCAGGTGTCGGCGGACACGTTTCTCCGTCCGACACTTGAGATCCTTAATTCTATCGCCCGGACCGACGAGGGATGCTCGTTTAGGTTCATGGACCGGGAGTGCCAGGTCACTCTCGGTATGATGAGAGCATTCTTTTCGTGGCCCGATGTCCCCGAGGCCGACCGTGGTTACGCCCCCACTCACATTCCCCCACCTTCATTCGATTCTGGTGCCTTCTGGGCCCGGATCACGGGTCTACCTGCCACCTTTGACCCTAGTAGGGCCAAGGCCTCGGCCATCGTCCATCCCTGCCTCCGCATAGCTCAGCGCCTTATGGCGACTACCTTTTTGGCGAGGTATGAGCCTGGGACGATGTCCACGCCAGAGCTTTATATGCTCTATGCGATGACGCGTCCCAGAGTTCTAGCTAGGGACAGTGACGAGTTGGTCCCCGCCGTCGTGATTGATATCGCGAGCTGGTTTTTAGACCGCATCATTGTATCAGTGAGCGCTCGCTCACCGATATGCTGCGGCGGTCTGATCACACTACTCACCTTGATGACCGGCGAGGACCTACCAGCCGATTTGCGTCGTTCTCCGGGCCCCACTTCACTGTCCATAGATGTCAAGGCCCGGATGAAGATGCTTCGTCCGCACGGTCAGCGACACTGGGTCTGGCTGCATGGTCCATTCGGTGCCGATTACATGATTCTTCCTAGCCCAGCTCGGACACAGATTGCACCAGCACAGGTGGACTGTCTCCCGGTGATGGATCTCATGATCCCCGCCGCCTACGTGCTCGAGGCCGAGGAGGCTGAGCAGGCCCACGTTGCCCACGCTGCACCCGCTGACCCCGCTGCACCCGCTGACCCCGTGGCCCCTCAGCAGCCTGATATTTCTGCTGCTCCCGACACTTCTGTCCACACTTCTGCCGGTGTCGGGAGTACACTCGCTGAGACCACCCCCACTACCTCCACGCTCACCACCACTCACACCACTCCTGCTGGCCCTCTGTCCGTTGAGCCCCTTTGCTCTGCACTTCCCGAGCGTCCACCGACCTTCGTTGAGAGTGGAGAGCCCTCTTTTGCTGCGGTCATGGAGACCATGGCTAGCATGATCTCCACTGGGATTTCACCTTTCAGACCCCACGCTTCCTCCCCAGCGGTTTTCACTTCTGTCCCCACCGCAGCCGTACATTCTGAGAGTGTCGTGACGTCTGTCTTCACTTCTGTGTCACCGACCTCTCTGGCCGCCTCGTCGCCACTCTTATACTCCACTTCCGCTGCTGTTGCTTCCACTTCCCGCCTGCCTGCGTCCCAGCCTCACCCTGAGGCTAGGCCCACACTTGTGAGCACAGCCCCCTACCTCCACATGCCTGCTGAGCCCATCACTTACGCCACCCGAGTACGCCAGCCTCGTCCTGCACATCACAGACAGGTGCGTCCCTCTGCACCACCTCCCCCCGACACTGTACTTCTGAGCATTCGTGCTCTCGAGGGGGCGGTGAGTGCCCTCAGAGGCGACCTTAGGACCATGTCTGCCACCGTCACCACCATGGCCAGTCGTTTCGACCTTCTCCCAGGCATTCACTATTGCCTCACGCAGATTCTCGACCGGCTCCCTCGCGTACCGACCGTACCCACACCCACCCAGCAGGTACCCACCCCCACCCCTACCCACACCCAGCCTGCTTCCGTACCCACACCCACACCCACTCAGCAGTCTGTTCCCCAGCCGCCACCTCCTCCTCCTCCTCCTCCGCCTCAGGACGGAGACGGCGCAGCCCCACCCTCTTAGGCACCCTTGATGCCATTGATCTTTTTTGCCGTCGTGTTGCCCGTCTCTGCTGGGTCCTGATGATTTTTGCCCACCCCACCTCCCCTCACTATTTTTGGGTCCACATTTTGATCATATATTTATATATCCTTTTTGGGAGAGAGGAAGAGTTTTTGGTGTCACACTATTATATCTATTTCACTCCTCTATCTGCATGCATCATGTCCGCATCATATTTTTCATTTATTTTATTTTATTCTATTTTCCTTTTTTTTATCATGCATGCATCCTCACCTACCCCTCACTTTACACGTCTCTCGGTGTGCCACACTTCGCACATTGAGGACACTGTGCACTTTAGCTTGGGGGAGTGAGTTCTCACGTTCTTTTCGATTTACCACCTTTATTTTTGGTTTTTTCACGCCATTTTCCGCATTTGCACTCACTTTCATCACCTTTTTCTTTTTCTTTACCATGCATCACGTTTTTCTTATTTTCTTTGAGTGTTGCATTGTAATTAGTTTCATTTTTCCTCTATCTTTATTTCTTTTTCATCTCATGCTAGAGATGACTTTTCTGTGATGATGATTACGTGGCGTTAGCTTTCTCTATATATGCATGATATATTTGTCATGTCTTAGATTTTATTTCTGATATCATAGGCTATGATTTGCCTCGCATTTAGAGATAGTAACCCACACTTTTTCAGCATGAAAATGGATGAAATTTTATTATTAGCTGAGTCTGAATATTCATATGTATGCTATCGCAGAAAACACACCAATATTCACGCATTGAATGCTTATATCTGGAGTACCGTTTTCTTTTCCTATATCACTTCTATATGCATGATTTGTACATTTCACTTCAGGATGATTGAATGATGTTAGCTATGATGAATCTGGATTAGTTAGCTTTTTTGTGATCGAAACTGAGTAGATTAGATTACCCTGCTGAAGTTGTCGTGCACGTCCTATAGAGTGAACTGAGAGACATATTTACTTCTTTCTCCACATATCTTGAACATCAATTCTCTATTTTAAAATCATTGGTGAATCTCCCCTTAGCGATTCTAATATATGGCATTTCCCCTGCTATTAATTCCTAGCTCCAAATTTCCCAAAAACAAAGAAAAAGAAAAATTCTTGTATATCCTTATTTCTCTTTGATTGGGATCATTGTGTGTATATGAATTCAAAAAAAAAAGAGAAAAAGAAAAGAAAAGAGACAATAACCTCAATAAAAGATCACATCTCATGTTCTCTCTTTCTTTCCCTCTTTTTGTTTTTATTTTTATTGCTTTTGGAGCTTCATAAAAATGGGGATGTAAATATTGTTTTTGTGCCACCACGCTTATAGATAAGCTTGGGGGAGAGAATCCAATGATGTGTGAGAGAGTGACTACTTGACGTTGCACGACAACCTAGGCTAAGTAATATTCTATACTCGGTGAGATTATTTTTAGCTTTACGAAGTCCAGAAATCTATGCCTAGCACTCATTTCATGAAATCCATGCTTTTCTATTCTCTCTATTCTATTGCGTGATATTCTTATACTCCTCATAGAAAGCATCCAATTGAAAAGTGTGTGATCTGCGATATTGTATACCGCTTTAAATGATTCAGACGATGTTAATTCTAAAATTATTCCGTTTTTCATGATATAACAATGTTCTTGGGTTTTCTATTTCTATTTGCACCATTATAATACGATATCGAAATAAAATTCTTTGACATGTGTGTTACATTCGGTGCATGCTATATGAGTAAGCAAAACCCACGTCCTGAGAAAATGATCTAGCAGCTTCCCTCTTCGCTTTCTTCTTTCTTCTTCGTTTTTTCGTTTTCCATTTTTCCGCCGTTTTCATTTTATGAATCCATCGGGCTCGCCTTTTACTTATCTTCCTCGAGGACGAGTAAGAGGTAAGCTTGGGGGATTTTGATCACTCCATATTTTACACTTTTTTCCCGCATGTTTGCATGCCATTTAGATCGCTCAAATCATGTTTTTCACGATATATCGACGATATTGCGATGCTTTTCACGATTTGTTGTTTTTGTCGTATTTCAGGAGATTTGGAGCGATTTGGAGTGATTCCGAGATACACCTACTCCAGAGTGTCACCGACGACCTCCCCGAGGGGTATTTTGCCAATGGAGAGGAGCGGAAGAAGAAAGAATGTCGTAGGAGCGACGAGGAGGCAAAAACAAGCTGAATGGGCATTTTTGGTGTCTCACTCGGCCGAGTGAAGGAGTCACTCGGCCGACCAGCGAGACACCGCTCGGCCGACCAGATTGGACACACTTCATATGTGCACTCGGCCGAGCATCGGAAGCCACATCGGCCGAGTGACGAGATCCCGTCCGCCTGAGTGGCACTCAGACGACGCCCATCCAAAAGAGCCAACTCACTGTTTTTCGTCTGCCTGAGCTTCAGAAGACCCACTCGGCCGAGTGGAAATTACCGACCGCCCGAGTGAATAGAAGCCATCGGCCGAGTGACGACAACTCACTCGGCCGAGCGACCCCCGAAGTGAAGACCCCCGAAGACCCAGACTTACTGGAAATTCTCAAGGTTTCTTACTCGGCCGAGCGACTTTTGTCACTCGGCCGAGTGAGCCGCGCTGCCGGTAGCGAAAATTGCGATTTTCAGGCTGCGCAGGGGCATTTTGGACACAGTTTTTTGGACGATTTTGGGGGGTATTTAACCCCAGTTTTTGACCTAGGTTAGGGAGCTTTTCCTTTGCTTTTTGCAGCTTTTTAGATTAAACTTTTTAGCTTTTGATTCTTGTGATTGGAGAGGAGAGAAAAGTTTATTTTTGTTGGATTCTTGGAGAACTCTATTGGTTTGTCTCCCCCTCCATTAAAAATCTTATTTTTATTGCTTATTTGAATATTGTGATGAATTCTCTTGTTATTTCAATTGATTATTTTTGTGTTTGTGATATGAATTGTGAGTAGTCCACACGTCTTGGGGCGTGGGGATGAACCCTACGAGCCCAATTTCTGATTTGTGATGATTTGGTAGAAATATTGCTAGAATTGCTATTAGGGTTAGTTTGGGATCGATTTATTACGGATAGCTAGGTGTTCATATCAATTGGGATTTGCAAGAGATTGGATCCCAATTCGATAGGAAACCCTAGAAATCCGAATTGGGTTGGAATCGAGTTTCCGTAGTATCGGTTTGCAAGAGATTGGACCGATACTAGGGTTCTCGGTTGCAATTCCATGCCGATACTCGTTTGCAAGAGATTGGACGGGTAGGAACTATCCCAACCTAGGTCGCGGCCCGAGTTTGCACGAGAGTGGGCTCGGGGCGCGCTTGAACGATGATGTTGATCCTAATGCTAGCTTGCCTAGGCTAGGGTTTGCAAGAGATTGGACCCAAACCTAGGTTAGCTATAGACCGGCAACAGCGCGAGAGCGTGAGCTAGGTTTTACATTCAGTTGCAACTAGTTCATCCGAAATTCTACCCTAGTAATTGCGATACCAATGAATCACATTGACGAAGTACAGTGAGTAGCGGGGATTCCCCATTCCCTAGGCGTCCTTTATTTGATTTTATACATCCACACTTTGTCTGACGATTGTGACAGGATCGCCAAAAGGCAAATTCCATCTTTTCTGTTCCTATAGCCAGGTTGTTCGGAGAAGACACCGTCATTCGTCCTCCCTGTGTTCGATAACCCGCTCGCCGCTACACCGTGCGCTTGCGGTAAAACTACACGGTCGCTCTTTTTGGGTTACATTCCGAAGCGATCACCTACCCCTCCACGTGTATATGGACTGGCGCCCATCTTTTGGATCACGAGCCAGGAAGTGTTTTTCAATATGGCATAGGGGTGCACCTAGCCTGAACAAGGAAGTATAAGTATTGTAGCGTGTGCTACGAATGCAACATTCAACTTGGATGACATGTAAGATGCAATGCATGGCAGATAATAGTTTAAGTGCATACAGATAACGAATTTAAACGTGGCAGGCAACAATGCATGAATGACATGGCAGGGTGACAGATCTAGCTTCGTTGTCAAGCTAGATCTTAAAGTTGCGTCTAGACAGCTATCATTTCACTGTCTAGTCTCTTTTACGCTAAAACAAGGAAGTGGCCTAAAACATGACCCTAAGCAAAAGTTGGCAAGTTTCACTTGCCTGCAAGTCTGACGTCAGAAAAACACCGTCCAAAGAGTCCAAAGTCCACAAGTCACAAACAACCTATGTGCACAAGTCCACCAGCCTACATTCCCATATTATTAATCTTGATTAGTGAATTTAAAACAATTTAAAAACATCAATTTTAATCTTGTTTAACAGGCTGTGGTTGGGGGTCCTAGGTGTTCAGAAATTTACCCTTACACGACGCAAGAGCTACACTGGCGTCGGGTGACGACGCCAGGGGTTGGAATAATAGAAAACGCTCCACGTCCAGATTCCAAATAAGATTCAACGCTGGTCAAATCTCGGGCAGCGACCAAAATCAGCGAATCAAGATTCCAATCAGCGGGTAGAATGTCGGTAGACGTTTCTACGGCTTCTGGGAAGCCGTAACAATGAACCGGGAAGAACGGTTCGACGCACACGATGTCTACAATGTTGAGCATCGTAGGGGATGCTCGCGACATCGGAAAACACCCCTAGGAGCAGTAGGGGGCTGTCGGAAGACTCCAACAGCGAGGGGGACGGCGAAGCGACGATACGACGCGTCGAAACATCGTGGAAACACAAAACAGCGACACCACTCGCTGTTTCAGATTGCAGTGGCCTGAGGGGTGATATCAACGGCAGCGGGGTGTCCAGGGGGACTCACGGCGAGGTCAGGGGGGTCGGTAATGAAATCTGGTGGTGCTCGGCCTTGGGTGGTGGTCGGAGAAGGTGTTCGGACTTCAAGGGCACGACCAGGGCTGTGTAGTGGGTGGCCGGCGCAATGGAAGAGAGGCCGAGTTCCGTTGCAAGAGGGTGGTGGTCGGAAATTGAGCAAGGGTGGCCGGAACAGCGAATGGTCGCCGGAGACAACATCGGAAATGGGGGAGGAGAAGACGCTGATGGTCCCATGGGCTTGGGTGGAGATGCTAAGGGGAGGGGAGGATTTTAGGGGGGTTTCCGGCGGCCTGTCACCGGAGAAGGCCGGAGGTAGGGGGCATTGGCTGTTGGTGAGGTCTGAGGTCGGAGAAAGGGTCAGGCGGCGTTGTGGTTGCGTGCGAAAGGGAATATGCGGCGGTACACGAGATCTTGTGTGAACAAAAGAAGCAGGCGGTGTTTTGTTTTTCTGGGGAAGAAAAATAGCCCTAGTTTCATTTTAAAATAACCTAGGTTGCCTGCACGTGAGGGGGCTTGGGTCACATTGGGGTGTCCTAGGTCTAGGGTGAGGGTTATATACTCTTATATAATAGTTTAAGAGATTGAAAAGCCCAAAAAGGAGGGTGCTGTGTGTGAGTTAAAATGTGTTGGGCCAAAATTAAAAATGGGCTAGGTCAACATGATAATGCTAGTAACAAAGTAGATTAAGATAATAAGAATAATTAGTGGGTTATACCTCTTAAAACTTAGGGTTAAATAATAAGGGATTGGGCAAAATAGTGAAAGCGGGTCAAACGAGGCTCTAAAATTGTAAGATAAATACTGGGGTGACCGGGACAACGAGAGAAAGAAGACAGAGAAGTCGGATCACAATTTTGACGTCGAGAAACGAAACTAAAAATAAAAAGGCCTTACGTCAAAAGTGAAAATCGTGACGTCTCCTCAAACAAGGTCAAATCGTGGGAGAACAACCCGTGAAATGACGTTCCAAAACAACACCAAGATTTAATACTCTCAGAGAGGGTCACAATGACATATCACACTATAGGGTTCGGATACAGACAAGGTCTAAATAAATACGTGCACAGACAAGACTACGTGCACGTAAAGCGTATAAAGGATACTGGGTCCAAAGGCGACCGTAAATCCAAGTCGGGCACACGTCGGGGGTTGGCTTGCTAAGGACGTAACCAAGTGCTACGGCCCTAAAGATTCAACGACACGACTCCCACACAAAGGAACAAAACTAATCAGGTACCCGAAATTGCTATACGCACAGCTGTATAATGAATAGTGGGTACCGGCTGTTACAATATGTATGGGGGAGATAAGGGATAACAGATATATATATGATTTAATTTGAAATTGGGGCGCAACGGGCGTACAAAATAGGAGAAATGGGGAGAAAAGAGGTGTTTTGGACAAAATGGGGGTCACCGGCGGTCGACCGGCGACTGGCAGGCAGCGCCGGCGAGCTGCGGCGGCAAGGAGTCGGTGGTGATCGTCGGCGGAGGTCGGCCGGCGGCGGCGGCGAGCTTCTTGGGCATCGGAAGGTTGGAATCGGGCGAAGGGAGTGGAAACGACGCTGCGGGTTCAGGCGGAGTTGGGATATTTGCGTTTTGGGATTTGCGTCGCCCGTATATAAGATAGTTACGATTCGGCCAAGTGATAATGTCACTCTGCCGAGTGGGACAAGTAAATAAAATTTCGAAATTTCTCCCACAAGTTACGACTCGGCCGAGTGGCTTTTCCCATTCGGCCGAATGGACAAATTCCACTCGGTCGAGTGGCTCAGCCACTTAGCAATTTTTTAGAGCTTGCAGGGTATCTGATTCACTCGGCCGAGTGAAAAGTCACTCGCCCGAGTGGCAAATTATACTGTAAAGCAAAAAATTAACAGAGAGTTGGTCAGCAGAAACTTCCCTGATTGGCACTCCACTCAGCCGAATGGAGTCTTTGCTCGGCCGAGTGACATATGTTACTCGGCCGAGTGGCTTCCTGTTTTCTGCAACGGCTCTCTGTTTTTGCTCCATTCTTTTTTTTTCTCCAGTTGGCTCCTTCTTCATCCTGGGGCCTGAGCGTGTTCCTGATGCGCTCTCCCTTGCCTTGGGCATCCTCCATATGAATGGTCTCTCTTTCTCCATCTCCTGTCATGAAAATTAGGACCCGTTGTCACGATTTTCATAGACACTAGACTATAAACACTAAGAAAAATCTAAAATAAAAATGAAAATCAACTAAATATGATAAAAAAACCATCGGGTTGCCTCCCGACAAGCGCTCGTTTAAGGTCATGAGCTCGACCCCTTAAGATTTTCGTTTAGCGCATGATGTTGGGCGCATACGAGATACGCCCGTCGAATTTGCCGGGAAGTCCACTTGGATTTGGTTGTTGGTGCTCGTCGGCCTTCCTCAGCATCACCTCATCATGGGTAGAGTTGGGGGATAAGTCCCCCAAGCTTGAGCTAGCACCAATCTTCCATCTCACCGGTGATGCTGATCTTCTATTCGGCGGAGCTTTCTTTGGATTCTTTGTTGTTGAGAGCTTGCAAAGCTCTCTTATCCTTGCGACATCAGCGTCGCCTTCATCATCGGCCATGGAGCTATCCGGAGGGTCCTCCAACTTTTCTTCAATGCTAGAAATTTGGCCTTCTTCAAGGCCGTCATCATGGAGAGCGCCGATGGAGTGCAGAATGGCTTCTTCGATCACCTCATCAAGGAGGTCCACATAATCCAATTCCTCTTGATAGGGCATGTGCTTCATGGCTTTTGGAATATGGAACTCAACCTCGACGTTCCCGACATTCAAGGATAATGTGCCTTCTCTCACATCGACTATAACGCCGGCGGTGGCTAAGAACGGGTGTCCAAGAATAAGTGAAGTGTCGCCCTCTTCCTTGATGTCCATGACGACGAAATCACATGGTAAGCATATCTCTCACATCGACTATAACCTCGGCGAGCATTATTTTCTCCTTCCTCTTCTTTCCCGATATTAAGTCCTTCGAGAATTTTGCATACGACGAGATCTCCAATTTAGTATCTAGGTAGGGTATGTTGAGGCTTACTCCCCTCAAATATTCAAAGAACTTAGCGAGCCTCTTCTCAATTTTAGCTCTTGCCAACCGTTGTGGAAATGGCACCGGGGGCATGTAGGTGCGCTCCTCATTAGGCTTCTTTACTTCAGAATTTTCGTCTCCTTGTGGCTTCTTTGGGCTCTCCTCCTCAATCACCGACTTCTTGTCATTCAAGATTTCTTCCACGAGCTCCTTAGTTTGGACCATGACGGGAGTAGTATCCTTCCCGCCCTTAGTTGTGACCGCCACTACCGTATTTATGTGGCCGGTATTATTCCGTGGATTAGGCTCTGGTTTAGCCGGCAATTGTTGGGTGTTTTTGTTAAGCAACGTGAGTTGCTCCGCTAGTTGAGCCACTACGGTATTCAGAGAGTCTTGTTGCACAATCAACCGAGTGTTTATTTTATTTTGCTCCACCATGAACTCCTCCACCCTAGCTTCATGATTCAATCTTTGGTGTGCTTGAGGTAGGTTAGGAGCTCTCTAACCTTGATTATAATCGGGCAGCCTATACGGTCCCGCTTGTTGCCTAGGCTGGTAATTTGGTTGCGGTGGCCCCCTCGGTTGGTATTGATGTTGTGGAGGTGGAGGCCTAGCTTGAGGTTGTTGCGACGGTGGTGGGTTTAGGGCTCCTTCATTATTTGCATACGAAAATCCTGGATGGTTCCTTGCGGCCGGGTTGGCCCAATAGCCGGAGTTCCCCGCAACATATTGCACTTGCTCCAAGGCTCCCTCTCCTTGCTCTCCTCCTACGAACATGACTTGAGATGGATCTTGCCAATCACTCATATTGCTTACCGGCGTAGATGTAGAGGGAGCTCCATGTGGCTCGGTGATATACTTCTCCAGTCTCTCCACTACCTTGTGGAGAGAGTCAAATTTGTTCGAAAGCTCCACTACGGCCTTGGCTTCATATATGCTAGTGGGTTTCAAAGAGTTAGAAGAATGTCCTCGCTCATTGCCCCATTGTTGATTATTAGTAGCCATCTCCTCTAATAGGGCCGTAGCTTCATCCATCGTGGTCCTTGCTTGAAGGACATGAGTGCACTTCTAATCTTCATTGTCTTACATGGCGGGTAGAATTTGTCAACAAAAGCACTAGCCAACTCATCCCAAGTAGTGAATACCCCTTTCGCCTGCGTCCTCAACCAATATAAAGCTGTGTCTCTGAGGGTGAAGGGGAAGAGTCTCAAGCGGATAGCATCAACTGAAACACCCGGCATTTGAAAGGTGGCGCACTTGGACAAGAATAGCTGGATGTGATAATGTGGATTCTCATGGGAGTTCCCATGGAATGGGTCTTGTTGCATTAAGACCACTAATCCCGTCTTGAGCTCAAAATTCTTATCCGTCACCAACTCTGGCATGGCGATGGAAGAAGTGGTGGAGGAGGTCTTAGGCCGTAGCCTATCTCTAATGGATATAATCCTCTCCATATGTGCCGCTAGTTCCTCCGGTGTCTCCGTGTGGTTCATACAATTATCCTCTGTAGCGTGCCTCCTCTCGGCTCTGATCCTCCTCTCGGTACGTTCGATCTACGGATCAAATATAATATTCTCTGGATCCTCCGTCGATCTCGTGTTCACGCAAAGAGAAACAGAGTTTCAAAGGAATTGTTAGCACGAAAAAGGAGTAAAAAGATAAAAATAATAAAACAAAAAAATACTAAGTAAAGAGAATAAAACATTGTCGACTCCTCGGCAACGGCGCCAAAAAATTGCTCGCGTCCTGGGAGTACACAAACCCGGGACAGACGAGTTGTAGTCTTACCGCAAGCGCACAGTGTAGCGGCGAGCGGGTATCGAACTTAGGGAGGACAAATGACAGTGTCTCCTTCCAATCACCTAGCTATCAAGAGGATCGAGAATCATTCGGGGTAAAAAATCACAATCATGCGAATGTCAAGGGGAAATATCAAATTAATAAAACGTCTAGGGGTAAGGAATCCTCACTACGGACCGCCTCTCATCATTGTGATTCATAAGTTTCATTGTTGCTAAACTTGGATGTAAGTGAACTAGTCGCAACTAAATGTAGAACCAAGCTCACGCTCTCGCGCTATTGCCGGTCTATAGCAAACCTAGGATAGAGCTCAATCTCTTGCAAACCCTAGCCTAAGCCGCTAGCGTGAAGAACGACATCATCGTTCAATCGTGTCTCGAGCCCACTCTCGTGCAAACTCAAGCTACGACCTAGGTTGTGATAGTTCCTATCCGTCCAATCTCTTGCAAACAGATATTGGTATAGATTCACAATTGAAAATCCTAGCTTTGGTCCAATCTCTTGCGAACCAAGTCTAGAGAAATCCAATCGTCAATCTAAATCGAATTTCTAGGCCTTCCTATCAATTGGGACCCAATCTCTTGCAAATATCAATCGATATGAATCCCTAGCTATTCGTAATTAATCAATCCCAACCTAACCCTAATCAATTCTAGCAACAATTTCACAATTGCATCACAATTTAGAAATAGGGTCCATAGGGTTCATCCCAACGCCCTAAGACAATGGCACTATTCACTATTCATCATGAAATTCTCAGAAAAATCAATAATAATATCAAGAGAATTCATTGCAATAGAGAAATAGCTAATAAAAATTGAGTTTTTGATAGGAAATAGACAAACCAATGAAGATCCAATGATATCCAATGAGAATCCAATAAGAGTAGCCTTTAAATCTCCAAAAAGAAAGCCTAAATCTAATTAATCTAAAAAGTTCTGAAAAGTTCTGAAAAAGGCTGCCAAAACTCGCCTAACTAGGGTAAAAACTGGGCTTAAATACCCCCAAAATCGCCCAGAAAATCGTGACCAAACTGCCCCTGTGCAGCCCAAAAATCGCAACTTACGCAGCAGGCGGAGTGGCGCACTCGGCCGAGTGACATTGTCACTCGGCCGAGTGACAGACCCTGTAAGAAAACAGTAAGTCAGGGGGGTCTCAGGGTCTGCCTTCGGAGGTTACTCGGCCGAGTAAACTTATCCGTTCGGCCGAGTGGCTTTATCGTTCGGCCGAGTGACTTTCGATAGGATCTTCGAAAAATACAGTAACTTTGGCCTTTTTCTGGACAATTCCTCTGTACCACTCGGGCGAGTGAGATTTCTCATTCGGCCGAGTGGGATTTCTTCGTTCGGTCGAGTATACGCTGAAATTAGCTCTGTGTGCGTATCCGTTCTGGTCGGTCGAGTGTGGCTTCTTGTTCGGCCGAGTGAGTGCTCCACTCGGCCGAGTGGCATGCTGTAAATGCACAATCTTCTCGTTTCTCCTCCTCGTCGCTCCTACGAAGTTCCTTCTTCTTCCACTCATCCTCCATCGCTGAATGGCCCTCAAATGAGCCGCGGGTGATACTCCTTAGTGCTTGTGAACCACTTGATCTCATAATCGCTCCGAATCGCTCCATATTTCCTGAAATATGACAAAAACAAGAAATAGTGAAAAACATCGCAATATTGTCAAATAATCGTGAAAAATGCGATATGAGCGATCAAAACGGCATGCAAACATGCAGAAAAAAGGTGTAAAATATGGAGTGATCAATAACCCTTCTGCAAAAGCTCGTCCAACTGTCTACGCAGCTCCTCCAACTCTGCCGGAGCCATATGATATGGTGCTTTCGAATTAGGCTGTGCTCCCGGAATAAGATCAATCGATCGGGCGGCAGTCCTGACATCTCCTCGGGAAAAACGTCATCGAAATCTCTCATACAGCTGGTCTACTCACCTCCATCTGCATAGCTACAAGCTCCACCACTGGCTTGGCCCGAAATCTGACAGACCCAAGCGAACAGCTACCACTGCTGAACTCGAAGGTCGGGTGACCAGGAATCTCAAACACCACCTTCTTCCGTCGGCAGTCGATCGTAGCAATGAAATAACTAAGCCAATCCATCTCAAGAAAGGCATCATAATTGGTAATGTCGTGGACAATAAAATCGACATATAGCTCGAGTCCACAGACAACCAAGGGATAAGATCCACAACCAAGGGATACCAAGATCGATAGAGATTGCTTGTCCATAAAACTCCGAGATAAGATGCACATAGAAGCACTGGAGTCGAAGGGAACCCGAGCGGGATAAGCACAAACAAGAACAACCCCTAACAAACAAGATAGCAATCAAAACCTATTCTAGCAAACAAGATCTAATCTAACATGCAAGATCAACTAATGAAAAGTAAAGACTAGCCTGAGGATTACCTGTAATAACTCCATCCTCAGCCTCTGCCTCTATTGCAGTCATCGTGAAAGCTTGCTTCCTAGGCTGAACTGCCTGCTGGAAAGCCTGCTTTTGAGGTATAAGAGGCGCTCCACGTCCAGCAGCTATTGGTGCTCTCTGCAGTTGATTGGCATGCCGACAATCCTTCACTGAATGCGTCACGTCACCACAAAGTAAGCACTGGCCCAGAAACATCATGCACTGCTTCTTCACATGACCAGTCTTGCCACAATGATAGCACATCTTCTGACTAGGCCCAACTGGCCTCTGTCCAGATTAGGCTTCAACACGGGCCTAACCACAGCCTTAGCTTGCTCCATAGGCCACTTCCCTGCACCTTGAAACTACACTCTAATCTGATTGGTAATCAGCTCCTACCTCTTCGCAGCTATCAGTAACTTCTGATACGAGTCCAAGTCCGAAGAAGACATCAAATTCTGCAGCTCCAAGGAAAGACCCTGAAGAAATCGATGAGCTCGATCCTCGACGATCTGTACCAAATTCGGCACGAAGCGGCACAACCTGGTGAATTCATGGTGGTACTGATCCACCGTCAGGCTCCCTTGCTTCAAATTGATGAACTGCTGTATCAACTCCCTCCTGGCAGCTCGAGGAAAGAACTCCTCATCAAATCTAGCTTTGAAAGTGGCCAAAGGGATAGGCCTCACCAGCATATATTCCTCAGATTCCCACCAACTACGGGCATTATCCTTCAGCTGCTTCTTCACTAATTCGACCCATCCAACCGGGTCAACCTTTGAAAGAAGCATGTTATCCTCAGTGTTCTTCATCTATTCATCCGCAGCCAAAGGTCCTTTTGACCCAGTAAAGTACGTCAGGCCCAGCTCCTGAAACTGATTCGCTCCAGGCTCAAAGCGAGGGGCATTCTGAAGCATGCCCTGCTGTATGTGCATCATCTGCTGCATCATCCTCAGCATCCCCGGAATGGTTCGGTCTCCATCCACACCATCAGCTACAGCACCATCTCTGGATCCACTACCAACTCGGGTAATGCGTCTTCCAGCCATCTAAGACAAGAAAACGTTCAGATTAGACTCAATTTATGACTTGAATGTTCCGAATATTTTAATGGATGTTTTTTTCATTATTGTTGTTCCGATATTTCGCAGGTGCAAAGGGACCTGCATGGGCGACCACTAAAACCTGTCACGACCCGCTTCCCAAGTATGGAAGGCGAGACGTGAAGAGGTCTGCTCAGATCTGTAGCTGTGAAGCTGCAGTCAGATAAGCGTCTGTGTATGATACCATTAGCATATTCTTGCAATGCGACGAAACAACAACAATGATAAGAGAAAAGCAGACATAAGATTATCCACTAAAAAACATTCAAATATTATTCCAAACGCGCAGAGATAATCATAAAAAAGAGTACTAAGTCTGAAAAAAAGGCCTAAGCATGGCCGAAACAAAAGAAACAACATAAGGTGCTACGCACCGAAGAGTCTAACAGCAACAACTAAAAGTAAATATCAACGAAAAGAAGTCTCCAGCTGAGACTAGGACTGGTCACCGGTGTCCTCCAACTCTACATCTGTAGAAACCTCAAACTCAACGTCTGCGTACTGATCACCCTCAGCAACAAACTCAGACTCTAGACCTGACATGTGACACGCAAAGATAAAAGGGCACATGCCAGTAAAAATCTCCAAAAGGAGAAGGGGAGATTTCTGTGCAAGGAAACGTAAAGCAAACGGGTACAACTAGCAATTATAAAATAATGAAGATGACATGACATGTTATTTAATGAATGCATCAGTTTAAAACATGAACATAATATGACAAGTCATTGCAAAAGCTACTAAACAATATATCATTAAAAGCGATAAAAGATGAGTTCACATTGTGCACAGGGTTTACGCCTTACAGCTGAAGTTGCTGATCGGGCACACTTCTACACTGAGTGGTCTCTTAACCTTTCCCCTCCCATATAGTTTACGCCGTACAGCTCAAGTGGATGTACGGGCATACTTCTATGCTGAGTGGTCGCTTAATCCTTCCCCTCCACATGTAAATCTTCAAGATCACGAGCCCGGAAGTGTTTTTGGTTTGGCATAGGGTTGTGCCTGCATCGCAGGTGCCTAGCCTCAATCATTATGTAGGAGCCAAAATCCTACTCGTCGCAGCTTACATTTTATTGTAACGTGTGCTACATAATCATGATAGAGCAATTTGATGCATGAAATGACATGGCAAGATGCATGAACATGGCAATAAGCAGCTAAAAGTGCGTACAGTTAATTTGAAAGTAAACATTGTTGAGTATTGGACTTCTCCCTACTTGGTGTTAATGATGAGCAAACATAAATACTTGTGACTAATCCCCTATTTTGCAGTTAATCCATTGCCTAAGCTAATTATGAAGATCTACTAGCAATGGATAACTCTCAAAGATCATTGAAGGCAAATGAAATGGATTGGATGATCGTTGATGATGATTGAAGCTCCATGAAGACTTCAAGCTCATACGTTGGATAGAAGAGAGAGTTCATCAATGTAAATTTCTTTTATCTCTTCCAGTATGTAGCTTAGAAGTAGAACTTTGTTGGAGCACTCACACACATCTTCAATTCAGTCTTAGGATATCATTAGATCATTCGTCCTTAGACCCCAATTCATTTCTTGTTTGATTGTGCCTATATTGTTTATAACAGTCAACTGCTGAATGTTTTACAGTCATCTGTCTCAAAAACAGTCGACTGCATTATGTTCTACAGTCGCCTGTTATGCACAATCTTTTACAAACTAGTTTTGCGCTTCTCTGTTTTTATTCCCACAGGCGACTCATGAACGATTCACAGGTGCCTGTACAAGTGACAGTCGCATGTGTTTTGTTTATCAGTCACATGTCTATCTTTTGCCCAAAATCTGTTGATCTGTATTTTACGGCCAGTCGACTTATGTTAGATTTACAGTCGACTGTCCATTGGATCAGTCGACTGTCAATGCTGTATCAGTCGTCTGGCTGTGAGCCAATTTGTTGACTCAGCTCTCTGGAAATTCTCAGGGTTTTGACAGTCGTCTGTATAATGATTTACAGTCGTCTGTTCTGATTAACAGTCGACTGTTTTATCCTCATCAGTCGTCTGTCATGTTCTCTCAGAAGATTTCCAGAATTCTTCAACTGACCCATTTCTCAGCCAGTCGCATGTAGAAGGATTTACAGTCGCCTGTTGATTCAACAGTCGACTGTCTATACTTCATCAGTCGACTATCCACATGGTAAGTTACCATTATGAATTCTCACATACCCTTGCTGACTGTGCAACAGTCAACTGTAGTTTCCTCAACAGTCGACTGTCGCGAGCACAGATTCTATTCATTGAGATTTTTCTCATAGATTCCAAAAGGGTTTTTGCCTATTCTGTTTTGTGGATTTGAGAAACCTATATAAGGAGCATCTACTGTTCTATTGAAATGTTACTCATTCCATTGCAAAATCTTTCAAGCTTTCATTCTCAAGATCAAAAGCTCTCAAATGCAAAAGCCCTAAGAATTCCAATCAAAGATCTTTTGCTCTCTAACCTAGAACCAAAGAGTTATCTTCTAGGCATTCGGTGCAGTCAAGAGAAAGGGCTTTTCCTCTCTTCCAAGAGAGTCTTCAACACACAACACACTTCTCCTTCAAGTTCTACTTCAAGGCATAGGTGATTGTGTTGAGTATTGGACTTCTCCCTACTTGGTGTTAATGATGAGCAAACATAAATACTTGTGACTAATCCCCTATTTTGCAGTTAATCCATTGCCTAAGCTTATTATCAAGATCTACTTGCAATGGATGACACTCAAAGTTCATTGAAGGCAAATGAAATGGATTGGATAATTCTGGATGGTGTTTGAAGCTCCATGAAGACTTCAAGATCATACGTTGGATAGAAGAGAGAATTCGTCAATGTAAATTTCTTTTATCTATACTAGTATGTAGCTTAGATGTAAAACATTGATGGAGTACACACACACTCACATCCTCATTTCTGTCTTAGGACATCAATAGATCAATTGTCCTTAGACTCCAATTCATTTCTCTATTGGATTGTGTCTGTTTTGTTTATAACAGTCGATTGCTAAACGATTTACAGTCGCATGTCTCAAAAACAGTCGACTGTGTTTTGTTCTACAGTTGCATGTTATGCATAAACTGTTATAATCTAGTTTTGGGCTTCTCTGTCTTATTTCCTGTAGGTGACTCATGAACGATTTACAGTCGCCTGTCCAAGTAACAGTCGAATGTGTTTTGTGAATCAGTCGTCTGTCTGTCATTTGTCCAAACTCTGTTGATCTGTATTTTTACGGCCAGTCGACTAATGTTGAATATACAGTCGACTGTCCATTAGATCAGTCGACTGTCTATGCTGCAACAGTCGTCTGTCTGTGAGCCAATCTGTTGACTCGGCTCTCTGGAAATTCTCAGGGTATTTGACAGTCGTCTGTATAAGGATTTACAATCGCCTGTTCTGATTAACAGTCGACTATTTTATCCTCATCAGTGGGCTGTCCTGTTATCTCAGAAGATTTCCAGAATTCTTTAACTTACCCATCTTTCGGCTAGTCGCCTGTAGAAGAACTTACAGTTGCCTGTTGGTTTAATAGTCGATTGTCTCTCCTTCATCAGTCGACTGTCCACGTGGTAAGTTACCGTTATGCATTCTCACCTACCATTGTTGACTGTGCAACAGTCGACTGTGATTTTTTCAACAGTCGACTGTCGCAAGCGTATATTCTATCCGTTGAGATTTTTCTCACGGATTCCAAAAGGGTTTTTTCCTAATCTGTTTTGTGGATTTGAGAAACCTATATAAGGGCCTTCTATTGTTCCATTGAAAGGTTACCTAGGCTATTGCAAAATCTCTCAAGCTTTCATTCTCAAGTTTTAAAGCTCTCAAATCCAAAGCCCTAAGAATTCCAATCTTTAACTCTTGCTCTCCAACCTAGAACCAAAGAGTTATCTTCTAGGAATTTGGTGCAGTCAAGAGAAAGGGCTTTCTCCTCTCTTCCAAGAGAGTCTCCAATACACAACACACTTCTCCTTCAAGTTCTACTTCAAGGCATAGATGATTGTAAGTGTTGCTTTTATATTTCATAACTTTCGTTATTTAAATTTGCTCTCGGGTTGTGAGAGTGGTTTGCTTGCTCCCAAGTTGTGGGAGTCAAGGTCAATCGATTGTATTTCGATTTAACTTATAGAGTTGCTACAAGTAGGTTTTAAGGAAACCTCAAGTTAGGGTTCTAACTTGAGTATCCGGAGGTATCCGGGTGGAAGGGACATAGGATTACCGGGAACAAGTCGGGAAGTGACTTGGGTAATCCGAACCCTTGAAACATCTCGGCGTTTACGTGTGTTTCATTTTGGGTTTAATTTCTATTCAGCATTATTTTGTTGGATTGCATTTAAATTGGTGTAAGTATCTTTTTAAATTGCATAAACACTATTCAACCCACCTTCTAGTGTTTTCCCCATAGACCGGATCCTTACAATTGGTATCTGAGCGCAAGGTTATAGCTATGGCATCCAACAACAACAACGTTCCTCCCCCGCCTTCGTACACAATCACAACCATGATGGAGCGTCCATATTTTTCGAAGGTCAATCAACAGTGCGTCCTCCCCGTTTCAATAGCACGAACTTTGGCTATTGGAAGTGTAGGATGGAGACGTTCCTAAGGAGCACTTCGCTTTGGAGAACCCTCCACAAGGAATACGTCGAGCCCACCGAAGAGGATTTCGAGAAATGGACGTCTTCCGAGGGATCTGCCGAAGTCAACAACGCTAAAGCAATGGACGCTCTTCATTGTGTGTTGGACCCGAATGAGTTCAATAAGATATGCACATGTAAGAGTGCATATCAAATTTGGAACCATCTCATCATTACCCATAAGGGAACGAACAAGGTAAAACTTTCAAAGTTATATGTTGTCGTGCAAAACTTCGATTTGTTTCATATGCAGGAAAATGAGAGCATTGCATCGATGTACGGACGTTTTACCGACATCACCAATGAATTGGAAGCCCTTGGCCAAATATACACCGAACCTGAAAAGGTAAGGAAGATCATTATGGAAATGACCTCCAAATGGGAAAGAAGAGCGATCACCATCGAGGAGGTCAATGATTTGAAGAATTACAATGTTGTGAATCTTATCGGGATTCCAATGTCTTATGAAGTAAGACGGCAGAACCGATTAAAGATTCGAGCTATGATGAATCCTTCGGAGGCCAAGAAGAAAGCTTTGGCATTCAACGCCAATTCATCATCCTCCGATAGTGAAGAATCTGAGAATGAGATGGATTTGGGTGAAATGGCCCAAATGGCAAAGAAGTTCCAACGCTTCTTTCGCAAAGGAAAATTTCCGCCTAACAAAAGATTTGAGTCTACTAATGCTACTTCCTCTCTTTGCTTTAAGTGTAGTAAGCCAGGGCATATCAAGAGGGATTGCCCAATGCTAAGAAACAAACAGAAGTGGAAGGCTCCGAAGTACCACAAGTCCGACAAGAATAAGAGAGATAAGAAGAAAGGACTCGTCGGTACATTCGATGACTCAAGTGAGGACTCATCAAGTGATTTTGATGATGAGAAGGGTGAGAGCACCCACATATGTTTCATGGCACGAGAGGATCCACTCTCCGATGAGAGTGATTCCGACACAGATGATACCGAGGTAACAATGGATGAACTTCGTATAGCAAATGAAGAATTATTTTCTAAATATCAATCTTTAATGCTTAGATATACTAGTTTAAAGAAATTAAATGTTAACAAGTCATCCATTCCATGTATTGTCAACAATGACACCATTGTTGATACTTTAACTCTTGAGAAAGCAAACTTAACTTCTCAAAATGCCACTTTGAGAGATGAGGTAAATAACCTCAAATCTCAACTAGATCAAACACATCCTAAGGATAATAGTAATCTAGTTACACCTCACACACAATTGGGTTTAGAGAATGATTCTCTTAAAACTTAAGTGCACGAGCTCAAAGCACGGGTGTCCACCTTGGATACCAATATTTCTTCTCTTAAGGAGAAATATGAGCTCATGTCCTCCCGTATTGTGAGATTTAATAAAGGAAAAGGACAATTGGACGATTTCCTTGCAAACCAATTTCCGGTCACACATCGTGTTGGTCTTGGTTTTGTAAAAGCAAATGCATCCACTGATCGCATCTCCTATAGTGGTGTCACTATGGACTTTGTGAGGCCATCCGCCAGTGCATCCACAAGTGGTGTCAAAGACACTATAGGTAGCAAACCTACCAAGAAAGTCACCACTTCACCATCTCTTCCTTTTGGCAAGAAACCCACTAAGGGTGGAAGCCAAAAGAGAAGCCATGCTCACATGTACACTAACACTCATCCACGTAGGAAACCTCCTACTTCACAAGTGGATAATCATGACACTTTTTATGCTCCACACCCACGGACACGTACAAATCCACACATGAGAAATTCTCATGTACGTGCTCCTATACACTGATATGCACATACGCATCATTCTTACATATATGCACAACATCCTCATGTCATGCATGACCCATATGCTTCATACAACATGCATGCTCCCAAGCATAAATATCATCCTCGTATGTTCAATGCATATCCACCACCTCATTTCTATGCTAGAAACCATGTTCCTATGAAGCTTGCACCACATAGAAATCTAACAAGTATGCATGAAAATAGGACAAGGACTCCCAAAATTTACACCATTTGGGGTCCTAAGAACACTAACCTAAATGATAGGAATGCTTTTGTTGATTCCTATTTTCATGATGTTATTAAGAATAGTAATTATATTGGGAAGCGGAAGTCCATTTGGACTTGGCTTCCAAAGGGCTAATCCCCTTAGATCCAACAAACATTGGGTACCATGAGCTTATGGTATATTATGTAGATACCCAAGAGAAAGAAGAAGAGCAATAAAGGTCAAACTAGCTCTAAAGGGAAAGGATGGATTCTCGATAGTGGTAGCTCCAAACACATGACGGGAGATCCCTCATTGCTCTCCGAAGTGATTAGCATCAAGGATGGTGCAACAGTCACTTTTGGAGGTAATCAAAAGGGAACCATCATTGGAGTAGGTAATGTCGGTAACCCTTCAAACCCCTTAATTACTAATGTATTTCTTGTTAGTGGTTTATGTCACAATCTCATTTCCATTAGTCAACTTTGTGACAAAGCTTACAAGGTTAACTTTGGAGAAGGATTATGTACAGTTGTTGATTGTGATTCGAATGTTTTATTTTCTGGTATTAGGCATAAAAATATTTATTATTTGAGCTTGCCTAAAACCGTAGAACATTGCTTAGTTGCTAATACAAGTGAACAACTACTATGGCATCGCTGTTTTAGTCATGTTCACGTCAAGCACTTATATAAGTTAGCTAAGCATGATCTAGTCAAAGGTTTTCCTAAAATTGCTTTTAGTAAGAGAAACTTTTGTGATTCATGTCAAAGAGTTAAACTTAGTAAAACTTCGTTTAAGCTAAAAGAAGGCATTACTTCTAAGAGGCCCCTAGAACTTCTTCATCTAGATTTGTTTGGGCCAACTAGAACTGCCTCTTTAGGCAACGCTCATTACGGATTAGTTGTCGTTGACGACTTTTCTAGATTTACTTGGGTTTCATTCTTAACTAATAAGAATGAAGCTTTCGAAGAGTTTATCATATTTGCAAAGAAGATTCAGAATCTCTTAGGATCTACCAATATCACTATCTGTAGTGATCATGGAGGAGAATTCGAGAATGAATCTTTTACTAAGTTTTGTGATGACACCGGGATAACTCATAACTTTTCCTTCCCTCCGGCACCACCACAAAATGGTGTTGTAGAGAGAAAGAATAGGACTCTTATTGAGTGTGCTCGCATTATGCTCCATGATAGTCATTTTGGACTACAATTTTGGGCAGAGGCGGTGCACACGGCATGTTATGTGCTCAATATGATCCTAGTGAGACCCCCGAACGACCAAAACTTGTTTTGAGTTGTTTTATGACAAAAAGCCTCACGTAAAATATTTTCGTGTTTTTGGTTCAAAATGTTTTATCAAGAACACTTTTGGTAATCTAGATAAATTTGAGCCAAGATCCGATAAAGGAATTTTTGTTGGATATTCCACATGTAGCAAAGCCTACCGGATATACAACAAAACTTCTTCAACGATTGAGAAATCCCTACACGTATCATTTTATGAAGATTTTGATTTTCCTCATGTTGATGATGATAGTGTAGATGTTATTTGTGATTCTCTTAGTAATGTTAAGATTAATGATTCGATTATTGAGACTAACACTACTAACGAAATTATTGAAGATGTTCCAAGTGATGCAGAAATACCCAAAGCTTATCCGACCGTTCGGAACCATCCACATAACCAAATAAATGGAGATATTGGTGTGGGTGTTCGAACAAGGTCAAGAATTAAAGAACTCTCTCATTGCGCATTTGTCTCTACCATTGAGCCAAAGAACATCCAAGAAGCTTGTGAGGATAGCTCTTGAATAGTGGCAATGGAAGAAGAACTAATGCAATTCGAGAGAAATGAAGTTTAGGAACTCGTTCCTCTTCCAAGTGGTCACCAAGTCATTGGGATCAAGTGGATCTTCAAGAACAAGACCGATGAGAACGATGTAATCACAAGGAACAAAGCAAGGTTAGGAGCTCAATGCTACCGGCAAGAGGAAGGTATTGATTTCGAAGAATCTTTTGCTCCTATAGCTAGATAAGAAGCTATTAGATTGCTTTTATCTTTTGCATCCCATAAGAATTTCAAACTATTTCAAATGGATGTTAAAAGTGCATTTTTAAATGGGTTTGTCAATGAAGAAGTATATTTTTCTCAACCTCCCGGGTTTATTCATGAAAAATTTCCAAACCATGTTTTCAAACTTAAGAAAGCGTTGTATGTGTTGAGACAAGCTCCTAGAGCTTGGTATGATCGACTTAAGACATTTCTTTTGGATTTAGGTTTTAAAATAGGAGAAGTTGATTCTACACTCTTCATTAAAGATTATGAAAATGACATTCTTTTGATTCAAGTTTATGTAGACGATATAATTTTTGGTTCTACTAACTTTAATCTTTGTCAAGAATTTTCTAAGTCTATGAAGGAGGAATTCGAGATGAGCCACATGGGAGAGCTCACTTATTTCCTTGGACTGCAAATTCGACAATGGAGAATGGAACTTTCATACATCAGACAAAGTACAAGAGGAGCTTATTAAGCGATTCGGGATGAAATCGTCTTCAAGCAAAAGCACTCCCATGAGTAATACTACCCACCTTCACAAGGATGAAAACGGAAAAGATGTAGACATTCGTCAATATCGAGGTATGATCGGTAGCTTAATTTACTTAACTGCCAATAGGCCTGTTATCATGTTTTTCGTATGCTTGTGTGCTAGATATCAAGCTAGACCTAAGGAGTCACACTTGATTGCGGTTAAACGAATATTTCGTTATCTCAATCAGTCTCTAGATTATGGGTTACATTACCCTAAGTCTAGCACATATGAGTTAATCTCATATTGTGATGCCGACTTTGCCGGAT
The DNA here is from genome assembly GCA_030789695.1 of Scilla litardierei. Taxonomy (NCBI): domain Eukaryota; kingdom Viridiplantae; phylum Streptophyta; class Magnoliopsida; order Asparagales; family Asparagaceae; genus Scilla; species Scilla litardierei. The sequence goes on along the minus strand of CM061138.1, from coordinate 133,756,011 downwards.
GCAAGTCCGACAGGAAAAGTACTAGTGGCACTTGCCATTTCTTAGGAAATTCCCTTGTTTCTTGGTTTTCCAAGAAACAGAACTCGGTATCGTTGTCCACGATTGAAGCGGAATATACTGCCGCGGGTCTTGCATGTGCACAAGTCCTTTGAATGAGACACACTCTTAGTGACTATGGCGTCAATTGTGATACTTGCCCTATCATGGTTGATAACCAAAGTGCTATATGTCTTTCCAAGAACCCGGTACATTACTCCCATACCAAACACATAGATGTGAGACACCATTTTATTAATGATCATGTAGCTAAGAATGACATCATCTTAGAGTACATTGAAACTCAAAAACAAATTGCTGACATCTTCACAAAGCCTCTTAAAGAAGATTCATTTGTGAGGTTGCGTGGAGAATTAGGAATTATGGGTGAATCTGAAATTTAGAAGCTTAACATATATGTTATAACACTTTTTGAGCTCATATCATCATGTTGCCTATCTTCATTTGATATATCATATATATGTGTGTTTAAGAGAGGCAATTGAGATTTATGTGATTTCATGATTTCTTTAAGATTGTTTTTAGAGATTTGTGTTGCAATTGATTTATCATATTACATTATTTTTATGATGAGTTTGTGATTAGAGTATAGGTCCTAGGGTGAGTTTCTATTCCTCTGGATTTCTATCTCACTGTGCATTTTTGGACCAGGACAGACGACTGTCTTTCCTTCGACAGTCGACTGCCCTACTCTATCTTCTCAGTCAGAAATTTCTATCTTTCGCACAGACGACTGATGACAATTTTTCAGTCAACTGTTGTTTCAACAGGAGACTGCATTTTAGTCATCCGACGACTGTCATTTCTGTCAAATTTTCCCAGTACTCTCTGTCTTTTATATGAAGTTTATTGATTCTCAATCAGTCGACCGATGTGTATTGTACAGTCGACTGTCTCACGGACAGGCGACTGTATGTTACTCAACAATCGACTGTCTGTCTTCTTGCGCTTATTTCTTATCACTTCATCCAGTCGACTGACTCTTGTTCTTCAGTCGACTGTCTACGATTGTGTCGGTTCACTGCTTCGATTTGAGCCGTCGATTCTTTGATCCAACGGCCCAGATTAATTCACCCATTTCTTATATACGTCGAGACGTTTCATTTTGACCCTCTCTCTCTCTCTCTCTCTCCTTCGACTGAACGCTCGTCTTCCCGCTCAAAATTCTGTCGATCTCTTCTTCGTGGCAACACGATTTTCCTCCCTCGTTTGGTTGATCATGTGTTGCTCGCCTGATGATCGACTTCTTGCAGGAATCATGTTCATTCGTTGCTGATTTCTTGCTTGACCTAACTTTCTGTCGAGTGAGCTCATGGATCCTTTTAATCTTTTGTTTCCTAAAAGATCTTTCGATTTCCTCAATGGTCCGGTTCCTTCTCCTAAACCCACTGATTCGGTTCCCTCTTCGCCTCTATCTTCTGGGGAATTCCTAAATATCATTGTCGGTGACCCCATTCCTCTCGAGAACGTTGCTGAAAACACTTCTCTGCCGGCCGATCATCCTCCGCGTACTCCTCCTTCAGTACCCCTTGAGGATTTTCTTCTCGGTAGGTTGTGTGATCGTGTCACCGCTCTCGAGAATCTTTCTACTTCTATGGATGAGAAGCTCAATCTTCTTCTGGAGCTTCAGTACAAATCCCTCATGCTTCATGGTTTTCAAATCCCCGCCGAGCTTCAGGCTCTGTTTTCTAAGTCTGAGGACATTGCTCCTGTTCGTTCTCCTCCTCCAGACTTTGTGCACGTTTCGTCTGTTGTTCAGATCCCTATTGTCCAGACTCCTGCTCATGGTCTTGCAGAATCCTCTGTTGCTCGTGCTTTGTCTTCCAAAAGGAAGACTCCAGCCTTTCCTACTCGTCGCTCTGCTAGGCTGATGTTCCGCTCTTCTGGACGTCCTTCGGACCCATCCATCATTCACATTGACTGAAGTTGCTGCTGTTACTTTTTGTTCACTCACCCGGAGACCTAGATTTTGTTTTGGTCTGTTTTTGGTTGGGTTGAGTGGTTCATCAGTGTTTGTTTTTGTATGATGGTTGTATTTTTTGTTGATGTGATGGATATTTTGCTATTGATGTCTGATGTATATCTGATGATGTATGTACTTCTGTGATCATGATTTTTTTGGATCATGATGTATTTTTTGTTGGACATGGTGATGTCCATCTGATATGTACTCATCTTTTGATATATATATATATATATATATATATATATATATGATGTTGTTGTTTAGTCTTATGTGTCACATTGTGTATAACTGATTATCATATCTGTATGATGTTAGTGATATTGTCTCCATGAATGTTTATTCTCTCAAAATGTGATTTTGAGACAATTTGGACTTGATATTGGATTATTCATGCTATTTGTGATGTGATGCGTTTTCGAAACTATTTTTGTTTCGTATATCTAAAATGTTGATATTGGAATTCTATTCCTACATTCACATAAGTATTTGATGTGATTTTATGAGTTTTGATTCTTTATATCTTTATACTCCTTGATTGTTGTTAGATCTTATTTAGCACAATTATTGTTGTTGTTATTTACTCTCACCTTTTTGGATAATGCCATATGGGGAGAGAAATAAACATACATGATTCATAATGAATGTGCTAAGTATGTGCTAACACTTTGAATCTAATATTGAAGTTGACTTAGATTCAGGGGGAGTAAGATTATAATGAATAGGTATTTTTATTTCCCAGATTTCTTGAATTGAATTCACTCATATCTTACTTATTTGCTTCAATTGATATATAGATGTCCAAATATTTATTGGCTAACTTGAATATACAGTCGACTGTTCATTGGATCAGTCGACTATCTATGCTGCAACAGTCGTCTGTCTGTGAGCCAATCTGTTGACTCAGCTCTCTGGAAATTCTCAGGGTATTTGACAGTCGCCTGTATAAGGATTTACAGTCGCCTGTTCTGATTAACAGTCGACTGTTTTATCCTCATCAGTCGTCTGTCCTGTTATCTCAGAAGATTTCCAGAATTCTTTAACTTACCCATCTTCCGGCTAGTAGCCTGTAGAAGAACTTACAGTCGCATATTGGTTTAACATTCGATTGTCTCTCCTTCATCAGTCGACTGTCCACATGGTAAGTTACCGTTATGAATTCTGACCTACCCTTGCTGACTGTACAACAGTCGACTGTGGTTTCTTCAACAGTCGACTGTCGCGAGCGCAGATTCAATCCGTTGAGATTTTTCTTACGGATTCCAAAAGGGTTTTTGCCTAATATGTTTTGTGGATTTGAGAAACCTATATAAGGGCCTTCTACTGTTCCATTGAAAGGTTACCTAGGCTATTGCAAAATCTCTCAATCTTTCATTCTCATGTTGTAAAGCTCTCAAATCCAAAGCCCTAATAATTCCAATCTTTGATCTCTTGCTCTCCAACCCAGAACCAAAGAGTTATCTTTTATGCATTTGGTGCAGTCAAGAGAAAGGGCTTTCTCCTCTCTTCCAAGAGAGTCTCCAACACACAACACACTTCTCCTTCAAGTTCTACTTCAAGGCATATGTGATTGTAAGTGTTGCTTTCATATTTCATAACTTTCGTTACTTAAATTTGCTCTCGGGTTGTGAGAGCGGTTTGCTTGCTCCCAAGTTGTGGGAGTCAATGTCAATCGATTGTATTTCGATTTCACTTGTAGGGTTGCTACAAGTGGGTTTTAAGGAAACCTCAAGTTAGGGTTCTAACTTGAGTATCCGAAGGTATCCGGGTGGAAGGGACGTAGGATTACCTGGAACAAGTCGGGAAGTGACTTGGGTAATCCAAACCCTTGAAACATCTCTACGTTTGCGTATGTTTCATTTTGGATTTAATTTCTATTCCGCATTATTTTGTTGGATTGCATTTAAATTAGTGTAACTATCTTTTTAAATTGCATAAACACTATTCAACCCCCATTCTAGTGTTTTCCCCATAGATAAGATCCTTACAGATTGTAAGTGTTGCTTTCATATTTCATAATATTCGTTATTTGAATTTGCTCTCGGGTTGTGAGAGTGGTTTGCTTGCTCCCAAGTTGTGGGAGTCAATGTCAATCGATTGTATTTCGATTTCACTTGTAGGGTTGCTACAAGTGGGTTTTAAGGAAACCTCAAGTTAGGGTTCTAACTTGAGTATCCGGAGGTATCCGGGTGGAATGGACGTAGGATTACCGGGAACAAGTCGGTAAGTGACTTGGGTAATCCGAACCCTTAAAACAACCTTGCGTTAGCATTTGTTTCTATTTGGGTTTAATTTTAATTCTGCACTATATTGTTGGTTAGTATTTAAATTGCTGAAACTACTTTTTTAAATTGCTTAAACAATATTCTACCCACCCTTCTAGTGTTTTCTCCATAGCCAGGGTCCTTACAATTGGTATCAGAGCTCAAGATTATAGCTATGGCATCCAACAACAACAACGTTCCTCCTCCGCCTTCGTACAACAATCATGACCGTGATTGAGCGTCCACACTTTTCGTAGGTCAATCAACGTTGCGTCCTCCGCGTTTCAATGGCACGAACTTCGGCTATTGGAAATGCCGAATGGAGACGTTCCTAAGGAGTGCTTCACTTTGGAGAACCCTCCACAAGGAATACGTCGAGCCCACCGAAGAGGATTTCGAAAAATGGACGACTTCCAAGAAATCCGCCGAAGTCAACAACGCAAAAGCAATGAACTCTCTTCATTCTGTGTTGGATTCGAATGAGTTCAATAAGATATGCACATGTAAGAGTGCATATCAAATTTGGAACCATCTCATCGTTACCCATGAGGGAAGAAAAAGGTAAAACTTTCAAAGTTATATGTTGCCGTGCAAAACTTCGATTTGTTTCATATGCAGGAAAATGAGAGCATTGCATCGATGTACGGATGTTTTACCAACATCACCAATGAATTGGAAGCCCCTGGCCAAACATACACCGAATCGAAAAAGGTAAGGAAGATCATAATGGGAATAACCTCCAAATGGGAAAGAAGAGTTATCGCCATCGAGGAGGTCAATGATTTGAAGAACTACACAGTTGTGAATCTTATTGGGACTCTCATGTCTTATAAGGTAAGATGGGAGAACCGATTAAAGATTCGAGCTATGATGAATCCTTCGGAGACCAAAAAGAAAGCTTTGGCATTCAACGCAAATTCATCATCCTCCGATAGTGAAGATTCAGAAGATGAAATGGATTTGGGTGAAATGGCCCAAATGGCAAAGAAGTTCCAACGCTTCTTTCGCAAAGGTAAATTTCCCTCTAACAAAAGATTTTAGTCTACTAATCCTACTTCCTCTCTTTGCTTTAAGTGTAATAAGCCAGGGCACGTCAAGAGGGATTGCCCAATGCTAAGAAACAAAGAGAAGGGGAAGGCTCTGAAGTACCACAAGTCCGACAAGAACAAGAAAGATAAGAAGAAAGGACTCGTTGGTACATTCGATGACTCAATTGGAGATTCATCAAGGGATTCCAATGATGAGAAGGGTAAGAGTGCCCATATGTGTTTCATGGCACGAGAAGATCCACTCTCCAATGAGACTGATTCCGACGCGGATGACTCGTATTGCTAATGAAGAATTATTTGCTAAATATCAATCTTTAATGCTTAAATATACTAGCTTAAAGAAATTAAATGTTAGCAATTCATCCATAACATGCATTGTCAACACTGACACCATTGTTGATACTTTAACTCTTGAGGAAGCAAATTTAGCTTCTCAAAATGTCACTTTGAGAGATGAGGTGAAAAATCTCAAATCTCAACTAGATCAAACACATCCTAAGGATAATAGCGATCAAGTTACACCTCACACACAATTGGGTTTAGATAATGATTCTCTTAAAACTCAAGTGCACGAGCTTAAAACACGGGTGTCCACCTTGGATACCAACATTTCTTCTATTAAGGAGAAATATGAGATCATGTCCTCCCGTATTATAAGATTCAATAAGGGAAAAGGACAATTGGATGATTTGCTTGCAAATCAATTTCCGGCAACACATCGTGTTGGTCTTGGTTTTGTAAAAGCAAATGCATCCAATGATCGCACCTCTTATAGTGGTGTCACTATAGACTTTGTGAGGCCTTCCTCCAGTGCATCCACAAGTAGTGTCAAAGACACTATAGGTAGCAAACCTACCAAGAAAGTCACAACTTCACCATCTCTTCCTTTTGACAAGAAACCCACTAAGGGTGGAAACCAAAAGAGAAGCCATGCTCACATGTACACTAACACTCATCCACGTAGGAAACCTCCTACTTCAAAAGTAGATAATCATGACACTTTTTATGCTTCACACCCACAGACACGTACAAATCCACACATGAGAAATTCTCATGTACGTGCTCCTATACACCGATATGCACATACGCATCATTCTTACATGTATGCACAACATCCTCATGTCATGCACGACCCATATGCTTCATATAACATGCTTGTTCCCAAGCATACATATCATCCTCATATGTTCAATGCATATCCACCACCTCATTTCTATGCTAGAAACCATGTTCCTATGAAGCTTGCACCACATAGAAATCTAACAAGTATGCATGAAACTAGGAAAAGGACTCCCAAAATTCACACCATTTGGGGTCCTAAGAACACTAACCTAAATGATAGGAATGCTTATGTTGATTCCTATTTTCATGATGTTATTAAGAATAGTAATTATGTTAGGAAGCGGAAGTCCACTTGGACTTGACTTCCAAAGGGCTAATCCCCTTGGACCCAACAAACATTGGGTACCGTGAGCTTATGGTATATTATGTAGGTACCATGAGCTTATGGTATATTATGTAGGTACCCAGGAGAAAGAAGAAGAGCAATAAAAGTCATATTATCTCTAAAGGGAAAGGATGGATTCTCGATAGTAGTTGCTCCAAACACATGACAGGAGATCCCCCATTGCTCTCCGAAGTGATTAGCATCTAGGATGGTGCAACGGTCACTTTTGGAGGTAATCAAAAGGGAACCATCATTGAAGTAGATATTGTCGGTAACCCTTCAAAACCCTTAATCAGTAATGTATTTCTTGTTAATGGTTTATGTCACAATCTCATTTCCATTAGTCAACTTTGTGAGAAAGGTTACAAGGTTAACTTTGGAGAAGGATTGTGTACAATTGTTGATTCTAATTCGAATGTTTTATTTTACGGTATTAGACGTAAAAATATTTATTATTTGAGCTTGCCTAAAACCGTAGAACATTGCTTAGTTGCTAATACAAGTGAACAACGATTATGGCATTGCCATTTTGGTCATATTCACTTTAAGCACTTATATAAGTTACCTAAGCATGATCTAGTCAAAGGTTTTCCTAAAATTGCTTGTAGTAAGAAAAATTTTTGTGATTCGTGTCAAAGAGGTAAACTTAGTAAATCAACTTTTAAGCTTAAAGAATGCATTACTTCTAAGAGGCCCCTAGAACTTCTTCATCTAGATTTATTTGGGCCAAATAGAACTGCTTCTTTAGGCAATGCTCAGTATGGATTAGTTGTCGTTGACGACTTCTCTAGATTTACTTGGGTTTTGACCGGCGCTCTGTTTACGGTTTGGGCGCGGTGTCGTTTTACCGCAAGTGCACTGTTAGTGTAGGGTGCGGGTTTATCGAACTCAGGGAGGTGGATGGCTTGAATGGCTACTAGCCTCGCCTAGGTTGTGTGCTAGCTACGCAGATGATATGGGTGGAAGTGTAGAAATAAAAGAAAGAAATGAAAAAGACACGAAATGGATCCCCGCTAACACGGGCTAGAGCACTCATGACACTTGGCATTTGACTTGACCCAGGGTGAGACATTGCCCCAAAAGGTGGTACCTAGCGTCTATTACCCGATATTCCGGTCGGTGCCTAGTACGCTAGGTCTACCCGGTTTCGGACGGTGGGCATTCCCATGTCCATTAACACCTGTTGGATATTGGACTCCCCGGATTTGGTTTTGGATGATGAACAAACATAAATATAACGTGAACTAACACTTTGTGAGCGCAGTTATGGAGATCGTCGCCAAATTCATATGAATATCAATTACGACGTCTCAAGACTTCTCAAAGCACATGATCGTATGCCTAAAGCTTCGTTGAAGTTTATGGACCTTTTTAGAAGTCATGAAGATTCGATTGAAGCTATTGAAGATGGTATCGTCAAGTTTTATTTATAGTCTTTAAGCTTCTTTCGTAGAATGTTAAGCCTTGAATAGGTCTTACGGTTTAAATCTTCATAACGCTCATATCTTAGCTCTAGGATCTTAGTTGAAGTCCATACAATTCTTCACGAAGCTTCGCGCTTCGATTCGGACTTCTTGTGCATGTTAGTTGGTTCAAGAAGAAGAACTGACCGACTAGATGGTGATCTAGTCGGTCGGCAAAGCTTCTTGGACCGACTAGTTTTTGTCAGTCAATTCTAAGCTCTTTACTGTTTACAGTTAGTCGGTCTAAGTTGACTCACCGACCGACTAGTTTGTGAACTAGTCGGTCAGTGATGCTTCTGTGACCGACTAGTTGAGCTTTCCCTGTACATGCACATTTGAGCCTGAGCTACTGTTTATCATTAGTCGGTCTGTGTTCATTGATCGACCGACTAGTTGATGAACTAGTCGGTCAACTTTCCTTCTTGGACCGACTAGTTTAGCTTTACTGTACATGCCAATTTTTCACCTAACTTACTGTTTATCGTTAGTCGGTCTATGCTCATTTGGCGACCGACTAGTTGGTGAATTAGTCGGTCAACATTTGTTCTTGGACCGACTAAGTCTATTTGTGTTCAGACTTCAGTTTTATCTGTTAGTCGGTCTCAGTTGAGTAACCGACCGACTAGTTGTGAAACTAGTCGGTCAGCTACTCTTCTTGGACCGACTAATTCCTTTTGTCTGTGCTTTGACCTTTTCTCTGTTCTTCCATTAGTCGGTATACGTTAATTGACCGACCGACTAGTTGATGAACTAGTCGGTCGGTGGTTGTTCTTTGACCGACTAGTTGGGTTCAGAAAAGAGCCGTTGGAGCATTAATTGAAACGTTTTTCTTTCTCTCTCTCCTCTATCCTATAAATACTTGATGGGCTACATTCATTGTAGTCAAGGCTGATATTATTGCAAGTTTAGAGATCAAGAGAAATCATTCCAAGCTCATTCAAAGCTCTTTCATTCCATTCAATAATCTCCCATCACTCTTACTTCCAAAGAGAGATTCATTGAGTGTGAAGCCTTCCAAGCCAAGTGCTTGATTCTAGGTCACCAACATCCCCATAGCTCTCCATCGCTGATCTACATCTTGGAGCTAGGGTTTGGTGCCACCTCTTCTTCCTCAAAATCATCTTTGCCCTAATTCGTAAGCATTACTCAAGGCATAGGTATTTTGTCGGTAAGAAGTTTCTTATTTCATTTCAATTTCATATTGTAAGTTTCACTCTCGGTTGTGAGAGTGTGGTTGTGATCCCGGGTTGTGGGAGTCACAAATTACTTTGTGTATGATTTGACTTGTGGAGGTTTTTCACAAGTATTTCATAGTGGAAATCTTGAGTTAGGGTTTCTAACTCAAGTATCCGGAGGGGATCCGGGTGGTTGGGACGTAGGATCACCGGGAACAAGTCGGGGAGACTTGGGTGGATCCGAACCCAGTAATATCTTATGTTAGCATTGTTAATTTTGTTGTTGTTATCAATTTAAGCTTCCACAAATTGATTTGGTAGTTGTTTGCACGATAATTAGGAATTATACTCCTTGTTATTTTTAAAGTACTATTCACCCCCCCTCTAGTACTTGTGCAGTAGCTTGTATGGCATTACATTTGGTATCAGTGCCAGATACTTAGCTATGTCTGCCAACGACAACAAGACCGTGCGTCCACCTTCCGACTTTGGCACCTTCAGGAACCGTGAAGGAGCATCTTCGGTGATGGAAGGACATTCCTCAACGAGGCCTCCATTCTTCAACGGTACCAACTACGGGTACTGGAAATGCAGGATGGAAACCTTACTCCGGAGTGCATCTCTATGGAGGACCACGATGAAGGAATACGTCGAGCCCGTCGAAGAAGACTTTGAGAAATGGACAACTACGGAGATCGCCGTGGAGGTAAGCAATGCCAAGGCAATGAACGCCTTGCAATGCGCATTGGAGCCCGAGGACTTCAATAAGATATGCACATGTAAGAGTGCATATCAAATTTGGAACTCCCTCCTCATACTACATGAAGGGACGAGTAGGGTAAGAGACTCTAAACTCGTTGTTGTTAACAAAGATTACGAAATGTTTCATATGCAACAGGGTGAGAAGATGAAGGAGTATTATGCTCGCTTCGTCGACATCATAAACGAGTTGGAGGCTCTTGGCAAAACCTACACCCAAAAAGAGAAGTGTTCGAAGCTTATCGAATGACTTCCTTCTTCTTGGGAAAAGCGTACCTTCGCCATCGAGGAAGGTAATGATATGAATAAGTACACCGTAGTTCAACTAATGGGTACTTTAATGTCATACGAGGTACGCAAGGATAGCAAGTTAAAATTGCAGGAAAAGATGAAGTCCTACCTAAAGCAAGACGAGCCAAAGAAGAAGGCTATTGCTTTCAAGGCCGCTCCATCCACATCCACATCAACCGATGATGAAGACTCGGAAAACGAGTTGGACTTGGAGTCCATGGCACTCATGGCCAAGAAGTTCAACCGTTTCTTCCGAAAAGGTAACTATAAGAACAAAGCTAAATTTGGTTCTTCTAACGCCTCCTCTTCTCCTTTGTGTTTCAAGTGCAATAAGCCAGGACACATGAAAGCGGAGTGTCCTCTAAATAAGCAAAAGGAGAAGTGGAAGGCGCCGAAATTCGATAAGTCCAAGAAGTACAAAAAGGGGTACAAAAAGGGACTTGTCGGAGCAACGTTCACCGACTCTGAGGATTCCTCAAGCGGAGAGTCGGACGATGAGAAAGTGGAGCAAGCGCACATGTGTTTCATGGCAAGAGAGGAGCATGATCAAGGATCCTCCTCTTCCGATGATAGTGACGACGAAAGCGATGAGGTAACTATGGATGACCTTAGGAATGCTAATTCTCAATTATGGTCTAAGTACCCTAAATTAGTAAATAGGTATACTAAAGTAAAAGATGACTTAGCTAGCATTCAAACCTCGCCTAAAACTATCATCACCAACAACGACACCGTTGTTGAAGAGTTAAGAAATGAGATTGTTAATCTCAAATCTAAACTTGAACATGTTAGCATTGAAGATCCAGAGGAACAAAAGATAGCGGATTTGACTTCTCAAAACTCGACTTTGAGTATTGAGAATGAGAATCTTAAATCTCGTGTTTATGTGCTCACATCGCAAGTATCCAATTTGGATACTTCTATGCGTTCTCTCACCGAGAAATATGAGAACACATTAGGCCGAATTAATAAATTCAATAAGGGTAAGGACCATTTGGATAAAATCCTAAGTGACTTACTTCCGGCCAATCACCACATTGGCTTGGGGTATACGATGGGAAGTTCATCCAAATCGGCCACTACTTTTGTTAGGCCAACTTTCGGTGACTCAACGAGTGGTAGCAAACACTCTATTGGTAGTGCTTCTACCAATGGTGCTTCCACCTCGTTCACACCCTCTTTCGGAAAGAAACCCACTTTGGGTGGACCTCCAAAGAAGGGGCATGCTTATATATACACCAATACTATGCCACGTAGGAACACACGTCCTACTCCACCGGCTCACACGTATGATGATTTCTATGCTACACGTTCATGGGCACGTGCACACCGTGTGAGACACCCTCACGCACGTGTTCCTTCACATGCATATATTCACCCACATCATCGTATGAATAACTATCCACATGCACCATTCCATCATGTTCCTTATGCCTATCCACGACATGCATCACGTAGAAACCAACAACGCATGCATGCACCCAATAGGATGAGGGCTCCCAAGATTTTCACTATTTGGAGCCCAAAGGACACAAGCATGGATGAAAAACAAGTTTACATGAATGCTTATTTTTCGGATGTTGTGCATAGTAGAAATTATGTGGGGAAGTCTAAGTCCAATTGGACTTGGCTTCCAAAGGTCTAATCTTTTGGACCCAATGACCTTGGGTACCATGATATGAAATTTTCTATCTTTAGGTACTCAAGGAAAAGAAAAAGGAAAGGAGCAACAAATTTAAATTTAGCTCCAAAGGGAATTGGATACTCGATAGCGGGTATTCAAAACACATGACGGGTGACGCTAAATTGCTCTCCGGAGTGGTTCCCATTGCAAATGGAAACCACGTCGTATTTGGAGGCAACGAGAGCGGAACCATCATAGGTGTTGGTAAAGTGGGTAATCCTTCTAAACCCCTTATATGTGATGTTTACCTTGTTAAAGGATTAAACCACAATCTCATTTCAATAAGCCAACTTTGTGACAAAGGTTACAAAGTTAGCTTTGCGAAAGGAATGTGCCATATTTTAAGAAAAGATAATAATGAATTATTGTTTTTCGGCACACGCCATAAGGATATATATATCCTAGATCTTCCAAGATCACATGAACAATGTCTTATTGCCAACACAAGTGAACAACACTTATGGCATCGACGTTTTGGTCATGTGAACTTTGGAACACTTTTTAAGCTTTCCAAGTTAAATTCTATTAGAGGCTTCCCTAAGCTTGTCTTTCAAAAGAAAAGCTTTTGTGACTCGTGTCAACGAGGCAAGCTTTCAAAATCTTCATTTAAACCTAAGAAAAGCATTTCCTCTAAGCGGCCTATAGAGCTATTACATCTAGATTTATTTGGGCCAACTAGAGTTGCTTCATTAGGTAATGCTAGATATGGACTTGTCATTGTTGATGACTTTTCTAGGTTTACTTGGGTATTTTCATTATGTAATAAAAATGAAGCTTTTGATAACTTCACAATTTTTGTTAAGAAAGTACAAAATCTCATTGGAACCACCATTGTCACTATTCGTAGTGATCATGGAGGGGAATTTGAGAATGAGTCTTTTGAGACATTTTGTGATGAAGTTGGTATTACACACACCTTTTCATTCCCTCACGCACCACCTCAAAATGGTGTTGTTGAGAGAAAGAATAGGACGCTAGTGGAATGTGCTCGCACTATGCTTGATGATAGCCAACTTGGCCATCAATTTTGGGTGGAAGCAGTACACACCGCTTGCTATGTGTTTAATAGAATACTTTTGAGGCCCGGCACTAAACAAACTTGTTATGAATTATTGTTTGGTAGGTTGCCTCAAGTTAAACATTTTCGTGTTTTTGGTTCAAAATGTTTTATTAAGAACACGTATGGTAGTTTAGACAAATTCGATCCAAGATCCGATGAGGGGATTTTTGTTGGATATTCTTCGCGTAGCAAAGCCTACCGGATATTCAACAAACGAACCTCAACGATCGAGGAATCGCTTCATGTGTCATTTAATGAAGGATTTGTTCCAACTAGAATTACTAATGATGATGACTCTATGGATGTCTTATGTAATTCAATTGGTAATTCTAACTCTAATGATTCTATTAATTCTATTGAGACTAACCCGTCTAATGAAGTTGTTGAGAATGTTCCTAGTGACCAAGGTATTCCCAAACGGCTTCATACCGTTCGTGACCATCCTCATGAGCAAGTCATTGGCAATATCCATGATAGTGTCAAGACGAGATCGCAAGTGAACTACTTCGCTCATTGTGCCTTTGCCTCCTCGATAGAGCCAAAGAATGTTAATGAAGCATGCGAAGATAGCGCTTGGATCTTAGCCATGGAGGAGGAACTCATTCAATTCGAGAGGAATGAAGTTTGGGAGCTTGTTCCATTGCCATCGAAGAACCACACCGTCATAGAGACAAAGTGGATCTTCAAGAACAAAACCGACGAGAACCAATTCGTCGTTCGGAACAAAGCTCGGTTAGTTGCTCAAGGCTACCGTCAAGAGGAAGGTATAGATTTCGAAGAATCCTTCGCTCCGGTAGCTAGATTAGAATCAATTAGATTATTATTGTCTTTTGCATGCCATAAGGATTTTAAATTATTTCAAATGGATGTTAAAAGTGCATTTTTAAACGGAGATGTTGTTGAGGAAGTTTACGTTTCTCAACCTCCGGGTTTTATTAATGAAAAATTTCCAAATCATGTCTTTAAACTAAAGAAAGCGCTTTACGGTTTGAGACAAGCTCCTCGAGCTTGGTATGATCGTTTAAAGAATTTTTCTTTTGGATTTGGGTTTTAAAATGGGAGAAGTTGATTCCACATTATTTGTTAAGTATTCGAATAATGATATAATTTTAGTTCAAATATATGTTGATGATATCATTTTCGGTGCTACTAACGTTGCTCTTTGCGAAGAGTTTTCTAATGTGATGAAGGATCAATTTGAGATGAGCCACATGGGTGAGCTCAAATATTTCTTAGGTCTCCAAATTCGCCAAATGGACGATGCAATCTTCATCCACCAAACGAAGTATACGGTGGAGTTGCTAAAGCGATTTGGAATGGAGAGTGCCTCCGGGAAAAAGACTCCAATGAGCACGACTACGCATCTTGATAAGGATACGGGCGGTAAGGATGTAGACATTCGTCTATATCGAGGTATGATAGGTAGTTTACTTTATCTTACCGCAAGTAGGCCCGATATTATGTTTGTCGTATGCGTATGTGCTCGTTATCAGTCTCAACCTAAGGAGTCTCACTTAGTATCGGTAAAACGGATTTTCCGTTATCTAAGTTATACACTTGATTTTGGATTACTTTATCCAAAATCTAGCACGTATGAGTTAATCTCATATAGTGATGCCGATTATGCGGGATGCAAATCCGACAGGAAAAGTACTAGTGGCACTTGCCATTTTATAGGAAATTCCCTTGTCTCTTGGTTTTCCAAGAAGCAAAATTCCGTATCACTTTCAACCACCGAGGCGGAATACATTGCCGCCGGTGCCGCGTGTGCTCAAGTTCTTTGGATGAGACACACACTTAAAGACTGTGGTATAAACTATGATACTTGCCCTATCATGGTTGACAACCAAAGTGCAATATGTCTTTCCAAGAACCCGGTACACCATTCTCGTTCAAAACACATAGATGTCCGACACCATTTCTTAGATGATCATGTTGCTAAAAAGGACATCATATTAGTGTACGTTGAAACCCAGAAGCAAATCGCCGATATTTTCACGAAACCCCTAAAGGAGGACTCCTTTGTGCGGTTGCGTCGAGAATTGGGGATTATGGGTGAATCCGAGATATAGGATTCATTTTTTATTCAATATTCTTGCATGCTATTCTATTCGTTATATTTGCTCATGTTTGAAGTATTGAAATTTTCTGGATTTTTGTTGAGTTTTCGGAATTTTCGCTCGATTTGTGCGTAATCGTCAAATTTCAGATTTTCGATGTTTAATGGGGTAGTATAATGATTAATGAGAGTATTTTGATGTTTCATCCAAGTGTGATTAGGAGAGAAATCAAAGTTCATACATTTTCAATTTTTGGACCTCTTTAGTCGGTTCATGTTCAGTGACCAACCGACTAGATTGAGATCTAGTCGGTCAGTAAATGATCACAGACCGACTAATTCGTGTCAGTTAACTTGGGTTCAGTTACTGTTTACAACTAGACGGTTCAAGCTCATTGACCGACCGACTAGATCGTGATCTAGTCGGTCAGTGCTTGAACTGTGACCGACTAGTTGTGCCAGGGACTGTTTGTTCTTTTGAGCTCTCGACCGACTTAAATCACATCTAACCGACTTATCTCTCATTTAGTCGATCTTCATCTTTCCTCCAACTCGAAAACCCCCGATCCCTCCTCGAGTCTTTTCGACTTCCGTCGATCTTCCAGCCTGTTTCCGGCCATCCCCGCCGTCGCCCTCTCTCTCTAGATGATCTCTCCTCCCTCTCCTAGTTCTAGGGTTCATTTCTTGCGCTTAGGGTTAGGTTTTTCTCTAGATTTCATCTTCTAGGGTTTCGAATAGGGCTTCTTGAATTCGGCTAGGGTTTCTTCGCATTGATCTCTCTTGCGTCGTGTCGTGCCTCGATTATGGCTCATACACGTATCCCGATCACTCCATCTAGACCCTCGCCGATGACCGTAGAACCTACCCCTACGGATCCCGTTCAACCTTCGAGAACCCCTCCGAAACGCCGTGCTAAGACCACCCAACCCTCGTCGTCTTCGCCTCCTCTCAAGAAGAAGAGGACGATGACCGCCAAGCCTAGAGCACAACCCAATCCTAAGCCCAAGCCCAAGCAACTTGCATCTCCCTCTTCTTTCCATACTCCTACCGATTCCGATTCCGATACCGAGTATAGACCCGAGCCTGAGACTCATAGGGAACCCACTCCTCCTACCCATCCTGAGTCTAGCTCCCGACCTCGTATGTCTATCCGTAAGCCTAAGGGAAAGGCTCCGATGCCGGTAGGCGGTGTCGATATCTCGTTGTGTCGCGATGACCCTTTGTGTCTCGCGGCTTACAACCGTATCGAGCATTGCCCACTGCTTCTGGAGCATTTCGTCCAGTTTAGTGACTTCCTAGGCCTCGCCGATCTTCTTTCGTCCTCCGGTCTACTCGATTACCTTCGATACGACCCAAAGGCGAACCCTCACCCCTACCCTCGCCTAGTAAAACTTTTCTATGCCAATAGGATCCGGGGTCAGTACGATGCGACCCACTCTGTTGAGACGACTGTTTTGGGGACTCCTATAGTCCTCACAGCAGAAATCTTAGGAGAGATTTTGGGTATCTCCTCGTCTGGCCTCCTCCCCTCTGACATTTCTGTTGATGATATCACCTCCCTCGATCAGGACGTCATATCTCAGATTTTCCATCAGATTCCTCCCGCCATGATTGGCGTGCCCTCCAAATCCTTCAAGCCAAATGCATGGGTCCTGAATTTGATTCTGAAGTCGTGCTTGCTTCCCAAGTACGGCTCCTCATCTCTACCGTCCCAACCTTTTCTGAAGCTGATTTATGCTATTTTCATGGGGAGCTCGATTAACTGGGCTCGCATTATACTCGATAAGATTGACTCTTTCGAGTGTATTCGCAAGACCACGAAATCGGCTCACATCCCCTTCCCGTGCTTGTTGACCCTTGTTTTTCGCCACTTCCGTGTCACACTTCCTCGTGACGATGAGCGTCCCCTTGGTCCTCCCCTGAACGCGACAGCCGTCAAGAAGTCCCTTGCGGCGCTCCGTCACGTTCAGAGGACGACACCTTCAGCGTCAGCCTCTGCTTCTGCCTCAGCTGCTTCCTCTACCACTCTTGCTGATGTCGTTCGTTTGATCCGTCGTTTGGAGTCTCGTCAGGCTCGTTCTGAGGAGATTCTCAGCCGTATCGCTCGACACCATGGTATTGAGATCCCTCCGTCTTTTTCTGACGAGGATGAGTTGGACGAGGAGGACATTGAGGAGCTTTGTCGTGCTTCTACTTGTGCCCCCGAGGGCACTTCTGGTGATGCTGCTGCTGCTTCGACTGCTGGTGATCCCGAGAGTACACATGTTGCCACCACACCTGCGGTGGATACTACCTCTGGTGCTCCCGAGGCCACTACCGTCGCTGCTCCTGAGTTTGTCTCTTCTGCCGTGCCTGAGACTTCTACCGTCGCTCCAGTTGACCTTCCTGCTGATCCAGTCACCACCTCTGCTCCTGCTGAGCCTGCAGTTGCTTCTGATCCTCCCGCTGCCTCTTGAGTTTCTTTGAGGCCTCTCCCGATACTCATTGGATGACTTATCTAGTTGTGAGAGATGTTGGGTAGGATAGTGTGGGTGGCTATGTTTTTTTTGATCATTTTGATGTATTTTGATATTTTTAATGATGTATCTTGATGTATTTTGATGATGTTGTATGTTGTATGACACTCTGATATCACTTTGATATGATGATGTATTTTATGCTCCGATCGGTGGATCGATGTTTTGTATGTCAGTGCTGTTGATTTTTGATGTAATCTGGTTCATATTTTATATATATCGACATTGACATTTCATTCTATTGTGCACAATTTATAATTTCTTTTATGTCTCTGATGTTTGATTTCGTCGCTCGACGATATTATCTTGGTTTAATAGAAATTTCTTCTATGGAAACATAGAATTGTTTTCCATGCACTAAATTAACCAAGAATGTTGACATTGGAGAGTATATTCCATAACTCAATCCGTAAAATTGATTTGAGTTTTGATGATTTCGTTTTACGATTTTCGACTATGGTTTCATTGACACGCCTTGATTTTATTCGTATTTTTCTTTGGTGTCACTTGAACCGTCGTCGTATTCTACGACTCCCGTGCTTTAATTTGAAGCCATTGTTGTTGTCGTTGATCTCCTCCCTCTCTTTTTGCTAATGCCAAAGGGTGAGAGATATAATAATAACGATGTGCTAAATGATAATTTAAAGCATTATTCCAAGAATCTAATTTGATATGTTAGATTCAGGGGGAGTTAAGATATATAAATGGATTTTTAAGTCCGATATTTCAATATCCTACATTTGGTATTCGATATTTCAATAATCGATTCTCGTTTTATATACTTTACTCGTCTGCTTGATGCGTATTATTATTGTTTAATTTGGAATTAACGTGTCATCAATGCAGGGGGAGTAAGTAAATTTCATTTGAATTATTATTTTTGATTATTATTTATGTTGGTTTGTCATCACCAAAAAGGGGGAGAATGTTGGATATTGGACTCCCCGGATTTGGTTTTGGATGATGAACATACATAAATATAACGTGAACTAACACTTTGTGAGCGCAGTTATGGAGATCGTCGCCAAATTCATATGAATATCAATTACGACGTCTCGAGACATCTCAAAGCACGTGATCGTATGCCTAAAGCTTCGTTGAAGCTTATGGACCTTTTTAGAAGTCATGAAGATTCGATTGAAGCTATTGAAGACGGTATCATCAAGTTTTATTTATAGTCTTTAAGCTTCTTTCGTAGAATGTTAAGCCTTGAGTAGGTCTTACGGTTTAAATCTTCATAACGCTCATATCTTAGCTCTAGGATCTTAGTTGAAGTCCATACAATTCTTCCCGAAGCTTCGCGCTTCGATTCGGACTTCTTGTGCATGTTAGTTGGTTCAAGAAGAAGAACTGGCCGACTAGATGGTGATCTAGTCGGTCGGCAAAGCTTCTTGGACCGACTAGTTTTTGTCAGTCAATTCTAAGCTCTTTACTGTTTACAGTTAGTCGGTCTAAGTTGACTCACCGACCGACTAGTTTGTGAACTAGTCGGTCAGTGATGCTTCTGTGACCGACTAGTTGAGCTTTCCCTGTACATGCACATTTGAGCCTGAGCTACTGTTTATCATTAGTCGGTCTGTGTTCATTGATCGACCGACTAGTTGATGAACTAGTCGGTCAACTTTCCTTCTTGGACCGACTAGTTTAGCTTTACTGTACATGCCAATTTTTCACCTAACTTACTGTTTATCGTTAGTCGGTCTATGCTCATTTGGCGACCGACTAGTTGGTGAATTAGTCGGTCAACATTTGTTCTTGGACCGACTAAGTCTATTTGTGTTCAGACTTCAGTTTTATCTGTTAGTCGGTCTCAGTTGAGTAACCGACCGACTAGTTGTGAAACTAGTCGGTCAGCTACTCTTCTTAGACCGACTAATTCCTTTTGTCTGTGCTTTGACCTTTTCTCTGTTCTTCCATTAGTCGGTATACGTTAATTGACCGACCGACTAGTTGATGAACTAGTCGGTCGGTGGTTGTTCTTTGACCGACTAGTTGGGTTCAGAAAAGAGCCGTTGGAGCATTAATTGAAACGTTTTTCTTTCTCTCTCTCCTCTATCCTATAAATACTTGATGGGCTACATTCATTGCAGTCAAGGCTGATATTATTGCAAGTTTAGAGATCAAGAGAAATCATTCCAAGCTCATTCAAAGCTCTTTCATTCCATTCAATAATCTCTCATCACTCTTACTTCCAAAGAGAGATTCATTGAGTGTGAAGCCTTCCAAGCCAAGTGCTTGATTCTAGGTCACCAACATCCCCATAGCTCTCCATCGCTGATCTACATCTTGGAGCTAGGGTTTGGTGCCACCTCTTCTTCCTCAAAATCATCTTTGCCCTAATTCGTAAGCATTACTCAAGGCATAGGTATTTTGTCGGTAAGAAGTTTCTTATTTCATTTCAATTTCATATTGTAAGTTTCACTCTCGGTTGTGAGAGTGTGGTTGTGATCCCGGGTTGTGGGAGTCACAAATTACTTTGTGTATGATTTGACTTGTGGAGGTTTTTCACAAGTATTTCATAGTGGAAATCTTGAGTTAGGGTTTCTAACTCAAGTATCCGGAGGAGATCCGGGTAGTTGGGACGTAGGATCACCGGGAACAAGTCGGGGAGACTTGGGTGGATCCGAACCCAGTAATATCTTGTGTTAGCATTGTTAATTTTGTTGTTGTTATCAATTTAAGCTTCCGCAAATTGATTTGGTAGTTATTTGTACGATAATTAGGAATTATACTCCTTGTTATTTTTAAAGTACTATTCACCCCCCCCCCCCCCTCTAGTACTTGTGCAGTAGCTTGTAGGGCATTACAACACCTTCCGCAACCGGGAGCATTAAGGCCACAATGATAACTCCCAACATTTCGTACAAGCCGTTCCCACGCGCGAGGACTCGATGTCTACACTAGGGGCGTGAGCTATGGCTAGGGAGTCAACCGCCAAGTTTATTCCCCACGACGGTCAGAGGCGGTCTTTCTCCCGCCAATGACAATGAAACACCTCGCGTAACCCTAATGGCCAAATAGGTCGAATGTGAGTTCTAGCAATACATCGAAGCGGATCTTGACTGGATAAGACACCGGACCCCAATCCCCAACACAACTAGTGTGTTGCCATACGAATTGGACTGAGATTGCTAGAAATCCCCATTGACACATTTCATCGAACACATGCCATGCAACCAAGTCAAATGAAACAACCAAGCATCAATCCTACCCTAACCCGTATTAGGGTTCATCAATACTACTCAATGATGAAAAACATATAAACAAACAACATAAAAGAGATACAAACATTCATCATGAAGCAAAATAAACACAACACAAAATAATGGAAAACAAGAGAATGAAATACTTATCTTGAGTTTGAATCTTCAATCCAATACAAGATTTATTAGAAGATAAAACCTAATCTAATCTAACCTAAAACTCCCAAGAAATGGGAGGGAAGATGCTGAAAAAATAGTGGAAGAAGTTCCCAAGAAATTCCCTAACGTCTCTTAATAAACCCCCCTCAAAGCCCTCACTTTTCGGGTCCAAAAGCCCAGCAAAACTGTCAAAAAATGCCACCCGATCGGTTGAAACATCAACCGATCGGGTGAGCCGCTTGTTGCTTTGGACATCGGGCTTCAGGAGCTTCAACTGGTCACTGAAGAGAGCAGGTGGAGCCGTCGGTTCGATATTTGAGGCGATGCGGCTACAGATGAACCGATCGGGTGAGATGTCACCCGATCGGTTGGAATTCAGCTCCAAATTCCCGAGAATTGGGGCGTTTGAACCGATCACTGAACCGACCGGGTGACTTCTTGGCCGCTCCAACTTGTGTCCGGGTGGTGCACGTGTGCATCACCCGATCGGTTGGTCAAGTGACCAACCGGTCGGGTGAGGGGCTGAAAGATGCGATCTTCGTCGTTTGACCCCCTGGATCACGCGTGACTCCTTCTGTTGCTCCGGGAACTCATGATATCGTTGTTTTATGTCCCCTACACCGGTAAATTCCTGCAAAATACGAAAAACACGGAAAAGTGAAAGAAAACAAGAAAACACGAGAAAACGAATACAAGACGGCGGTAAATAACGGAAAAACACGGAATAAAACGTGCGCAAATCTATGAAATATAAACGCACGTCAAAATCCCCCAAGCTGAACTCTTCCTCGTCCCCGAGGAAGACGAGTGAGAGTAGGAGCTCGGAGAGAGAAAATAGAGAGAAAAAGAGAACTCTATATCCTAGATCGCCCGTCAGGGCCAACAAAATCAAAAACGACACACCAAGCAAGCAAACGCCAAATCACATCACTAAACCAAGGAATACGAGTCCAGACAAGTGCCATGGGCCCACGCGGTGAAGCGCGAGTGAGTGCGGTCGTGTGCTAGCAGACGGTGTCACTATCTACGATGTGCAATAAAGCTCCTTATACACATACCCAAAGAAAGACCCAAATATCGATTCAATTTGAAATTGCGGCGAATATTAGCTCAAGCATGCATGAGAAGATTATAAGAATAGAAGCGTATCATGCATCGGGGACTCCACAGCTAGGGACAAGGAAATCACCACACTATAGCCTAGATAATCGCTAGAAGGTCCCTATGCCAAGTGTTTTCGAAAACGATGGAGGTTGAGAAGATGTGGAGTAGAACACTCGGTGCAAATTCTCGCCTTCCCTTTATTCTCGAAAGGTAGGAAAATATTCACACTGGAATTTGTTTTGGGTTTTGGGTATTTGTATTTTTTTTTGTTTTTTTGGCTATACATATTTTTTCTCTCTTTTTTTTTCTTTTTTGGATTTTTGGATATTGGGATATATAC
The DNA here is from genome assembly GCA_030789695.1 of Scilla litardierei. NCBI lineage: Eukaryota > Viridiplantae > Streptophyta > Magnoliopsida > Asparagales > Asparagaceae > Scilla > Scilla litardierei. Next base: position 133,733,418 of record CM061138.1, on the reverse strand, counting down.
ATGTGTACTCTCCCAAGTGGGAGAACGGTACACGACGAGGGAATTTGCACCAAGTAAAATAAAAATGAAATCGGAATCTAAACATTTAGGCAAAGGAAGCTATTCTCGCTAATTAGAGCATGGGCTAAATGGGTTATCCTAGTCCTTAGTTGTGGAATCCCGACACATGCGAAATGAAGTATACGATATATATATATAGCATGCAGAAGCAGACATGAGAAACAAATACCGCATATTCAAATCGAAGCGTGATAATCTAGGGGTCAACCAAGGATAGGTATATAAATCAAAATCACAAAATAGAAGTACACCCCTAGCTAGTCATGACAAACAACTCGCACAAAAGCAAAGTGAACCCACGAAGCATGAAATGCAATGGACTCGGCTTCCTATGGTTAGTGAATGTGACTATCGAAGCTATTCATGTGGCAATTCATCATATGGGGTCATCTCTAGGAGAGAGAACAAAAGATGAGAAGAAAAAGGAAAACACGATGGAAAACGACTCAAAAACGAAGAAAAATGACACAATTGACGCACGAAGTGCGACTCCCCCAAGCTAAAACTTGCATTGCCCTCAATGCAATAATAGTTTATACGGGAGGGCAAAGAAAATGGGGGGTGCGCACCGACACAAAAAGTGAAAAACATGAAAAACACATGAACGAAACTAAAAATTAAAGAAAAAGAAACACTCAAATAAAAGATATAAAACACGACGAAAGAATACATAGACACAGACACACAACAACGACACGCGAAAACATGCACACAAATCGATTCCCCCAAGCTGAACATGACAATGCTAGCGAAATGATATGATCAATGTGATGCAGAAATATGCAAGGGAAAGATCGGAAAAGAAAAGAAAGAAATCAAAATACAGGAGAGACGGTGTGCTCATTCTCCTAGGAAGAGGATGTGGGGTGTGGGCGGTAGAAGTGATAGAAGGGCACGACATGATGGGTTATTATGATGCAAAATCAAATCCTAGATACGCTCCCCTCGCTAATGAGAGGAGACGAAATTATTCAAATCTAAACTAAAAAGCGGTAAATTTTTACACTACTGGATTAGGATACACCTGAGCATAGGCGGATCCAAGATCTGAAGTGGGGCAGGTAGCTGCTCTAACTGCTCCTTCTGTGGCTCTGCCAGAAGCGTTGTGCCACGTGTGCCAATGGACCCAAGCAATGCACCTCCAAGCATCCTTAGTAGGTATCCACCTGTGACCTGCAAAGGACGAGGTGCATCAGCCCATGGCAAGAAATCTTTTCCCAAAATAAATGTATCCCAGAGATAATCATCAACATAAGATCGACAAATAATAAAAGGGTGATGAATACTCCCTGAGAATGGGTCGTTATCCTCTGTACTAGCGACGACTGAATTCTCGCTCTCCATGAGAAGTGGCTCTCCAGGTAGTGACGCACTGCAACATACCTCAAGGGAAATAGATCATGTGTCCTGCGAGGGATATGGTGTGTCAAAAACATATAAGTCTAAAGAAATAGGACATGAAAAGCGAGACTCAAAAGTGGAGTGAGAGTGAGTATGAAAATCTCCCTGCATAGGGGCAATATGCTCAAGTAGATGATCAGCCGCAGAAGAAATGGGGAGCGATGGTAGAGGTAGATGTGACTCGGGCTCCATGAAGTGGACCATCATATCCAAGCTCTCATGCACATCCTCCTCGACGATATGCTTATGCTCCACCATCTGCCCGATGTCCTGAATGACATCCTCGTTGTTGACCACAGACCAAGGAAGAAGCTGCGACAGAGATGGCTGTGGAGGTGGATGTAGAGCGGACCCCTCGTAGGTGGTCATGGTGTCCTTGTCCTCACGCACATCCTCCTCGCCGGTATGCATAATCTCTGTAAACTCCTTGGTGCTCTCATAGGACTCATGCGGGGTATCCAAATCAAGACAAGAAGTCTCTCCCACGGATCCTATAGAAATCACCCCATCCTCACTATCATCAAAAAAAATGATTCGTCATCCAAGTGGTAGTGATGGAAAAATGGGGTATCGGCATGAGATGTGTCTATGGTGGCCGATGGCATGGTGGTCTCAACCATGAAAGTGGGTATATCCTCTCCTTCATCCCCTCTCCTTGGTGTAGGCTCGGTGATTGGTGCCATCAAGTTTTGTCAGAATTGGCCTTGGTTAACATGGCACTTTCAAGGAGAGACACGAGGCTTGATTCTTCTTGTGTTGGTGGAGGGATATAAGGTTGAGGAAATGGATGGGAGGTGTTAGGGCAATGGTTGTGGGAAAATGTATGGCCTTGGTGTAGGGGGAGGCTCTCAAGCGCAAATGGGCAATCATAATACATGTGCCCAACCATCCCACAAGTCTCACAAACCACGACTAAATAAGGATCGTATCCCCCCATCTGAGCATCGAAATTTGATCTCCACATGGTAATATCAAAGATACCTGGACAACAAAAACAAGAAAACTAGAGAGGAGTGTCAATAGCACAAGAGAATAACAAAAAGATAATATAATGGTGGAGAAAAAATTTCTTCTATTTATTTAAATTTTTTTGTGTTTTTATGCGTAGTCTAACGAACCCAAGCTAAGCTAATATCAAACCGAACGCCTCCCCGGCAATGGCGCCAAAAACTTGACCGGCGCCCCGTTTACGGTTTGGGCGCGGTGTCGTTTTACTGCAAGTGCACGGTTAGTGTAGGGTGCGGGTTTATCGAACTCCGGGAGGTGGATGGCTTGAATGGCTACTAGCCTTGCCTAGGTTGTGTGCTAGCTACGCGGATGATATGGGTGGAAGTGTAGAAATAAAAGAAAGAAATGAATCCCCGCTAACACGGGCTAGAGCACTCATGACACTTGGCCCGACGGTCAGAGGCTAGGGGCGTGAGCTATGGCTAGGGAGTCAACCACCAAGTTTATTCCCCCTTGGCCCGACGGTCAGAGGCGGTCTTTCTCCCGCCAATGACAATGAAACACCCCCGCGTAACCCTAATGGCCAAATAGGTCGAATGTGATTTCTAGCAATACATCGAAGCGGATCTTGACTGGACAAGACACCGGACCCCAATCCCCAACACAACTAGTGTGTTGCCATACGAATTGGACTCAGATTGCTAGAAATCCCCATTGACACATTTCATCGAACACATGCCATGCAACCAAGTCAAATGAAACAACCAAGCATCAATCCTACCCTAACCCGTATTAGGGTTCATCAATACTACTCAATGATGAAAAACATATAAACAAACAACATAAAAGAGATACAAACATTCATCATGAAGCAAAATAAACACAACACAAAATAATGGAAAACAAGAGAAAGAAATACTTATCTTGAGTTTGAATCTTCAATCCAATACAAGATTTATTGGAAGATAAAACCTAATCTAATCTAACCTAAAACTCCCAAGAAATGGGAGGGAAGATGCTGAAAAAATAGTGGAAGAAGTTCCCAAGAAATGCCCCAACGTCTCTTAATAAACCCCCCTCAAAGCCCTCACTTTTCGGGTCCAAAAGCCCAGCAAAACTGTCAAAACAGGCCCACCCGATCGGGTGGAAGTTCACCCGATCGGGTGGAATAAACAGAGAGCTCAAATCCGCAGAAAATGAGCTCACCCGGTCGGGTGGTAACTCACCCGATCGGGTGAAATGAAAATTCAGACTGCTGCCAATTTCAGCACACAGCTGCGCTCAGAAAATTCCAGAAAAATGTAGAAAAATCGGATTTGGGCATGCAACCTATCGTTGGAAAGATAACAACGATGCCGACGCTAGAAAAATAAGAGATCACCCAAAATTCCTCTGGAATGATAGCAGATCTTCAATGAGTGCATCAGCAGCGTGCAAAAGCGGAAGAAAAGGCCACCCGATCGGTTGAAACATCAACCGATCGGGTGAGCCGCTTGTTGCTTTGGCCATCGGGCTTCGGGAGCTTCAACTGGTCACTGAGGAGAGCAGGTGGAGCCGTCGGTTCGATATTTGAGGCGATGCAGCTACAGATGAACCAATCGGGTGAGATGTCACCCGATCGGCTAGAATTCAGCTCTAAATTCCCGAGAATTGGGGCGTTTGAACCGATCACTGAACCGACCGGGTGACTTCTTGGCCGCTCCAACTTGTGTCCGGGTGGTGCACGCGTGCATCACCCGATCGATTGGAAGTGACCAACCGGTCGGGTGAGGGGCTGAAAGATGCGATCTTCGTCGTTTGACCCCCTCGATCACGCGTGACTCCTCCCGTTGCTCCGGGGACTCATGATATCGTCGTTTTATGTCCCCTACATCGGTAAATTCCTGCAAAATATGAAAAACACGAAAAAGTGAAAGAAAACAAGAAAACACGGGAAAACGAATACAAGACGGCGGTAAATAACGGAAAAACACGGAGGAAAACGTGCGCACATATATGAAATATAAACGCACGTCAGGTTTCATTCTTAACTAACAAGAATGAAGCTTTTGAAGAGTTTACCATATTTGCAATGAAGATTCAGAATCTCTTATGATCCACCATTATCACTATCCATAGTGATCATGGAGAAGAATTTGAGAATGAGTCTTTTACAAAGTTTTGTGATGACACCGGGATAACTCATAACTTTTCCTTCCCTCAGGCACCACCACAAAATGGTGTTGTAGAGAGAAAGAATAGGACTCTTATTGAGTGTGCTCGTATTATGCTCCATGATAGTCATCTTGGACTACAATTTTGGGCAGAAACGGTGCACACGGCATGTTATGTGCTTAATAGGATCCTAATGAGACCCGAACGAACAAAACTTGTTTTGAGTTGTTTTATGAAAAAAAAAGCCTCAAGTTAAGTATTTTCGTGTTTTTGGTTCAAAATGTTTTATCAAGAACACTTTTGGTAATTTAGATAAATTTGAGCCAAGATCCGATGAAGGAATTTTTGTTGGATATTCCACACGTAGCAAAGCCTACCAGATATACAACAAAACTTATTCAACGACCGAGGAATCACTTCATTTTATGAAGATTTTGATTTTTCGCATGTTGATGATGATAGTGTAAATGCTATTTGTGAACCTCTTAGTAATGTTAAGATTAATGATTCGATTATTGAGACTAACACTACTAATGAGATTGTTGAAGTTGTTCCAAGTGATACAGTAATACCCAAAGCTTACCCGACCATTCGCAACCATCCACATAACCAAATAATTGGAGATATTGGTGTGGGTGTTCGAACGAGGTTAAGAATTGAAGAATTCTCTCATTGCGCATTTGCATCTACCATTGAGCCAAAGAACGTCCAAGAAGCTTGTGAGGATAGCTCTTGGATAGTGGAAATGGAAGAAGAACTAATGCAATTTGAGAGAAATGAAGTTTGGGAGCTCGTTCCTCTTCCAAGTGGTCACCAAGTCATTTGGACCAAATGGATCTTCAAGAACCAGACCGATGAGAACGAGGTAATCACAAGGAACAAAGCAAGGTTAGTAGCTTAAGGCTACCGGCAAGAGGAATGTATTGATTTCGAAGAATCTTTTGCCCCCGTAGCTAGATTAGAAGCTATTAGATTGCTTTTATCTTTTGCATCCCATAAGAATTTCAAACTATTTCAAATGGATGCCAAAAGTGCATTTTTAAATGGGATTGTCAATGAAGAAGTATATGTTTCTCAACCGCCCGGTTTCATTCATGAAAAATTTTCAAACCATGTTTTCAAACTTAAGAAAGCGTTGTATGGGTTGAGACAAGCTCCTAGAGCTTGGTATGATTGACTCAAGACCTTTCTTTCGGATTTAGGTTTTTTAAATGGGAGAAGTTGATTCTATACTTTTCATTAAAGATTATGAAAATGACATTCTTTTGATTCAAGTTTATGTAGACGATATTATATTCGGTTCTATTAACTTTAATCATTGTCAAGATTTTCTAAGTCTATGAAGGATGAATTCAAGATGAGCCACATGGGAGAGCTCACTTACTTCCTTGGACTTCAAATTCGACAAATGAAGGATGGGACTTTCATACATCAGACAAAGTACATAGGTGAGCTTATTAAGCGATTCGGGATGGAATCGTCTTCAAGCAAAAGGACTCCCATGAGTACGACTACCCACCTACACAAGGATGAGAACGGAAAAGATATAGACGTTCGTCTATATCGAGGTATGATCGGTAGCTTACTTTACTTAACCACTAGTAGGCCCGATATCATGTTTTCTGTATGCTTGTGTGCTAGATATCAAGCTAGACCTAAGTAGTCACACTTGATTGCGGTTAAACGAATTTTTCGTTATCTCAATCATTCTCTAGATTATGGGTTACTTTACCCTAGATCTAGAACATATGAGTTAATCTCATATAGTGATGCCGATTTTGCCAGATGCAAGTCCGAAAGGAAAAGTACTAGTGGCTCGTGCCATTTTCTAGAAAATTCCTTAGTTTCTTGGTTTTCCCAGAAATAGAACTCAGTGTCATTGTCCACGACTAAAGCGGAATATATTGTCGCGGGTCTTGCATCTGCACAAGTTCTGTGGATGAGACACACTCTTAGTGACTATGGTGTCAATTGTGGTACTTGTCCTATCATGGTTGATAACCAAAGTGCTATATGTCTTTCCAAGAACCCGGTACATCACTCCCATACCAAACACACAGATGTGAGACACCATTTTATTAATGATCATGTAGCTAAGAAGGACATCATCTTAGAGTACACTGAAACCCAAAAACAAATTACCGACATCTTCACAAAACCTCTTAAAGAAGATTCATTTGTGAGGTTGCGTGGAGAATTAGGAATTATGGGTGAATCTGAAATTTAGGAGCTCAACATATATGTTATAACCATTTTTGAGCTCAATTCATCAAGTTTCCTATCTTCATTTGATATATCTTATATATGTGTTTAAGAAAGGCAATTGAGATTTATGTGATTTCTTGAATTCTTTGAGATTGATTTTAGAGATTTATGTTATAATTGATTTATTATTTTACATTGTTTTTATGATGAGTTTGTGATTAGAGTATAGGTCCTAGGGTGAGTGTTTTTATCCTCTGGATTTTTATCTCACTGTGCATTTTTGGACCAAGACAGACGACTGTCTTTCCTTCGACAGTCGATTGCCCTACTCTATCTTCTCAGTCAAAAACTTGTATTTCGCACAGCCGACTGATGACAATTTTACAGTCGACTGTTATTTCAACAAGCGACTGCATTTTAGTCATCAAGCGAATGTCATCTCTGTCAAATTTTTCCAGTACTCTCTATCTTTTTGATGAAGTTTATAGATTCTCAGTCAGTCGACTGATGTGTAACGTACAGTCGACTGTCCCTCGGATAGGCGGCTGTAGTTTACTCAACAGTCGACTGTCTGTCATCCTGAGCTTATTTCTTATCACTTCATCCAGTCGACTGACTTTTGTTCATCAGTCGACTGTCTACTGTAGTGACGGTTCGCTGCTTCAATCTGAGCCGTCGATTCTTTGATCCAACGGCCCAGATCATTTCTCCATCCTTATATACTTCGAGACGTATCTTTTCGACACGTCTTTCTCTCTCCTCCGACTGAAAACTGTTCTTTTTCCCGCTCGAAATTCTCTATCGATCTCTCCTCTGATTTCTTCGTGGCAACGATCATCCTCCCTCGTTTGGTCGATCGTGTGTTGCTCGCCTGAAAATCGCCATCTCGCTGGAATCACGTCCGTTCATTGTTCGTAGCTTGCTTGACCTAGCTTTCAGTCTAGTGAGCTCTTGGATCCTTTTGGTCATCTGTTTCCTAAAGGATCCTTCGATTTCCTCGATGATCCGATTCCTTCCCCTAAACCACTAATCCGGTTCCCTCCTGGCCTTCTTCATCTGGGGAATTCCTGAATATCGTGGTCGGTGACCCTGTTCCCCGAGAGAATGTTGTTGAATACTCTACTCAGCCGGCTGATCATCCTCCTCGTACTCCTCTGTCTGTACCCCTTGAGGATTTTCTTCTCGGTAGACTGTGTAATCGTGTCACCGCTCTAGAGAAGCTTTCTACTTCTATGGATGAGAAGCTCAATCTTCTTCTGGAGCTTCAGTACAAATCTCTCATGCTTCATGGTTTTCCCATTCCTGCCGAGCTTAAGGCTCTGTTCTCTAAATCTGAAGATACAGCCCCTGTTGGTGTTCCTCCTCCTCCAGGCTTTGTGCATGTATCTTCTATGGTCCAAACCCCGTTGTCCAGCCTCTCGTTCATACTCATGCGGAATCCTCTGCCGCTCGTGCTTCATCTTCCAAGAGGAAGACTCCAGTTTTTCCTACTCGTCGCTCTGCAAGGCTGATGTTCCGCTCTTCTGGTCGTCCTTCGGGCCCCTCTGTCATCCACATTGACTGACGTTGTAGATGTTTCCTTTTGTTCACTCACCCGGAGACCTAGATTTTTTTGGTCTGTTTTTGGTTGGGTTGAGTGGTTCTTCAGTGTGTTAGTTGGAGTTTATGATGTATGATATTTGCTGATGATTTACGTTGATATCATGATGATGTATTTTTTGTGTGATCATGATGTGTGTTTATTGGATATGGTGATGTCCATCCGATGTGTACTCATGTCATCTTTTGATATATATATATATATATATATATATATATATATATATATATATATATATATATATATATATATATATATATGATATTGCAGTTTCGTCTTTTGTGTCACACCATGAATAATTGCTAATCATATCTGTGTGCTGATCGTGATATTGTCTCCATGAATGATATATTCTCTCCTAATGTGATTTTGAGACAATTTAGACTTGATATTGGATTCTTCATGCTATCTGTGATATGATGCATTTTTGAGACTATATATACTGTTTTTTGTTTTTCTCTAAAATGTTGATATTGGACTTCCATTCCTCTATTCACATAAGTATATGATATGGTTTTATGAGTTTTGATTCTATATATCTTTATACTCCTTGATTGTTGTTAGTTCTTATTTAGCACGTTATTGTTGTTGTTATTTACTCCCACCTTTTTAGATAATGCCATAGGGGGAGAGAAATAAACATACAAGATTGATAATGAATGTGTTAAGTATGTGCTAACACTTTGAATCTAAGATTGAAGTTGCCTTAGATTCAGGGGGAGTAAGATTACAATAAATATGGATTTTTATGTCCTAGATTTCATGAATTGAATTCACTCATATCTTACTCATTTTCTTCAATTTATATATAGATGCCCCAATATTTGTTGACTAACTTGATTGGCATCTAGTAAGTTTTTCATTAAGCACAATTATTTATCTTTTTGTTTATGTTTGTTTGTCATCATCAAAAAGGGGGACAATGTTGAGTATTGGACTCTCCCTACTTGGTGTTAATGATGAGCAAACATAAATACTTGTGATTAATCCCCTATTTTGCAGTTAATCTATTGCCTAAGCTAATTATGAAGATCTACTAGCAATGGATGACTTTTAAAGATCATTGAAGGCAAATGAAATGGATTGGATGATCGTTGATGATGATTGAAGCTCCATGAAGACTTCAAGCTCATACGTTGGATAGAAAAGAGAGTTCGTCAATGTAAATTTCTTTTATCTCTTCTAGTATGTAGCTTAGAAGTAGAATTTTTTTGGAGCACTCACACACATCTTCAATTCAGTCTTAGGACATCATTAAATCATTCGTCCTTAGACCCCAATTCATTTCTTGTTTGATTGTGCTTGTATTGTTTATAACAGTCCACTGCTGAACGTTTTACAGTCGTCTGTCTCAAAAACAGTCGACTGTATTATGTTGTACAGTCGCCTATTATGCACAATCTTTTACAAACTAGTTTTGGGCTTCTCTGTTTTTATTACCACAAGCGACTCATGAACAATTCACAGGCGCCTGTACAGGTGACAGTCGACTGAGTTTTATTTATCAGTCGCATGTCTATCTTTTGCCCAAAATCGGTTGATCTGTATTTTACGGCCAGTCGACTTATGTTGGATTTATAGTTGACTGTCCATTGGATCAGTTGATTGTCAATGCTGCATCAGTCGTCTGTCTGTGAGCCAATTTGTTGACTCGGCTCTCTGGAAATTCTCAGGGATTGACAGTCGTGTGTATAAGGATTTACAGTCGTCTGTTCTGATTAACAGTCGACTGATTTATCCTCATCAGTCGTCTGTCCTGTTATATCAGAAGATTTCCAGAATTCTTCAACTTACCCATTTCTTGGCCAGTCGCCTGTAGAAGGATTTACAGTCGCATGTTCGTTCAACAATCGACTGTCTATACTTCATCAGTCGACTATCCACGTGGTAAGTTACCGCTATGAATTCTCACCTACCCTTGCTGGCTGTGCAACAATCGACTGTAGTTTCCTCAACAGTCGACTGTCGCGAGCACAGATTCTATCCGTTGAGATTTTTCTCATGGATTCCAAAAGGGTTTTTGCCTACTCTGTTTTGCGGATTTGAGATACCTATATAAGGAGCATCTACTGTTCCATTGAAATGTTACTCATTCCATTGTAAAATCTTTCAAGCTTTCATTATCAAGATCAAAAGCTCTCAAATCCAAAAGCCCTAAGAATTCCAATCTTTGATCTCTTGCTCTCTAACTTAGAACCAAAGAGTTATCTTCTAGGCATTTGGTGTAGCCAAGAGAAAGGGCTTTTTCTCTCTTCCAAGAGAGTCTTCAACACACAACACACTTCTCCTTCAAGTTCTACTTCAAGCCATAGGTGATTGTAAGTGTTGCTTTCATATTTCATAATATTCGTTATTTGAATTTGCTCTCGGGTTGTGAGAGTGGTTTGCTTGCTCCCAAGTTGTGGGAGCCAAGGTCAATCGATTGTATTTCGATTTCACTTGTAGGGTTGCTACAAGTGGGTTTTAAGGAAATCTCAAGTTAGGGTTCTAACTTGAGTATCTGGAGGTATCCGGGTAGAAGGGACGTAGGATTACCGGGAACAAGTCGGGAAGTGACTTGGGTAATCCGAACCCTTGAAACATTCTTGTGTTAGCATTTGTTTCTATTTGGTTTTAATTTTAATTCCGCACTATATTGTTGGTTAGTATTTAAGTTGGTGTAACTACTTTTTTAAATCTCTTAAACACTATTCAACCCCCCTTCTAGTGTTTTCTCCATAGTCAGGGTCCTTACAAATATGACATGAGGCATGATATGATAGTATAGCAAGGGTGTCGGATCTAGCTTCCTTTTCAAGCTAGATCAAATAAGGCGTCTAGGCGACTATCATTTCATCGCCTAGTCTCTTTTACGCTATTTCACAGATTGGCCTAAAACATGGCCTAAACAAATACTGGCAAGTTTCACTCTCCTGAAAGCAATCACGTTGTGATCACCGTTCAACAAGGTCCAAGATCTACCATGCTCAGTCCAGAATCAACATACAGTCCCAATTATTAGATCTTGATTAGTGAGTTACCGAAGCAATTAACATTACAATTTTTAGTCTTGATTAACATGCAAGCATGGGGATTCCTACGGTTCAGAGATTTCCCTTAGCAAGACGCGAGAGCTACATTGACATCGGGTAGCGACGTCAGGGGTTGGATTTCGGAATCGCAAAGGGTACGGCAGATAGCTAGTGACCATGGTAGCACGACGCGCGAACGGCAGCGAGCAACACGAATGCCAGCGACAAAGGAAGGCTGTGCAAGGGTCTACGTCCTAGGGGACAGCCGTGTGGATCTGGGCGACCGTCGAGGGGATGCGCAGCAACGGTGCAACGAGCACGGGAGGGGGAAACGGCAGATTTTGACAGGTAAACGGCAGTTTTTAGGGTATATAGGGGCTGGTTTGGTGGTTTGGTAAGGTGCAAGTGCTGTCCGAGGGGTGCAGTCAGCCTAGGGGGTGGTAGGGGACGTCGGGGGATCGGCCTAAGTGCTGGACGGCGGCAGGAAGTGGTTGGCTGAATTTTCTAGGGCTGGAACGACAGTTTTGTATGGCAATCGGAAGTTTTTTGGTTGTTTACGGAGGTTTATGGGGTTGTGGATCTGGAGTTGCAGCCTAGGGAGTTGCCCGGAGTAATGGGGCAAGTGGGTGGTAGTTGGGTTGGCCGGCAGTGGAAGTGGTCGGCCGTGGGTTTTGGTGGAGGGTGGTTGTTGGCAGTTTTGTGGGGGTTTCGGGCTGTTTCCGACTGTTTGAGGGGGGAGGTGGTGGTTGTGCGACAAGGGAAGGTTGGCCGGAGTAGGGGGACGGCAGAGGGGGTGGCCGGCGGTAAGGGGGTCGCCGACGGCAGTATGAGCAGTTCGGCCGTGGGTTTTAAGGGTGAGGGGCTGGGCAGTTTTTATTTGGGAGATGGAGGGTGTTTCGGCTTCTAGGAGGAGGAGGAAGGGATTATCGACGTGGTGGAGGATGGCCTGAGCTAGCGGATCGTCGGAGGAGGAGATCGGAAGAGGCGGCCGTGGGTTTTTGGCAATGGCAGCTGGTTTGCGTGGGTTTCTAAACCCTAGGTGATGGCTACGTTTTAACATGAAATATTGCTATATGGGTTTAAAAGTGGGGTGCACTTGGGTTGATTGGAGAGAGAAGATGTGAGAGGGAAGGGGTAGACTTAGTTTAATATAAAATGGCGAATAGCTAGGGAAAGATTTCTCTTGATACGTATGAATCCTATAGGTTTAATTAGGGTAATTTGAAAACCAGGTTAATTAGGCTAAGTAGGCTAGAAAGTGATTAGGGAAAAATGGGTCTAACGGTGTCCGATAATTATAAGAAAAATACCGGGACGACCGTGTCGACGAGAGGGTCGAGACTAAATAAACGATCACATGCTAGGGTATCGGAAAACTGAACTAAAAATAAAAAGGTCAATCGACAAAGGTAAGAGTTACAACACCCCTTCAAAAAAAGTGGTTTTGTGTGAGAACAGCCCGTGAAATGACGTTCACAAATAATTCCACAAATAAGTACTCTTTCAGAGGGTCACAACGACATATCACATCGTACGTTTGGGATACAAGAAGAGGTCAAAATAAATACGCGTACGAACAAAAGTACGCGCACAAAAAACGTACGATCGAAAAGCGACCGTGACAATATCCCTCCCCCTTTCTCCTTCTTCTTCAATCCAAACCCCGAATTATTCCCCCCAAAATTCAGGAAGCACAAGTGGTTGCAAGTGGGAAGAAGTTGGAGAAGAAAGAAAGAGGATGAGAAGATGAGAAATCAAGCTTTTTGAGGTACAAAATCTATTTGGATTTGGAACTCTAATTAAGTGTTATGTCTATCATGATTTATGTTATATTTTACTCAAAATGTGTTGAGAGTAGTCATATTAATGTCCCATGAGTTAATCTCACTAATTACCCTTTGAAATCTTTAGCAAACTAACCACCCCTAAAATCCTGAAATTTTGTTGTGTGTTTCTACTTGAATTATGGCTTCTGTGGCTTGAATTAAGTTTCGAAAAAATTATACTCTTGTTGATCTTGAAGTTCTACCCCAAAATCATATAACATTTGACATATGTTCAACTCATAAATTAGGAGTAAAAATTCCACCTTTTATTATGTCTGTTTGATCTTCAGTCTTGACACAGTTTAGTAAAATTGACCTCAGTACCTGCACACTTAAGGGATTTTGTATTCTTGGTCTCGTTGAAAAGTTAACAAATTTTTCTACGATTTCATCTCAGTGCATATATTTCGAAATTCTAACTGAAACATGCTCAAAATTAGCAATCAATACAGACCCTGAAATCTATCTTAAAAATAGACTGAACAGGTTTCAGCAAACATTCACCATAAATCATCGACTTAATATTTTTGCATGAAATGTTTTCTGTGAATCCAGTACTAACATACCTACAACTTTTATGTAGGAATCTTTGCTAAATTCTGACTACAATTGGGTGATATCAGCCATCTTTTTTGACTGCATGTACATTTCCTGCAAGCTGAAATGGATAAGTGGTGTGATAAATTGAGTATTGTTGCTAATCCACCCTCTATGATGTAAGGATCGTCTTACCTTTGTAATACTAACAACAACACACTAGAGGGGGGTGAATAGTATAATGGCAATAAATTGTGCAATTAAAATTTAACTTGCAAATGCGGAATAATAAATACAAGAGGAATTAATCAACACAATTAAAACAAACGCAAACACAAGACTTTACCCTGGTTCTCCAAACTTGGGTACGTCCAGCCACACCAATATTCACTATATTCCCACAAAGAGAAGTGCATACAAATCCCACAAAGAGATACCTCACCAAGAGGATTTTTCCCTACATAAGAACCAAACAAACTCTACACAGGGGTCAAACTCACACCTAGAGAATTACTAACTCCTACTCAGCGAATTAGGGTTAGCCCTACACTAGGACACAAAACTTCCACAAAGAGAGTTATTCCCACAAAGAGAGTTATTTCCGCTAAGAGAAAATCCTATTCTCACTAAGAGAAGTACTCCCACAAAGAGATAGACTAATTCCCACAAAGAGAATTAGTGTTATAAAGAAACACCAAGTAACACAAATACTCTTACATATGCCTTATGATGCTTACGCATAGATGAATGCAAGGCATGGAAGAGGATCTCCAAGTGTTGAGATTTGCTTGAAAGCACTTGGATGATTTCCCTTGAGCTTGACTTCAATGCATGAAGAGGAATGAGAGCTCAAAGAGGGAAATGAGAGAGTTTGAGAGTGGCTTAATCAATCTCTAATGATTTGCAATGGCATCAAAAAGTTCCTATAAACTCAGCCCTCTCATATATATAGGAACCTTATATCAACTCTCAAAACCCAAGAAAACAACCAAAAACAAAAAGCTGCAACGGCTAATTTCTGGGCAGAAACGTCACTGACAGTCGAATAATGAATAAATGACAGTTGACTGTCCAACGGCTAGAAAATATCCAATGGATATAATCTGGGCCACAACAGTAGACTGAAGAAGTCGATACAGTCGACTGTAAACAGGACAGGCGCCTGTAAAACCTTCAGCAGGCGACTGCTGCAGGGGATCGAATAATACAGAGAGTTGCACTCTTTCTCCCAATAAGCCTATAGGCGACTGATGACAAGAATACAGTCGACTGTAAAATAGACAGGCGACTGTAAATCTTTCATCAGTCGACTGCTGCAGGAGATGGAGAAAAACAGAGAGATGCAGATTTTGCACTAACGCTTCTCAGACGAATGTTGACCAATTCACAGTCGACTGTACATATACAGGCGACTGTATGTTGATCATCAGTCGACTGATGCAAAAAGCTCAAGTAGAGTCAATCAAAGAATGTCTTAAGCAGTGCATCACAGTCGACTGTAGAAGGCTCGACAGGCGACTGGAAATCACCCAGTCGACTGTGAATCCTTCAGCTGGCGACTGTAGGAGAGCCAGAGACTCCAAATGAGTCTTTGGACAAGATGAGCCTATTGGGTTGGATTCTATGATAATCATAAGGCCACTAAGATGGTTAAATACATATGCATCAATGAGTAGACCATCTTTCAAGGCATTACATTAAACCTAGACTCAAACGAGAGAGAAAGCAATAAAGGAAATATTACATGGATTACAATACTTTCCTTAGAGTCTATGCTTCAATCTTGATGCCTTGATGCTCCCCAGCATCTCCAAGCTTTGGCACCCCTTGAGTCCAAGCTTTGGCCCTTCTCCACCTGATATCCATCCTTGCACCAAGTGTTTAGTCTCCAAAAATGATATTCTTGAAATGCAAACTATGAGACTAAAACAAGAGAGTCGTTAGCAACAACATAATGTTGTGATCATCATCAAAATACCATTGGTATGAAACACCAATACTCAACAATCTCCCCCTTTTTGATGATGACACACATTATGTAAAACATAAAGTAATAAAGCACAATGCTAATGAGCTCCCCCTACTTATATGCTCCAATAGTAAAATGAAATACACAATAGTAAATACTCATTATACCAAAGAAATAATGAGACAACATGGTGACATATAATCGGCATGGATTACCTTAACCAATTGCAATAGAAAATATCATGCATACATGAATGGTTTAAATAATCCAACATCTCTCCCCATAGATATATCTCTCCCCAAATGCATATGTATGAAATACAAGAATGATATTTACATAATGCATATATCTCTCCCCCTTGACATCGTCAAAAAGGTGGACATCATAAATATCCTTTTGTCATCTTAATCAAAGATGTGACAATATGCAAGATATAAGGAGATGTATGATACCAAATTTGTAAAATTTAGTGGGTATCAATCACTATCCCATGCTCCCCCTAGATCATAGAAATGGTCAAATTTTTTTTACTTCTAGGATCTAATATCAACTGTAAAAAGGAGATAAACAATCTCTAACAATTGAGAAAATACCAATTGTAGAAAAAGAATCTTGAAAGATAATCCTCTTTACCAATTGAAAAACATTAATTGGAGCCATGGGCCAAAAGTGAATCAAAGCAATAGATTTGGAAAAATCAAGCTTCAATGATACACAATGATATTGCCAAAAAGGAATTAAAACATGAAATATGTTGGCAATATCAATTAGTCAAGATCAAGACCATAGTAACCAATTGGAAATGACACCAATTGAAACAATGATACCAAAATCAACCCGAAATGAGAGTTAAAATATGTTTTAAAATATTTTAAACATATTAGATATAATAACTCCCCAGTTGTCATACATATGGATCAACAAATGCATGCATGACAATATCTTCACCAAGGTCCCCATTTTCATGAAAAATAAGTTTGAAAATATTTTTCAAAATCATGAAACACATACAAACACTGGGTATGCTAAATAAACACATTTAAGCACAATACCTATACAATATGCATATGTGTGAGGAACCTAAACATTAGGAAACCAAACCCAAGAGGAGTTTGATTTCCTAATGTAATCACATGAGGTGATCACATCCCTAACTAGAGAGTTGATGTAACTATCCCTCTCTTGCACACTAACCTTAGTGGGAATCCGTAAACTCAAGGATTTCCTAGGCAAGGATTTTGCCTTTGCAAGAGGGGTGTATGTGGCATGCTTATGTGTAGAAAAGAATTTCTTGGCATGCATAAAATGAGGAGTTTGCTTCTTAACATAACATGAAGAGTTTTCATTCTTCCTCATCACATTGTGATTTACATTCTTCTTATTGATGTTATTGTTATACAAGAAAGCATGGTGATTCTTCTTAGATGCTTTAGCAATATTTCTTGTATTAGCACCATAAGATGAATTAGAGGTGGGTTTGGGTACTACATTTTGAATATATCCCAAACCACCTCTATGGTTTGCCGGATGTTGTTTTTCAAGTAAACCGTGGAGTGAGTCCCTAGAATACACAAAGCTTTTGAGCTTGCAGGATTCCTCTTCACATTTCAACGTAAGTTGTTGGATGCAAGTTTCTAAGCTAAGGTTTTGAGTATTATCATTAGATAAACTCAATTCCTTAACTTGAGAGAGGAGTGTGTCTCTCTCACTAGTGTTACAATCATGCATTTCATCATTGATTATACTAGCAATTTCTAGTTCATGCAATCTACTCTTAGAAATTTTATATTTTTCTTTTAATTTATTGTAAGAGTTGATGCACTTACTAGATTTTTCAAAGACCATATCGAAACGATATTCAAGCTCCTCGTATAAGATCTTCTCCTCAATCTCATCATCGTCTTCTTCCTCGCTAGGACTTGACGATGGCTCCTCCTCGATAGACATGAGGCCCATTTCCTCACATGAGTTGAGCCAAGCTTCTAACTCTTCTTCATTTGAGCCAGAGGGGATTGGTATAGGAACATCAATTGCCACAAAGCATGTGTGGGCTTCTCCATGTCACCCTCTTCTTCATTACTTGATGTATCCTCAATCAAATCATCAAATGCCCCGACAAGCCCTTTCTTGTGGTTTTTGGACCTGGACTTCCCTTTCCAATGCTTCTTCCATTTGCCCTTGTAAGTCTCTTTGTTGGGTTTGGAAGGGCATTCGGTGGATAGGTGACCTTTTCCACTGCAAGTGTAACAAGTAGGAACCTTGTTAGAATTAGAGGCAAACTTTGACAAAGATTTACCTTGCTTATACTTGAGGAATGCCTTGAATTGCTCGGCAAGATCCTCAATTTCTTCTCCATTTGCTTCTTCTAGCTCATCTTCTTCACTAGGAGCTTCTCGATGGAATTTCTTCCTCCATTTGATTGGCTCCTCCTTGGCATGGAATGCAACCCCCTTTTGCTTTTCAGGCTTCTCGGGCTTCGATGGTTGAATCTCCTTCTTGTGTTGAAGCTTCACTTCGTACGCCATGAGATTTCTAATGCACTCCTCAACGGTGTATTTGGACATGTCATATGACTCCAAAATTCCGTTGGCCTTTGACTCCCAATGGGGTGTGAGAGAATCAAGGATCTTCTCTACACGATCCTCTTGAGAAATCATCTTTCCAAGTCCCTCCAACGCGTTCACGATATCTATGAACCGTGTGAACATCTCTGAAATACTTTCTCCTTCCTGCATCTTAAACATTTTATATTTAGATCTAAACATAGTTTGTTTAGATTTCTTTACCTTTGTAGTGCCTTCATGATATATCTCCAAAGTATGCCAAATTTCGTTGGCCGTTTTACACATGGAGTTGCGGTTGAACTCATTTGCTGAGAGGGCGCAATGGAATGCATTCATAGCCCTCGCATTGAATTTGATCGAGTCCTTCTCCGCCTTTGTCCTTGAATCTGCAAGTGTAGTGGGCTGCTCAAATGGCACCTCCGTGATGTCCCATAGGTCTTGACCCTCCATGTAGATCATCATCCCGATCTACCAACTTGGGTAGTTGGTTCCGTTGAAGAGCGGGGGTCAAACGGTAGAGTGACCTTCTTCATGAGACGCGGATGTAGCGTTGAATGCCATTCTTGCAGTATGATATAACCTCGCTCTGAAACCAATTGTAAGGATCGCCTTACCCTTGCAATACTAAAAACAACACACTAGAGGGGGGTGAATAGTGTAATGGCAATAAATTGTGCAATTAAAATTTAACTTGCAAATGCGGAGTAATAAATGTGACGTGCCCCCAGTTTGGGAGCCGCAAATGGCCGGGGGACCCGCGTGAGGGTTTAGATATTTGTAACCGCAAGCGCACGGTGTTGTAGTGTGGCTTGGGGGTCGAACACAGGGAGGCTAGGATGTGCTAGTGTCAAGGAGGACCGAAATCACCCCGTGGGCGAGCTAGCCCAGATCGAATGATGGGTTGTCACGGTAAAGGAATGCAGGGTATAGACAATAAGAAAATAAAACCCGGGACTTTGGTTTCCACCCCAACGAGCGACTCTCGCCGATACGGCCTACGGGTAGGATGGCGATCGGAATTAGGGTCTAATGGTGAGACGTTGCCTCTAAAAGTGGTACCGGCATCCCATGGGCCCGATATTCCGGTCGGGGCCCAGGATGATACGCCGGACTTCCCGGGTTCGATCAGTGGGCACTCCCGTGTCCATTAACACTGATCGACTCCGGGAGCACTAAGCTCGCAACGATAACTCCCAACGTCTCATCCTGCCGCTCCCGCGCGCTAGGATTCGGCGTCTACGCTAAGGGCGTGAGCTATGGCTAGGGAGTCAACCGCCAAGTTTATTCCCCCTTGGCCCAACGGTCAAAGGCGGTCTTTTTCCCGCCGATGACAATAAAACACCCCGCGTAACCGTTAGATTCCTAATCCCTATCGATTTCCTAACCCTATGGATGCATCGGGAAGATCCCCCGAAGGGGTTTCCGCCAAAATCCCAGATTTGGGAACTACTCACAAATATTCATTAAAAAGCGATCTAAACGAAAATGAACCGTTAAAATCATAATCAGACAATAGAAATGCGAAGGTAGTAAAGCAATTAAGATAATACTAAAGTTTTACAAAGATCCGAAAACTTACAAAAACTGGGAAATTATAGCCGTCACAAAATGAAGAAAACAGTAAAAAATAACCAACTCCCGAATCTGGGAAACCTAGGGTTCTATTTATAGAAAACGACATCACCCGATCGGTTGATAAGTCAACCGGTCGGGTGAGCCGCTTCACAAAATCACAGCGCAATGCGGGGGTTTCACCCGGTCAGTATGAACCGGTCGGTTGGAACTTGGTGCGGTCGGTTGGATCTTGGTGTCGACCGGTTGGATCTTGGAGCGGACCGGGTGAGGAGATCGGTTGGAGCTCCGAGTCTTGGCTGTTGAAATTCAGCTACAGGTGAACCGATCGGGTGAAGGTCACCCGATCGGTTGGAAATCAGCTTCGAATTTCCAGAGACTTTGAGCTTTTGACCCGGTCACTGAACCGACCGGGTGACTTCTCGTGAGCTCCAAGCTGTGCCCGGGTGGTGCATGCGTGCATCACCCGATCGGTTGGAGATGACCAACCGACCGGGTGAGGGGCTGAAAGATGCAATCTTCGTCGTTTGATCCCCTGGATCACGCGTGACTCCTCCCGTTGCTCCGGGGACACATGATATCATCGTTTTACGTCCCAAATGCCAGCAAACTCCTGCAAAACACGGAAAATACGGAAAAGTGAAAGAAAACAAGAAAATACAAGAAAACACGAGAAAACAAATAAAAGACGGCGGTAAATACGGAAAAACACAGAAGAAAACGCGCGTAAATATATGAAATATAAACGCACGTCAAAATCCCCCAAGCTGAACTCTTCCTCGTCCTCGAGAAAGACGAGTGAGAGTAGGAGCTCGGAGGGGAAAAAATAGAGAGAAAGAGAGAAAAAGAAAACTCTATATCCTAGATCGCCCGTCAGGGCCAACAAAATCGAAAACGACACACCGAGCAAGCAAACGCCAAATCACATCACTAAACCAAGGAATACGAGTCCAGACAAGTGCCGTGGGCCCACGCGGTGAAGCGCGAGTGAGTGTGGTCGTGAGCTAGCAGTCCGTGTCACTATCTACGATGCGCGAAAAAGCTCGATATACACAAATCCAAAGAAAGACCCAAATATCGATTCAAATTGAATTAAGCGGTGAATATATGGTTCAAGCATGCATGAGAATAGAGAGAGAATCGAAACATATCATGCGTCAGGGACTCCACAACTAGGGTTAAGGAAATCACCACACTAAAGCCTAGATAATAGCTAAAAAGTTCCTAAGCCAAGTGTTTTCAAAAACGATGGGGGTTGAGATGATGTGGAGTAGGACACTCGGTGCAAATTCTCGCCTTCCCTTTATTCACAGCAAGTAGGAAAAAATATTCACACGGGAATTTTTTTGGGTTTTGGGTATTTGTATTTTTTTGGATTTTTGGATATACATATTTTTTTTCTCTTTTCTTTTTTTTGGGGTTTTTCTTCTCTCTTTTTTGGATTTTTGGATATTGGGATATTTACATGTGTACTCTCCCAAGTGGGAGAACGGTACACGACGAGTAGATTTGCACCAAGTAAAATAAAAATGAAATCGGATTCTAAACACTTGGGCAAAGGATATATTTCTCGCTAATTAGAGCATAGGCTAAATGGGTTATCCTAGTCCTTGTTTGTGGAATCCCGACACATGCGAATTGAAATATACGATATAAATATAGCATGCATATAGAAGCAGATAGCAGAAGCAAATACCGCATATTCAAATCGAAGCATGATAATCTAGGGGTCAACCAAGGATAGGTATATAAAACATAATCACAATGTAGAAGCACACCAAATGCTAGTCACGACACATGACTCACAAGAAAGCTAAGTGGACCCACGATGCATGAAATGCAAGAGGACTCGGCTTCCTAAGGTTAGTGAATGTGATTATCGAAGCCGTGCTAGGTGTGTGTGTGTTTCAGTGGCAATTCATCATATGGGGTCATCTCTAGGAGAGAGAGAACAAAAGATGAGAAGAAAAATAAAAACACGATGGAAAACGACTCAAAAACGAAGAAAAACGACACAAATGACGCACGAAGTGCGACTCCCCCAAGCTGAAACTTGCATTGCCCTCAATGCAATAAGAGTGAGTACGGGGGGCAATAAAAATGGGGGGGGTATGCACCGACACAAAAAGAAATGAAAACACGATGAAAACGATACAAAAACGAAAAAGAAAAGACTCAAACGACGCACAAAGTGCGACTCCCCCAAGCTGAAGCTTGCATTGCCCTCAATGCAATAAGAGTAAGTACGGGAGGGCAAATGAAAATGGGGGGAATACGCACCGACACAAAAAGAAATGAAAAACACAGATACGAAACTGAAAATAAAGAAAAAACGAAATCACGAAAATAAACCACACGACACAAAAATAGAAAAAGAAAGGAAGAAAAGGAACAAATTATACGACATGACACGACACGACAAAAAGAGAAATCAAGAATCAGGAGAAGGCGAATCCTCGCCCTCCTCGGAAGAGTGAGGGGATGGGTGGGTGGGGGAGACTGGGGGTGTGCGGAGAAGTGGAGAAAGAGGTGGAGGAATAGGTGCAGTGGTGGTGTGAATGATGGGTGGAGTGTCGGTGGTGGTGGGTGGTAGTGGAAGTGCGACGATCAAGGCTGTGGTAGAAGGGGTAGAAGTGGGGGGAGAAGACGTGATGGTGACGGTAGTGGGTAGTGGTGGAAGAGATTTGGAGCGCACCGGCATTTTCTTGCGGCGCACATAACTGGTGATGGTGGAGGAGGGAGGAGGTGGTGGATGGGCGAGAGAAGTGGTCGTGAGAGAAAAAGTGGGTACGGGGATGTGAGTAGATGTGGGAGGGGAGGATGATCGCCTAGGTGGAGGTGATGGGGGTGGGGATGTGTGGGAGGGTGGAGGAGAAGATCGTCGAGGTGGTGAAGGCGGTGGTGTGGGTGGTGGTGGTCCATGGAGGTGAGTGAGTAGGCGAAGAATGGCGGCCACGTTCCTCTCAAGCGCGAGGAAGCGTTGGTGAACGAGAAAAGAGGACGGTGATGGGTCCGAGGGGGCTGAGGACATGGCGAGATTACGGAGGGCAGCGACCTCCCTCTCTAGAGCAAGACGAGCAGAGACCTGACGGCGACCAAAGGAGGTAGACTGATGTGAGGCAGAAGTGGTCCCGGCAAGTGAAGTGGAAGTAATGCCGGCGGCAGTGGTCGTGCCGGCACTGGACACAAGGCCAGAAATGGCCGCTAAAAGGTGCTCAGAAGTAATGGGGCCAGGAGCAGAAACAGGGTGACTCGGGCCAGCCCCCATATCTCCCCGGGACGCAGGAATATCCTGCTCGCCTAAGTGGGCGGCAGGGGAAGGTGGTCTACGTGCGTCCGCGGGAAAGAAAGGAAGGTGCAACCCCTCAAAGAACTCAGGGTCAGGCGCAAAAGTCCAATCCGCCACGATAGCCACAGTCATGCGAGTGGGGTTGGGGAGAATAGTGTAGGGGCGAGGGGGTGGCCGTAATTGAATTCGAAACGACCATCGGGGCGGGGCATGATCATGTTAATGTGCCGCAGGACGTCAAGATCTAGACGTGATGGTCCTGCGGCAGGAGGAAGACCACGGGGGATATGGATATTAAACGGGGGGTATGAAGCAATAATAGTGATAATGCCCCCACAGCAGATCTTGCCCTTCCCGGCCCTGCTAATCTCGAGAAGCTTGTAAACAAGCCAATCGCCAGCATGGACAGGGACAACCGGGGCCCTGAAACTAACTCCATCATCCTCACGAACGAAGGGGAAAGTCATGGCCCAGAGAATAAAAAGATCGAGGATAGTCACGGTGCCTGACTCATCCCGCGGGAAAAATGCAGAAGATATGATCCTATGGGCCAGACGAAAAATGGGATGGATGATGGAGGAGGCCTTGGCCTTACCCCGGGGATAGTGACAGAGTATGGTAAGGCGGAACCAGAAATTATCGACGTCAAATTCCGGGGGATATCCGTAGTGCCGGATAGCGTCATTCCCTAGAATAGGGAAACCAAATATATCGCAGATGGTGTCTAGGTTTGTGCTAATGGTTTGGTTACGCACCCGAAAAGTGACGGTCGACCCCGACTCACAAACGAGGGAGGAAAGGAATTCTAGGGTGAGTGACGGGTAGGATACCGCAGAGGCATTAAGGAAGGCCAACCAACCTAGATTAGCAAAAAGAATCTCGACCTCGGTGAAGACACCGAGGTCGACGAGTGATTGGGTGTGGGCAAACTTGGTTGATAAATTCCCCCGAGTGTCAAGTCTGTGGTAGAAGTATTTCTGTTCTTGGTTCCTGTATAGGTACCCATGCGGGCCCAACATGGGGTCCACGGGGGGGATGATAGGCGGGGGAGGGGCAAGTGTCAGCTCACGTGTGCGGTGAGGAGGACGTGTTTGTTTCCGTTTCTTACGAGACGGTTCCTCCTCACGCAAGATACCTTTTCCTTTATCTCTCTCCCGGGCCATGTGTGTGTGGGTGATGCAAATGGGTGCAAAATACTATTAAAGTGCACACACACGAAAACCAAGCAAATAAAATATTAGGGTAAAAAGTGAAATTCGAGAAGTGGAGCGAAGTTACCCCGTAGCAATTAGAGCTCCCCGCTTGTAGATGACCCAATGCCGTGTAATGGGAGAAGTGTGGAGCCGCGGCACTCCTTTTTCAGCAAAAAATTCGGAAGTGGGGGTTGGTACTGGGAATTAGGGCTAAAGAAATGAGAAATATGAGAGGGAGAGAGAGGAAGAGATGGAGAAATGCGAGGGGGAGGTGGAGAGAGAGAGACTAATTGAGGATCTGAGGTTGTGGGAGAGGGATTTTTGGCAGTCGGGTGGTTGGAGGAGACGAAACGACGGCGAGATGAGGAGATCGGGCGAGGGTTTGTGAACGGGTGGTCGGGGGTTTATTTATAGGTTTTAAGTCGAATCGGTCGGGTGAGTTTTCACCCGATCGGTTCAACTTAGGTCGAAAACTTGATGCTGAAGAAATGCTACAGGCGACCCGATCGGTTGAGAACTCAACCGATCGGTTCGTCGCTCCACACATTTTCCCGAGAACTCAGAGTTTTTCACCCGGTCCCTCAACCGGTCTCGCATTTTGCCACCCGGTCGGTTGATGAATACTGAAATTTTCCCGAGAGTTTCCCCAAGTCACCCGGTCTGTTCGCCCGGTCTCTTCTTCCTCCACCCGGTCGGTTCATTTGGTGACAGATACGGCTGTAAGCTGATACATCCCAACAGATCGGGTGAGAACTCACCCGATCGGTTGAGGCCTTGTTTTCTGCAAAAGCCCAAAAATCACGTAAGTTTCACGACGGGAGTTCTTCCGGCTGGATTTATTTTAGAGAAAATAGATAAAATAAAGTTAAGAAAAAGTCCTAAAAAGCGAAGCAAAAGTTTAGAACATGGGTTGCCTCCCATGAAGCGCTTTTGTTTAACGTCGTTAGCTCGACGCCCGTTGATGATGCTCATGGTGGGCGATACGGGTGATGCCCAAAATCCGGGATCTCTTCAGCTCCAGAGGTTGTGGCTACGGGTGCAGTCGGCGGCTGTAAAAAGATTTGCTCGACTACCCTCCCTTTGTCTACAGGATTTGGGGGCTTCTCTCTCAAATTGGCGTCTACCGCCATCTTTTTCAGGATCCGGACCTCATCACCGGTGAGGTCCATGGGTTCTTTCCCCTTTCTCCTCGTGGGAGGAGACTTAGGGAATCCGGGAGGGATCACATGTCGCGCGACCGCCTCACTAGGAACTTCGTTCTTTGGGGAGCAAACTTGCTCTCCAAGGCCCCCCAAGCTATCGGGGGGGTTTCTCAAGAGCACTTCCCAGGCACTTGTTTCAACAGCTCTATCTTCTTCATTCTCCAGCATATTGATAATAGGATCATCTGGGGGATTTGGATGCTTCATCGACAAGCCTAAGTCAAATTCGACTCTTTCTTGGCCCACATTGAGGGAAAGCTTCCCGTTCTTTACGTCTATTAGCACTCCGGTGGTTGCCATAAAGGGTCGTCCAAGAATAATTGGGGTATGCTTGTCTTCCGGCATGTCCATCACCACAAAATCAACCGGTACATGCACTCCTTTCACATCCATGGGGAGGTCGTCCACTACTCCCACCGGATACTTGACCGAACGGTCAGCAAGTTGTAATGTCATGCCGGTGGGCTCTAAGTCTCCCATCCCTATTCTCTTGTACAATGATAGGGGCATTAAGCTGACGCTCGCACCAAGATCGACGAGCGCCCTCTGGATTTGTACTTCCCCAATAGAGCAAGGGATGGAGAAACTTCCGGGGTCCTTGAGCTTGGGCGGATTTGCGCGCTGAATGAGTGCGCTGCACTCCGCCGTTAACACGACCTTTTCTTTTCTAGATCCCCGTGTCACCAAGTCTTTCAAGAACTTTGCATAGGAGGGAATCGTCTCTATGGCTTCTAGGAAGGGGATTTGGAGGCTCAAATCTTTGACCATGGCAAAAAATTTGCCATACTTCTCGTCGATTTTTTCTTGGGCCAAACGTTGCAGAAAGGGCACAACGGGCTTGAATACCCTCAAATTCCCTTCTTCTTTCTTCTTCTCTTCTTCGGGGGGTCTCTCCGGAGCCACAACTTTCTGCGACGGGGCACCGTCGTCATTATCTTTCTCAATTGGCCGCTCAACGGCCAGTGGTGCTTCCGGTTGGCTGGGTGGCGCTCTAGTAGGAATTTGTGTCCCGCTTCTCAAAATGATGGCGGACACGTTTTCATGTTCATGTGTGAGTGCCAAGGTCCGATTTACCCCCCTTGGGTTCACCTCAGGCTGTGGCGGTAGGAGATTCTGCGTTCTCTGAAGGTTCGCCACTTGCAACCCCAGCTGGGTCACCTGATCAGTGAGCACTCGTTGTCCCATCTCCAGCTTCAGATTAATTTTCTCCTGGTTGGCTATGTATTGAGTCAAGAGGGACTCAACCGGAGAAATGGCCCTCTGTTGGCCGTATTGCTGCTGGGCGGGCTGCTGATTCCTAGGGGCGTATTGTTGATACTGTGGTGGTGGTTGTTGCTACTGAAACTGCTGCTGCTGGAACTGCTGCTGGGGCCTAGCCGGCTGATAAGTCTGCTGTTGTTGCTGAGCCGGCTGTTGGTAAGGTGCCCGGTAGCTGAGGTTCGGATGATTCCGGTTGTTGGGAGAGTAGGCTGGGTTTGAGTTGGTTCGTGGTGGAAATGGCGCATTCCCCGTAGGATTGTAAAACAATGCGCTCGCCTGATCCAACGGTGGTGAGATGTCACCACCGTCGAACTCTCCAAAAACTTCGAATTCTACCGCAGCAATCTGTTGTGAACCGGCGCCACCGGCGCCTACCATCAATGCGGAGATCTGGGTTGACAGCAAGTCAAACTTGCTTGACAATTTGTCGACGTCTTCCACTCTATGGATGCCCCCAGACCTTGGTGTGGACTTCTTGTCACACCACCGTTCATTGTTGGATGCCATATTTTCCAAAATTTGCCCGGCATCTTCTTCGCTTCTTGACATGAAGGACCCTCCAGCCGCGACGTCCATGGAAGACTTTAAATCGTCCCTCAGCCCATTATAAAACAGATTTATAATCTGCCACTTGGGGAGCTCATGGTGGGGACATCTTCTCTGCATCTCCTTGTATCTTGTACAAGCCTCATGCAAGGACTCATGGCTGGCCTGGGAGAAGGAGGAGATCTCACTCCTCAGCTTCATGGTCTTCCCCGGAGGAAAGAACTTCGTCAGAAAAGCATTGGAGAGCTTCTCCCAGGTGTTGAATGTGTTGGGGTCCTTCCCCCTAAGCCACAGCTTGGCCTTGTCTCGCAAGGAGAAGGGGAACAGCTTCAGTCGGATCGCCTCAGTTGTGACACCGTTAATCCGGAAGGTGTCACATTTCTCCAAAAAGGAGTCTAGATGCTCGATCGGGCTCTCCATGGGTGCACCCGAAAACTGATCCTGCTGGATCCATGTCACCAAAGATGGCTTAAGCTCAAAGCTTTGGGCTGTAATAGCTGGAGGACGGATGGCGGACGTGGACTCGATGGAAGGCATCGAGTACTCCAGCAGGGACTTGTGAGGCGGGGTGTTCTCCCCCATGGCTTCAGGATCCTCTCTTCTTCGCTTCTCTGCGGCCAAACGCCTAAGGGTGGCGTTTATCTCTGGATCGACGGGGATCAAGTCGTCGAGACTTCTTGAACTCCTGCGCATGAAAAACAACAAACACCCGTGAAGCGACAAGTGGGAAAGAAACAGATAAGGTTAGAAATAAAAAAAATAGAAATAAGAATGAGAAAATAAAAAGGAAAAGGGAAGAATGCGAAAATTATCGCGAGGTAGGGATAAGAGCTAGACACTAGGGTTCATGAGATCCTAAAATAACAAGCACGTTGCCTCCCCGGCAACGGCGCCATAAACTTGACGTGCCCCCGGTTTGCGAGCCGCAAATGGCCGGGGGACCCGCGTGAGGGTTTAGATATTTGTAACCGCAAGCGCATGGTGTTGTAGTGTGGCTTGGGGGTCGAACACAAGGAGGCTAGGATGTGCTAGTGTCAAGGAGGACCGAAATCACCCCGTGGGCGAGCTAGCCCAGATCGAATGATGGGTTGTCACGGTAAAGGAATGCAGGGTATAGACAATAAGAAAATAAAACCTGGGACTTTGGTTTCCACCCCAATGAGCGACTCTCGCCGATACAACCTACGGGTAGGATGGCGATCAGAATTAGGGTCTAATGGTGAGACGTTGCCTCTAAAAGTGGTACCGGCATCCCATGGACCCGATATTCCGATCGGTGCCCAGGATGATACGCCGGACTTCCCGGGTTCGATCAGTGGGCACTCCCGTGTCCATTAACACTGATCGACTCCGGGAGCACTAAGCTCGCAACGATAACTCCCAACGTCTCATCCTGCCGCTCCCGCGCGCTAGGATTCGGCGTCTACGCTAAGGGCGTGAGCTATGGCTAGGGAGTCAACCGCCAAGTTTATTCCCCCTTGGCCCAACGATCAAAGGCGGTCTTTTTCCCGCCGATGACAATAAAACACCCCGCGTAACCGTTAGATTCCTAATCCCTATCGATTTCCTAACCCTATGGATGCATCGGGAAGATCCCCCGAAGGGGTTTCCGCCAAAATCCCAGATTTGGGAACTACTCACAAATATTCATTAAAAGCGATCTAAACGAAAATGAACCGTTAAAATCATAATCAGACAATAGGAATGCGAAGGTAGTAAAGCAATTAAGATAATACTAAAGTTTTACAAAGATCCGAAAACTTACAAAAACTGGGAAATTACAGCCGTCACAAAATGAAGAAAACAGTAAAAAATAACCAACTCCCGAATCTGGGAAACCTAGGGTTCTATTTATAGAAAACGACATCACCCGATCGGTTGATAAGTCAACCGGTCGGGTGAGCCGCTTCACAAAATCACAGTGCAATGCGGGGGTTTCACCCGGTCAGTATGAACCGGTCGGTTGGAACTTGGTGCGGTCGGTTGGATCTTGGTGCCGACCGGTTGGATCTTGGAGCGGACCGGGTGAGGAGATCGGTTGGAGCTCCGAGTCTTGGCTGTTGAAATTTAGCTACAGGTGAACCGATCAGGTGAAGGTCACCCGATCGGTTGGAAATCAGCTTCGAATTTCCAGAGACTTTGAGCTTTTAACCCGGTCACTGAACCGACCGGGTGACTTCTCGTGAGCTCCAAGCTGTGCCCGGGTGGTGCATGCGTGCATCACCCGATCGGTTGGAGATGACCAACCGACCGGGTGAGGGGCTGAAAGATGCAATCTTCGTCGTTTGATCCCCTGGATCACGCGTGACTCCTCCCGTTGCTCCAGGGACACATGATATCATCGTTTTACGTCCCAAATGCCAGCAAACTCCTGCAAAACACGGAAAATACGGAAAAGTGAAAGAAAACAAGAAAATACAAGAAAACACGAGAAAACAAATAAAAGACGGCGGTAAATACGGAAAAACACGGAAGAAAACGCGCGTAAATATATGAAATATAAACGCACGTCAAAATGCAAGAGGAATTAATCAACATAATTAAAACAAACGCAAATACAAGATTTTACCCTGGTTCCCCAAACTTGGGTACGTCCACCCACACCAATATTTAATATATTCCCACAAAGAGAAGTGAATACAAATCCCACGAAGAGAAACCTCACCAAGAGGATTTTGCCCTACATAAGGACCCAACAAACCCTACACAGGGGTCAAACTCACACCTAGAGAATTACTAACTCCTACTCAGAAAATTAGGGTTAGCCCTACACTAGGACAGCAAATTTCCACAAAGAGAGTTATTCCCACAAAGAGAGTTATTTCCAATAAGAGAAAATCCTATTCCCACTAAGACAAATACTCCCACAAAGAGATAGACTAATTCCCACAAAGAGAATTAGTATTACAAAGAAACACCAAGTAAAACAAATACTCTTACCTATGCCTTGAGATGCTTACTTATAGATGCATGCAAGGCATGGAAGAGGATCTCCAAGTGTTGAGATTTGCTTGAAAGCACTTGGATGATTTCCTTTGAGCTTGACTTCAATGCATGAAGAGAAATGAGAGCTCAAAGAGGGAAATGAGAGAGTTTGAGAGTGGCTTAATCAATCTCTAATGATTTGCAATGGCATCAAGAAGTTCCTATAAACTTAGCCCTCTTAATATATAGGAACCTTATATCAACTCTCAAAACCCAAGAAAACAGCCAAAAACAAAAAGCTGCAACGGCTAATTTCTGGGCAGAAACGTCACTGACAGTCAAATAATGAATAAATGACAGTCGACTGTCCAACGGCTAGAAAATATCCAACGGCTATAATCTGGGCCACGACAGTAGATTGAAGAAGTCGATACAGTCGACTGTAAACAGGACAGGCGCCTGTAAAACCTTCAGCAGGCGACTGCTGCAGGGGATAGAATAATACAGAGAGTTACACTCTTTCTCCCAATAAACCTACAGGCGACTGATGACAAGAATACAGTCGACTATAAAATAGACAGGCGACTGTAAATCCTTCATCAGTCGACTGCTGTAGGAACTGGAGAAAAATAGAGAGATGCAGATTTTGCCCTAACGCTTCTCAGACTAATGTTGACCAATTCACAGGCGACTGTACATATACAGGCGACTGTACGTTGATCATCAGTCGATTGATGCAGAAAGCTCAAGTAGAGTCAATCAAAGAATGTCTTAAGCAGTGCATCACAGTCGACTGTAGAAGGCTCGACAGGCGACTGGAAATCACCCAGTCAACTGTGAATCTTCAGCTGGCGATTGTAGGAGAGCCAGAGACTTCAAATGAGTCTTTGGACAAGATGAGCCTATTGGGTTGGATTCTATGATAATCCTAAGGCTCACTAAGATGATTAAATGCATATGTATGAATGAGTAGACCATCTATCAAGGCATTACATTAAACCTAGACTCAAACGAGAGAGAAAGTAATAAAGGAAGTATTACATGGATTACAATGCTTTTCTTAGAGTCTATGACTTCAATCTTGATGCATTGATGCTCCCCATCATCTCCAAGCTTTGGCACCCTTTGAGTCCAAGCTTTGGCCCTTCTCCACTTGATGTCCATTCTTGCACCAAGTGTTTAGTCTCCAAAAATGATATTCTTCAAATGCAAACTATGAGACTAAAACAAGAGAGTCATTAGCAACAACATAATGTTGTGATCATCATCAAAATAACATTGGTATGAAACACCAATACTCAACATATGATACATGACTATTGTTTTTACATAGAAGGTAGACTAATGATATGTTTTGTTGATTGATTTGTTAATGTGCTTATAGACATATACGTCACACTCACCACGTGTTTGTGAAAATGCATCTATGATATGAAAGTGAGAAACATGAGAAATGAGCTTGTAAACACTTGAATCATGAATTATGTTGTGAATTGGTAGTGATGGGGTCATAGAAAGTATGGTTTCATATATTATGAATAATGAACTGAAATGGCTATGATGAATGGCATGACACTTGGGTGCATGGCCAATGTTGATATGTGATGTGACTACTATACAGGGCATGACACTTCGGTGCATGTCCCATGTTGGTATGAATGTGAATGTGATGCCATGCAACATGACTCCTTCATTACTAAAATGATAAAATAAAACTCTTGAATGTCTCATTCCTCTCTAACGAGGGTGAGCTACCAAAACTGGTGTTTTGAGAGGGAAATTTGAGTAAATTGTGGATATGAGGCCTGGACTGAAAAGTCGGGAGAAAAGATAATGTGATGCGTGATACTTATTCCCACTCGCCTTTACCAGGAGTGGAGGGGACATTCAGAGGTTGTGTTATTATGGAAGGCCTCACTCCGGCCAGTGACAGGGGAGATGAGAGGCCCGGTGTACATTGCACATGTCCACTGCGTCGTGTGCTATATTCATCCCAAATTTGAGGTGAGGTACAGGTCCTGATATCACATAATTTACCCAAGTTTCCAATTAATTCAATTATTAAATAAGAGTTTTACATGTTACTTCTTATGCGTATAGCACTTTCCTCTTCCTTTTACCTGCTTTGCTTGTGACACTATGTTATACCTCTGGCACTTATACTTATCTTAGTAGATAATGTTTGCTTGAACACTTGTATTATTATTCATGCTAACCTCTTTCTTGCAGTAACTCGACATCAACCCACAGGTATGATCCCTTACTTAGTTGTTTACTTTCCGTCATATTATTTAGTTTACACGTCTTATTTCTCGTGCCTTTCTTAGTGGTTGAAAACCTTAAACTGGTGTTCCAAATCCAAGTGGTTTCCTACTGGGCACGCATTGACGTGCTCCTCCCTATTTTTCAGGTAGCAGATAGTTGGAGTGCCTGGGAGACTTGTGAGCATGGAGCTGGGGGTGTGGGGTAGTTCAGGGAGTTGCGTTGTACTCTAGGGTAGTGGAGTTGGTAGTGTCTTTTGGAGGTGTAACTCGAGTTGAAATTTATTTGGGCACATTGGTATCAGATGTTGTGTTGGCCCTTATGTTAGAAATGTGAAATTGTACATGTACTCTTTGTGATGTTGTATAATGGCGTGTGATATCTCTATTGTTATATATGGAGTATTACATGTACTATCCCAGCATGTGCACAGTGGCCTGCATGTTTTGTTTCTCCTTTCCCTCCCTTTTACTCTCTCTTCACCCTCACTCTTCAGGATTCCTGGAAAAAAATTAAATTTCTGGGTATCCTGGGGATTAGGGCGTGACAGTAGCACCACGGGTAGCTACCGTCACTACTACAAAAGGAACCTTTAAAGGCTTAAATAAGGTCTTTAATAGTGCTTCTGCATGCTGTCTATCTAGTCGCTGCTAAAGGGGGGCTGGTTTTAATAGCGCTTTAAAAGCGCTGTCTATTGGGACCTTTAACATCGCTTCTTTAGTACAAGCACTGTTAAAGGTCCACCATAGACAGCGCTTGTACCAAACAAGCGCTGTTAAAGGTTCCAATAGACAACGCTTGTTTGGTACAAGCGTTGTCTATGGTGGACCTTTGACAGCGCTTGTACGAAAGAAGCGCTGTTAAAGGTCCCAATAGACAGCGCTTTTTAGTACAAGCGCTGTTAAAGGTTCACCATAGATAGCGCTTGTACTAAAGAATCGATGTGTATGGTGGACCTTTAACATCGCTTGTTTAGTACAAGCGTTGTCTATGGTGGACCTTTAACAGCACTTGTACTAAAAAGCGCTGTCTATTAGGACCTTTAACAACGCTGATTTAGTACAAGCACTGTTAAAGGTCCCAATAGACAGCGCTTCTTTAGTACAAGCGCTATCTGTGGTGGACCTTTAATAGCGTGTGTACTAAAAAAGCGCTATCTATTGGGACCTTAAACAGCGCTTGTTTCAATTCATTTTATTATTTCTCCTTACGTTTTATATTTAAATAAATCCATTTAATGTTCAAAATGCTTCAATAAACCACCAATAACATTAAATTACTAGAAACAATCATTACAAGAAACAATAATTAAATTGCTTTTAATATTCAACAATCACATAAAAATTAGACCATGTGCATTGATATTGGAAGATGATCTGTAATACAAACAAGAAACATTATCGCATAACTTAATCAGTCATTATCCATTAAATCACTCCTTGAACAATACATTTCCCGACAAATTGCAAATTGCAACTTCTAATTCTAAACACCTCACTAATGCATTTGTTTTCATCCGAACATAGCGAAGTTTGGCCAAGGACTTGAGTATGTTGCTGGAAAGAGAATTGTACGACTGCAGGTTCAAAGAGACTGAATGTTGCACCAAGCAATTCTGGAATCCGATCTTCGAATGAGATTTCTAAGCATCTGTACAAGTACATTGTATCCACGGCCTTCAAGTTTCCCACCTTGACATCTTTGAGGTCTACACCACTTTCTTCAAGGTATCTGATGAACTCCTTGAAGTATTCTTCAGTTGGCAGGTAGTGACCACTGTATGGCCAAATAACCTGGAAGCGAGAAGCATAATTAAAATCCATAAACACAAGACAGATCACAAGAAAATTCATTACCAGCATTTGCTGACAAATGCCGTGAGAATTCCTTCTTTTAGAACTAGCCTTCCTGCCGCCGTTATTGGCCCTCTAGCGAGAAACTCGACTGCTGAAATTTGCCCTTCTTCTTCTGTGAATACGATAATATCAAAATTGATAGTACATCAGAAGAAATATTGTGCAACACAGTATGACATGGTTATGATTTGCACCTTGCCAACGTATAAATCTCTTAATGTGCTGAGAACAAATATCCACTTAGAACCTTCAGCTGTGTTAACAAGCAGACCACTTTGCTTATAGACAAGCTTACCATTCTCCACAATGACTTCGTATGTCTCTCTTGCATTCTGCACAAGTTTCCAGGAACACACGGATGTATAACTGATCTGAGTGAATTAAAGAAATTCTATCACGCCTAGATCTAGTGCAAACTGTTGGAGGAATCATGAAATTGGATAAGGATCACACTGGTCCAAGATAATCAATGCACTGACTCTAAAGAGTGTTTCTTGGACACTTCTGAAGGTTCACTCCTTTGCCGTTGTCTATGTCCAACCTTCAATCACGAATTGATGATGAAGTAATCTGGTGTTCTCACAAATGAGAGAAGAGATGGTGAAATTTGTTACACAGATATATTTACCAGTAGAAGAAAGGTCGTGTGCTTTTACATCTGAACTAGATATCATAATAGAAATGCAAATTATGCCCCCATATCGATGGCGTGGATCAATTTGTATATCACAATAAAGTAAATTAGCAAACTTATCTTGCTACTATGTTAAAGAAAGCTATCTAGAAGTATAAAATCATGTATCATTAACTGATGGTGTAAATTCTACTACTTATACCTTCTTGTATTATGTCCAGTATGTCACTAAACATCATTGTACTATCAAATTAAAATGCATTAGCTTTAAAAGTAGTAGATGCTACCTTGTCCTATTAGCACATGCTGTCCAGTTGTAATTTCTTATAATATCTTAATTTAATGAAGTTTAATGACACAATAGTTATGGTGTGGATGTTAAAATGGTGAAGAAGGCAAATGTTGGTTAGCCAAGAAGTGACTGACAAGTTGTCGTGCTTGCTTTGGTGTGAATGTCGTGATCTGGTGTCTAGCTCCACAAATGGTTACAAATGTCAGTCCGTCATATATGATTGTCCATCCATCAACCTACATGGGAAATGATACGGCTATTATGTTTGAAGTCCCAAAGGCCAGAGGCCCAAAGTCAAGCTGCGGACAAGAAGCCTGCCAGCATGGTTGGGCCCAGCCAGACGAG
Organism: Scilla litardierei; assembly: GCA_030789695.1. Lineage (NCBI taxonomy): Eukaryota > Viridiplantae > Streptophyta > Magnoliopsida > Asparagales > Asparagaceae > Scilla > Scilla litardierei. The sequence continues at coordinate 133,697,767 of CM061138.1, read as the reverse complement.
GCCCACGAAGAAAACGCGACCCGATCAATGAGGCCCCCGAGAAATCTCAAAACCGGCCCACGATCCCCTGGAGAAACCACTCCCAAGGAGTATAAGGCTTAACTGTCAATCAAGAGGTCCAGGAGGGGGGGACCCCCCATGACGCTGGCAGGCGCCATCGTGGGGACGGATCTCGAGGGGGGGCGTATGGGGGCGAACGGCGTGACGGCGTGACTGGGGACAAACGGCTCCCCCATGACGCTGGCAGGCGCCATCGTGGGGAATGGCTTGGCGACGTGGACAAGGGGCAATCGCGGCAGATCCACCTATAAAAGGACCAGAGGGACAACGGAGCAAATGATCGAATCCCAGGTATTCTAACCTAAGGTATACCATCAACGACCTTGGTCTTCCGCCATTCCTTTTCCCTCCCCCTGCTCGCGCCGTGGGTCAGTGTATCGATCTCCTCTCGAGTCGTGCCTACCCCGCCGAGTACCCTTCAGACCCTGATCTGACTTAGGCATCGGAGGGGATACGGTCGGAACCAAGGTCCGGCCACCCTGACGAGTTTTTCGTCCATTCAGGAAGAAGCTGACCGAGGCGCCGAGGCTACCCCTCGTCACTCGTTCGACCGAGGCCGAGCCCATCGAAACCGAGCCGAGGCTTCCCCTCCGCTCTGCTTCAACCAGGAGCCGACGCCCTGCTCGGATCCGGCGCTCGACCCCGACGCCATCTCCAACCCGCGCTGAGTGCACGTGCGCTTAGCACACCCAAGGGATCACCACCGACCCCTTGACTGCGTTGACCGCTCAATCCCTGTTTAACGATCCTGTGGTGAAAAAACACCCGTAAACATCTGGCGCCGTCTGTGGGAACCGGATAACACCCACGTAAAACAACCACACCGACAATGACACGGCGTCATCCTCCGAAGCAAAAGGGGGGCGCGACCCCGGCGTCGGACGTTGGTACCCGCTACCGCCGACGGGAGGGGATCGTCGCTCCCTGGCGCCCGCAACCGGTCGGGGTGCAAGGGCAACCTCGGACCGATGACGAGGAGGGCCGCAATATGGAGTACATGAGCCCCCCGCCGCCCCTCCGGGTCGGCGGGGCGGGTGCGGCAAGGGAGCCGCCGCGGCCAAACGAAGCGCTGGTGGTATCGGTGGTCATTGACACGTCCGTGGTCCGACGACTGCTAGTCGATATCGGCAGCTCTTGCGACATCATGTTTATGTCGACTTTAGAAAAAATGGGGCTACTAAATGAGGACCTGGAGCCGTGCTCGGGGCCCGTGGTGGGCTTCACGGGTCACTCCACGCCCATCGTTGGGGCGATTCGCCTCCCGGTCACGCTCGACGGCCCACCTGACTCGGTGACCCTGACGGTGGAGTGTGTGGTGCTGAGGATCGGGTCGGCGTACAATGGGATCATCGGCCGCCCGCTCCTCAACGCTGTTGGAGCGGTGGTCTCGAATCTCCACCGAACAATCAGGTTCCGGACCCCAAGTGGGATCGGGCGAGTCGACGGCTACGCGGGGAAACTAAAGATCTGCTACTAGCTAGCGGACGAAAAGCCCACTGAGCAACCTGATGGCTCGATGGCCACGCTTGACCAGAGGTACGGTCTGAGACCCGAGCCCGCTGAAGAGCCGGAGCAGATCCCGGTCACAAGTGTCGAAGGAAGATTCGTCTCTATCGGATCGGGTCTGGGCTCGGACTTGAGAGGTCGGTTGATCGAATGCTTGGAGGCGAACCTTGACGTCTTCGCGTGATCGCCCGATGACATGCCCGGCGTTGACCCCCGGGTGATTGTACATAGGCTACATGCCGACCCCAATTTCAAGCCAGTCCGACAGAAGAAACGGAATCTGGGTGGCAAAAAGATGAAGGCTGCCTCCGAAGAGGTGAGCGCCTCCGCGACGCCGGCTTTATCCGAGAAGTCTGGTACCCGGAATGGCGGTCAAACATCGTAATGGTCAAGAAGCCCAACAGGAAGTGGTGAATGTGTGTGGACTTCAGCGACCTCAACAAGGCATGCCCTAAAGACAGCTACCCTTTGCCTCGCATCGACCATCTCATGGACAATGCATCAGGGTACGAGATGCTCAGCTTTATGGACGCCTACTCCGGATACAATCAAATCCAGATGGACCCCCGGGATGAAGAAATGACAGCCTTTACGACAGATAAGGGAACCTTCTGCTACAAGAAGATGCCTTTCGGTTTAAAGAACGCCGGGGCCACCTATCAGAGAATGGTCAATAAGGTGTTCGACTCCCAGATAGGGAGGAACCTGGAGGTCTACGTCGACGACATGTTGGTCAAATCAAAGGATCTGAGAGATCACATCGCCGACCTAAGGGAAACCTTCGAGCAGTTGCGGAGACACAACATCCGGCTCAATCCCGCGAAGTGCACATTCGGGGTGAAAGCGGGCAAGTTTTTAGGGTTCATGATCACCAATCGCGGCATCGAAGCTAACCCTGAAAAGATCGAGGCGCTGATCAACATGCGGGAGCCGGCGACAATTAAGGAGCTGCAGAGGTTGAATGGACGCATCGCCGCTCTAGGTTGATTTCTATCCAAATTGGCGGAAAAATCCCTTCCATTCTTCAAGACCCTGAGGAAAGCAATCGCGGAGCCGGCCGATAATAGGAAAACGATCTCGTGGGACGATGATTGCTCCTGAGCGTTCGCCGAACTCAAGGAGTACCTCCGCAGTCCCCCTCTCCTATCTAAACCACGGGAAGGAGAGTCGTTGAGCCTCTACCTAGCACGGGAGAAGCAGTGAGCTCGGTGCTGGTCAGGGAGGACGGCGGAGTGCAGAGGCCAGTGTATTATACCAGTCGGGTCTTAAAGGATGCAGAAGGGCGGTACACGTCCATGGAAAAGCTGGCATACGCCCTCGTTCTCTCAGCACGTCGACTCTGGCCCTACTTCCAGGCTCACAATATACTGGTCCTAACCGACTCCCAGCTGGAGCAAAACCTCAAGAGATTCGACTGGATGGGAAGGATGCTGAATTGGGGAGTGGAACTGAGCGAGTTCGACCTACGGTTCAGACCACGCACGTCCATTAAAGGGCAAGCCCTAGCAGACTTCATCGCCGAATGCACCATAGGGGGGAACCCCTCTGGAGAAAGCTCGGCCACGGTAACTACCCAACCCTTATCCTTCCTTTCGACTGATGTCGTTCTTGCTGGTCATCCAGAGGAGCAGGACACTTGGATAGTCCATGTGGATGGGTTTGCGACCCGGTCAGGCAGTGGAGCCGGGATCGCGATCCGGTCTCCCGAGGGGTGTGTCGTAGAGTACGCGCTTCGGTTCGAATTCCCGGCCACCAACAATGTGGCCGAGTACGAGGCCGCGATAAATGGTCTGAGGCTGGCCAGAGAACTCGGGGCTGACTTCGTGCGGCTCCTCAGCAACTCGAAACTCGTCATTAACCAACTACAGGGGAATTACGAGGTGCGCGAGGAGGTAATGCAGAGCTACCTAGCCACAGCCAAGACCGTGCTGTCCAAATTTAAGAAGGCTGAGACCCTTCACCTTCCCCGGTCGGAGAATGCACGCGCGGATGCTCTGTCCAAACTGGCTTCATCCTCGACCAAGGAGATGGGCCGCACCATCTACGTGGAAAATCTCCGATTCCCCAGCACAGAGGAGAAGGAGGTGATGGCGATCGACGGGGACCCCACCTGGATGGACCCGTTCGTTCGATACCTCTCTCATGGTGAAGTGCCGACGGACTCTGACGAACACCAAACCTTGGAGAGGAAGGCGCTCCGATACGTGATCCACGAAGGAGTACTTTACAAAAGACGATGGACAAAGACGGATATCCTCCCCTACCTCAAATACCTCGGTCCTCAAGAGGCTGACTACGTCCTCCGGTAGATGGTATAATACACTGGCCTCTGCACGTGGCGGAGTGCAGAGGCCAGTGTATTATACCAGTCGGGTTTTAAAGGATGCAGAAGGGCGGTACACGCACATGGAAAAGCTGGCATACGCCCTCGTTCTCTCAGCACGTCGAATCCGGCCCTACTTCCAGGCCCACACTATACTGGTCCTAACCGACTCCCAGTTGGAGCAAAACCTCGAGAGATTTGACCGGATGGGAAGGATGCTGAATTGGGGAGTGGAACTGAGCGAGTTCGACCCACGGTTTAGACCACGCACGGCCATTAAAGGACAGGCCCTGGCAGACTTCATCGCCGAATGCACCATAGAGGGGGGGAACCCCTCTGGAGAAAGCTCGGCCACGGTAACTACCCAACCCTTATCCTTCCTTTCGACTGATGTCGTTCTTGCTGGTCATCCAGAGGACCAGGACACTTGGATAGTCCATATGGACGGGTCTGCGACCCGGTCAGGCAGTGGAGCCGGGATCGCGATCCGGTCTCCCGAGGGGTGTGTCGTAGAGTACGCGCTTCGGTTCGAATTCCCGGCCACCAACAATGTGGCCGAGTACGAGGCCGCGATAAATGGTCTGAGGCTGGCCAGAGAACTCGGGGCTGACTCCGTGCGGCTCCTCAGCGACTTGAAACTCGTCATCAACCAACTACAGGGGAATTACGAGGCACGCGAGGAGGTGATGCAGAGCTACCTAGCCACAGCCAAGACAGTGTTGTCCAAATTTAAGAAGGCTGAGACCCTTCACCTTCCCCGGTCGGAGAATGCCCGCGCGGATGCTCTGTCCAAACTGGCTTCATCCTCGACCAAGGCGATGGGCCGCACCATCTACGTGGAAAATCTCCGATTCCCCAGCACAGAGGAGAAGGAGGTGATGGCGATCGACGGGGACCCCACCTGGATGGACCCGTTCGTTCGATACCTCTCTCATGGTGAAGTGCCGACGGACTCTGACGAACGCCAAACCTTGGAGAGGAAGGCGCTCTGATACGTGATCCACGAAGGAGTACTTTACAAAAGACGATGGACAAAGACGGATATCCTCCCCTACCTCAAATACCTCGGTCCTCAAGAGGCTGACTACGTCCTCCGGGAGATGGTATAATACACTGGCCTCTGCACGTGGCGGAGTGCAGAGGCCAGTGTATTATACCAGTCGGGTTTTAAAGGATGCAGAAGGGCGGTACACGCCCATGGAAAAGCTGGCATACGCCCTCGTTCTCTCAGCACGCCGACTCCGGCCCTACTTCCAGGCCCACACTATACTGGTCCTAACCGACTCCCAGTTGGAGCAAAACCTCAAGAGATTCGACCGGATGGGAAGGATGCTGAATTGGGGAGTGGAACTGAGCGAGTTCGACCTACGGTTTAGACCACGCACGGCCATTAAAGGACAGGCCATGGCAGACTTCATCGCCGAATGCACCATAGAGGAAGGGGAACCCCTCTGGAGAAAGCTCGGCCACGGTAACTACCCAACCCTTATCCTTCCTTTTGACTGATGTCGTTCTTGCTGGTCATCCAGAGGACCAGGACACTTGGATAGTCCATATGGACGGGTCTGCGACCCGGTCAAGCAGTGGAGCCGGGATCGCGATCCGGTCTCCTGAGGGGTGTGTCGTAGAGTACGCGCTTCGGTTCGAATTCCCGGCCACCAATAATGTGGCCGAGTACGAGGCCGCGATAAATGGTCTGAGGCTGGCCAGAGAACTCGGGGCTGACTTTGTGCGGCTCCTCAGCAACTCGAAACTCGTCATTAACCAACTACAGTGGAATTACGAGGTGCGCGAGGAGGTCATGCAGAGCTACCTAGCCACAGCCAAGACCGTGCTTTCCAAATTTAAGAAGGCTGAGACCCTTCACCTTCCCTGGTCGGAGAATGCCCGCGCGGATGCTCTGTCCAAACTGGCTTCATCCTCGACCAAGGAGATGGGCCGCACCATCTACGTGGAAAATCTCCGATTCCCCAGCACAGAGGAGAAGGAGGTGATGGCGATCGACGGGGACCCCACCTGGATGGACTCGTTCATTCGATACCTCTCTCATGGTGAAGTGCCGACGGACTCTGACGAACGCCGAACCTTGGAGAGGAAGGCGCTCCGATACGTGATCCACGAAGGAGTACTTTACAAAAGACGATGGACAAAGATGGATATCCTCCCCTACCTCAAATGCCTCGGTCCTCAAGAGACTGACTAAGTCCTCCAGGAGGTGCACGAGGGGATCTGCGGAAATCACCACGGAGGCAAGACGATCACCCAGAAAATCTTGAGACAAGGATATTACTGGCCAACCATAGTCCACGACGCAACGGAGTATGTCCAAAGGTGTCAGGAATGCCAGAGATTTGCCAAACTCGGCTCATCCCCCCGTCGGAACTCGTTCCAATTGTCAGTCTCATACCTTTCGCGAAATGGGGGCTTGACATCCTCGGACCGTTCACTTCGGGACAAGGACAGAGGAAATATCTAATTGTGGCGGTGGACTACTTCACTAAGTGGATCGAAGCCGAACCCCTTGCTTCCATCACGTGGAAGAAGGCGAAGAGTTTTGTATGGAACTCCATCATCTCCAGGTTCGGGATTCCCTGAGCCATCGTCACGGACAACGAAAAACAGTTCGACTCTGCCGGGTTCAAAGACTTTTGCGCTGAATGGAAGATCAAGCTCCTCTTCGCTTCGGTGGCTCACCCCCAGACCAACGGGATGGCAGAAGCCGCCAACAAGTGCCTCATGGAACCCCTCCGTAAGAAAGTGGAGGACGCCGAGGGGAGCTGGCCGGAGGAGCTCCCAGGGATACTATGGTCATACAGAACGACCCACAAACAAGCCACGGGAGAAACCCCGTTCATGATTGCGTATGGCACCGAGGCAGTGGTGCCTGTTGACGTAGGTGAGGAATCCCTCCGCATAAAGCACTTCGACGAGGAAAGAAACTCGGAGGGCTTGGAGCTCGGCCTAGAGCTCCTAGACGAGCGACGGGAACAGGCCTTGGCCACCATCGTCCGCCAGAAGCAGAGGGTGGCTCGCTATTATAATGCCCGAGTTAGGGGAAGGAGCTTCTGCCAAGGGGACCTAGTCCTCAGAAAAGCCGCCTTCAGCCCGGAGATCTCCCGTAAAGGAAAGCTGGCGGCTAAGTGGGAAGGACCCTACAAAGTCATCGAGGTCCTCGGACCTGCGACTTATCGACTGGCCAATTCGGAGGGAAAGATCCTCACCCATACCTGGAATGCCGAGCACCTGCGCAAATATTATCAATAAGATCGTCGGCAAATGTATCTCTCTTCCTCCATCTACCCGAATAAAACCGTTTGAGCCTACTTCGCCTTCATATTTTGCGACCTAGGGGAAACTCACTCGGGACAAGAGAGACCTCACAGGGTGAGCTCCCGATCAGAGGATCATAAGGCCAGGGGATAGACCCTCGGTGGGTTGACTCCCCCAACCGGCCAACAGGCCGAGGGCCATCCCCCCCCCCCCCTCGGGTCGGCCAGGGGGGGTGGATCGATCTTAAGGCTGGGGGCAACTCCCCCAGTAGGTCGGTCCGTCGATCCGTCATCAGACTGGGAGTTGCCCTCCCAGCAGACTGAACGACACCAACCGGCTGTAAGGCTGGGGGCAACTCCCCCAGCGGGTCGTTTAACCAGCCAACCGTAAGGCTAGGGGCAACTCTCCTAGCAGGTCGGACCAGAGGTCGACTTCAGCGGTCGGCCTCATCGGTCAGTCACAAGACACGGGGTCGCACCCCTAGCAGACTGCCCAGCCAAACCCACTGTAAGGCCGGGGCAACTCCCCCGGCATGTGGGTGAGCCGACCGGACCGTGAGCCTGAGGGATAGCACCCCCCAGCCAGCCGGTCAGCCAAATATGCTGCAAGGATGAGGGGCAACATCCCTGGTAGGACAACCACCTCATTGCCAGCAAGTCCCAAAAAGTGGACACATACCAAGGGGGAAGACTAGCGGTTCTAGACAGAAAAAGGCGACTTCATTTCTGAAAAGAAAGGAGAGGGGAGTGTTACACAACGGCACAATGACCGAACAAGCAGGACTCTCTCACTCATCCCGTTGTCGGCCCCGAGGGGGCTCCCGACGGAGGAGAGGGTCCGACCCGTGTCTCACCCTCGTCGTCAGAATACACCTGGAGCTCCTCAAAATCGATCCCCGAGAGTGAAAACCTCTTCTGGATCTCGGATTTGCAGCCGGCAAACCCCTTCTCGAACGCCTCAGACATACCCGAGGCCGCAAAAGAGAGAGCGTATTCCTCCACGGCCTCCTGAGCAATCTGAGCGGGGTTCACCGCCTCCAACTCTCGGATCCGATCTTCGAGGATGGTAACCCGGCGCTGATGCTCCGCCCGCTCCACCTCGACCTCTCTAGATCTCGCGTCAAGCTGGACTAGGAGAGCTTTCTCTCTCTCTTCTGCCGCTTCCAGAAGGCTGCAGAGCTCCAGGGAGTCGGCTGCAACAACAGGGGCAGGGCCCTCGCCAGCTTCGGTGCCCGCCTCGGCGGCCTCCACGAGCTCGGCAATCCGGTCCTCGACCTTGGACTTCCCAACCCAAGCCAAGGCCCTCTCCCGATCTGACTCCTCTAAGGCAGAGGAGAGCTCGGTTATCCGGGTCTCCAAGGACTTGATACGAGCCTCGGCCGGCAGACTAGCGTCGCCCTCGACCCCCTCAGCCTCGGCAGACCGCACCGCGTCAGCCTCAGCCTGATAAAGGGCCTCGAATTGACGCCTTATGGAAAGCCCAACCGAGGACAACTGCACCAAAAAGACGGGATGAAATAGGGGTATCAGAAACGAGATATGCGAGGACACCTCACCTGTTGACCGGCCTGGACCACGAAGGCGGCTAGGCGGTCACCCTTGACCCCATCCAACGCAGCCTGGTCCAGAGGAAGGCAGCAGTTCTCGGCCAGCTGTGCCGCCGCTCCACAATCGGCAAATACCGACTCCCCCGGCCCCACTGGGAAGCGAGGTCGAAGAAAGCCCTCGCCCGACTGAGGTAAATCGGCGGGAACCGAGTGGAACGCTTCTAGGTATCGCTCATAAACCTCAGGGAGAGGATTATGCGGCGGCGATGACGGCCCGGTCCACGGCCAGAAGACCTCAGCGGAGGAGGGCGGAGCCCAACCCTCGGACGGTGGAACCCCAACCTTCTTGACTTGAGGGCGAGCCTTCTTCGAGACACCCGGCAAGGGAGAGGATGGGGCTTGGCCCCTCGCTCTTTTGGAACCCACGACGGGAGGCGGGTGCTTCTTTCGAACCTCTAACACATGATCCCTCTTACGTGGAGCGGGCTCGGGAACCATGACCGAGGGAGGGATCGGAGAGGAATCGGGGCCAAATCCACCTGTAAAAAAGCGCAGGGGAAAAGGTCAGAACCGGCCGAGATAGCCCCACGCGTCAGCTCTTCCAAGCGGCAGACGTCAGCAGAACTCACCAGCGGCCCAGGTGGTCTTCCGCAAGTTAAGATCATCAAAGAGGACGTCGATCCTCCGGTCCTTCACGGGAATCGCCAGCAGGGTCTTCACCATCTCCAGCTCGGCATCGGTAGGGTCGCCCAGCTCGAGAGCCAGCATGCTAGCACTGCTCCATTGGGACGGGAAGTCAACGTCCGACGGGAAGACAACGAAGACATACTCACCCTTCCAGAGCTTCAGGGAACTCGGCAGCCCCAGTACCAGGCTCTTATTTGGCCGGGCACTGATATAAATCCAGGCCCCCGACTGATGATGGCTCAAACGGTAGAATTGGGCGAAGAGCCGGAGGGAGGGCGCCACCCCCTTCAAAACGCAAAGAACGACAAACCCGACGATGAGTCCAATGGCATTGGGGCAGAATTGGCATAGGGCCACCCTATGGGCTCGCAGAAACTCGGGAATAAATGGGTGGAGAGGAAACCGAAGCCCAAACCGAAAACACTTTTCATAAACCCCGACCTCCCGAGGCCGGGGAAAGCAAATCCGCTCGTCGGATTCGGGGACCCGGGCGGAGTATAGGGGGAGAAGGTAGATGGTGCGCAAGTTCCCGATGGAGGTGGCACAGATGGACGAAGGACACCCAAGAACCTTGGGAGGCACCCCTGAAAGCACGCCCCCGTGAAGACAGGCCGCCGAGACGGACCCGCCGGCTGGGTCAGGGTCAGCAACGTTCTCCGGGCAACCCAAAACGGCAACGGAGGAGGACGACATGAGATAGAGCTCGAACGGGATTCAGCCTGACGGAAGGGGGATAACAGAGGGAAGACAATTGAAAAGGACAGACCCTCGCCCGAAAGGTGGCGGATCCCCTTTCTATACACCTCTTTCCTCAAGGCAACCCCTCGTGCGGCAAGGATGGATGCACGAGGGCACGTGGCAGCATCCGCGAGCCGACGGCGCTTCAAAACCTGCACCAAAGGGATTCGAACGGGCCGCTTAATGATGGTCTCCATTTAATGAACCAGCCTCGACTGGCACGCCTGTCAAGATCAGCAGAAGTCACATCGGTCGAACCGAGCCAACTAGATGGGATCGACACGACCGATGGGGGCAATTGATACGGCTATTATGGTTGAAGTCCCAAAGGCCAGAGGCCCAAAGTCAAGCTGCGGACAAGAAGCCTGTCAGCAAGGTTGGGCCCCGCCAAACGAGGCCCACGAAGACAACGCGACCCGATCGATGAGGCCCCCGAGAAATCTCAAAACCGGCCCACGATCCCCTGGAGAAACCACTCCCAAGGAGTATAAGTCTTAACTGTCAATCAAGAGGTCTAGGAGGGGGCACCCCCCATGACGCTGGCAGGTGCCATCATGGGGACGGATCTCGAGGGGGCATATGGGGGCAAACGGCATGACGGCGTGACTGGGGACAAACGGCTCCCCCATGACGCTGGCAGGCGCCATCGTGGGGAATGGCTTGGCGACGTGGACAAGGGGCAATCACGGCAGATCCACCTATAAAAGGACCAGAGGGACAACGGAGCAAAGGATCGAACCCCAGGTATTCTAACTTAAGGTATACCATCAACGACCTTGGTCTTCCGCCATTCCTTTTCCCTCCCCCTGCTCGTGCCGTGGGTCAGCGTATCGATCTCCTCTCGAGTCGTGCCTACCCCGCCGAGTACCCTTTAGACCCTGATCTGACTTAGGCATCGGAGGGGATACGTCCGGAACCAAGGTCCGGCCACCCTGACGAGTTTTTCGTCCATTCAGGAAGAAGCTGACCGAGGCGCCGAGGCTACCCCTCGTCACTCGTTCGACCGAGGCCGAGCCCATCGAAACCGGGCCGAGGCTTCCCCTCCGCTCTGCTTCAACCAGGAGCCGACGCCCTGCTCGGATCCGGCGCTCGACCCCGACGCCATCTCCAACCCGCCTTGAGTGCACGTGCGCTCAGCACACCCAAGGGATCACCACCGACCCCTTGACCGCGTTGACCGCTCAATCCCTGTTCAACGATCCTGTGGTGAGAAAACACCCGTAAACAGGAAAGAAACTCTTAGAGGATGAATTCGATACTGATATCATGCAGGTTGGTGTTGGGCAAAATGGCAATTATGTTTACAAGATTATGGAGGCTTGCGTATTCAAAATTGTGAAGGATAAAAATAGAGAAGAAACAGATTTTTTATAAGACAGTATTTTAGAAATAGATTATACCTGCTTATGATTGTACCATGGTTTCCATCCTTGGGTTGTGTTGAGGCCTAGCTTGTTTAATGTTAACCTTGTTGCGGTGACTGGAATTCTTCCATCAGTATCTCCACTGCAAAATCAGGTTATAACTGATGACTACCTTAAGGCCTTCTAGTTACTTGAATATATCAGAAACAAGGTTTGAAATATTGTTACACTATATAAGTATTGGCCGAAGGCTAATGCTATCGATACAATGGCTATTGCACATACGAGCCTTTTCGAATTTGGGCCATGGAACTTTCTCCCCTATTAGGGGAGATGCATGCGTTACCGTGGCCTTAATGAAAAGAGTGAAGATACAAGTTAAACATTGTAATATGTCTTTACCTGTAAACCCAGACTCTGAGGCCACCCTTAATGAGCTTGTGGATTACCGGAAGCACAGAGGCTGACGCATCATGCCATTTCTTAATCGCATCACTGTCACAAGATAGTAGGAAAGACGCCGTGCGCCAAAAATTAAAGCACAAACGAATTATGTATAGGGATTTCAATTTGCTGATAGACTTCATTTGTTTATGTCAATTTGCTGATAGACTTCCAGTGCAATTTACCTTATATGATTTTCACATGAAGAGCGCCTCGGCCGCAACCTTCGTTGACATATTCACCGTAACTACGAACTTGGCCACCATTTACGGGGCGTTTCTCTGCGACACATACTTCGGCCGATACTTCACGCTGGGCTTTGCGTCCATCTCTTCTCTCCTGGTAATTTACTGGCTCTCTCATGTTATGTTCATGGCGTTGCTTAAGTTAACTCAGTAATTTAATTTTTTATAGAGTTTTTCAGAGGTGAGTTGATAGTAGTTGAAGATAATGAGGTAGCATACATGTCTAAAATTAGTTGTTAGGTTCAGTCACGCTGTTAGAATGAGATGAAAGTTATGGCAAGCTAAATCATTTACAAGAAAAAAGAAGGGGAAATATCCTCAACTAAAATGAGAATTTGTTTTCGATATTACATCAAAAAGGAAAGATGACGCATGTGTGTTTCTTATCCTCAACCAAAAGATTTTGTATAAAAATCCACATAAACATGGTATGAACAATATTAATTTGTAAATCAAAACTCTCATACTTTAGGACGGAATAGAAATCAGAACATAATTTATTTCATACCGGAAGCACAGAAACCCTTGAAATTTATGTTGTTTTCCTTGGCAGTTTCTTTGTTGGCATCAAAGATTTGTTCGGCAAGTTGAGGAACATAATGTCCTGATATGAAGGTGGCAATAAAAATTGGAATTCTTAGCTAAAATGGTCGGCTGTTCCTGAGGTAATATCAATCATAATAGATATTTCACCTGCGTAACTTAATAGCAATCATAATAGATATTTCACCCGCGTAACTTTCTCTAGCAATGTAGAATTCATGGGATTTATACTGATGGAACCTCTTGAACCAATTGACAAGGAATATGTAAGAGTCATGCGCTGCAAGCAAACATCGATATGAAAACGGTTTAAAATAAATTAACAAAATTAATGTTAGGTATAATTTTATGGAGAAGAGATAATACTAGGAAGTATTGTACCAGTAATCTTGTCTCCAAGATGTTGCAAATCAGAGCGTGTATTTGTGTAAGAGAACCCCACTCCAACTGGTGGCTCGACAAATAGCAAGTTGGCCTTTGAAATAATTAGAGGAGAATTTTATGAAGAAAATATCATGCCAACTTTTCCTTAGATTTTCCTTATTTTCCCCTTTAATTCTTTGGCATTTCCTTATGGAGGAGAAGAATGCTTTAGAAATAAGACCAGTGTGCTAATCCATTCAACTGACTAAATGTAGCATAACGGGTAGATGGAATGGAAATCATTCATGCGAAAAAAGCTCATCAATCACACCGAGTAGGGGAGCAACTTCGATAGGCAGCTTGCTTGAAAATGACAATGAAACCTTGCCAGCAAAATGAAGATAGTTCCCACAAGATTTTTTGCTTAATCCATAAGCCTTGATCAAATTCATAGGGTCTAAATGGTTTAAATAACAAACCTCGGCCCAAGATATTGTTTATCAGTTATTTACTTATCTTTTGACAGCTTAGACAAAGTTAACCTTATTACCACCTTCTATACTGAATACTCCAAGCAAATATTGCATATAAACACAATTCAAATTTCAAAACAAACATATCACACAAGCTTGATTTAAGGCCAAAAGCAACATATATGGTTATATGTCTGTGCTAGGTATGAGAGTATCATCATCCATTTACCAGGCTAAATATATATTTTAAAAAAGAGTATGCCTGATCTTTCAACTCCCCCATCCTGTGAAGGACAATGACATTAGAGACTCTTATCATGAATCAATTCTATACACATTTTATTAAAATTCAAGAATGTCTTCTACCTTTTTCCCAGAAATATTTCTATCATTAATGTGGGGGAAAGTACAAAATGTGATGGATGTAGGGTTATTAGTTGCCTAGGAAGAAGATATTGCTAAAATGGTGAAGAAGCCAAATGTTGATTAGCCAGGAAATGACTCACAAGTTACCGTGCTTGCTTTGGAGTGAATGTCGGGACCTGGTGTCCAGCTCCACAAATGGTTCTGAATGTCAGTTCGTCATATATGATCGTCCATCCACCAACCTACATAGGAAAGAAACTCTTAGAGGATGAATTCGTTACTGATATCATGCAGGTTGGTGTTGGGCAAAATGGCATTTATGTTTACATGTTTATGGAGGCTTGCATATTCAAAATTATGAAGGATAAAAATAGAGAAGAAACAGATTTTTTATAAGACAGTATTTTATGCTGACACCTACCACATCAGAACTTGAGCAATATAATATGGAAGCAGCTAAAATTATGCTAATAACTGAGCAGTCTCGTCCAGGCAATCACCATGCTTATGATCCAGCAAGAGCGGCATGCTATTTAGAACAGAAGGGATTGCAAAAAGGCAGTTTTCAATAGGGAAGTAGGGCAAGGAAAGAGACTAACAATAGAATGCATCACAAATTCACAATAGAATGTATATTATGAAAATTATTCCTAACAACAATGTAAACATAAAGAATTTAACAAAATTGAAATCCTAACAGCTTACGTTGAAGTGCGGAGAACACACAATAAGCTCTAAATGACATTTCATCAAACACCTAACAGATCTACAAATAAAAAAAATATGCTGATATAATTAAAAAACTTTAAATGGCATTTCATCAAGCAATCAAATTATGTTGGTCATGTGTCTCTTCCAACCAAATGATAATCAATGTTAATGCTAATTTGTGTCGTCATCTGAAGGAATTATGGCAATAGGGATACATAGATTGCAGTTCATACCAGTTCCTCATGACATTGCTCACACAACTGCTACCTCCATTGATGCTGCCATTGTCACCGGAATCCTCATTTTCACTGGCTTCATTGATGTATTCATCTGATGGATTCCAAGTGTGGCGACGGGTGAAGTAGCTGGTGTCAAGTGCACTATCAGATGAGGGAACAAATGCAGCCTGCAAATTCGGCAGCATAAGTGAACTGAATTTTAGATGATAATAGACGTGCAGATTTGAATAGAGAAAAGTGTATCATGGCAGTACCTTCTGCCTGGCAAGTGTATCCAAGTATATTTTTGAAAAATTCATGCTGCTTAGATTATCCAGTATATTAAGGGCGGACGAAATCCTGGCCCTGATCGCGTCCGAGTGTACACCCGAAAAACGACTTGTAGTTTTACCGCAAGCGCACGGTGTAGCGGCGAGCGGGTATCGAACTCAGGGAGGAACAAATGACCGTGTCTCTTTCCAATCACCTAGCTATCAAGAGAAACGAGAATAGTTTGGGGTATAACAGTCACAATTGTTCAAATATCAAGAGAAATATCAATTTAATAAAACGTCTAGGGATAGGGAATCCCTACTACGGACCGTCTCTCATCATTGTGATTCATAAGTTTCATTATTGTTAATTGAATATGGGTGAACTAGTAGCAACTTAATGTAGAAACAAGCTCACGCTCTCGCGCTATTGTCGGTCTATAGCAAACCTAGGATAGAGCCCACTCTCGTGCAAACTCTGGCCTAAGTCGCTAGCGTGAAGAACGACATCATTGTTCAATAGTATCTCGAGTCCACTCTCGTGCAAACTCGAGCTACAACCTAGGTTATGATAGTTCCTATCCGTCCAATCTCTTGCAAACGGATATGGGTATAGAATCACAATTAAAAATCCTAGCTTTGGTCCAATCTCTTGCAAACAAAGCCTAGGGAAATCTAATTGTCAATCTAAATCGAATATCTAGGCCTTCCTATCAATTGGGATCCAATCTCTTGCAAACCCCAATCGATATGAATTTCTAGCTATCCGTAATTAATCAATCACAACCTAACCCTAATAAATTCTAGCAACAATTCCACAAATTCATCACAATTTAGAAATATGGTCCATAGGGTTCCTCCCTACGCCCTAGGACGACGGCACTACTCACTAGACATCATGCAAATCTTAGAAAAATCACCAAAAATCACGGCACAATTCATTGCAAAAGAGAAATAATGCATAAAAATAGAGTTTTTAATATGAATATACAAACCAATGTAGATGCCAATGATTTCCAGCTGAGAATTCACCAAAGAGTAGCCCTCAAATCCCTAAAAGAAAGTCTAAAAATTAATTGTTCAAAAGCTCCCTAAACTAGGGCAAAACTGGGTTTAATTACCCTCTCAAATCGCCCAAAAAAATCCTGCAAAAAATGCCCCTGCGCAGCTCAGAAATCGCAACCCTAGCAGCAGGCGGAGCGGTTCACTCGGTCGAGTGACCTTGTCACTCGGCCGAGTGACAAACCCTGTAAAAATACAGTAACTTCGGATGTTTCAGGGTCTGTCTTCGAGGGATGGCTCGGCCGAGTAGACTTATCCATTCGGCCGAGTGGCTTTATCGTTCGGTCGAGTGACCTTCGGCAGGATCTCTGAAAATTACAGTAACTTCGGCCTTTCTCTGGACAATTTCCCTGTACCACTCGGGCGAGTGAGATTTCTCATTCGACCGAGTAGGATTTCTTCGTTCGGCCGAGTATACGCTGAAATTAACTCTGTGTGCGTATCTGTTCTGGTCGGCCGAGTGGGACTTCTTGTTCGGCCGAGTGGCTGTTCTGCTTGGCCGAGTGATGTGCAGAAATGCATGTTTCTCTTCTTTTTGCCTCCTCGTCGCTCCTATTGATTTCCTTCTTCTTCCGCTCATCCTCCATCGCTGATAAGCCCTCAAATGAGCCGTGGATGACACTCCTGAGCGCTTGCAAACCCCTTGATCTCAAAATCACTCCAAATCGCTCCATATTTCCTGAAATACGACAAAAATAAGAAATAGTGGAAAGTATCGCAATATTGTCGAATAATCATGAAAAACGCGATATGGGCGATCAAAATAGCATGCAAACATGCAGAAAAAAGTTATAAAATATGGAGTGATCAAAATCCCCCAAGCTTACCTCTTACTCGTCCTCGAGGAAGATAAGTAAAAGGCGAACCCGACGGGAAAAAAATAAAAAGAGAAAATGTAAGAGATAGAAAATAAAGTAAGAAAGCAAAGAGAGAGATGCTAGATCATTTTCTAAGGACGTGCACCTTGCTTACTCATATAGCATACGGCGAATATAAAACACATGCCAAAGATTTTCATTTCGATATCACAATCATATGGATGCATTCAAAATAGAAAACCCGAGAATAGCAAAATAGTATGAAATATGGAATTGTTCTAGAATTAACATCGTCTGAAGCATCTAAAGCGGTATACATACTCATAGACTACACACTTTTTAATTGAATGCTTTCTATAAGGAGTATAAGAGATATCACACATCATGGATCAATAAGAATAGAAAGGTATGGTTTTCATGAAGTGCATGCTAAGTATCAATTCCTGGATTTCGTAAAACTTTTAGTAATCTCACCGAGTATAGAAAATTACATAGCTTAGGTTGTCATGCACAGTCAAGTAGTCACTCTCTCACACATCATTAGATCCTCTCTCCCAAGCTTATCTATAAGCGTGGTGGCATAATTAAATCAATAAGTATATTCCCCATTTTTAAAGCTCCAATAAAAATAAAAACAATATAGGGAAGAAAGAGAGAAAGAGTATGATATGGGATCATGTATAAGCTTCTTTTCTCTTTTCTTTTTCTCTCTTTTTTTCTTCTTTTTTTTCTTTTATATATATACTAGTCATAACCCGTACCCTAAGGGCACGGTTCATTTAAAATATTTCCCCCTCAAAATCTTGGATCCCATAATTTTAAATGAACATCAATAATCAAAGCACTATAATTGTTATTTAGTTTCCTCAAAAATTTTAGTTCCCCCCAAAATTTAGTTCCCCTGAAAAATTTAGTGTCCTTCAAAAAATTTAGTTCCCCCTAAAATTTAGCCACTACATATTTAACTCGTGCCCTAAGAGCAAAGTTCATTTAAAATATCCCCCCCACCCAAAAAAAATCTTAGTTTCCCTAATCATTTCTTTCTTTCTTACTTATATCCATCAAATTAAAAATTTAAAACATATAAGTTAATGTTTTAGGTAATTAATTAAAGGAAATAAAATATATAATTTGTTATAAATTAATGTTGAATATACTCGAATAATGAAGAAGGCATCTGTCAGTTATCAATTACATGGCAAGAGCAACTACAATGGTATGTAGTTGAGTGCATTCATTATTCTTTTAGCTTCTAAGAATATATATTCTTTAGTTGTTGAAAGCATCTAACGCACGTTTTTTTGGATATGTTTTCCAAACTCTTATATCATATGCATGTTTACTTATATTTTGTGCATGTCAACTTATATTCAGTTTCAATATGTTATTCAAAAGATTATATGTTAAAGAATCTAACATACATCTAGTAGCTTATATGGTGTGCAGGCTATGGAATATTATCTAGCTATTTTTTAGCTTTTAGGAATGAATCTCAACTTTTTTGTAGTCATGAACCATTTCAGGATGATACATATTTCGGGCATTTAGTAAGGCGACGAAGAAATTTTAGTTTTTTATGAAATGAAGTTTCCAGGTGATAAAAACTGCATACAGTTCAAATCAAAGAGGCCAAATCGGAAAACACATATGTATTTGTTTTCAAAGAGCCAATCCTCATAGCTTGAATAATTGTATGTGTTAACATATCTGCATACAAAATGTACAAAAAGCTAATTGTTCTAATTTGTTTGGCTAATTCTAAATGGAACGCACGTAGTGCTTCAATATTTTCTACTTGGGAAACCCAAAGGAAAAAAGAAACTTCATTAATGTTGATATCTTGTTTCAATAGTTGCTTCATTATCAACCAGATTGGAAAGCAACTAAATATCAGAAAAAAATTACCACAGAATTTCAAGTGAATTGTTGGCAAAATTTAATTGTATTCATTCATTTCTTCTTACAACGCAACATTCCACTTCCAGGACAAATTTTTCAAATATTATGAAGATTCTTTAACAAACACCGTATTTTTGTTCTACAACACCATCCAGTTTTTCCAACAAAATAATTATCCCTAAAAGTGCAAAATGACCACACAAAAATATTAGTTACATATCCTTCCTCAAAGTAGTAACATTAATTTAATTGCACATACAGCCAAATGTGGAAACAAACCCCCCCAGTAACAACATATCCTACCTCTAAACTATCTAATAAAAATATCAGTTACATTAAATTAGGCCTAATTAATCCCAACAATAGCCCAATCAACTTAATACATAGTACTCACAATAACAAAGACATTTGACCAGCTCCTTAACTCACCCTGCTTGTTCATTCTATCCATCTCCACATGAATGGGAGCCTTCTTGTTCTCGATGTCCACTTGACTTAATTTCTCCCTCCTTAACGATTTTAGATACCACCATTCGATTACTCAGATGCATTATTGCCATTGATGTGTATAGTCTGATCCATCCTTATACAAACATGTACAGTTATAGGTTAGTAAAGTAATTTCTTCCCCATGCTAAAGTTTAACTAAAGCAACAAATCAAAAAATATATGTATTGTGTTTGTGTACATCATTTGACCTTTTCCTATGTAAGTAGCATTTTCTGACTCTACTTGCTTGCTCCATGATATCTAACCATTTCCTAACTCAACTTGTCGACCATCTTGGGTGATATCTACCCATGCTTGAGTATTGGATTTTGAAATACATAAATTTTATTAAATATATTTGAAAATGAAATAAGACAGTTATTCTAGCTCGTGTTTGGATAGCTAAAGTGATCACATTTTAAAATATCATTGAATATGTTAATTGAACCCATAGTTACAGAATTCACAAACACCATGCCAAAACAGAATAAATTTGCAACATATATGGTTGACGCTATGACCGAATAAATTCAAAAAAATTGTGAAGAATTACAAATAAATCATAAAAAGTCACGGATTTATTCCTTCTTTAACATTTTCCCACAAAATCTTTGGTCAAGATGCACCTACATAGACAGAATCCAGAGTATTATTGTGAGAATGAGTTATTGTCATGATTGAGCTATATATGCTCTTACGGTTTTACCATACCAACCTAGTTTTATTTAAGTATAGAGTTTGATGTATATCTTTGACTCCTCTTAAATATGATACTGAACTGTTACCAAACAATTTCCAAAAATTCCAGCTTTTTTCCCCAAATACTGAACTTCTGAACCTCGCCAAACTATTCATTGCTCGCCATACCTTGTGATTATGATATCCTTCTTCATGATTCTAAAGGCAACTCCAGCAGAAATCTGGAGCACCTGTGGAAAAACTGACAATAGTCTAACATATGTGATTTTGGTCTGATTCAGCTACGCACACTAACCTCTGATATCTCCAGACATCCTTACCAGCAAGATGAATCTGAACTACTATTATTCTAAATGGTATTCATAACGGTAGAAATAACGGAGATACACATAGTCCAAGTCCAGTAGCATGAAAGTGCACAATAATGCAATTTAGCACATTAGCATGCTGAAACCATGTTTTCATATCTACTTCTCATTAATGGTTAAAATCTAAAGCTCAAGTCATCTTCTGAAATTTAGCTGATTACATACATAGTAGCCTACGATATGAAACTCTACGTTGTGCGGCTCACTGCATCCTTCTTGGAGCCAATGTAACTCTGCGTTTCATGGGGTCATGCAGATTGCATTCATATTTATAGCATGCTTCTTTTGTTCTCATCGGATACATAATATATTATGCACTAATTATGTTCTTCGCATGTATTTTCATATTTGCTGGGAAACACAAAGTAGTTATCTCCTGCTACATGTGTCATTTATCCATCTGAACTTCTGATGGTTCATGTGTCTACATATTTTCAAGTGAACTCTGGATGTCTCTCCAGCACTATTGTTCTTATCACTGAATGCTGCCGATCAGTGTTCTTGCCTTGTTGCAAGTAAGTTAGACATGTCTGTCACTTGAAATTTAAATCAGTGATGCATGAATACTAGCCTTACTCCTCATTTTTTTGGATTTTCTTTACAAACGTTAAATAAGGTATGCTTGAATGCTGGCCCTACTCTTTATTTTTTCTAATTTTCTTTACAAACCTTAAAAGGCACTTGCTGCAATTCTATTCAAGTATTATGTATTATTCTTGCATTAGCCGACCTTATCCTAAACTCTGACATATTATGTATTATTCTCTTTACAAACTTGGGCATGTGGTAGTATTACACAAACCTGAGCATGTGCAATTAAGTTAGACATGTTATGTCTGTCACTTGAAATTTAAATCAGTGATACATGAATGCTAGCCTTACTCCTCATTTTTTGGATTTTCTTTGCAAACCTTAAATAAGGTATACTTGAATGCTGGCCCATACTCTTTATTTTTTCTAATTTTCTTTACTAACCTTAAAAGGCACTTGCTGCAATTCTGTTCAAGTATTATTTATTATTCTTGCATTAGTGATTGCTCCAAAATGCAACCCAAGAGCACAACCTAGTATGGCGCAAATGCACGGAGATAAATCCCCGGTAACGGCGCCAAAAACTTGGTCGCGCCCCGGATACACGTCCCGGAGAACGATTGTAGTTTTACCGCAAGCGCACGACAAAGTGGCGAGCGGGTATCGAACACGAGGAGGTGGTGTTGGCTCCAATCTATCCTAGGTTGGCTTGACTACGAAGGTTTTATTGGTGGAGATGGCTATGGTATGATGTAATGAAAATGGTGGTGGATGTCGGTGTCGGTGATAAAGAAGTTGGGTCAAATATCGATTCAAATATAATATAATAGAAATGTCTAGAGCTAGGGAATCCCCACTACGGGTCGTCATGCATCATTGTGAATAGTGAATCTCAATATTACTAGACTTGCGTTGAGGTGAACTAGTCGTAACTGAATATAGAACCAAGCTCACGCTCTCGCGCTATTGCCGGTCTATAGCAACCCTAGGATAGGGCCCAATCTCTTGCAAACCCTAGCCTAAGCCGCTAGCATTAGGATCAACATCATCGTTCAATCGCCCCTCGAGCCCACTCTCGTGCAAACTCGAGTTACGATCTAGGTTGTGATAGTTCGTATTCGCCCAATCTCTTGCAAACGAATATGGGTATAGATTTATAATAAAAATCCTAGCTTTGGTCCAATCTCTTGCAAACCAAATCTAGAAAGATCCAATTGTAAATCTAAATCGAATATCTAGGCCTTCCCATCGATTAGAATCCAATCTCTTGCAAACCCCAACCGATGGAAATCCCTAGCTATTCGTGATAAATCGATCACAACCTAATCTCCTAGCAAATCTAGCAATTTAGAGATTCATTCATCACAAATATGAAATTAGATCCATATGGTTCATCCCCATGCCCTAGAACATCAAATCTACTCAAGCATAGCAATAACGATAGAGAAATCGATAAAAAACATTGCTTGCATATATAAAGATATCAAAACAAAGTTTCAAGCAATAAGAACAAAATACTTAGCTTGATGAAGATCTTCAATCCAAATACAAGCTTTTTGATCCAAGAGGGGGCCTAGGGCATGGCCTAACCTCTAAAAATAACTCTAAGAAAACATAATGGGAACTTTAAGAAAACATTTGGGGACCCTCTCTAATGGTGGCTACAAAACCCCTTAAATAGCCTCCCAAAACCCTAGCAAAAAACCCTAGAAAACCCCTCAAAATCGTGCCCAAAAACAGCCCAAACCGCAACTTAAAATCTGGGCCCGCCGCCGACTCGGCCGAGTGGAAAGCTCACTCGGCCGAGTGGGAATTCCTGCAAAATTTCCAGAGAACAGCACTCTGTCAAAAACTGGCAAAAACTGGTCACTCGGCCGAGTGGGAATCTCACTCGGCCGAGTGGAAATGTCACTCGGCCGAGTGACGCTGACATGCGAATTCCAACACTGCAGCATCGACTTGCAGAAATTCCCCAGATTTCATCCGACCTCTGATTGACGCGTTCTTGGCGGCGTTGGAACCGTCATGAAGTATAATATCCATAAAAAATATGATAAAAATACTTTGACCTCTGAAATGATAGCAGATTTCAAAAGAGTGGGAGGCTATCTGAAAATCTGGGCGCTGCGTGTCCTCGGCATCACTCGGCCGAGGGGCTTTTGGTACTCGGTCGAGTCGGAGCTCATAGTCGACTGACGGATTACAGTAAGTCTGGTCTTTTGGATGCCGTCGTTCGTGTGCCACTCGGGCGAGTGGTGTCTCCATACTCGGCCGAGTGGGATGTCGTCGCTCGGCCGAGTGCATGCTAATCTTCAAGTAATTGCGTGTCTGATCTGGCCGGCCGAGCGGGCTTCTTTGCTCGGCCGAGTGACTCCTTCACTCGGCCGAGTGGCATGCTGAAAATGCCCAATCTTCATCATTTCGCTTCCTCGTCGCTCCTACGACGTTCTTTCTTCTTCCACTCGTCTTCTATCGCTGATAGGTCCTCAATAAGTCCATGAGCGATTCTCCATTACGCGTGCAAGTCCTTTAAGCTCATTTTTGCTCCCAATTGCTCATATTTCCTAAAATCTGACAAAAACAAGAAATAGTGAAAAGCAGCACAATATCATCGAATAATCGTGAAAATCGCAATATGAGCAACCGAAATGGCATGCAAATATGTAGAAAAAAGGTGTAAAATATGGACCGATCAAAATCCCCCAAGCTTACCTCTTACTCGTTCTCGAGAAAGATAAGTAGAGAGACGAACTCGGGAGATGAAAATAAAGAAAATGAAATGAAAAAGAAAGAACACGAGGTGGAAGGGGTCGCTAGATTCTTCTCTCAGATCTCAAGCCATAAGCTACACATCACGATAACTTGGAAAATACAAATCACATGCTATAAGGATTTCATATCTTACATAAACATGGTACTTGCAAGCTTTTAAGAACAACAAAATGGATTCTCTAAATTTATACAATCAATTCATATCCACGTCACGCATTTCATAGGATTTAATATACAAATGTTGGTGATGCACTTTTCAATCAAGAGTTATAACTGAAGCATATAAGAATCACACCAAGCATGCAATAGAGAATGGAATAAGAGACATGGCATTCACATATTTATTTCAAATCATGAAAAATCTCCAAATCTAATATATTTTGCAAAGTCTAAGCATTATCGAATATTCCCATTCATGCACGTCTCCACTCTAATGGCATACTCACTCATATGGTCAAATGAATTCACCCCCCCAAGCTTAGCTTAAGGCATCGCATCTAAAGGAATATGATAGTGGAAAATGGGATTTTTGCCTTGGTTTTCCCAAGTATTTTGTGGCTCCAATAATGAGATAGAGAAACCTTTTTCTTTTTCATTTGGAACTTTTTGTTTCTCATTTTTATTTTTGGATTTTTGTAGGAGCTATTTGATTTGTATTTTTGGTTTTTGGCTTTTTGGACTTTTTGGAGCTAACTTTTTCTTTTGTGGGGATTTTTGGGAAATAGATGCGATATAAGTAGCTTTAGGAGGTGAACTCAAGTGACATGTAGAGAATAAAAAGATATATGTGGAGAAAGAAATAATGTAACACTCGGTTCACTCTAAGATGTGCACGAACGGTTCAATAAGATAATACATCAACTAAAACTCATATGTAAGCATGGATATTCTCAATCATTTCAATAAATAGTGAAGTCAAGCAGTAAAATTTACAACCATATTAGGCATGCAACAGAAGGTGAATAAGACATAAAACTGATGCTTCAGGTATACTAATGATGCGTGAATCTTGGTGCATTTCCAACAAAAGCATACTAAACACTAATCAATACATTCAGCTTCAATTAGTATCATGCATTCATGTAGAGGAGTCATCAAAAGAAATAGATTTGCAAGCATATGTGAATAGCAAGACTATGGAATACTCTAAGTAGCATGGCAAGGAATAATAAGCATCGTTATGGTTGCTAAAGCAATAAGAGATATCATCATAAGGAACACATCTAGCAAAAGAAGAGAAAGGAAAATAAAGAAATAAAAAAATAAAAGAGAGGAAAGAAAAGAAAAACAAGCACACAATATGATGCATGAACACACATAAAAGGAAAATAAGATGGAAAAAATCAAAAAGATGATGCAAAAATTTTGAAAAATTCTAAAAACCCTAAAATAAAGTAAAAATGCAACTAATGCGTCTAAATGGCATGGAAATGCACTCCCCCAAGCTTAAACTTTACATTGCCCTCAATGTGATCATAAAAGGAAAAATATGAGGAACAACGATAAATATGAGGGAGGCGAATGAAAAATGATGAAATGAATGACATGAAATCCTAATGCAACTACATGCACATACAATGATGCATGAGAGCGCTTTCCCCCAAGCTTATACCAAACAATCCTATTCAAATGACTCAATCAAAAATGTCATGGATTTGCAAAGCGTGATCAAGTCAAATGAATAAGAAAGTGAGTATTCACTTGAAAGAAATACTCGATGGTGGTGAGCAAAAGGATGTGGCGTATCAAAATATGGAGAGGGGAATTAATATATATAATGGGTTTGGGGTGTAAAAGATTTTTGTTGCCGTCATATGAGGTGATATTTATTCAAGCAAATCTATACGGTCCTCTCGCTGTCGAAAGAATTCGTGTTTATTTAAAGCATAAAATTTTCTACACTACTGGATTGATATCACCTATAGCAAAAGGCGGATCCAGTATCTTTGCCGATGCAGGAAATTGCTCTAACTGCTCCTTCCGTGGCTCCGCCAGACGCATATGTCCACGGACTCCAACGAACTCCAGCAATGCATCCTCCAGCATTTCCACAAGGACTCCACCTGTACCCTGCAGAGAATAGGATGCATCAGTTCGCTGCAAAAAATTCACCCTCGTAATAAAAGTATCCCAAAGAGGATCGTCTATAAAAATATATGGAATAAATGATGGTGGACGATACTTCCCTGGAAATAATCCAATATCCTCACGTGCCATGATAGCTGTCTCCATGGTATCCTCTCTCAGCTGCTCAGGTAAATCTAGATCATAGGTGTGGACCTCCTCGATAGGCTCGTCGAACTGTGACACGTCCAAGCATACCTCCGGTCCATAATCGTATGTGTGCTGCAAAAGGTATGACGTGTCAAAAATATCTGAATCAAAATAAATATCGAATGGAATGCGTGATTCAGAAATGGAGTGGGTAAAAATATCTCCCTGAGTGGGAGCAGTAAGCTCTGTGGGATAGTCCTCGACATCAATGGAAGGATGAGGTGGCAGCGGAAGCTCAAATGGAGGAGGGTAGTGCTCGGGATCCTCATGAATGGCTATGTCCTCGTCCCGATGCACGACCTCCTCGGTGATAAACTCTGGCTCCGTGTGTGATGCCTCCTCAAAAGCATGCTTCGGCTCTGTGAGGTAAATTACATCAATGTCTTCTCCATCTGAATCATCTCCATCCATCCACTCATCGTATGGACTACCTGTGTCTGTGGGTGGGGGAGTGACGACGGTGAAACCTGGCTCTGTAGCAACACGCCCTGAGTATCTCATTGCAGTTCTCTCATCAGAAGTGGCTGCATCTGTGCCTGGTACCGTTGTCTCCTCAGATTTGGAAGCATCATTGTCCTCAGCCTACCGTCCAAGAATCTCATCCAGATACGCATAAAAATGTGTGGTCCATATGATCACAGCCTTAGCAGAAGGTAGAGGTGGCTGCGGAAGCTCAGCTATCGGTGGGCAAGACTCTGGATTTATCTGAATGAAGTTACCATCGTCCCAAAGTGCTGCCTCCGCAATGCAATGCTCTGGCTCCGCATGTGATGCCTCCTCATGAACTATCAATGTAGGCTCTCCTTGGAATGGTGATGATGGCTGCTCATGTGTGTCAGCTCGTGGGGATGTATCATGTGGAGGGGAATTCTCGCAAGCAATCCGAAAATATAGTCTATCCCCCTCGAGACTGACATGGATGTCCTTCTCAATTGTTCCTACAGCTGAAACACGGTTCATAACAAAATCTGCAAATCGTCGCTCAAATGCATCACCTGCTGTAATGCTCTCTGAACCGGTGAACCTCACTGACTCCAAGAGACCCTCCAATAATCTCTGAAATCCATCCTCCTCTGGCTGCGCTGGTGGCTCAATTTTTGCTTCCTCCACTGTACCTTCGTCCATCCACTCTTCATATACAACAGCTGTATTGTAGGATGTGGGATCGACGGCGGCACATTCTGGCTCTGATAATATGATTGGAGATGCTTCTTGCCCATAAGATGAAGGAACAGAACTGATATCTTTGGGAATCATCGCAACCTTAAACATGAGCACATTCATTTCAAGTTGCCTCTTCACCCGTTCCAATAGAAGGTTAATCTTTTCAAGCCCGGCTTGCATTTCAACCTGGTGTGCATGCATCTCATCAAAAAAGATCCTTTGTCTCTCATCAAGCTCGGGCCAGTGCATCTCCTCAAAAAAGTATTCTCCTATCTGAACACTCTGATCAAAATAGTATTCTCTCGTCTGAGCACTCTGATCAAAATCTGTGGTCCGCGTAGTATAATCCATAGCACCTGATCAACAAAGATAAATACCTGGAGAAAAGATATCAGTGGCACAAAAGAATATAGAAATGATAATAATGGTGGCGGGGGTGAAAATCTCCTTTTGTTAGTTTTTTTTTAAATTAAAAAATTTTATTTTTCGTAGTCTAATCAACCTAATTGTGACAAATTGGCACCCAACGGGAAACACCTCCCCGACAACGGCGCCAAAAACTTGATCGCTCCAAAATGCAACCCAAGAGCACAACCTAGTATAGCGCAAATGCACGGAGATAAATCCCCGGTAACGGCGCCAAAAACTTGGTCGCGCCCCGGATACACGTCCCAGAGAACGATTGTAGTTTTACCGCAAGCGCACGGCAAAGTGGCGAGCGGGTATCGAACACGAGGAGGTGGTGTTGGCTCCAATCTATCCTAGGTTGGCTTGACTACGAAGGTTTTATTGGTGGAGATGGCTATGGTATGATGTAATGAAAATGGTGGTGGATGTCGGTGTCGGTGATAAAGAAGTTGGGTCAAATATCGATTCAAATATAATATAATAGAAATGTCTAGAGCTAGGGAATCCCCATTACGGGTCGTCATGCATCATTGTGAATAGTGAATCTCAATATTACTAGACTTGCGTTGAGGTGAACTAGTCGTAACTGAATATAGAACCAAGCTCACGCTCTCGCGCTATTGCCGGTCTATAGCAACCCTAGGATAGGGCCCAATCTCTTGCAAACCCTAGCCTAAGCCGCTAGCATTAGGATCAACATCATCATTCAATCGCCCCTCGAGCCCACTCTCGTGCAAACTCGAGTTACGATCTAGGTTGTGATAGTTCGTATTCGCCCAATCTCTTGCAAACGAATATGGGTATAGATTTATAATAAAAATCCTAGCTTTGGTCCAATCTCTTGCAAACCAAATCTAGAAAGATCCAATTGTAAATCTAAATCGAATATCTAGGCCTTCCCATCGATTAGAATCCAATCTCTTGCAAACCCCAATCGATGGAAATCCCTAGCTATTCGTGATAAATCGATCACAACCTAATCTCCTAGCAAATCTAGCAATTTAGAGATTCATTCATCACAAATATGAAATTAGATCCATAGGGTTCATCCCCATGCCCTAAAACATCAAATCTACTCAAGCATAGCAATAACGATAGAGAAATCGATAAAAAACATTGCTTGCATATATAAAGATATCAAAACAAAGATTCAAGCAATAAGAACAAAATACTTAGCTTGATGAAGATCTTCAATCCAAATACAAGCTTTTTTGATCCAAGAGGGGGCCTAGGGCATGGCCTAACCTCTAAAAATAACTCTAAGAAAACATAATGGGAACTTTAAGAAAACATTTGGGGACCCTCTCTAATGGTGGCTACAAAACCACTTAAATAGCCTCCCAAAACCCTAGCAAAAAACCCTAGAAAACCCCTCAAAATCGTGCCCAAAAACAGCCCAAACCGCAACTTAAAATCTGGGCCCGCCGCCGACTCGGCCGAGTGGAAAGCTCACTCGGCCGAGTGGGAATTCCTGCAAAATTTCTAGAGAACAGCACTCTGTCAAAAACTGGCAAAAAACTGGTCACTCGGCCGAGTGGGAATCTCACTCGGCCGAGTGGAAATGTCACTCGGCCGAGTGACACTGACATGCGAATTCCAACACTGCAGCATCGACTTGCAGAAATTCCCCAGATTTCATCCGACCTTCGATTGATGCGTTCTTGGTGGTGTTGGAACCTTCATGAAGTATACTATCCATAAAAAATATGATAAAAATACTTTGACCTTTGGAATGATAGCAGATTTCAAAAGAGTGGGAGGCTATCTGAAAATCTGGGCGCTGCGTGTCCTCGGCATCACTCGGCCGAGCGGCAAATGTCACTCGACCGAGGGGCTTTTGGTACTCGGCCAAGTTTGAGCTCGTAGTTGACTGACGGATTACAGTAAGTCTGGTCTTTTAGATGCCGTCGTTCGTGTGCCACTCGGGTGAGTGGTGTCTCCATACTCGGCCGAGTGGGATGTCGTCACTCGGTCGAGTGCACGCTAATCTTCAATTAATTGCGTGTCCGATCTGGCCGACCGAGCGGGCTTCTTTGCTCGGCCGAGTGACTCCTTCACTCGGCCGAGTGGCATGCTGAAAATGCCCAATCTTCATCATTTCGCTTCCTCGTCGCTCCTACGACGTTCTTTCTTCTTCCACTCGTCTTCTATCGCTGATAGGTCCTCAATAAGTCCATGAGCGATGCTCCATTACACGTGCAAGTCCTTTAAGCTCATTTTTGCTCCCAATTGCTCATATTTCCTGAAATACGACAAAAACAAGAAATAGTGAAAAGTAGCACAATATCATCGAATAATCGTGAAAATCGCAATATGAGCAACCGAAATGGCATGCAAATATGCAGAAAAAAGGTGTAAAATATGGACCGATCAATTATCCGATCTTATCCTAAACTCTGACATATTTTGTATTATTCTCTTTACAAACCTGGGCATGTTGTAGTATAACACAAACCTGGGCATGTTGTAGTAGGTAAGCTTTGCTAGTAGGTCAAGTATGGGACTGGACTTGCCACTGATAGCACATGCCTTCAGAAACATCTATGGCATTCAAATTTTGACAGAGAACATGATCACGTAATTAAAACCTAACAAAAACCTAACTTTTCCAAGAAAATTTCTGGAAATTGCAAAAAAATATAAACACGCCTAATTCATTCAGTTTGCCAGAATCCATTAGTTTCCTCCAAATTACACAAATTTGACTGGAATCCTTACCCATATGTCAGTACTTGGTTCCTACTGAGATAGAGAACTTGGGATTTTTTTTTGAATTACTGACCTGAGAGAGTTGTTGATTTTGAGATCTGAAGCATGCGATGAATCTGAGCCTGGCAACTGGCATTATAGGCAATCCCTGTGGGCCATATACGATGACGACACGTGTTCAGGCCATGGCTTCTATGCTTCTTTGTACATGAAGGAAAGCCGATGACATGAGTAATAGGAAATAATAATAATTTATATGCACTGGATCTAAATCGTCACTAATCTAATCACCAAAATGTAGTTAATAATAATAACAATAACAATAATAAGTTACTCACAGCATAGTCTCATTGCAGTGGCAGGCTACCTCATGGGCATTGACCACCAGCAGCGTCGACAGTACGTCATAGGCTCTCTTAGTGACCATCAGTGAGAATGGCACCGACAGCAGGAACACATAAAGAAAGTAGAAGTAGAGGACGCATGCATACCATCCATTGACCTCCGCCCTCGTCGGCAGGTCCGCCAACACCACACTCAGCTCTCGCATGTGCAAGCAATAACTGATCTCGCCTCCTCAAATTTCCATATAACTTGCATCCAAAACCATCAGATAGTAATCATTTAGAATTAATAATCATCCTAAAAAGAAAAGATGCACAGTGTTACGCCTATTTGGCTGAAGCCCGAAAGACACGAGCCCAGAAACCTGACTACCGATCAGAAGCCCATCTGCGAGATCGGGCCCGCCCGACAATGCCCCCTAGAGGGCCCCCGAACGTCAAATCGGCCCGACTCGGGAAGCGTGCGACTCACCCACGGATAACCGCCCCCGCGAAATCCGCCGCCCCTTTTATGACCATTAAGGGGAGGTGCTGGCACGGCGCGGGCGAGTGGCGAGTGGGGGGCGGATCGAGGGGGCGCGATTGAGGGCGGGCGAAGGACGTGGATGACGGGCAGTCATGGCAGGAGGCCTATAAAAGGACTAGGAGGACGACTGAACAAGGGACGACATCTCAGGTAACAAAACCTAAGGTACTCCATCAACGACCTAGTTTCCCCACTTCATCTCCTTCCCCCCGCTCGCGTCGGAGGACGTCGTTCCGATCTCCTCTCGAGTCATACCGTCCCCGCCGAGCCTCCTCTTTCAGACGGTTATCTGACTTAGGCATCGGAGGGGATTTGGCCGGAACCAAGGTCCGGCCTCCCTGACGAGTGTTCTCGTCTGTTCAGGAAGACGCTAGATCCGAGTGCCGAAGCTTCCCTTCGGCACCAGGCGAACGCCATCGAGCATCAGCCAAGGCATCGAGGCCACCCCTCGATGCCAGGAGAGACCGAGGCCGAACGCTTCAATCCGTGTCGAGGCTTCCCCTCAGCTCCACGCCGGCCGCGCATCAAGCGAGACGACCGAGGCTACCCCTCGTCATCCGACCGACCGAGGCCGAGCACACCCATCCGAGCAGAGGCTTCCCCTCAGCTCTGCGCCGGTCGCGTGTCAAGCCAAGGTGCCGAGGCTTCCCCACGTCACCCGACCGTCCGAGGCCGAGCACCTCACACCGGGCCGAGGCTTCCCCTCAGCCCCCCAAAGGCCGAGGATCCAGATCCGGCCCAGCTGACGTGCTCATCGTCGACAACATCTCCGATTCGTGTCGCATCTACACGCGCACGACGCACCCAAGGGACCCTAATCGGCCCCTTGACCACGTTGACCGGGTAGTCCACGGTCAACGATTCTGTAGTGAGAAAACACTCTGAAACATCTGGCGTCGTCTGTGGGAAACGAACTATCCCACGAAAAACAAACCACACCTGCAATGACACGGATTCACCCATCACGACGAAGGGAAGGCAAGGCTCAGGTGCGAGGCGACATGGCCCGCCATGGTTGGCAAGAAAGGGCCCGGGCCCAACGCGAGGAGGACCATGAGGAGAAGACCAAGAAACCCTCGCCAGCACTACCAGTCGGGAGGACAGGCACGACAGTAGCAGCGCGCAGGTCGGATGCAGCTTTGGTGGTGTCGGTGATCATCGACACAACGATGGTACGGCGGCTGCTCATCGACACCGGCAGCTCCTGCGACGTCCTCTTCATGTCAACCCTGGAGAAGATGGGGCTGCGGAAGGAAGACTTGGAACCTCGCTCGGGTCCCGTGGTAGGGTTCACGGGTCATTCCACCCCCATCGTCGGCACGATCCGCCTCCCAGTAACACTCGGAGGCCCGCCAAACTCGCTGACCCTGGCGGTAGAATTTGTCATATTGGGGATCGGGTTGGAGTATAACGGAATCATCGGCCGACCCCTTCTCAACGCCGTCAGCGCAGTAGTCTCGACCCTTCATCAGACTATCAAGTTTCGAACGCCAAGGGGGATGGGGCAGGTCGAAGGCGACGCGGTGAGACCGAATACCTGCTACCAACTGGAGGAGGAAGGGCCTGAGGATCGTCTAGTCGACCAGATGGCCGCGCTCGACTTAAGGAGCGGGCCGAGACCCGCCCCTGCGGAGGAACAAGAGCAGATCCCGGTCATGGACATCGAAGGCAGGTTCGTCTCAATCGGGAGAGGACTAAGCCACGAACTGAGGAGCCAACTGGTCGAGTGCCTGGAGGCGAACCTTGACGTCTTTGCTTTGTCACCGGAGGACATGCCCGGCGTAGATCCCCAAGTGATCGTCCACCAGATCAACGCCGACCCCAACTTCAAGCCGGTCAGGCAGAAGAAGCGAAACCTGGGTGGCGAAAAGATGAAGGCGGCCTCTGAGGAGGTAGAGCGTCTTCTCGGCGCAGGCTTCATACGAGAGGTCTGGTACACAGAATGGCTATCGAACGTGGTGATGGTCAAAAAACCCAACGGAAAGTGGCGAATGTGCGTGGACTTCAGTGACCTCAACAAAGCCTGTCCTAAGGACAGCTACCCCCTGCCACGCATAGACCACCTTGTGGACAATGCCTCGGGGTACAAGATGCTTAGCTTCATGGACGCCTACTCAGGGTACAATCAGGTCCAGATGGATCCTCGGGACGAAGAGATGACAGCCTTCACGACAGACCGGGGAACCTACTGCTACAAGAAGATGCCCTTCGGCTTGAAAAACGTAGGGGCCACCTACCAGAGAATGGTCAACAAGGTTTTTTACTCCCAGATCGGGAGGAACCTGGAGGTCTACGTTGACGACATGCTTGTCAAGTCGAGAAAGCCGGAGGACCATGTCGCCGACCTCCGTGAAACTTTCGAGCGGTTGTGGCGACACAACATCCGACTCAACCCCACGAAGTGCACATTCGGGGTAAGATCCGGCAAATTCTTGGGATTTATGATAACTAACCGGGGCATTGAAGCTAACCCTGACAAGATCGAGGCATTGATCAATATGTGGGAGCCAGCGACGATCAAAGAACTGCAAAGGCTGAATGGGCGCATCGTGGCCTTGGGGTGATTCCTATCCAAATCGGCGGAGAGATCACTCCCCTTCTTCAAAGTTTTGAGGAAAGCGATCACAGAACCGTCAGACAACAGGAAGGTGATACCATGGGACGAAGACTGCTCCAGGGCATTCACGGATCTCAAGGAGTACCTTCGCAGCCCGCCTCTCCTGTCCAAGCCACGAGAAGGGGAATCGCTAAGCCTCTACCAGGCATGCGCGGAAGAAGCGGTGAGCTCGGTACTGGTCAGGGAAGACGGTGGGGTGCAATGGCCGGTGTACTACACGAGCCGGGTCTTGAAAGGAGCGGAGGTGCGATACTCACCCATGGAGAAACTGGCATACGCCCTCGTCCTCTCAGCGCGAAGGCTCAGGCCCTACTTCCAAGCCCACACCATAGTGGTCTTGACCGACTCGCAATTGGAGCAGAATCTCAAGAGATTCGATCGAATGGGAAGGATGCTGAACTGGGGGGGTGGAATTGAGCGAGTTCGATCTCCGATTCAAGCCACGCACAGCCATCAAGGGGCAGGCCTTGACCGACTTCATCGTTGAATGCACTACGGAAGGAGGACGTCCCCCGGAGGGAGAAGGCCCAGCAACGGTAATCACCCAGCCCTTATCTTTTCTTTCGACTGACCACCTCCACCCTGTCCAGTCAGGAGTCCCAGAAACATGGATAGTCCATGTGGACGGATCGGCAACACAGTCAGGAGGCGGGGCTGGGATCGCGATCCGATCTCCGGAAGGGAACATCATGGAATACGCGTTGCGGTTCGAGTTCCCGGCCACCAACAACGTGGCGGAGTACGAGGCGGTAATCAACGGCCTGAGGCTGGCCCAGGAGCTCGGGGCCGAGTCCGTGCGCCTCCTCAGCGACTCAAAGCTCATTGTCAACCAGCTTCTGGGAAGTTACAAGGCGCGGGAGGAAGCAATGCAGAGGTATCTTGCCATCGCCAAAGCGGCGCTGTCCAAGTTCAAGAGCGCGGAAGTCTCACATCTCCCACGGTCAGAGAATGCGCGGGCAGACGCGCTGTCGAAGATAGCCTCGTCCTCGACCAAGGAGCTGGGCCGCACCATTTACATGGAGAACCTGCAGTCCCCCAGCACGGAAGAGCGGGAGGTGATGGCGATCGACCAAAATCCCACCTGGATGGACCTGATCATACGGTACCTCACTCATGGGGAGGTGCCGACGGATTGGGACGAGCGTCGGACCCTGGAGAGGAAGGCGCTCCGATACATGATCCATGAGGGGACGTTCTACCGAAGACGCTGGACGAAGGCGGATGTTCTCCCATACCTGAAATGCATCGGACCGCAGGAAGCCGACTACGTCCTACGGGAGGTTCACGAAGGGATCTGCAGAAATCACCACGGGGGCAAGATGGTCGCTGATCACTCCTTATTTTACACTTTTTTTTTCCGCAGGTTTGCATGCCATTTAGATCGCCCAAATCATGCTTTTCACGATATATCGACGATATTGCGATGCTTTTCACGATTTGTTGTTTTTGTCGCATTTCAGGTGATTTGGAGAGATTTGGAGTGATCTCGAGATGCGCTTACTCCAGAGGGTCACCGACGACCTCCCCAAGGGGTATTTTGCTGTTGGAGAGGAGCAGAAGAAGAAAGGACGTCGCAGGAGCGACGAGGAGGCCAAAACAAGCTGTTTGGGCATTTTTGGTGTCCCACTCGGCCGAGTGGAGGAGTCACTCGGCCGACCAGCGAGACACCGCTCGGCCGACCAGATCGGATACGTTTCATACGTGCACTCGGCCGAGCGACGGAGACCACATCGGCCGAGTGACGAGATCCCGTCCGCCCGAGTGGCGCCCAGACGAAGCCATTCAAAAATCGCCAACTTACTGTTTTTCGGCTGCCTGAGCTTCAGAAGACCCACTCGGCCGAGTGGATAATCCCGACCGCCCGAGTACCAAGAAGCCATCGGCCGAGTGACGACAACTCACTCGGCCGAGCCGCCCCCGAAGTGAAGACCCCTGAAGATCAAGACTTACTGGAAATTTACAGGGTTTCTCACTCGGCCGAGCGACTTTTGTCACTCGGCCGAGTGCGACGCGCTGCCTGTAGCGAAAATTGCGGATTTCAGGCTGCGCAGGGGTATTTTGGTCACAGTTTTTGGACGATTTTGGGGGGTATTTAACCCCTGTTTGTACCCTAGTTTTGAGAGCTTTTCTCTTAGATTTTTGCAGCTTTTTAGATTAACTTTTTAGCTTTATTCTTGTGATTGGAGAGGAGACAAAAGTTGATTTTTGTTGGATTATTTGAAGAACTCCATTGGTTTGTGTCTCTCTCTCCTAAAAATTCTATTTTTATTGCTTATCTCAATATTGTGATGAATTCTCTTGTTTATTTCATTGATTATTTTTGTGTTTGTGCTATGAATTGTGAGTAGTCTCCACGTCTTGGGGCGTGGGGATGAACCCTACAAGCCCAATTTCATATTTGTGATGAATTGGTAGAAATTTTGCTAGAATTGTTATTAGGGATTAGTTTGGGAGCGATTTACTACGGATAGCTAGGAGTTCATACCGATTGGGATTTGCAAGAGATTGGATCCCAATTCGATAGGAAACCCTAGAAATCCGAATTGGGTTGGAATCGAATTTCCGTAGTATCGGTTTACAAGAGATTGGACCGATACTAGGGTTCCTGGTTGCAATTCCGTGCCGATACCCGTTTGCAAGAGATTGGACGGGTAGGAACTATCCAAACCTAGGTCGTGGGCCGAGTTTGCAAGAGATTAGGCTCGGTGCACGATTGAACGATGATGTTGATCCTAATGCTAGCTTCCCTAGGCTAGGGTTTGCAAGAGATTGGACCCGAACCTAGGATATCTATAGACCGGCAACAGCGAGAGAGCGTGAGCTTGGTTCTACATTCAGTTGCAACTAGTTCATCCAAAATCTTATTCTAGCAATTTTGATACCAATGAACCACATTGACGAGATATGGTGAGTAGCGGGAATTCCCCATTCCATAGACGTTCTTTATTTGATTTGATATTTCCGTACTTTGTCTGACGATTGTGACAGGATCGCCAAAGGCAAATTTCTCTCTTCTTAAATAGTCAGGTTGATTAGAACAAGCACGGTCATTCGTCCTCCCTGTGTTCGATAACCCGCTCGCCGCTATACCGTGCGCTTGCGGTAAAACTACAACCGTTCTTTGGGTTACATTCCAGAGCGATCAAGTTTTTGGCGCCGTTGCCTGGGAGGCGATTGCGTTTGATCTTACCACCCTAGCTATTTTTTTATTATTATTTTATTTCTTTATTTTTCTTTTACCTAACCCTTACATTGTGCTAATCACTTCTTTGAAACTTTGCTCTCCGGTGCATGTACACGAGATCTACGGCGGACCCTGAAGCTATATTATTTGATCCCGAGATCGAACGTACCGCGCGGAGAATTAGAGCGGAGAGGAGACAAGATCGGGAAGGGAGGTTTATGACCCACCCGGAAACTGCGGACCAATTAGCGGCAAGAATGGCGAGGATAATTTCTATTCGAGATAGGCTTCGGCCTAAGACCTCTTCTACGACCTCATCCATTGCCATGCCGGAGTTGGCGGCTGACAAAAACTTTGAGCTGAAGACTGGACTAGTGGTTCTGATGCAGCAGGATCCATTTCATGGGAATGCCCATGAAAATCCCCACTACCACATCCAATTATTCTTGTCGAAGTGCGCCACATTTCAGATGCCGGGGGTCTCCATCGATGCCATCAGACTGCGCCTCTTCCCCTTCACGCTAAAAGACAAGGCACTCTATTGGTTGAGGATGCAGGCTGAGGGAGTCTTTACCACTTGGGACGAGTTGGCGAGTGCATTCATTGATAAGTTCTATCCGCCCTCCAAGACGGTGAAGATTCGGAGCGCTCTTATGTCCTTCAAGCAAGGACCCCAAGAGACGCTCTATGAGGCTTGGGAGCATTTTAAAGATCTGCAGCATCAATGCCCGCACCATAGCATTGAAGATTGGGAGCTAGTTCATAGCTTCTACAACGGTCTCCAACCGGGGACCAAACAAATTATTGATGCCACGGCGAATGGTGCTATCTTATCAAAGACTCCCGAAGAAGCTACGGCCCTAATTGAGGAGATGGCCTCAAACAATCAACAATGGGGCGATGAGCGAGGACACTCTACGTCCTCCTTGAAGCCAACCAGTATCTATGAGGCGAAGGCCGTAGCGGCGCTTACAAGCAAGTTTGATTCTCTCCACAAGGTGGTGGAGAGACTGGAGAAGTTTATCACGGAGCCCCAAGGAACCCCTTCCGCCTCCGCACCAACGAGCCAAATGTGTGATTGACAAGACCAATCTCAGGCCATGTATGTGGGGGGAGAGCAAGGAGAAGGATCCTTGGAGCAAGTACAATATGTCGCGGGGAACCAAGTGTATTGGGCCAATCCGGCCACAAGAAATCATCCCGGTTTCTCTTACGCCAACAATGAAGGAGCTTTGAACCCGCCACAACAACCACCTCAACAAGCTCGACCACCACCCCCACCCCAACAACAACACTATCCACCGAGGGGGCCTCCACAACAAAGTTTCCAACCGAAGCAACAAGTTCCACCTTATAGGCCGCCCGGATACAATCAAGGGTGGAGAAATCAAAATCAAAACCCTCCATAAGCTCAACAACAATCCGACTTCGAAGCTAGAGTGGAGGCGTTTATGGTCGATCAAAAGAAGGTCAATGCTACCTTGAAGGCGGGGCATGACTCCCTTACAACCGTTGTAGCTCAAATCTCGGAGCAATTGGCGTTGCTCAATCGGAATACTCAACAATTGCCGGCGCAACCCGAGCAAAACCCACGGGGCAACACCGGCCACATCAATGCCGTAGTTGCCGTTACTACTAGAGGCGGGAAGGATACCACCCCCGCCATGATTCCTACCGAGGAGCCAGTGGAGGAAAGTTTGGAGCCAATTGAGCCGGTAGTTGAAGTTGAGAAGGAGAAAGAGCCGCAACAAAAGGAGAAATCTAGAGCGGAGCAATTGATTGAGGAGAGGCGCTTCATGCCACCGGTCCCATTCCCCCAAAGGCTTGCTAGGGCGAAAATGGAGAAAAGGCTAGCAAAATTTCTCGAGTATCTGAGAGGGGTTAGCCTCAACATTCCCTTCCTCGACGCCATCGTGGAGATCCCCACATATGCTAAATTCTTAAAGGATTTGATTTCGGGGAGAAAGAGGAAGGAGAAGATTATGCTAGCCGAGGAGGGCTCTTGGTTCACCAAGAGAGAGAAGGAGCCGGCCAAATTCAAAGATCCGGGGAGCTTTCGAATTCCTTGCACCTTGGGCGGCGTCCCTCTTCAAAAGGCGTTGGTAGATTTAGGGGCTAGTGTGAGCCTCATGCCTCTCTCCATGTTCTTAAGGCTAAACACCGGGACGAAGTTGAAACCTACCGACATGCGGATACAATTGGCCGATGGGCGGATAACGAGGCCGGTAGGGATCGCCGAAGACATCCCGCTACAAGTCCCGGGGGGAATATGCTTGCCATGTGACTTCGTAATCATGGACGTTAAGGAGGAGGGAGATACGTCATTGATACTTGGACGCCCGTTCCTCGCCACCGTCGGAGTCATTGTCGACGTGCGAGAAGGTACCCTAACTTTGAACGTAGGCAACATCGAGGTGGAGCTCCACATTCCTAAGGCTATGAAACACATGCCTTACCACGAGGAGCTTGACTACATGGACCTCCTTGATGAGGTAATTGAGGAGGCGATCCCCCACTCCATTGGCGCTCTATTCGATGAAGATTTCGAGGAAGGCCCGGATTTAGGCCGAGATGAGAAGATGGATGATTCCCCCGACCTCTCCGCTGAAAATGATGAAGGCGACGCTGATGTCGCAAGGATTCGAGAGCTCTGCAAGCTCTCGAAATTGAAGTCTCCGAAGAAAGCTCCGCCAATACGGAAATCGGTGTCATCGGTGAAGCCGTTGACCGGAGCAAACGCTAGCTTGGGGGAGCCTCCCCCCAACACTATTCGAGACGGGAGACCACCGAGGGAGAACACGCCGCCGCAACTTCCGAATCCAAGCGTTCTCCCCGGAAAGTTTGATGGGTGCATCTCATATGCACCAAACATCCCGCATTAATTGAAAATCATAGGGGGTCGAGCTCACAACCTTAAACGAGCACTTGTCGGGAGGCAACCCGACGGTTATTGCTTTATTTTCATTTTTCTTTTATTTTTGTTTTATAAATTTTTAGTGTTTTGAGTCGTTCGCCCAAAAATCTTGTGATAACGGGTCCTATTTTTCCTGACAGGAGAGGGGAATGAGGTACCTATCTTTAGGAGGATGCACGAGACGACGAGGAGCGCCCCAGGAAGGCGCTCGATGCTTAGGAGGCAGATGAAATCCACTGGAGGAAGAAAGACGGAGTTTAGAGCCCAAACGAAGACAAACAGCAGAAGACAAGGCTCACTCGGCCGAGTATACTAGTCACTCGGCCGAGCACACAAGTTCGTCCGGCCGAGCCGCTCACGAACGAGGGAAGTCTGCGATACCCAACTCTCTGTTTATTTTCCTGATTTCAGTATAACTGCTACTCGGCCGAGTATATATTTTCACTCGGCCGAGTAAAATGGATACGCTCCTAGGGCGAATCTTGCCGAGTAGCTTGAGCCACTCGGCCGAATGGACTTACTCCACTCGGCCGAGGGTGGCAAGGCCACTCGGCCGAAGCGTAAGCGGGGAGGAATTTTCCATTGATCCCACTCGGCCGAGTGACCCAGTCACTCGGCCGAGTCGTAACTTTTCCCTATAAAAGGGGGCGGGGTCGGGCGCGTTTTTCGAAACGACACAAACCGCAGCGCCCCGACCCTTCAGCTCCCTCGCCCGAACCCTTCGCCTACTCGCCCGACCGACGTTGCCGCGCCGCCGCTCGGCCAGCCACTGCCGGCCGAGCCGCCGCCGCTCCTCGCCCGAGTCACCGCCGGCGGCCACGTCTCCGGCCACCTCTGGTATCGCCTATTTAGCCTATTTCTCCTCTTTTTGTGTATTTTTCGAGGATCCATGCGTTAAACGAACCCCAAACCCAAATTAATTTCTATATCTATCTATTATACCCCTAATGCTCCATACGTTTTGAATATTACCCGCTGATATCTCCATTTCATGCGCAGGTTGTTTTTGGGAGCTTAAGGGAGCCCAGGGAGCTTCCAGGGACTGATTTGGGCTTCGTGGAGGCGTTGTCTTCGCACGCTTCCATTGCTTTGCACTCGCGGCGTGTCGTGGTATACTCTTTCCTTTACTTTACGCACGCCGCACTTTTCACGTTTTTCAGCGCGCGCTCGGGGCCCATATGCCGCCCCGGACACGGTCGCGGTCGAGGAGAGCTTCCGCCAAGTGGAAGCGGTCGGATGATGCCGGCCCCTCCCACGAGTTGGAGGGCTCTCCTCCGCCTTCTCCACCACACCCCGTTCACCCTGCAGGCCCCACACACCCCGCACAGCCTGCAGAGCCCGCACAGCCCATACACCCCGCACAGCCGCTCCCTGCCGCTCCACAGCCACCACCTCCGGCTCCACTTATCGGGCCGCTGGGGATCACGTTCCAGAACGACGCACACCGCGTCGCTTTCGAGTGTATTTCCCAGTGCTCGATCGTACCCTCCAAGTTTGCACACCTTGCCGACCTAGGACTCCTGGGGGTACTAGAGGGGATGCTCACGTTGTACGACAACGTGGGCTGGCGAGATTTCTTTCAGGTGTCGGCGGACACGTTTATCCGTCCGACACTTGAGGTACTTAGTTCGATCGCCCGGACCGACGAGGGATGCTCGTTTCGGTTCATGGACCGGGAGTGCCAGGTCACTCTCGGTATGATGAGAGCCTTTTTCTCGTGGCCCGATGTCCCCGGGGCCGATCGAGGTTACGCCCCCACCCATATCCCCCACCTTCCTTCGACGCCGGTGCCTTTTGGGCCCGGATTACGGGTCTTCACGCTGCCTTTGACCCTAGTAGGGCCAAGGCCTCGGCCATTGTCCATCCCTGCCTCCGTATAGCTCAGCGCCTTATGGCGACGACCTTTTTGGCCAGATATAAGCCGGGCACGATGTCCACGCCAGAGCTCTACATGCTCTACGCGATGACACGGCCCAGAGCTCTATCTAGGGATGGCGATGAGCTGGTCCCCGCCGTCGTGATTGATGTCGCGGCT
The DNA here is from genome assembly GCA_030789695.1 of Scilla litardierei. Classification (NCBI taxonomy): domain Eukaryota; kingdom Viridiplantae; phylum Streptophyta; class Magnoliopsida; order Asparagales; family Asparagaceae; genus Scilla; species Scilla litardierei. The sequence continues at coordinate 133,655,825 of CM061138.1, read as the reverse complement.
TGGTTTTTGGACCGCATCATTGTATCGGTGGGCGCTCGCTCACCGATATGCTGCGGCGGCCTGATCACCTTGCTTGCCCTTATGACCGGCGAGGACTTCCCTGACGACCTGCGACGAGCACCGGGCCCCACTTCTCTGTCGATTGATGTTATGGCCCGGATGAAGATGCTTCGTCCGCACGGTGAGCGACACTGGGTCTGGCTGCACGGCCCTTACGGTGCCGATTACATGATTCTTCCGAGCCCAGCTCGGACTCAGATTGCACCGGCCCATGTGGACTGGCTCCCTGCGATGGATGTTCTCATCCTAGCCGCTTACGTGCTCGAGGCCGAGGAGGCCGAGCAGGCCCACGCTGCCCACGCTGCCCCCGCAGACCCTGTTGCACCTGCCGAGCCTGCTGCCCCTGTTGACCCCGTGGCCCCTCAGCCTATCCCCGATGTTTCCGATGCTCCAGACACCTCTGTCCACACTGCTGTCGGTGTCGGGAGTACCTTAGCTGAGCCCACTTCCTCTGCTTCTTAGCCTGTCACCACCACTACTGGCCCTCTGTCTGCTGAGCCCGTTTCCTCTGCCCCACCCGAGCGTCCGTCGACCATAGTTGAGTACGGAGAGCCCTCTTTTGCCACCCCTGCGGAGACCGTAGTCTCCGCCTCTGTCTCCACCGCTGCTGTATTTTCCGAGAGTGTCGTGGCGTCTGTCCACACTTCTGTGCCACCGACCTCTCTGGCCGCCTCGCTGCCACTTTTGTATTCTTCTTTCGCTGCGGCTACCTCCACTTCTCACCGTCCTGCCCAGCCTCGCACTGAGGCCAGGCCCCCACTTGCGAGCGCAGCCCCTTTTGTTCCCTTGCCTGCTGAGCCCGTCACCTACGCCACCAGAGTACGCCAGCCCCGACCTGCACAGCCCCGACCGGTGCGTCCCTCTGCACCACCTCCCCCTGACACTGTACTTCAGAGCATTCGTGCTCTCGAGGGGGCGGTGAGTGGCCTCAGAGGCGACCTTCGGACCCTGTCCGCCACCGTCACTGCGATGGCTGGCCGCTTTGACCTGCTCCCGCACATTCACTACTGTCTTACCCAGGTCCTGGAGCGTCTCCCACGCGTACCCCCGCCCACCCAGCAGGTTCCCACTGCTACTTCCACACACACTCAGCCTACTACCACTTCCACATCCACACCCACTCAGCAGCCTGCCCCATTCCCACCACCACTTCCGCCTCAGGACGGAGACGGCGCATCACCACCTTCTTAGGCACCCTTGATGCCATCGATCATTTTTGCAGTTGTGCTGCCCGTTTCTGCTGGGTCCTGATGCATTTTTGTCCCCCTCCCCTCACTTATTTTGGGATTCTCATTCTGATCGTATCTTTTTATATCTTTTTTGGGAGAGAGGGAGAGTTTTTGGTGCCACACCTATATATCTGTATCACTCCTATATCTGCCTGCATCATGTCCGCATCATTTTTTTCGTTTCATTATTTTTTATTTTTTTTTCCTTCCATCATGCATGCATCCTCACTTACCCCTCACATTACTTATCTCTCGGTGTGCCACACTTTGCACATTGAGGACACTGTGCCATTTAGCTTGGGGGAGTGAGTTCTCACGTTCTTTTTCGATTTGCCACCTTTATTTTTAGTTTTTAACACCATTTTCCGCTTTTGCACTTATTTTCATCATTTTTCTTTTTATTTTACCATGCATCACGTTTTTCTTATTTTTCTGTGTGCCGCATTGTAAATAGTTCTATTTTCCCTTTATCTTTATTTCCTTTTTTCTTTTTTTCATCTCATGCTAGAGATGACTTTTCTATGATGACGACGACGTTGAGTTAGCTTACTCTATATGCATGCTATATTTGTCATGTCTTAGACTTTATTTCTGATATCATATGCTATGACATTGCCTTGCATTTAGAGATAGTAACCCACACTTTTCCACATGGAAATGGATGAAGTTTTATTATTAGCTGAGTCTGAATATTCATATGTATGCTATCACAGAAAACACACCAAGATTCACGCATTGAATGCTTATATCTGGAGTACCGATTTCTTTTCCTATATCACTTCTATATGCATGAATTGTACATTTCACTTCAGGATGATTGAATGATGATTAGCTATGATAAATCTGGATTAGTTAGCTTTTTTGTGATCGAAACTGAGTAGATTAGATTACCCTGCTGAAGTTGTCGTGCATGTCTTATAGAGTGAACCGAGAGATATATTTATTTCTTTCTCCACAAATCTTGAACATCATTTCTCTGCTTTTAAAATCATTGGTGAATCTCCCCTTAGCGATTCTATTATATGGCATTTCCCCCGCTATTAATTCCTAGCTCCAAATTTCCCGAATTCAAAAAAAAAGAGAAAATATTCTTGTATATCGTTATCTCTCTTTGAGTTGGGATCGTTGTGTATATATGCTATACCAAAAAAAAACAAAAACAAAAGAAAAAAAAAGGAAAAGAAAAAGAAAAGAGGAAAAATCCTCAATAAAAGATCCCATCTCACTTTCTTTCTTTCTTCTCTCTTTTCGTGTTCATTTTTATTACTTTTGGAGCTTTATAAAAATAGGGATGTGAATATTTTTTATGCCACCATGCTCATAGATAAGCTTGGGGGAGGGAATCCATTGATGTGTGAGAGAGTGACTACTAGACGTTGCACGACAACCTAGGCTAAGTAATATTCTATACTCGGTGTGATTATTTCTAGCTTTACGAAATTCAGAAATCTAAGCCTAGCATTCATATCATGAAATCCACACTTTTCTATTCTCTCTATTCTATTGTGTGATACTCTTATACTCCTCATAGAAAGCATTCAATTGAAAAGTGTGTGATCTGCGATGTGTATACCGCTTTAAATGATTCAGATGATGTTAATTCTAAAATTATTCCGTTTTTCATGATTATATCGTTGTTCGTGGGTTTTCTATTTCTATTTGCACTATTATACTATGATATCAAAATAAAACTCTTTGACATGTATTTTTCATTCAGTGCATGCTATATGAGTAAGCGGAACCCACGTCCTGAGAAAATGATCTAGCAGCTTACCTCTTCGCTTCTTTCTTTCTTCTTTGTTTTTATTTCGTTTTTCATTCTTCTCCGCTTTTCATTTTTCATCTTTCGCCGTTTTCGTTTTCCGAATCCACCGGGTTCGCCTTTTACTTATCTTCCTCGAGGACGAGTAAGAGGTAAGCTTGGGGGATTTTGATCACTCCTTATGTTACATTTTTTTCCCCGCAGGTTTGCATGCCATTTAGATCGCCCAAATCATGTTTTTCACGATATATCGATGATATTGCGATGCTTTTCACGATTTGTTGTTTTTGTCGCATTTCAGGTGATTTGGAGCGATTTGGAGTGATCTCGAGATGCGCTTACTCCAGAGGGTCACCGACGACCTCCCCAAGGGGTATTTTGCTGTTGGAGAGGAGCAGAAGAAGAAAGGACGTCGCAGGAGCGACGAGGAGGCCAAAACAAGCTGTTTGGGCATTTTTGGTGTCCCACTCGGCCGAGTGGAGGAGTCACTCGGCCGACCAGCGAGACACCGCTCGGCCGACCAGATCGGATACGTTTCATACGTGCACTCGGCCGAGCGACGGAGACCACATCGGCCGAGTGACGAGATCCCGTCCGCCCGAGTGGCGCCCAGACGAAGCCATTCAAAAATCGCCAACTTACTGTTTTTCGGCTGCCTGAGCTTCAGAAGACCCACTCGGCCGAGTGGATAATCCCGACCGCCCGAGTACCAAGAAGCCATCGGCCGAGTGACGACAACTCACTCGGCCGAGCCGCCCCCGAAGTGAAGACCCCTGAAGATCAAGACTTACTGGAAATTTACAGGGTTTCTCACTCGGCCGAGCGACTTTTGTCACTCGGCCGAGTGCGACGCGTTGCCTGTAGCGAAAATTGCGGATTTCAGGCTGCGCAGGGGTATTTTGGTCACAGTTTTTGGACGATTGGGGGGGGGGGGGTATTTAACCCCTGTTTTTACCCTAGTTTTGAGAGCTTTTCTCTTAGATTTTTGCAGCTTTTTAGATTAACTTTTTAGGTTTATTCTTGTGATTGGAGAGGAGACAAAAGTTGATTTTTGTTGGATTATTTGAAGAACTCCATTGGTTTGTGTCTCTCTCTCCTAAAAATTCTATTTTTATTGCTTATCTAAATATTGTGATGAATTCTCTTGTTTATTTCATTGATTATTTTTGTGTTTGTGCTATGAATTGTGAGTAGTCTCCACGTCTTGGGGCGTGGGGATGAACCATACAAGCCCAATTTCATATTTGTGATGAATTGGTAGAAATTTTGCTAGAATTGTTATTAGGGATTAGTTTGGGAGCGATTTACTACGGATAGCTAGGAGTTCATACCGATTGGGATTTGCAAGAGATTGGATCCCAATTCGATAGGAAACCCTAGAAATCCGAATTGGGTTGGAATCGAATTTCCGTAGTATCGGTTTGCAAGAGATTGGACCGATACTAGGGTTCCCGGTTGCAATTCCGTGCCGATACCCGTTTGCAAGAGATTGGACGGGTAGGAACTATCCAAACCTAGGTCGTGGGCCGAGTTTGCAAGAGATTGGGCTCGGTGCGCGATTGAACGATGATGTTGATCCTAATGCTAGCTTCCCTAGGCTAGGGTTTGCAAGAGATTGGACCCGAACCTAGGATAGCTATAGACCGGCAACAGCGCGAGAGCGTGAGCTTGGTTCTATATTCAGTTGCAACTAGTTCATCCAAAATCTTATTCTAGCAATTTTGATACCAATGAACCACATTGACGAGATACGGTGAGTAGCGGGAATTCCCCATTCCCTAGACGTTCTTTATTTGATTTGATATTTCCGTACTTTGTCTGACGATTGTGACAGGATCGCCAAAGGCAAATTTCTCTCTTCTTAAATAGCCAGGTTGATTAGAATAAGCACGGTCATTCGTCCTCCCTGTGTTCGATAACCCGCTCGCCGCTATACCGTGCGCTTGCGGTAAAACTACAACCGTTCTTTGGGTTACATTTCGGAGCGATCAGTCGCACAGAAGATCTTGAGGCAGGGATATTACTAGCCGACCCTAGTCCAAGACGCAATGGACTACGTCCAAAAGTGCCAAGAATGTCAGAGGTTTGCCAACCACGCCTCAACTCCCCCGTCGGAGCTCATCCCTATTGTGAGCCCCATCCCCTTTGCGAAATGGGGGCTCGACATCCTCGTACCATTTAAGCCGGGTCGGGGGCAGCGGAAGTATCTGATTGTGGCGGTGGACTACTTTACCAAGTGGATCGAGGCTGAACCATTGGCCACCATCACGTGGAAGAAAGCAAAAAAGCTTCGTATGGAACTCCATCATCTCCAGATTCGGAGTACCACGGGCCATCGTCACCGACAACGGGAAACAGTTCGACTCTGCGGGGTTCAAAGACTTTTGCGCGGAATGGGGGATCAAGCTCCTCTTCGCCTCTGTAGCGCATCCCCAGACCAACGGGATGGCGGAAGCAACCAACAAATGCATCATAGAGCCCCTCCGAAAGAAAGTGAAGGACTCCGAAGGAAACTGGCCGGAAGAGCTCCCCGGGATACTCTGGTCATACCGGACGACCCACAAGGAGGCCACCGGCGAAACCCCGTTCATGCTTGCCTACGGAGCCGAGGCAGTGGTACCGGTCGAGTTGGGTGAAGAGTCTCTCCGCCTCAAGTGCTTCGACGAAGACAGGAATTCGCAAGGCCTGGAGCTCGGTCTGGAGCTCCTCGGCGAGCGACGGGAGCAAGCCCTAGCCACCATTATCCGCCAGAAGCAGAAGGTGGCCCGATACTACAATTCTCGGGTCAAGGGAAGGAGTTTCCACCTTGGGGACCTGGTCCTCAGGAAAGCAAGCTTCAACCCGGATATTGCTCGCAAAGGGAAGCTCGCGGCTAAATGGGAGGGACCCTACAAAGTCATCGAGGTCCTCGGACCCGCAACCTACCGTCTAGCCAATATGGAGGGGAGGATTCTCACTCACACCTGGAACACGGAACACTTACGCAAGTACTTTCAAGAAATGTATTGTTTTCTACGAAATGAATTTACTTAAGTTTGCTCCTTTCCAGATAAATGTGTTCACAAGAATCCCACTCGGGACAAGGGAAGCCTCGCCCGATGGGACGCCTGCTAAGCACGTGCCTAACAAAAGGATATACAAAGAGACGTACGAAGAGGCCGAGGGGCATTCCCCTCCCTCAAACATCTCCAGGGGCACCCGTGGAGCCACATGCTGGCCGTTCACTTGGGTCGCCCCCACGCTCCGTTTCGCCGTCAGAATGCGCCCGGAGATCCTTGAAACTGACTCCCGAGAGCGGGAACTTCTTCTGGATCTCGGACTGGCAACGGGCGAAACCCTTCTCGAACGCCTCGGCCAAGGCTGACTCAACAAAGGAGGTGGCATACTCCTCCACAGCGTCTTGGGCGATCTGGGACGGATCCACCTCCTCAAGCTCACGCATCCGAGCCTTCAAGGCCTCGATCTGGCGTTGGAGCTCCGCCCTCTCCACCTCAATCTCCTGGGATCTTTCGCCGAGTTGAGCAAGGAGAGCCCTCTCCCGTTCCTCCGCCGCCTCCAGACGATCGGAGAGCTCCAGGGCCTCGGGGGCAGCGACGGAGACGAGGATCTTGTCAGCTCCCCCAGGTGTGTCGGTGTCTCCCAAAAGCACGACGACCCGCGCCTCGGCCTTTGACTTTGCAACCAAAGCCAATGCTCTCTCACGATCTGCCTCTTCGAGGACAGAGGACAGCTCAGTCAGGCGGGTCTCCAAGGACTTGACTCGCGCCTCATATAACTGACCTGCCTCCCCCTCATCACCGTGGACATCAGGATCTCGCCCGGCGTCGGACTTGGCCTTAGGGGGCGCCGCAAACTGGCGCCTCATCGAAAGTCCCACCGAGGACAACTGCACCAAGGCGACAAAGGTAAGACGACGAAAGCAGCTAGAGGGAGAGCAAGCAGAGACACTCTACCTGTTGGCCAGCCTGAATCACGAAGGTGGCCAAACAATCGCCTCTGACTCCATCCAGCGCGGCCGGATCAGGAGGGATGCAACTATTCTCGGCCAGTCGTGCGACAGTTCTACGACTCGAAAACACCGACTCCTTCTCCCCCACCGGGAAGCGCGGACGAAGAAGACCTTCCCCTGACGAAGGAAACTCGCCCGGGTCGGAGTGGAACGCGCCTAGATACCGATCGTAGGCATCAGGGAGAGAACCGTTCGAGAGAGGCGAGGGGCCGACCCACGGCCAGGCAACCTCAACAGGGGCAGGCCGGTGCTGATCAGCGGACGGTGAGACGTTAGC